>BTHU01000005.1:71654289-72854289 GCA_036184795.1 Tokudaia tokunoshimensis
TGAGACTGGGTCTTTTGGAAGAGCAACCAGTTCTCTTAGCTACTAAAACAGCTCTCTGGCCCTCAAGTGACTGGAGGAAGTGGGGGAAGCCCTCAATTGTAATTCACTGAAGTAAAATGACATCATGTGGCTAGCACTGTAGACAGCACCACTCCAGATTATATGTCCCTAACCGACTCCAGCAGACAGATCCCTCCTCCACCATCTCACAAAGGCATGTTCTGACTACTAAACAGGTCAGTATCACAAAGCATACAAAACAGCACACCATCAATAGATATGAAACTGGCAGACACATCACTAAAAGACCAGAGCTCAGGAAGTGGGGTCCTACCTCTGTCCTGGGGGGGGGGGGGCGCGCTATAGGGCTGAGCCAAATGGGACTCTTATAACATGAGCAAGACCTTAAAAGTTTAGGAGGCAGAAGGAGAAAGCAGAAGCGTTTCAAAAAGGGAAGAAAAGCAAGAGAAAGGAACCGTGAGTGGAGACTGGAAAGTCTGCTTCGGACGCTGAGATGCCCCATGAAAATCACAGGAGAAAAACCTACGAAGACTAGAAGTCAGGAGGGAAGGCTGACCAACACGAGGGTCAGACCCAAGGCACTTGACGGGACCATAAAGTAAAGTAGACACAGGAGGGGGAGGCAAGGAAGGCACACCAGACAGACTTTATATCCAATGGAAGGAGCAACTTTGCAGGATGGGGGGGGGGGACAATCTGAGGATACCAGATAGGAATCAACGCAGCATCTCACTGTAAGTTCCTCGCCCTGAAGAGTCCCGGTCTTCCTATCTAGACTACATACTGTGCAAAGATGGAACTCAAAGACTTCAGCCCCAAAGCTGAGAGCAGAGACAGAGCCAGGAGTAATGCAAAGTCCCAAGAGGAGGCCAAGTCTTAGAACAAAAGCAGAATTTTCAGTAGTATGAAAAATTAGCCCTGGATCTGGTTGGTCCCACCTGACAAACTCAAGAGTCACCACACTTGTAGGTGGCAGAGTTGAGAATTCTGGGAAATGGCGTAATCATCTGGAGTCTGCTGATGGGACTGTCCTTAGAGATTGCTCATGGACAGCGGGAGCAATGTCACCTGTTTAAAGTCCCCAGTCGACTCTAATGAGCTCTGATGCCTGAGAATTCAAAGTCTTCTGTTTTCAGAGTGTCCTCTTAAACCATTCTCCCAAATCAATAATTATGTTATTCCACGTAACATGCTATAGGTGTAAAACCCTTTTGCAGACCTTAGGTTAGAATAAGTAGAATCCATGTGCACAGACATACACCTTATCCCTTCATTTGTAATAGTCCTGTGGGGGAGTACTCATTGGGAAATTTAATGGGAAGAAGTTCGGTTCCTATCCAAGATCCCACATTTAGTGACAACCCCAGAGGGCTGGCCCCCTGAGACCACTCTCTTCCTTGGTCTTGTCCAGAAGCCTGGGAAGCAATCCTAAAGCCCACCCTCTCATGGACTGCCCCTCTGCTATCCCCTGGCTCGCACAGTCCTGCAGCTCCCTAGCTGTCCTGGAGAAGCAGACAGAAGGACCATCTCAGAGATGGCAGCCCAGCGTTTCTCTCCAAAAGCCAGCTTCACTGTGCTTCACGTCATCATGGCCCTGGCGGCAAGCGGCAGGAAGGCACCCTGCCAGAAAACTACAACCTACTTTCCCCGAGATGGTTGTTTATTTCAACACTGCAACAGTTGGTGCCAGCGCAGTATGGTTCCCAGGCAAAGTAACGATTTCTGTAAGTGAGAAACTGGCCCTCACAAAAGAACTCCCCAATTCTAACAATTGCAACAGAAGAAACAAGACCGGCCCCAGCCTAGCCGGGTTTCCATCATGTCTTGACAGCATGTAGGCAAGGCTGGGCCAAGCCCAGTATCAAGGTTCCTGAATCTCTACCCTGCAGGAACACACACACACACACACACACACACACACACACACCCCACTTGAACTGATTTGACATGTGTGCATCAAATGTCAGTCGACAACATTGCAGTCTAAAACCCGAATCTAGCCTGGCGAATTAGCAGGATGAAAACATAGCCTGTCTTAGTTCCAGGAAAAGGGCTTGGCCCCCTAGGGAGGGTTAAAATCGGGCTCCCCTCCCCAGATTGCCCTTGGGGGGACTGCCTTACCCGCAGGAGCACAGATTGCAGATGCAAGTCCTCTTCCCCATCCTTCACCTCGGACCTTCCACCACTCACGGCAGTTTCTTGGAGGATGCCAGCTGCCTGGGACAACACTTCTCGAGTGCCTTGACCGATGCTGTTTTGCTCAGAAGAAAACTTAGGTGGCCCTTTTGCAAAATTCTGTAGTCTATTCCCTTCTGAGGCTGACCTTGGGCAAACAAGCAGCACGGAGCACACACAGCAAGCCAGGCTGCTCGGGTCTACAAGCTGCCCCCACCGCGGCCGCGGGGAAGCACGCACGGGCCACCACAGGCTGGGCCCTGCAAGCTGCAGGGGCCCAGGACTGAGTCCTCTATGACCTTCAGGGTCACAGAGGAGGGCATCTTGAGGTGGCAATGACATCACAAGGGCCTCCTGTGAGGTCAGACTTCACTCAGTATCTCACCTGGCAGACCCAAGACAGGGACTCTCCCACTGGACCTTGGAAGGAAGACGGAGGATGCCTTGGAGGCATCCATGCCCCATGAAAGACTCTGGGTCCCCGAGTTAACCAATACCATGGTCACATAATGCAAAGACAATGAAAAGTATTTTGTCGGGTGGCACTTGCCATCTCTAGGACCCATTGTACTTCTTAAGGAAATGCATGCCCTGACCTCCAGAATGATGACCCTGAATTCCATCTCCAGATCTTCCTGGAAAATCTATACCTTGGCTGCCTGCTTCTTGAGATTGCTCTCAACCAGCGGCCTCTGTTCTTAAGAACAAAGCAGTATGAGAGGCCCAGCCCTTTATTGCTCAGATGGTGCAGTGCTTCTCCAGCTGCTGTAATGATGCCTGGAAGCAGGGACTTCTCAAATGTTAGCAGCATCAGAACCACACGGCTTGATGAAAACCAGATTGCCAGACCCCACCCTAAGCTTCTGTTGTTTCTGAGATATGGGCTCCAGAAAACATGTGTCTCTTACAAGTTTTTTTTTAAGTTTTATTTATTTATTATTTGTAAGTTCACTGTAGCTGTCTTCAGACACCAGATAAGGGCATCAGATCTCTTTACGGATGGTTGTGAGCCACCATGTGGGTGCTGTGATTTGAACTCAGGACCTTCGGAAGAGCAGTCAGTGCTCTTACCCTCTGAGCCATCTCTCCAGCCCCTCTTACCAGTTTTTAATGATGGTGCTGATGCTGACCCAGAGCCCACACTTCAAGGACCACAGCTTTGGAGCTTCCATTTTGCCCTCTGACCCCTCTCCCCTAATAGCTAACCCGGTCCTGAAAAACCACAGCAGACCTCTGCCCTGGACTCTCCTGTATCAAATAACCACTAGTCAGAGCACATGATGCTTCAGCCTGTGATCCCAGCACACAGATTGAGGCAGGAGGATTGCTGCAAGCTCAAGGCCAGCCTGGGCTACAAAGTGAGATTTCACTCTATTTCAAAGAAGCAAAAACAAAACTATTCTGGGAATTGCGTTTTCACAAGATAGCAGCTTACTCTGATAATAAATCAAGGTCAAGGACCTTCTCCGTCTGCTGGGTTAAGGCAGCCTGTGTCTAGAATCCCAACAGCTGGGACAAGGAGGCGAGTTCTGGGCTACATAGCTTTCCCTCTCTCAAAAGCAAGCAAAAAAGTGCAGTAGTATACCAGATAGTCTACTACTTTAGGAGAATGTGTGGATTTAAACGTTACTGTTTCCTTGTTGCTGTTTTTATTTTTTTACGTTTATTTATTGAAGGTTCTGAGTAGGTAGCCATGCGTGCCAAGACTCGCGTGGAGGTCAGAAGACAACCTGCAGAAGGTGGTTTCCTCCTTCTACCATGTGGGCCGGAGAGTTGGAATTCAGATAATCGGTGGGAGGAGCGTGGGTGGCAGCAGGGTTGAGCTGCTGTGTGCTCTTAGTTTTTTCTTCTATGGCAGACTACAAACAAAGGTCAGCAAACCTCCGCCAGCCGTCCGAAGTCTGTCGGTAGCTGGCTGATTAGGGCTGCTGAGCTAAGAATGGTTGCCATGTTTAAGAGACTGAAAAATTAAAATAATCTGATCTGTGAAACATAAATTTTTTTCTTTCTTTCTTTCTTTTTTCTGAGCCAGGGTTTCTCTGCATAGTCCTGGCTGTCCCGGAACTCACTCTGTAGACCAGGCTGGCCTTGAACTCAGAAATCTGCCTGCCTCTGCTTCCCGAGTGCTGGGATTAAAGGCGTGCATAAATTTCTAATTTCACTGTCTATAAAGATTTGAAGTTTGTCGCATTCTACAGAAATCTTCCTGATTTTGCCTCTTTACCCACAAAAGCTAAAATATTTACTATCCAACTATTTACAGTTTCCCAACCTGGGCTATAGAAAGTCACAGATGTAACCTCGGAAAGGAACACCACTTACTGATCAGTCTTAAGAACAGCAAAGCTATTTCTTTTCTTTCTAGTAAAGGGGAATGTAGAATTGTGAGATGGGACATGGGGAGGGAGGAGACCTCAGAGAGAGAAATGGGAGATTTGGAAACCATACCAAGACCTGCACACCCTGTTCATTTTAAGGATAGGTCTATCGCATGCACACCCTGTTCATCACCAAGGACAGGGTCTACCATGTACACACACTGTTTATTGCTAAAGACAAGGTCTACCATGTGCACACACTGTTTATTGCTAAAGACAAGGTCTACCATGTGTGCACACTGTTCACTGAAAGGACAGGGTCTACCCTGTACGCACACTGTTTATTGACAAGGACAGGGTCCACTGACAGAAGCCATCTAGAAAGGCTATGGCAAGCAAGTGAATTTCCTGGAGATGGCCCACTGTCTTGCATGGCTGCAGTGGGTGCACTCTGGAGAGGCACAGTCCCACAGACTTTGTCCCAGGATTGCCTCTTGCTGCTGATATGCCTTTCCTGCCTCTATTACATACCTTAATGATCCCTGGGCATTAGCCCACCCTAGTAGGCAAATTTCCTACAGATCAGTATGAAAATGGACTTTCATGAATTAATGCTGTCTAGATGAATTAATGACTATAGAATTCCTGATTTGATTCAAAAAAAATTTAGGAAGAAATTTTAAGGAGATGGTTTTAGATGTTTTGCCTGAAAGATGTAATAAAGTTAGAATCAATAGAATGTGCCCCCCTCCTCATAGAATAGTAAGTAAAGGCTGCATAATAAGCAAAACAATGAGCTTTCATAAATTTCACTAAGAGAAATAGGCTTGGAACAGATTTGTGATCAAGGAAAAGTATTCATTCTAAGTCAGGTCCAAGGCTGAAGCCACAGGTGTGTGCTGTGATAAATCCAGGCCATGGGAAACTGTTGCTCTGAGCTTATAATGAGCTGACTGAGTGAAACACTGTTTTGTAACCACTATGGACACATCCTTCTGTAACTCACCTTTTGTGTAACATTCTATCCATGAGGTAATTTTATAAAGAACTTTTGTCTAAGAAGGTTACAAAAAGGCTGAGAGAAGAAATAAAGTGTGCCTGTTGGGGCTCTGCTCCATCTACCAAACGTATACATGTCTGTCTGTTTATATGTATATACATATATACATACATACATATGTTAGGTTTATGTGTATGTACGTAAGCGTGCATGTACACTTGTGAAATTGATGAAACAGGTGGTCTGGCCCAGTCAGAAAGAGAGAGAGAGAGAGAGAGAGAATGACCACCTCTCTATCCTTTTCTTTCTCACCAGCCACTTTAGAGTTAAAAGAGTTCAGAATTTCTTGCTGATCATTCTTGCCAGTCCTAGATAACTGAGTTTCGTTCCTTCAGTAGTGATGACCCTGTAAATTACCCACCGCTGTTAGTGGAGGAGGGGGGATTGGGTGCTGACATTACGACCCCAACACTATACCCCGCCCCGCCTGCCCCAGGTACCTGAATGCCAGTTGTTATCAGCAGTCCACCATGTGCACACACGTGGTTAAAGACAGGGTCCACCATGTGCACACACTGTTCGTTTCAAAGACCAGGGTCCACCATGTAGTCCTTACAGAGTAACTGGCGCTAGAGACCAGAATTCTCTTCACTGGTACCTTAACCTTATCCATGTACCTGCTAGCAGAAGGAAAGCCAAATTTTGAGGCAAGAACCCACTACACGACTCTCTAACTTGATGTGGCCCTTGTCTTCCATAATGATCAGGTGATGTGTGCTTTTTTGATAACCAGTGAATATAAAGTTGTGATAAGCAAAGGGTCTGCAGGCTGCTGTTTCCTCTATCCTGTCCTTTGAGTTTGTCAGGAACTACACAAGAACAAACCAATCAAGGCTAAAAATAGCCCAAGGCAACATTCCTTGTTCTTGAAGATTCGCAAAACTGTAAAGCATCTCATGACTCTGCAGTTGAGCTCAGAGGTGAGGGGAGCAGGCTGACAGCTCAGTAGGTCAGTGTGCTTGGCATGCAAGCCTGGCGATCTGAGTTCAATCCCTGGAGCCCAGGTAAACCTGGAAGGGAAGAACTGACTTCACAACGTTGTCTGCACACACCGCCACTACACCACACAATAATAAACATTGAGGATCAGAAGTGAGCCACTGAGCCGCAGAGCTCCACTTAGGAGAAGGTACCCACCAGTCGGTGATCACCTATCCTCTGTATAAACCTAAATCAGCCTCTCAGTGAAATAGCTCTTTAGACACCAGAACCACAGCCACCCTTCCATCAGCAAGTTAGTTCAAAACCAAGTTGTTCTCTGACCCCACAATGGCTTCCACTGTTCCCAAGCAGAGACAGCTATCTGCACTGTAGCAAGTTACACTCGTGTCCCTTGCAAACTCAAATAAGAAGGGTAGTGTGTAAGAAGGTGGAGAGAAGGAGAAATGGAGGGGAGGGGAGAGGAGGGGAAAGAACCCTAAACACTGACTCTCTGCTGAGATCTACCAGACATTTGTTGGGGATTAAGCTGATTTCCTGCAAGGCCTCTGCAAAAGACTTGGAAGCTATCACCTGGCTCCCCTAAGCCTTTAGCCTCCGTGATTCTCAATCTGGGGGTGGAACGACCCTTTCACAGGGGTCACATATCCGATATCCTGCTTATCAGATATATCCATCATGATTCATAACAGTAGCAAAATTACAGTTATGAAGTAACAAAAAATAAGTTGATGGCAGGGGGGTCATCACAGCATGAGGAACTGTATTAAAGGCTCACAACATCAGAAAGGTTGAGAGCCACTGCTTCAGCCTGTGTAGCTTTCCTTTGTGCTGGTTTCTCAGAGTCCCCCTTCTGTAATAAATAATAGCTGCATGGTTATATGCTGAGAGCTGAGTCCTCTCAGCGTCACCAGTCCTGAGGGTGGTCCTCAAGACCTCCCCAACAAAATGCGTAACAATAACCCTTCCGGATACACAGATTGTGAACTCAACGAGATTCCACTACACATCCATTTAAATGACTATAATCCAATAGTGCTGCCAAGGACAAGAAAGAAGTGTCCATTTCCCAGATTGCTAGCTCAGCCATCTTGGAAAATACTCTGGCCATTTCCTTTAAAGTATTGGTATTTATCATATAACCCAGCAAACATTATGTTCGTTGGGGAAAAAAAGACTTAATAAGAAGTTAAGCAGGTGGATTTCTAGGAGTTCAAGGCTAGTCTTGTCTACACACTGAGTCCTAGACCAGCCAGGGCTATATAGTATGACCTTGTCTCAAATAAATAAATAAGAAAATGTTATGAGATGGTTCATGTACTTGCCACCAGGCCTGACAACCTAAATTCAGTCCCCAGACCAGACATGGTAAAAGGAGAGAATTGACTTCCACAAGTTGTCCTCTGACCTCCATGATACTGTGTCTAAAGTTAAAAACAAAACACAAAAGAAAACTGTTCAGTATTTGGGCTCAAGAGTTCTCTCTTGTCCAAATAAAGTGGGAACATTCACACCTGTAATTATTTTCTTTTCTCCTAAATTCTACAAAAATGAGAGTTGTGTGATGAGAGGGTAAATTCTGAGAAGATATATGTAGAATATTTCATAGTGGCAATTTTCATAATAGCCTAAGAACTTGAAGCAACTCTGGTTTCTATCAGGCAAACGTATAGAACGTGGGACTCCATACTTTTTCTACAGACTTTCATTTAGCAATGAAAGGAATGAGCTAATACACACTACAGAGTGGGCTTCAAAAACAGCACCCTGAGAGAAAGAAACCAGGTACAATTTATATACATATATAGTCCCATTTATATGAACTTTCTAAAAAAGGTAAATCAATAAACAGAGCAGACCAATGTTGTCTGAGTCTTCGAGTCAGGACAGAGACTGAACATGAGTTGGAAAAAGAAAAGTGTTGGAGTGGTAAATATTTAAACTGAACCATGAACATGAACCCAGAAGTCACATACATAGAAGACTTTTATAATGTGTAATTTATATCTTATTTTATTTAGCTACTCAGCTCAGAAGATAGATTAGTGGTAGAGAAATTGCCTCGCGTGTATGGGACCCCATAAATGGCAAAAAATGGGAAAACCCACATAACTATGCATAGTAGTGCACACTTCAGTCTTAGCACTCTGAAGACAGGCAAACCTCTGTGAGTTTGAGGCTAGTCTGGTCTACACAGCAAGTTCCAAAGCAGCTTTACATAGAAAGACACTGTCTCAGAAACAACACAAAACAGGCAAATTGCTGCATAAAATCCCTTTCAGAATCATTAACAATTATTCTTGTTTGACCTAGGGGTGAATGTGCACATCTGTCATCCTAACACTTAGAAAGCAGAGTCAGGAGGACGGTGAGTTTGAGGCCAGTCTGGGCTACATAGTAAACCCTGTCTCAAAAAAAAAAAAGTTATTGTTGTTTTGAATATTTTGGCTAAGATTTCTCTCTAGTTGAAATAAAATGGCAGATTTAACACATATAATTACTTTCTTTGACCTACATTCCACTAAAATGAGGGTAGTGTGACGAAAAGGTAAATTCTTTGTTTGTGTTTGGTTTGGTTTTGGTTTTTTCAAGACAGGGTTTCTCTGTGTAGCCTTGGATGTCCTAGAACATACTCCAATCTGTAGACCAGGCTAGCTTTGAAATCACATAGATCTGCCTGCCTCTGCCTCCTGAGTGCTGGGATTAAAGGTGATTGCACCACCACCCAGCTGAGAAGGTAAACTCTAAAATGGAGTAAAAAATAAGATACATAGAAACAGAAAAAAAAATAGCAACTGGCTCAGCTGACTCAAGAAAGCGGAATCCTTAGCCAATAGTGGAAAAGACAAGAACAGTAATTTTTATCACAGAACATCCTAAACATTCAAGAATTGAAGGCTTCACTGCAGGGAGGGGAATTGTGAATAAGCACCTAGAAAAAAAAAAAAAACCCGTGGAATAGGCTGACCGGCTGACTAACCTTCAGTGAAGTGAAGGGGTTGCCACACTTCTGTTCCAGGGCCTAACTACAGCTTACCTTGGGCAATGGTTAGCCTTCTAAATAACCATTCTTTGCCCCATCTGTCTTGGACCCAACATTCTGACAAGCAGACAAAGACCTTTTTGAGTGTTAACAAAAGCCCAGTTTTCCATGATTAAATAGCTAAGGATGTTATCAGACAGCATCCAAGCCCTATAACAAAGCACCCCCATCTTCCCGTAACCCTCCTCTCTGATATTTCCACTGATGTAGTTTTTAAGTCCCTTGATTTATAATCTTCTTTGTTCTATTACTATAAAAAAAATTCCTTTCAAAAAAAAAACAAAAAAAAATTCCATGAAACTGTTTCCACCTTGAAACATTGATCTGGGGAGACCTAAATCTACATTCCAAGGCTGTGGCCATTCGCATATACTCCAGAATAAACCATGTCTCTTATGCTGTTTCTTTTGATAAGAGGATAAGAATTACAGTAGAAACAGGTGGAGCTGCTGAAGATCTCTTTAAGAAGCACTTGTACCCATAGATCTCTTTCTCCAGTTTCATATAAATGGGCAAGTACCCCATCAAAGATTATCAATCTCATTCCCCAGAAACAGTAAATCAGAGAATGTCTAGACGAGGGAATATCTGCCGTTGAGGACTGAGGCTCCAAATTATAAGTGGAAAGAGTCAGTAGAGCCTGCTACAAACTCAAGAGTGGGAGTCTAACTTTTTTCTATTCCATAACTAGATTGTTCTTTGTCATTTATGTCCCCAAAGCATCCACTGTGAATGAAGACTTGACCCACAGGACACTGCCGCATTCCTAGGGTGTGGTAATTCCACAGATATGGTAGAATCTTCAGGAGTAAAGCCCACCTACAGACAGCAGCTCTTAGGGGACTCTGGTAGTTCTCATGAAAGGATGTCTTAGAAGCTGATTTGTTCTCACTGCCACTCTTTATTATCAATGAAATCCAACTGAGTATGGTGTCACATGCTTTGTCATATGCCATATTTGAAGGCATATAACATGATTAAAGGTATATTGATTTAAAATAACTTCTTCGCTCCCCACGCAGATTTCACAATTGTTGTCCTCACACATGGTGGATCTCTGTGAGTTCAAGGCCAGCCTAGTCTACAGAGTGAATTTCAGGACAGCCAGGGTTGTTACACAGAGAAATCCGGTCTTGAAACACACCCCCTCCCCCACCAAAAGAAAGAAAGAAGTATAATAAACTGTATATCAGGCTTATTCTTAATAGAAAATTCTTAAGGGAATTTGACCACCCAAGTCTAAGGATGCACTCAATGTTAAAGCCTAGGTAGCTGTTACCTAGCCTGCCATTTTATGCTGTTACTAATATTAAAAGGAAACTTTCTTATATATTGTTACTGCTATTACTAAGAAATTCTCTCATGCCCAAGTTGATTGCATATTCTGTTATATTCTGTAAGTCAGTTAGAACTGCTTTGTATAATTAGTTACCCACAATAAACTTGGCCCCGAACCAACCACCCAGCAGCACTTCCTGCACCTGCGTATAAGCTTTTATGGTATTTGCTTTCATAAGCTGTCCCTGGGATGGACCCAAACCTAAGAGGGACAATGCACCAGTGTAAGAAACTATTTGGAATAAGACTTCCATTCTGAGGAGGGACCAAGTAGAGTTTAAGTTCCCAAGACCTCCCTGGGAACTGACATCCTACTTGGCAGAAAGAGACATGTATGTGAGTAACTGACATCCTGGTTGACAAGTTAAGACTTGAATGTTAGATAAGGCAAGTCTCCTGCCACAGTAGAATCCCCCAAGCAATGGAAGCGGATATGTGTACAACAGAGACATCTTTCTAAGGAAATCCCCTATCCCTAAATCCTGATTGGTGGAATAACTTGGCACAGATGTTTATGGATTCTAGGTTTAAAAGTCCTGTAGGATTTTAACTCAGTGTCGATGTTTAGCTCCCAAGTCTGCACTGTGACCCTGATCGAACAGTCCCGGGGCATATATTCAATAAACCATCCCTGTCTGACTGAGATCAGTTTCCATGTGGTTTGTGAGGCAACTCCTGGACCCCAACACTCAAGAGTATGCAGGAGTCCCGGGGTACAGTCCCCAGAAATAAAAGTCTTTTTAAAAATTAATATTATAATTATCCTTAGAAAGAAAAAAGAAGACATTTAGTGCAAGAAAATGATTCCGTTAAAAAGAAATAAGAGCCAGATAGCTCAGCAGGTAAGGGTGCTTGCTACCAAGACAGACAATTTGAGTTTATGCCTCAGCATTGATAGGAGAAAATCAACTCCCAGAAGTTATTCTCTGACCCTCATGCATATACCATGATATACATATGCCCAGATACATCCAATTTTAAAATGGAATAAAACATTTTAAATAAAAATAAGTAAATAAAATGAGCCTGACTGTAGTAAAACAACCCTCCTTCCAGGACAAGGAAAAGCCTCAGCAATGAACAGGAGTCCGTAGGGTCTTGTTAGGAAAGGACTTACGACCTCCCCTCCCCCACGTGTCAGAACCCCAAGAACACTGAAGCTGCAGAGGCCGAAGTTTCCCACACTCCCCTTCTGCACCACGTGGAGGAGCCCACTAGAGTCAAAGGGACCTGAGAACTTCCCTTTCAACTCAGCCCAGCAGATGCGGGATGGTCTGACACGTTTGTGTCTGCTGATTTCTACGCCCAGGCATCTAGTTGCAGTCCGGATAATGGCGCGGTCAAGCAGCTCCAGTCTCAGTGTTATGTAAAAACTGTTTTCCATCATCTCTGATTAGTTAGTAAATTAGCCAATTAGCTGTGCAGAAGAGAATAGGGCAGCACTTCAGATCCTAGTCTGTGGGTCCCAAAGAGAGGGAAGAGAGAGAGGGCCATGAGGCAGAGGGTCCAGGAGGAGGTCGTGGTGAGCACTTCGCCAAGGGATTCGCCATGAGGTCACACATGGAGCCAAGGCGACACTGAGATGGTAAATAACACAGACCATACGGTAAGAAGTAGTTAAGGTGGCAGAGAGGGCGAGAATAAACGAGTATCTGCAAATCATAATGCTTAAAGCTCGTTAATAAACTTAACAGGTCTTTGTGTCAATTATTTGGGAGCTAGAACGGGAACAAATAAGGCTATCACCCCTGAATTACTGCCTACATACAGCTGTGCCAGCAAGTCATTCCTTGAGTCTCTCTCTCTCTCTCTCTCATTTTTTGGCGTTCATTTCTACGCACATGTGTCTCATGGTATTTTTGCTCAGTTAGATCACATTACTGGAAGGCATACCTTCTTCACTACACCCTTCAGGCATACCTCATACACCTCCACCCTTAATGCTATGGCTTCTCATCTCTCACTCTTCTTACTTCCTACTTATAACCTTCCATGGCCTTAGCAATCTCTAAAATCTATGAACTGTATTACAACTCTTCCTCCTAGTTATTTTACCCACATAGACATTTCTCTTTCTGAAGCTGATCTAAGTGATTAACCCTTATCCTCATGCAACCTGTTTTTTCAATGTAAATCTGATATTTAATATCCATTTTTACTTACCTTCCTTGACTTCCATTTCTAATATTATTAACTAATATCCAAGCATACACCACACTCCTCCTGGTTGTTTGTCCTGCAACTGTTACCAGGTTCAGAGCACCCACCATTAGTAACTGGCTAATATGTTTTCATAGGACTAGTCTGAAACAGTTGTGGTTGCTCTCCCAGCTAAGGCCCTGCTCTGGAAGCAATATAGAATGTGCTGCAGGCACCCAGAGCTCCTCTTCTGAGGAACTGTGTTCTGAAGCACACAGTCAACCCTACCACATCCAGGTCCCACTTGAGCATAGCAAATACTTCGACTGAAAGAATGTGGCTGATAAAAGAATAAAACAAGGGACTAGAAAGATGACTCCGTAAAGCAGAGTATGTACTGCTCTTGCAAGGGACTCAAACTAGGTTCCCATTACATGTGTCAGAAGGATTGCAGGACTGTAACTCCAGTTCCCAGGGGTATTTGTTGTCTCTGTCCTCCACAGACACCTACACTCACATGAAATATGTCTGCACACATGCATACACACACACACACACACACACACACACACACACACACACTTAAAAACAAGATCTTTAAAAAAAATTAAAGCTCTAAGATCAAGAATAGACAAAAGGGACCTCATTAAATTACAAAGTTTTTGCAAGGCAAAAGACACTGTCAAAAAGACAAAGCGGCAACCAACTAACTGGGAAATGATCTTTACCAACCTTACATCCGACAGAGGGCTAATATCCAAGATATACAAAGAACTCAAGAAGTTAAACTCCAGAGAGGCAAGTAACCCTATTAAAAAATGGGGTACAGAGCTAAACAAAGTGTTCTCACCTGAAGAATATCTAATGGCTGAGAAGCACCTAAAGAGATGTTCATCATCCTTAGTCATTAGGGAAATGCAAATCAAAACAACCCTGAGATTCCATCTCACACCAGTCAGGATGGCTAAGATCAAAAACACAGGAGACAGCAGTTGTTGGCGAGGATGTGGAGAAAGAGGAACACTCCTCCACTGCTGGTGGGATTGCAAGCTGGTACAACCACTCTGGAAAGCAGTCTGGCGGTTCCTCAGAAAACTGGGCATGACACTCCCGGAGGATCCGGCTATACCACTCCTGGGCATATACCCAGAGGCTTTACCTGCATGCAATAAGGACACATGCTCCACTATGTTCATAGCAGCCTTATTTATAATAGCCAGAAGCTGGAAAGAACCCAGATGTCCCTCAACGGAGGAATGGATTCAGAAGATGTGGTATATCTACACAATGGAATACTACTCTGCAATTAAAAACAATGAATTCACGAAATTCCTAGGCAAATGGTCAGATCTTGAAAATATCATCCTTAGTGAGGTAACCCAATCACAAAAGAACACACATGGTATGCAGTCACTGATAAGGGGATATTGACCCAGAATCTCGGAATACCCTAGACACAATCCGCATATCAATAGATTTCTAAGAAGATGGAAGGAGAGACCCCTGGTCCTGGAAAGACTGGATGTAGGGGAACGCCAGGACAGAGTAACGAGAGGGGGTTGAATGGAGAAAAGAGGGAGGGAAGGGGGCTTATGGGACTTTCGGGGAGGGAGGAAACGGGAAAGGGGAAATGATTTGGAATGTAAATTAAAAAAATAAAATAAAATAAATAATAATAAAAAAAATTAAAAATAAACATATCGAAGAAGTAAAATCAGATGCATATATCTAAGGCAGTAACATAAAAAATATGTAAAATCAACCATAATTTCCTCAAAATGTACTGATTCTGCAGCAGTGACATCTAGTGAGAGTGAGTTGGATGAAATCCCAGAATGAGATCACAGCAGGACTTCCACGACAGAACACAGCCCCAGGTGTGGTACAGGGTCCCTGGGGGCTCCAGGAAAACAGCATTGTATCATATCTGGAACTTGACTTTGTCAAGCAGCTCTGTGTGCATTTCCTTTCTAGGACTCCCATGACAAGTAAAGACTGATGGTCCTGCTTATACTAGCAAATGATCTAAGGAATTTTGCAAATTATGTAATATTAATCACATTACTGAAATCCCTTACAACCCACAGGGTCAGGCTATTCAGAATGACACCATGAAACGCTTACATGGCAAATCTTAAAAGTAGGAAGAAGGCACATACACCTACCCAGGTCCCCACACGCTGTGCCCCATTTAGCTGTGCTAACTTTAAGCTTTTTCACTTAAAGCATAAGAGTTCTGCTGCTACCCAAACCATTTTTCCCTAACAGAGGCACAGCCAAACGTGTATGTGAAGTGGGAAGATCTAGAAACTAACCAATGGAAAGACCTCATGTCCTGTTCACACAGGATTCGGTTGTCACCAGGAAAGTTTTCAACAAATTGTGCAGTCCTTCAATGTGCCTACAATAAACTACTCAGAGTCAGATTCCCAAAGTCTGAACCAACACCGGCTACTTAGCAATGTTGAAGGAAACTACCTCTTGCACCCCACAAGTTATTACTCTGCTGGCTGTGGTGGTTACAGAGACACCCCAAAAGACAGAACTCAAAATAGTGATTGTATGCATTCGTGGAGTGCTCTTGGTTACTGACCGTAACTAGATAGTAAGACAATATTGCTTAAGACAGAATATATTTTGGTATTTTGGTTGTACAACATAAAGACATCAAACTAGGGGCAGTGGAGGAGGGGAGTGGGAGGGGCGGGGGGGGAGGACATCAAGCTGGAACAAACCTGAAACCTTCCTCACTGCTGGTTAGTTTTCATGTGCCAGAGGGTATTAAGCAGACTGCAGGGAAAGCCATCAGTGATATTACCCAATGATGAACCCTGAATGCTACAATACCAACCCGCCATGCCTATTGGTACAATAGCAATACAAAGGTTATGAGGTAACCAACTGCTTTCGGATTGGATTTGAAGCCTGTTGCAAAGGAGAGCACTCATGTCTGGTACTGTAAACTTGAAGAACCTACTAGTTATCTTCCTAATGGGCATGTCCAACTCCCTTCTAAATATTTATGTTTACATGTAGATTAGCGCTGTCCTCAGCCTCAACCAGAGAAGATTCTCTGTAGTGGACAGCAAGTAATTCGAAGAGTCATAATTGGTCAAAAAAACTGAGAGTAAGTGACTACTGAATGGCCAGCCCTAAATAAGACATCTATTTCTACATACATACATACACACACACACAAACTAAATAATGCATAAAAGGGAGCAATAGTTTGCAAATGCATCTTTTATGTTCCTATTGTTGTCCCCAAGGCTTACTGTCTGTCTCATAACCTAGACCTGGAGGCTTCTAGCTTCCATACAATCTAACCTAGGCCTAGAATGTTTTCAGCCTCTGAGACTTACTTCTAAGCTCACCTTTTTCCTGTTCTGATCTCTGGGTGGCCAACTCAGCTGTTCTGGCTCAGACTCCCCTCCAAGCTGACTGATTCAATCTGACTTCTCTCTCAGCCTTTCCTTAAATGCTCTGCTTGGCCTCATACTAACTTTGGCAATCTGTTCTAATCTTCTGACTCCTTCTCATTCTCTGGCTCCTTCTGCCTTCCCCTATGTCTAGTCTAGCTTGTTCTCTCTTTTCAACCTTTTCCCTCTATAACTGTCCTGGTAAATACTGCCTCCTACTGTGTGTGTGTGTGTGTGTGTGTGTGTGCGTGCGCGTGCTGCTATCGGTTATGTAGCCTCTTTCCCCTCTCCTCCTCCTGAGAGTTGGGCACATCCTATTCTGTCAAATCTTTCTCTGATTTGTTACTTTGTCTGCCACTCAATTAGACATCACTTTCAAACATGGTGCTTTTCTTCTACAAACTAACTTTACCTTCATTGTTTAGGATTAAAAGTGTGTTCTAAGGGCATGTCTGTATTCTAGCCAGAGAAATTAAAGGTGTATGCTACGTATAACTGAGCCACATCACAACTAAAAATCGTTTTGTTTGGCTTTTTGGGGTTTTTGTTTTTTTTTTTAGTAAACAATACAATCTCAGGGTTCACAGTGTGATCAAATATCCTGCAACAATGGTTACTTTTGAATTTTCTTGCTTATTTTAAATATTATTTATGCAAATGCATTATTTTGCCTGTGTGTCTGTGCATCATATGCATGCAGTGCCCACAGAGGTTGAAAGAGGGCATCATCCCCTGGGACTGGAATTACGGTTTCAAGGAGCCATGGTTGTACTGGGAATCAAACCCAGGTTCTCTAGAACGGGGGGGGGGGGGCCTTGGGGGGGTTATGTGCACCATATCTGTGCAGGAGACTATGGAGGTCAAAGAAGGGTACCATACCTGACCCCTGCTCCTCTACAAACAGCATCGAGTACGCTTAAATGATAAGTCATATCTCTAGCCCCAACATTCAATTTTTGAATGAATGAGTGAGGAAATGTCTTCACTGGTACAATGTAGTATACAACCTGGTAAGGGCTTTACAATAAGGATGTAGTGTCCTAATTTAGGAATATGAAGTGCCCTGGCAATTCTACTGACTTATCCTGAATGTACTGGATGACACTGATTATCTCTCCTTAAAGGCCCTGTACTTGAGGCAATGTGACCTATGGCTAAGTGAGCAAACCTTCTAAGTCATTCAGACCCTTTAACCTCCTAAGGTTTGAAAAATAGTTGTTCACACGGTTACTGTGAGGGCGAAGCTATTGCATGGTGCTCCATATTACCCTCTCCTCGAGTTTTGTATTCTAATTACAAATTCTCAAGTTGAGGTTATGAGAATATGAAAAGGGAACTTGTCTGGAAGTAGAAAAAGAACAGGGAATCAGGATGTCTCCCGGTAAGGTACTGCCTAGCCCTGGGCAATCAGTTTCTCGAAATCTCTTTATGCTGGTTTTCATTTGTCATCCCCATGTGGGCTGACAAATAAGGCCTTGCCTCTCTACCTGCCTGATTCTCAAGCCTACAGCACATCTCTCGGAGGTGAGAATGGCAGTGGGCGTGGGGGGCCTTTTGGCCACGCGAGGGCAGCATTCTCCCTCCCAGGTTCACTCGATCCCTTCTGCAATGCCCCAGTGCAACCCAAGCAGAACAAAACACCAGTGTGGGCTTCTCCTTTCGTTTTTAACTCGCTGTGCGCCAAGCTGCAATTTAAGAAGCAGTGTCTCAGAGATGCACGGGTCGTAGAGGCAGCTGACGTTCTCGCGATGCCTCCACCGGAAGTGGGTGGCGGCAGGACCTCGAAATTCTCGCGAGATGCCGGCGGGAAGTGGGTGGAGGCCGAGCCGGAGTTGATCACATCACTAGTCTGCTCTCGCTAGCTCCGAGCTGCTGTGGCCATTGCCTCCGGCGCTGTTTCCTGAGGCCTCGCCTCGCTGCGGTCTTTCCTGCCCGGAGCTCGCGTGCACGGCCTCCGCTGCCGGACGGTGCCTGGTATCCTTGCCGTCCTCATCCTCGGTCGGTCCGCCGTTAGGCCGTGCCTCAGGCCCAATCCGTGGCGACGCCGGCAGGTGATGCCAAATACAGCCATGAAGAAAAAGGTGCTGTTGATGGGAAAGAGCGGGTCGGGGAAGACCAGCATGAGGTCGATCATCTTTGCAAATTATATTGCGCGCGACACCAGGCGCCTGGGTGCCACCATCGACGTGGAGCACTCCCACGTCCGATTCCTGGGGAACCTGGTGCTGAACCTGTGGGACTGTGGCGGCCAGGACACCTTTATGGAAAATTACTTCACCAGCCAGCGGGACAACATCTTCCGTAATGTGGAGGTTCTGATATACGTGTTTGACGTAGAGAGCCGCGAACTGGAAAAAGATATGCATTATTACCAGTCGTGTCTGGAAGCCATCCTCCAGAATTCACCTGATGCCAAAATCTTCTGCCTGGTGCACAAAATGGATCTGGTTCAGGAAGATCAACGTGACCTGATTTTTAAAGAGCGTGAGGAAGACCTGAGGCGTTTGTCTCGCCCGCTGGAGTGCGCTTGTTTTCGAACGTCCATCTGGGATGAGACGCTCTACAAAGCCTGGTCCAGCATCGTCTATCAGCTGATCCCCAACGTTCAGCAGCTGGAGATGAACCTAAGGAATTTTGCCCAGATTATTGAGGCTGATGAAGTTCTGCTGTTCGAGAGAGCTACGTTCTTGGTGATTTCCCACTACCAGTGCAAAGAGCAGCGTGATGTGCACCGCTTTGAGAAGATCAGCAACATCATCAAGCAGTTTAAGCTAAGCTGCAGTAAATTGGCTGCTTCTTTCCAGAGCATGGAAGTGAGGAATTCTAACTTCGCCGCCTTCATCGACATCTTTACATCAAACACGTATGTGATGGTGGTCATGTCAGATCCATCCATCCCTTCTGCAGCTACTCTGATCAACATTCGTAATGCCAGGAAACACTTTGAGAAGCTAGAGAGAGTAGATGGCCCCAAGCACAGCCTCCTCATGCGTTGAAATGCCAAATGCTCTTTAGTAAAATGCTGAGTTAAGGTGTTTTTTTTTTTGCATCATTTGTTTTTAATATTCATAATGTCATGTGCTTTAAAGTGAGCTTGAAACGTATGCTTACTATCTTATCTCTTCCGTAGTCTTAGTATTGGATGCTATTTACTCAGCTATCCAGTAGAGATCTTCAAGACGGCCTTTATGAAAAGTTAGTGTGGTGTTAACACTAAAGTAGGTGGTGTGTGTGTGTGTGTATGTGTGTGTGTTCTGGTTACCTGGTTATAATAGAGTATTAAAGCAGTTATCTTCTGTATTATCAGATCACAAAGGTGGAATGTTACTATTTTATCAGCAAGATATTAAAATGTATTTCTAAATCCTCCTTGGTTTCAATCATGAATAAACATTTATTATTAGCAATTTAAAATGTTGTTTGAAATAATTTGAAGGTACTTAATAGTACAGATTCTGAGTATCCTCAAGTATCGTTTAGCTGGCAAACTGGCAATGCTTGGTAGCAGCTGTTCCAGTGGTAGACTCAAGGGGCTGGAATAGAGACTCTGGTTAAGAGTATCTGTCTGCTTTTCCAGAATACCTGGGTTCAATTCCCAGCATCCACATGACAGTTCACAACCATCTGGAACTCCAGTCCTAGGGAATCCAACACCCTCTCTGGCCTCTACAAACACCAGCACACAGCTGTTACAAGCAGGACACCCATACACATTTAAAAAGTTTAAAACAAATTCAAAGACTAGATATTTATATAATGTAGCTCAACTGGTATATGGCTTGCCTAGCAATGCACAAGATCCTGGGATCTAACACTAGAGGCATATAACAACCTGGGGGTAGTGGTGCATGCCTGTAATCCCAGGTGAAGGCAGGAGTATTGAGTGTTTTAAAATTGTTGGGATGTTTGAGACTAGCCAGAGACATGAGACCCCAGTCCCAAGAAGTTCTTATGCTAGGGACATAGCTCAGTGGTAGAATGCTTGTCTAGAACTTCCTGGGATGAAATTCCAGTCCTAATCTTTTACTTTGAAGTTGGGTAAGACATGTGATTTCACTATGCCTGTTCTGTTTTGTGGATACAATAAGACCACTACATAAGATTGCCAAAATGGTCAACACAGAAAGCATCCAGATTATGTCATTCCTCTAAATACTGCATGTGACATCTGGCAAAGTTTGAGCTCATTAAATGCCAGGTATTAAGTACTTGGCATGCATGTATTTTATCCTCATAACCTGATGGATGGTGGCTTCTATCATTAATTCACGAGGAAACTGGCATGACCTTAAGATGAAACACTTCTGGGCACTCAGACCAGACCCTTTGTGCCTAACCATCACACCCCTCTACCTCCATCGACAGAAATTACCCCTATACCTCCATAGACAGAAATTATTTTAAAAAACAAAAAATAAAAACCTAGCTGTTGCTAGGCAGCTGCTCATTCCCTGTAATCCCAGTAGTCAGGTGTCTATGTAAGATGATTACCATAAATTTAAGGACAACTTAGGCTATACTAGTTCTTGCTTCAAAAAAACCAAAACTGCCATTTTAGGTATAGATTATCCCTACATGTAATTCTAAATTTACAAACTTTAGAAACAAAGGCCACAAAATTGGTGTTTTGACATTTGTATTTATCTGGAAATTCCATGATACCAAATTTGTATGTTACTTATTTTGTGGGGAAAGATTCTGAGGTTCCTAGTTTGCATTGGGCACATATGATAAAAACAGAATACAGATATAAACTGCACTATTCCAGTTCTAGTGTTAGTCATCTTATAGGCTGTGTTAAGTCGTCTATGTTAGAACAGAGACTTCTCTGACTAGGAGCCATTCATTTTACAAAGGCACAAAGACCACTCACTCACTCAGGCTACAGAGCAAGACCCTGCCTCAAACATAAGAGCTGTTATAATAAATCTAGATTCTAGCAATTAAAACACCAGTAACAAGATACTCTTCCTTACCTGTATCACTGAGCCTTTTACATTATTTTACCAAGTTGTACATTTGTATGTGATAATTCACTGGTGTGTTTGAGGCATAATTCTTTTTGAAATACAGGGAATTCCAGACAAGTAGTGAAACACTGAATATTTATTCTAGACAGCAGTATGTAGAATACACTTATAAAGAACACAGACATTTCCACTTAAGAGTGTGAACTTGCCAGCTCTCTGTGCATAAAAAGGTGGGTGCTCTTTAGAGCACCCAGGCATCTGATCTTTACACTGTCTTCACACATTAAACGAAATGTTTTGAAACACATTTTCTTTTAGTACACTAGGGAAAAAATAATTTGCTTTTATACAGGTGTCAAGAATTCCTGTTTACACTTTAGATAAAATTGGTATGATACCTTATAACTAAGAAAAATATTGTAAAGGTTTCAAAATGTCTGTTTAGTATTTTGTCAAGCTTAATCCCTGCCCCCCAAATGTCAACTTGAACTATTCTGTATCTTACTTGGCAAGAGTTTTCATGCTCGGCAACAAGAATATCCCACAGACATCTACATAGGTAAGAAGGTTGTATGCAGCTGGGATCAGAACTCACAGACAGTAGGGGGAGATGTCTAATAGAGACATTAAGTAAAAGCTAGGTAAACATCTGTAGTTCCAGCACTAGGGAGACTGAGGCAGAAGACTGCTATGAGCTGAAGCTAACCTGAACAAAAATAGCAAGATCCCCACCCCCTCACCCCCCCACCTCCCAAAACAGTTATACTATATACTTCAGAAAAGATGTAAGACCATGGATCTAGGGAGGGCAAATTAAGACATCAAGGTAGAAAATGTGATTTGTCTGAGCCTTCAGTTTTTATTTGTTTTACAGACAGGGTCTCACTATGTAGCCCTGGCTGTCCTGGAACTAACTTTGTAGACTAGACTCTGAGATCTGCCTGCCTCTCCAAGTGCTGGGATCAAGGATGTTTAAAGGATTAAAGTGCTGTTCTGAATTTTAAAGGAACTATATAACTGGCTGGAGAGATGCCTCCCCTCAGTGGCTGTTCATCCTGTGACCCAGGATCAAGTCCTAGCACCTATGCGGTAGCTAACACCAGTCGATAACTCCAGTTCCAGAGGATCTGACTCCCTCCTAAGGGAGCACCAAAGAGGTACACAGACATGTTGGCAAACATTCACACATGTAAAAATAAATTAAAAACTTTTAAAAATCCTACACATGAAAATAAATAAAAGAAATTTAAAAATCCTAACTGGTATAATTAAAGGTTATTAGAGTCTTCAAAGTAACAAGAACTGAGGTGAGCTAGAAGGACAAGGTAAGCAGTGTAAAAGATTGGGGGGGGGGGTCTGTCTTTAAACCAAACCCCTTTTCTGTAATTACAATGAACCATCAGTGGGCTTTTAAGCAAGGACCTGACATGATCCTAAACGTTCCTAAAAGCCAAAGGGAACTGCAGGAGACACTAGGGAAGGCACTGAAAGCAGTAAGTTATAATCAGTTTTGGAGAAGTGACAGATTTGAGATTTGTTCACAGTACTGAAACAGGAAATAATCATTTCAGGAATGCTCAGCTGACCAAAGGTAAATCTTAGTGACTCTTACAAACCCAAAATATCCAGATACTTGATCTTTCCACTCTCATAATGAAGGGATCCTAGAGCAATATATGTACAATAGTGTGCCACTTCTTAAAGGTACCTAGGAACTAAATATGAGTATCAACCCCTTGGCAGCAAGCTGCTGAGCTTGTGAGCTGCCACTGAAGCATATTTGAGAAGAGATGTCTAGACCTTCTTTAAATGAGCATTTTTAAACAGTCATCTCAGATGATCCTAATACAGTTGGTCCCTGCATCCTACTTCAGCCACTTCATCTCTAGCTCCCATTTCTGCAGACTAGGTATACCTCCTATCTCAATTACAAAGGATAAATGCAATCATGCATATTAAACACTGAGCACTGGCTCTGGCATGACAGAGGCTCCTCTGATAGTCCTTCCTCTTCCCTACCATGCTACTTAGAATTTATACTAGGCTGTTGGTAAAATAAACAACAAATGATTTCCCAGCACACCTGAGCAGTCCCTGCTTTGCGGCCTGCGGCACTCATGAAGGAGCCCAGAACCCCTGGGAACGTGTCGTCTTTCCTTCCTCTGTCAAGCAGCTTTTAGCCAGTCCTTCTGGCACTCAGCCCATCTACCTTTCTTTTCTCTCATTTTCTTAAGACTTGGGGACAAGATTTTGATAGTTACAAACTGAGGCTCTACACAGAATAGGAGATAATAAATCAACCCTTTAGCGCCTCTTCTAGTCAGGCTTATTCAGGCACATGTATTTATTCCTTGGATGATACAGACAAGACCCCTGACAATAAGGCAAAATGTATAAATGTTACTAGTTACCTAAATCCATGTTCAGTTTTCTCAAATTATTTTGGGATATTCTGTAAGTACTAGGGAACTTTAATGTCCTCGATCAGTAAGTAACAAGAAATTTGTTGCTTTTCCCAAAACAATACCCACCATACCACCCACAGACCACAATTTTAAAACAAATTTGTAAACTTTGCATTTATATTCTTGTTAGACATAAATAGAATTAAATTCTCAATCTAAAGTACACAGAATAGAGTTTGACAGTGTTCTTTAAACATCTGACCATCTCTACCTTTCCCCATTTTCCTCAATTCACTCCATCTCGTCTTCACAGACCACATGCATTCTATCCCATCAACATCACTCCACAGGACCAATATACTTAGAATTCATTAAGCCTGTTTACAAGTTACAAAATGTGTGCTGCTTTGATTATATATCCAAAGGTAAAAAGGTACACTTCGTTCATTTTGTATTAGTACCAGAATATTCCATCAAGATCCAATAAAATGGTTTATTTCTCTAAAATGAAAGGTACAGTTTTTCAGTGGCTATTAGATTACACACTCACCCTTATGTTAATGACTTTTTAACATAACTGATAATTATAAGATTATTCTAGGAATCAAAATTGTTTTCTAAAATTTGACACTTTCTGTTCTTAAATACTTCATATTTCAAACTCATAATATTTACAAAAAAAAAAAAAACCTAAACATTATTAAGAAGCCAAAAGTACATTCAGAACTCCTTTGATGCTGGAAAGAGAACTGACTTCCATTGTGTGTATATCAGCTGATGGTAAGTGACAAGGCTTCAGGGTAAGTGCATCACAGTTAAATCAACTGGAAAATGCTTCATCTTGTCAAATCAGAGAGTCTCTTGGTTCAAGGCTCTTACTTGAGATTTCTTCTTCTGAAAAATTGATTTTAAAGAGGAAAATAAGTATTACAAAGAAAGTAGGAACAATTCCACAAAGTAGCAAAATTCTTGATTTAGCAAAGGCTCACTTTGTGCAAGACTAATAAATAATGAATCATCATTTCTACTCAAATGCCTTTTCTCAAAATAAATAAATAAATAAAAATCAATGTACTTGTAGAATACTTTTCAAAAAGTGTTCATCATGGAAAAACTAAAGTGATATGTGAAAAATCTATAACAAGTCCTATATCTGTCCTAAATACCTAAGAATAATTTTAATACTTTATTACATACTTTTCAAACATAAAAATAAGAGAACTATGATTAATAAAGTGCTGAATGCTTGGCTTTAATAACTTATACCATTATAGGTTGAACTGCCACTCTGTTGAAATTCTAACACCAGTATCTCAAAACGTGACTATATTTGGAAAATTAGCCTGCCTCTGTGTGTGTGTGTAAAATCAGGACTCTGAAAGTAGCCATAAAGTAAGGGTTTACTACTCCTCTTACCCTTGATGAAGGTATAAGGATTGTATTTGTCACATTACCCACCACGATCACACAACATTCACTTTGTACTATATTTATGAAAAGTTAAACAGAAGAAGATTAGAAATAGCCTGGGCTACATGGTAAGTTTGAAGCCAAGCCAAACTATTTAGTGAGTTTGTGGCTAGCCAGGGGTAGGTACCACAATGCTACTCTATCTTAGGAGGGAAAAAAAAGTTAAGAGAATGGATCACCAAGGGTACATGCACAGGTTTGGTTAACTCTTACCTTTTAAATGAGGCAGAAATTCCCCAAGCCTACATTGTAATATGGTCCTCAATTTTTGCTCCATCAGAAAAGCTTTAGTTAGAGGTGATACAGTCTGTGTTCTTTCATCAAGGGACATGTCGGAAGATGGTTTTGCGCAGTCAATAAACATATCCTGAGTGTCTAAAACAGTGTGTGTATCATCTGCTTGCACATCTTTGGCTACAGGGCTCAATTCTACTTTGTGCTGTTCAAGTGTCTTGGGATTAGACAGGTGAGATTCTTTCCCAATTTTGCTAAGTTTCTTCTGAGCCTCATAACTAGTGAGAAGAGCCTGTAAATTGGAATCTAATTCTGGAATAGCTTGTCCTTTTCCCACATCATCTGGAAAAGCATCACTGTGCACATTACTCTTTGACTCCAGTTTAAAATTGGTCTCTGAACTAGTAGAACTATTAAGACTTAGGTGACCGACTTCTTCTGGAAGAGTTTCATGTAATATGCCAATGCCACTCAACCTCTGAAAAGAATCCCATAACAGAGTTTTATGTTTGGAAGGTTCACTACAAGAAGCTTGTAAGTGGTCCAGTATTGGAACACAGTCCTCTTTACTTCTACCCATCACATCTATTCCACTGCCCACAACAGGAGAGAATGCCTCCATTTGTCTAGTTTCTGAAAGCCTGGTGGTTGTACTTTCTAAATCTTGCTTACAAATCATTTTCCTATTTATCAAGTCTGACACATCTTCTGTCGGGGATGCACGGGTCTGACGTGTTACCAAATGTTTCTGAGGAACCCCTTTAAGCCGATCTGGAAAAGCTTTCTCTTCAGGCAAATAAGACCGCTCAAGATCTGGGGAGAAAATAGCCAGGCTAAATTCCTTCTGATTCTGCAGTACAGATGAAGACTCTGACGACACTTCTTTTGCTTTGGCATCCACTAGAATCCCATCCGAACTTCTGCTATCTTCAGTTTGCACAGCTTTTCTCCATGAGCTCCTAATATCAGTTACTAATTAAGGTGGGGGAAAAAAACACATATTTTATCATTTACATATGCCCAAACACAGACGTAATGAATATACTTTATTCTAGTGCTGAAAATAAAGCTACTGCCTCAGTCCAAGTTCCATATATATGCCAACAGGACGACAAACCAGAGCATCAGAAAGCTTCATCTCCAAACTCAAGTCAGTACACATAACAACAGCTGTTCCTGAAACACACATAAACTTGTACACAATATATTTGATTATATAGATGAAAGACATATGTACTTGTCTAGCCATACCAGAAATGGGCAGAATTTTTCTGTTGTTGTTGTTAAAAGATTAGATACTAGGGCTGGAGAGATGGCTCAGTGGTTAAGAGCACTGACTGTTCTTTAAGAAGTCCTAAGTTCAATTCCTAGCAACCACATGGTGTCTCACAACCAACTGATGCCCTCTTCTGGTGTGTCTAAAGACAGATACAATGTATTCATACTATGTTAAATAAATAAGATTTTTTTAAAAAGATACTAATATTAGGCTGTCAGCCATTTGATCTCCCACAACTCCTCAAGTCTGCCACTGCAGCATGGAAATGGCTATACGTAATGTGTCAACAAATGAGCCAGGTTGTGTTAAATATAATTTTTTAAAAGAAAAACATTACAGGATCCTATTTAATTCAGTTTGTCATTTGAAGAACAGCAACCTATGTTGTCTCAGCTCAATGAATTAAATCAGCAGCAAAGAAGAAACTGTATTCAATCATTCAACCCAAATGATCTGCACTGGTTAAATAAGGAATTAAGTATCAGGTTTGCCTACAACAATTGCAGGTACTAGAGGGAAGCATTTGACACTCTGATTATTTTCGTCATGGGGTAAAGATCTATGCATGCAGTGGTGGCTACTTATGACTACTGAATGGAAATCAAAATCCCCATACTCCCTAAAAATGGACAGCTGACCTGAAGGTGAGAATTTTTTTTTAGTACATTTACTGAATTTATTCATTTGTTTATTTAGTGCATACCTGTACATGTGCCTGTGTGTATGACTACACACATGCTATAGTTCATGTATGGAGATCATAGGACAACTTCCAGAAGTCCATTCTCTGCCATGTAGAAGATGGCACAACTGGTTCCAGAATTTTTTTTTAAATAACCAAATAAAATACTTTGCAGAAAAATAGCCAAGTAAAACAACTGAAGATTATCAGGAGGACTTCTGTGGAGGTACTCAGGAGTCACAAAATATTACTGATGAAAAATGGTTGTAAAATGTGAGTGATCATGCTGAATACTTCAACAGAATTCCATTATATCAGAAGAAAGAGTCACTGTCAGCTAAACAAGAAGTTTTAAATTGTTTCCAAAGAACTGTCAGATCATCACTCTAATGGTGGGAAATGTCTTAGAAAGGGAAAATGGAACAGAGAGCATTAACTTACTCAAGTTTTCTGGAGTCCGAGGAATTTGTTTCCTGGTTAAAAAGGGATTTGAAATTAAAGTGTCAATTAGCTCCTCCAATTTGACTTCTTTTCCCTCAGAGATCTGTGGTGAATCAGACAGCACTACTCTGGCAACCTACAAGAGAAAAGAACAAAAGAAAACTTAAAAAAAAAAGATAAAGAAAAATTAGTAAGGCCAAACAGAAACAGAAACATGGCAGCATCAGCAGGACGCCTGGGCACAGCAGTCAGCAGCCCAGCTCCCTGGCGTGCTGCAGGCAGTCCAGGTTCTCTGCAAGAGGCATGCTCTTTCTTAACCACCGAACAATCTCTCCAGCCCCGAGCCTTCAGTTTTAGTATCTGTGACTCCTTTACTTCAAATTTCTCAACAATTAACTCTACTCCATTTTTTTTATCCCAACACAACTTAGGGGAAAAAAAAGTCACAACTATATAAGCATATTTATTAAAAATCCTTTTCTAACCTCGTCTACCAGATGATCTTGCTCTTTCTGGAATGGATCACTCTTCTTCACTGGCAGAGACCCTCTGGAAACACTATTCTGTGCATTCTTTGCAATATCTGGTAAAGGAAAGTCTTCCACTTTAGAATCTGTTATTTTCTTGTAAGTCATGTTTTTCTCTTTGGGAGTCCTCATATTTGGATCCTGAAAAGAGACATACATTATAACTTAATGATCATGGCTGGTATTGAAGCTCTTTAAATGGCAAATCTAAATAATTCCAAGTTCTCATTTAGCAAGAGGATAGAAATGGCACGAGAATGGGAGGAAAAAAAAACCTTGACTGTAATTAAGCCACTAAAAATACTTTATTTATAAATCACTACTGTCACAATTAACTGAAGCTGTTTTTAAAGGCAAGCTGTGTACCTGTACTTGGGAGGCTGGGGCAAGAGAATTGCCATGACTTCAAGATTGGCCTGGGCTACACAACGAGTTCAAGACAAGCCTGCATCAATTAGCAAGGCCAAGTCTCACAATAATGAAAATCGCTTTAGACCATACCTTCTCAAGTAGTGTGAAACTGTTTGTATCCGAGGACAAAGCACACTGTAAGGGAAAACGCACAGGGCTGAAAGAAAAAAGACAGCAAATCTAAGTTATGTGGAGGGAGGCATCCACTAACTTGATGTATCTGAGTAAGAAATTGTCTGCCCCGTATCTGTCCATGACGATTTCACTCAATTCGCCCTGGTCATCGAAAGGCAGTTTACTATGGGGAGATCTAGTGACAACCGGAGCAACACTTCTGCCCAACTTGTGTATCACTCTCCCGATTAACTCTAACTTTCTTGCTATATATTTTTATGCCTATAATATTTTTATAAGGTTAAATAATGACATACAACAATTTGTATACAACTTAAAAATTAATTCAACTAACTAGAACTGCATTATTACAATGTCCTCAGCATGCTAATAATACAATTTCATAATAGCAAAGACTTTCATATTCTTTCAGTCAGGCACGGTAGCACACACCTGTAATTTCAGCATTTCAGAAGTTGAGGCAAGAAGATCAAGTTCTAAATCAGACTAGGCTACAAAGCGAGACTGTCTCAAAACAAGAACCAGGGTTGTGGAGGCAGCTTGGTGGCAAATACTCACCATGTAAACCTAGGGATCAAACTCAGGTTATCAAGCTTACAAGACTCTGAACAGAAGAGTTTCATTATATATGTAACATAGTTGCTATAGAGCAAGATTCACAGAAACTGAGTTTGGAGAAGAAATACTAAGTCTTTTTGTTAGTTAAAAAGAACTTGATCCACAAAATTAAACCTAAGAACTTAAACAATGTAAACCTAAGAACTGTGAGCAGGATTCCCAGATCCCAAATAAAGAATCAACTCTCAACTGTCCTCTGACTTTTACACATACACAGACAATCTTGTGCCCTCCCACACACATAACAATAAATTGTTTCTCTTTTAGAAGATTACTCTGGGGGATTGGCAAGGTAGATTTATTTTTAATAGCACTTAAAGCTAAAATCCCATAGCAAGGATAAAATACAAATATATACATTGTCCTACATGAAATTTTCAGCACAAAGAAATGAATTTTAAAAAATAAGAATATAAATTATTTTTAAATATGAAAAAAGCAAATAGCAGTCCACTCACCTTAAACCCCAATGCTAGTGTGGTTGTTATTAAGTATGTTTTATATTGCTCCCTTTCCAGGCCATAAAAAGAACACACTATAGTAATGAAAGTATGTATGTTTATAGAAGTGCATGTTACTTTGCAATATCCTGTCTTGTTTTAATAATGAAAATAGTTAATTTATAAAATTTTAACCTACTTCAGAGATTTAGATGCACAAAGGGCTTCTTGTACTTCTCATGTACAGATATTCTTTTGTAATAACATAAAAACTTTAATTTTGTGGATCAAATTCTTTTTAACAAAAAGACTTTGTATTTCATCTCCAAACTCAGTTTCTCCTGTGAATCTTGCTCTATAGCAACTATGTTACATATATAATGAAACTCTTCTGTTCAGAGTCCTGTAAGCTTGATAACCTGAGTTTAATCTGGAGATCCCAAATAAAGGTAGGAGAGAACCAACCAAACAACTGTGGTGACCTTCACATGTGTGCCATGGCCCATGTATACACAACACAAGCACACACACATACACACAATGTACACACATAAATAAATTTTCTTTTAAAAAAGCATCAAAAAAGTAGTTCAAGGTAAGCCTAGATCATCCAGCCTGGCTTAGATGAGACCCTGTAGAAAATAAAACAAAAAGTAACTCTCAACTTAATTTCAAAAGACCTTTTAAATTCTAAGGCCAATTTTTTTGAAAACCAAACCAAACCAAACCAGAGACCTTGGCCAAGAGCACTTCGCTTACTTTTCAGATCCAGAACACAAAGTGAACAGCTGTGCTATCTGGTAGGTTTTTCTCTTAGAGAGGCTATACTGAGTTCCAGGCCAGTCAGAGCTACATAACAGGACTGGGTTTTTGTTTGTTGTTGTTTTTTTTTTTTCCTTTGTTTGGTTCTTTTGGAGACAGCACAGTGGTCATGAGCACTTATTACTCTTCTAGAGGACCCAAGTTCAGTTCCAACATGTACATAAAAGGAGCCCTGTCACTACAGCTCCAGGGTATCCAACACTCTCTTCTCCTGAGTTCCATGGGCTCCAGGGTGCATGTGAACCTAACATAAATGAAAAGTCAAATAAATCTTTTAAGCAGGTGGGAGATGATGGCTCAGTAGATAAAAAACTGGAAATCTGAGTTCAATTCCCAGGACCTTTGCTGGAAGAGAAAAACAACCCCTAAAAATTCTGACCTGGGGCTGTAGAGATGGCTCATTGGATAAGAACACTGTCTGCTCTTCTAGAGGTCTTCAGTTCAATTCCCATCAACCATATGGTGGCTCACAACCATCAGGAATTATATCTGATGCCCTCTTTTCTGGTGTGTGCTCAGTGACAGGATGCTCATATACATTAAATAAATAAATAAATCTTTATAAAAAAATCTTTCTCTCTCTCTCTCTCTCTCTCTCTCTCTCTCTCACACACACACACACACACACACACAAAATAAAATCTAAAACAAATTAATTAGTAAGAGGTGCAACATCCCTAGCAACTAGAGAGGCGAAGCCTTGAAGCTGGGCGGGTAGTAAGGTAAGGGTAGATCTGAAAAGAGCTAGAAAGTGAATGACGCCAAAACACACCGTATTAAATTCTCAAAGAATCAAAAAAAGATTTTTAAAGATGTATGAATATATAATGAGCCATTATGTGTAATATATATTCTAATTTAAAGTATGCCAGACTAGAATTGTGTTTCTACATACATTTAAGAAGAATGTAAAAATAAGAGAAAAACAGAGATAAAGAGTTGAGAAATGTTGGGTATGGTAGCACATGACTTTTATCCCAGCACACAGAAAAAGTCAGTAGAGCTCTACGAATTCAAGGTCAACTTGGTCTACAATAGTGAACTGTAGGCCAGCAATTCAAAAGGTAAATATGTCAAAAAGTAAATAAATAAACTAAGAAAACAGCATCAACACTATACATTGGGAAATTGTGCTCACAAAGAACAGGAAAGGAATGAGTTACTACTACTGAATATTGGTTTCAAGTATAGTGCTATCTCCCCATCAGCTTACTCTAATCAATACAGCAATAAGACTGTTTGATTACCTGTGATGACAACTGTGTGTGAAAGAGCTAATTGTACTTTCTTTCCCCTAGCCAGGGTTTCTCTGCGAAGCCGTGGCCATCCCAGAACTCACTCTGTACAGACTGGCCTCCAACTCAAGGATCTATCTGCCCCCTGCCCCTTCCCCTGCCTCTGCCTCCTGAGTGCTGAGATTAAAGGTGTGTAAACACCACTGCCCAGCTTAAAACTGTACTCTTTCCATGGTTTTTAAGTATTATATTTAATCCAAAGAATTCTCCCAAGTAATCTTTCCTTCACAATTTTCATAGGTGATCTATTTTTATATCTATCCCTCTTCTCCTTGGGTAAGTTGTACTACATGAAACCTACAAAAGCCAAATGTCACTCAATAATACATGGTGGCATTAGAGCAACAGCCCCAGGCTGAAGAGCAGGTACTACTCTTATAGGGGACCCGAGCTCAGGTGCTAGAAACACTGGGCAGCTCCCAAACACTTGAACCTCCAACTCCAGTTCTGACACCCTCTTCTAAAGTCCACAGGCACCGGCACTCATGTGCACAGACACACACCCATATACATATAATTAAAGGTATTAAAACCAAGTCTTAGCCAAGCCTGACAACCTGAGTTTCAGCCCTGGAGCCCACACTGTGGAAGGAAGTAATGAGCCAGCTCACACAGGTTGTCACTCTGACTCCCACACATGCACTCAAACATCAACAGAGAAATAGAACAAATGTAAAGAGCAATATAAGGCCTGGGAAGATGGCTCAGTGAGTAATATGCTTCCTGCACAAGCTTAAGCTAGAGGATCTGACACATACACATCACATACATGCATACACAAACACATGCCATACGTGTCTACATAAATCCAGGTATCTGTTGAGTATACCTGTTTCATCGTTACCTAAGAATTCTTACTTGCAATAAAAAACATGTTACCCTTGTACACTACATACATTTACTTGGGAGTGTTTGACTCTATTCATTGGTAGGGAGGAGGCACAGCACCTATGTGGAGGTCAGTGGACAACATGGGGGTGAGTTCTCTTTCCACTATGTGGGTCTCAAGGATCAGAACTGAACTCACGTCCTCAGGCTTGGGAGTAAACACCTTTACCCACTAAGCTATTTCACTGGTCCCCAGTTTTTTTACTTTATAGCAGGCATTGATCATAAGAGCTAAAACAAGATAATAGAAAACAGGCCATAAAGAAAATAGAATTCCTGAAAGTGGTAACAAAATAGTTTAAGTTCATGTTAAATTTGGCATTAGGATAAATCAAGTATCTTCTAGTATTTTTTTGTAAAGAATGTAACTCTTTAAAAATATCAAAAACTTCATTATTAACTGAATATAGAGGTGCACACCTCAAATCTCAGCACTCAGGACACAGAGGCAGATCTCTGTGAGTTCAAGACCAGCTTGAGTTCCAGGACAGCCAGAGCTATGCAATGAGACTCTGCAGCCCCCACCCCCCCAAAAAACAAATAAAACTTTAAAAAGTAATAACAACAACAACAACCACCATCAGTATATGGGCCAGAGGGAAAAAAGACCCACTCACCCACTAAGAGCACTTTCAGTTCTTGTAGAGTATCAGGGTTTAGTTACTAGGACCTACAACAGGACTTGCAACTGTAACTCCAATTCCAGAGGATCTAGCACCCTCTTCTGGCCTCCAAAGGCACCAGGCAATGCACTTACATACATTCAAGTAAAGCACTCATACATATAAATAAATTTTAAAAATCTGTAATATAGATGCAAACAGCAAGCTGTGCAGGCTAAGACAGGAAAGAAGTGGACCAGCTGAAGGTTAAACTAAATTCAGCCATAGCATTAGAAAGCAGTAGTCTGAATGTTCCCCACCAAACCATATGACCTCAAATGCCCCAAAATTTTTACTCACTCATTAGCTAAGAGTGATTTTTAAAATAGTTCACACACATAGAAAAGGGCAAAAATTCCCAAACTTACCTCATGTAATTTCCAAACCTGTACTTTCTTCAAAACTCAGATAATTCCCATAAAACCCAATATTCAGATAAATAGAAGAAGAAAAATACCCAGGCATAATAAGCATTGAACATCTTCTGCAATTGTGGATCTGCAGTAGAAAAACACTATCTAGTTGAGAGGAAGAAATCATGCACTATTCCACTATACAGGAAGTTCTAAACTGGCTCAAAAATGAGACTAAAATCAATAGTCAGCAAGAAAGTCAAATGTTTTACCTGTCAGCTCCATCACACACACTTCCTGGGGTATCCACTTCTTTTCTGCTACCATTTTCTTGTTTAGGTTCTTTATGTGAATCTAAGGAAGTCCAAAAATTATTCTTTTAATTAGGTTTGTGTATTTTAATATTCAAGGACCTCTAGAAATGGTAGAAGACCTATTCTTTTCCTCCTAAAACCAAGGTCTAGACTTTTGCTAGTGCTAAACAATCTATCACTGAACTTCATGCCCAACTGTTTAGAATAGCTTCGAAACAGAAAACAGACAAATATAAACATGACTAAGGAGCCAAGGATATGGCTCAGTGAATAAAAACCACTTGCCATGCTAATCCAATGACTTGAGGTCAACTCCCCGAGCCTGAGATGTAGTATGTACACCCATAATCCCAGAACCCCTATGGGAAATGGGAGGCAAAAAAAGAAAAACAGGAAGACTGCAGGTCAACTGGCCTTGCAAACTTGCAAAACAGCAACAGAACAGACCCCGCCCAACACTCACGCACCCACAGTCACCACCAGGTAAAGTTTTTTTAAAAACCTAGAGCCAGGGAGATAGTTGGCTCAGCAGGTAATGGCGCATGCCATCAATCCTGACAACCTGAATTAGTTCCCTAAACCCACATGCACTTTGTAGTGAGCATGCATACATAAAACAATATTTGGGGGAAAAATAACCACCAAATTGTTAAGATAAAGTAATAAAGAAGAAGCAGATTATGTTTATGAAAAGCGGATATAGCCATTCATGGCACTGTATCTCGATAAGCCCAGCACTTGGAAGGTAAAGGCAGGAATTCAAGGCCAGCTTCTGTTATACAGAGTTTGAGACCAGCTTGGGCTACAAAGACCCTATCTAGAAACAAACAAAACTGGGGAGGTAGATATGTGCATGGACCTGAGTTTGATCATCAGCACCAAATTCAGTGTTATATAACCACGTTACATTTTTAAGTAAATCAACCATGTCTAACAATATAAACATGCAAAAGCAAAAGGTATTTAGCATACTTCAATATATTTATGTCATCAATCAGCTTGCACATTTTTTTACACCAACATTTCAACAACTATATGTTACTACCATACTAACACAGCAAAGATATAAATGATAGAGACCTTGACCCCAAGCAAGGTCAAGTGGTGACTTGTGGTGACATAGTGGTGACCAAAGTGCTCTGCTCTGCTAACGTAGTATGCCAAAAGTATGCATGGAGGCAGAAGACACACACCAGTCCCAGTGAGGGAATGAAAAGACAAAGATATCAAGAGGGTAGGTACAGATTTCATTTGCCAGAGCATAGAGGACATGGCTTATGGTATTGAGTGGAAGATAAATACCACCAAGACATGATAAGAAAGGACTGGCAAATGAAGTCATAGCTACATTACAGATGAGGTGCCCCCTTTTCAACATGTTAATACCCAAGAGTCTTCCCATACTTTCACATTTAGCTCAGGTGTTACTGCATAAGAAGTCAACGCAAATGCTATGTAAAGACACTTGTCCATTATAATGGTTTAAGTAGTATGTCAACTCAAGCTATTTTTGTTTTTTGAGACGGGGTTTCTCTGTGTAGCCCCAAGTGCTCTAGACCTTACTCTGAAGACCAGGCCGGCCTTGAATCCACCTGCCTCTGCCTTCTGAGTGCTGGAATTACAAGCATTTGAAACCACTGCCTGGTTACAACTCAACCTTTTCAAAACCCTCTGTACTATGGAATAATCACAGAACATACACATAAATTTGCATACACATAAATGTAAAAAATAATTGAAAAATATAAATAACTTAAAAACAATGAGAAATAAGCCTTTGGCAGTAGTGCAGGCCTGTCCACCCAGCACTCAGGAGGCAGAGGCAGGAGAACAGCTTCAAGTTCCAGGCCAGCCTGGTCTACACAGTAAGTTCCAGCTCAGTCAGTTTGTCACAATGAGACACTGTCTTTTTTTTTTTTTTTTTTTTGGTTTTTCGAGACAGGGTTTCTCTGTGTAGCCTTGGCTGTCCTGGAACTCACTTTGTAGACCAGGCTGGCCTCGAACTCAGAAATCCTCCTGCCTCTGCCTCCCAAGTGCTGGGATTAAAGGCGTGCGCCACCACCGCCCGGAGACACTGTCTTTAAAAGGAAGTGAAGGGAGCTTACCAACCTGGAAGTGAAGCAGGATACTTGAAAAGTATACTCTTTGCATATACTTCCTCTGACACAGGATCAAACGAAAGGGGAGACATGGGAGGCAAGAGATCCACAGCCTTAAACACAGAATTCACAATACTGAGTAAACACATGATATCCTGTGACTATTCAAATGTATATGTTTTGCTTATATATGTGTCTGAACACTATATGTGTGCCTGGTGCCAACAGAGGCCAGAAGATGGCACCAGATATAGCTGGTTATGACCCACCATGTGGGCTAGAAATTAAACCCCCGTCTTCTTGGAAGAGCAGCCAAGGAGCTTACCTGATGAACCACCTCAACAGCCCCTGCAAACATTTTTTTTTTAAATAAAAGAATACAATATTTGTATGTTTCAAATTTTACTTAATAGTATTCTTTTTAGCCTCTGAATTTAAAATGAGTAACTATAGATGACAGCAGCTTGATGAGAAATTATTATAAAATTATTACATTTTTAAACATTTCAACTGCACAGTAACACACACCTATAACCCTAGTGCTCCAGCTACATACATTCCAGATCAGCCTAGCACACATACATATCTACACAACAGGAACCTGTCTCTACAAAGCCACTAAGCCAAGCATGATGGCGAAGGGTTACAATCCTAACACTTGGGAGCAGATGCAGGGGAATCAGCAGTTCGTATTCAGCATAGGCTACATATCAAGTTTAAGGCCAATCTGGGATACAAGAAACTGTCTCAAAACAAAAAAATAACTTGGGCAATGAGCTGGCTCAGCAAGTAGTAACTTAACACTTGCCTGGCAAGCCTGAGCCTGAATTCAACTCCAAGAACACAAGTTGGAAGGAAAGAATAGACTCCATAAAAAATCATCCTGTGCCTTCTTCATATGCACCATGGCACATGTGTGCTGACCCACCCCATCATAAACACAATATATACAATGATGTATATTATACATATATATACATACATGTGTGTATACATGTATATGTATGTATATATACACCCACACATGTATATATACACACACACACACAGATATACACACATTTCTAAGTTACTGAAGCATTATAAATTAAAAAATTGTTAAAACTTAAAGACAGAATTGCCGAAAATTAAAGTCTTCTAAAACCACAAGTATATTACTTACTGCAGGCCCGCCTTTAATTAGACTGAAAGGAGACACACCAAGAAAGTCTTTCCACTTCATATACCACTTTCCTTCCTTTTCAACAGTAGACTGTTTTATTGCAGTGACTTTCTCTTTTATTTTATGCCTATGATATCAAAAGAAATACTGTATTTGAAGGACAAATGAAAATATAGCATAATTTAAGACAACAGTACTAGGGCAGAGAAGGATATAAAAGAAAGATTAACCATTAAATTACATACCAATTTAAAAAGTAACTCTTCAAAACTTAAAATATACTTTTTCTCCTTTTAAAACAAAAAAGCAATCATATACCTACTATTCTACTTAAATACCAGCATGTCTTAACTTAGTCGCCAAAGTGGAAGAATTATACACAGCTTTCGCTGAGGAAACCACCCTAACCATCCCACAGTAACATAACAAAAGAGCTTTCTATGTACCTCATATGCTTCATATCTGATAATCTTTCCCTCTGAAATTTGGCTTCTTTTTCAAGGTAGTGGAAGTCTATTGTCAATCTTGCTTGGCCAGCCTTACAATGTTCATATTTCATTAGCTTCAAGACTTCATTTAACAATTGAATAATTGTTAAGAGATTCAATTTTCCAGCCTCATACACATTTCCTATCTGCAACTAAAGATTCAGAAGGGGGGAAGCAAAGATCAGTACGTTCTACGGTAATAAACTTACATATTGATGCTTTTTTACTATTATATAATATTACTTTAATAAAGAGTAGGGAGAAAATATCAATAATCACCTAAACATAAAATTATATAAATAATTTCAATCCTATAAAAACTGTCAAAGAACTCACACATCACTCTTATATCATGCATAAGGGTGAAAATCTAGCAAAAAAAGGAAATACAAATAGATGCAATGAGAAATGAAGAGGGTCTGGAAAGATGCCCAGGAGTTAGTCACAAGTACCTGGTGCTTCTGCAGGACTCATGTGCAGCTCCGAAGGCTCACAACTGTCTCCTACCATACAGCCCTCTTTTGGCATCCATGAATACCAGGTACATATGTGGCTCGCGCATACACATACACACACACACACACACACACACACACACACACACACACACGCATTCATATAAGAATAAAATAAATCAATCTTTTCTTAATAGCTTAAATATAAAGAACAGATCTGAAAACAAAGCAAAAAAAAAGAAAAGAAAAAAAACCCACAATTTTTTTTGTTTTGTTTTGTTTTTTGAGACAGGGTTTCCCTGTGTAGTACTGGCTGTCCTGGAACTAGACCAGGCGGGCCTCGAACTCAGAAATCCGCCTGCCTCTGCCTCTCAAGTGCTGGGATTAAAGTCGTGTGCCACCACTGCCTGGCACAATTTTTTTCTTTGAGATAGGTTCTTATTATGTAGCCCAGCTGAACTATAACTCACTATGTCAACCAAGCTGGCCCTGCACTCATAGAGATCTGCCTGTCTCTACCAAGTGACAATATTTTTTTAACAAGTTAAAAATGCCATCTATCCTAATACAAACAAACAAACAAACAAAAAGATTGGGGGGGGGGGTTGGTGAGAGTGTTCAGACCTTATAAAATGTTTGCTATCCAAGCATGAGGCCATTACCCACTGAAAAAGTGAGTATGGTGTCATATACTTGTAATCCCAGCTCTGGCAAAATAGAGAGAGAAAGATCCCTAGATTTTTTTCCTACTCTATTAGTGAGCCCCAGGTCCCAGTGAGAGGCCTTGTCTCAAAAAACAAACCTTTGATCCCAGTACTCAGGAGACAAAGACAGGCGTATCACTATGAGTTCAAGGCCATCCTGGTTTACATAGTGACTTCTAAGTCTGCCAGAGCTACAGAGCTACACAGGGAGACAGTATCTCAAACAAACAAAACAAAAAAATATTAATAGTGATTTTTCTCTAAAGACATTATTTCCTGCCTTATCTGTATTCTTATACATAATTAATATCTTTTCTGATACCTGCCCACACCCTATAGGAATCTGAATTCATACATGTTGATTGCTATACACTATCAATTTGATGCACATATATTGTATCTTAAAGTGAAATCTCTTCACAAAATATTTTATCTATGTACCTTCTGTATACTACAGTCAATACTTGATATGTGGTAATTACTAAATAAACTGTACATACTAAGGAAAAAATAAGCAAGCAATATAATTAAATGTTCCAAATGAAGATAGAAATGAAGGTAGATGGTGCTTTGGTTGAAGAAGAAAGGCTAGAAATACCAGTTTAGTAACATTGTATAGGGACCAGATATTATGGTGCATGTCTTTAGTCTCAACACTCAGGAAGCAGAAGCAAGTGGATCTCTGTGAGTTCAAAACCTGGCCTATCATGCTAGTCCCTGGCTGGTCAGAAACATACAATGAGACTCTGTTTAGAATATAAAATCAATAAAATTATTGATCGGAAGCTGTTAAAGCCATGGCACTTGTGAAACAAAGGCAGATTGATCTATGTGAGTTTGAGGCCAGCCTGGTCTACATAACAAGTCCCAGCACACCCAGGGCTACACAGAGAGACCAAACCCTGTCCCAAAACAACAGCAACAACAAGCATGAAAAGCCTCCCCTCTCACTTAGAATTTAGATGGTGGGAAGAGGGGTGAGAAGAACAAACTAAGGCCAGCATTCTGAAAACCCACAAGGAAAACTGAGATATTGCCATCACGGAGCTAAAGGAGAGAAAGCATTCCCAAGGAATGCTTAAGAGCACCAAGATAAAGGAGAAGCCAGAAAAGGTAAGGGAAGCAATTTGGGAGGAATGTGTGTTCCCCCCACCCCTACCCACCATGGCTTGTTTTCCAAAGTACTGAGGAGCAGAAGCCTTCCAAAGGCTTGTAAAGTAACTCAGCAAGTGGGAAAACTCTAAGATGACAATGTAAAAAGCAGTGATAGTTTTAACATGTTCCCTTTCCAGCAAAACGTACCTGACATATTTGTTCCTCAAGTCTGTCAAGTAAGAGCCTTGGAATATTAACAGCAACATTAGCTCCATCCAAAGCATACTGGTTGGCAAAACCTAAGAGTGAACTAATAACTTCTCTCTCCTTTTCCACAACCGTGAGTGTCTCATTCACTGCAGCCCACAAAGACCGAACCTTTGAAAACAAAACAAAATATAAAACCCACACATAGCATATGTCTATACTGAGAAAGTTTTGACATAAATATTTATCCCCTAATAACAAATGAAATATAGCTGATGAGAAAATTAAGTAACTGCATCACTAAGTAACCTCGGCTGGCAGAGCACTGGCTTAGACAACACTAACCTCCACCTCCTAAGATCAGCCTGCCTCTGCCTCTCAAGTGCTAAGATTAAAGGCTTGGACCATCACTGCTGAGCTAAAGAATGTCCTAGGGAGAATACAGCTCATATAATTTTCAATCAAACTTTGAAATCTTTATTCTATCATCCAAAATTTGTGTTACCCATGGAAAGCTCAGAAAGAAAAGAAAAAAAAAAAAAACAAAAACAAATGCCAGAAAGGAGGGGAGTTGAGGAGAGGGGAAGGGAGGGGAGAGGAGGAAAAGAGAGAAAATGAAATAAAACAAACCAAACAAAAGATGAAATAAATAAGCAGGATTCAATCAGAAAAAGACTAACAAGAGCAAGTGAGAAACAGTCACATTCTTCCTTTTCAAAACAAAGGTAAAGTGAAAGTAAACACTATGGACTTGAAAGTCATGGAGTACTTTTTTAAATAATATTTTTTCTACTTTTTTTTTTAACATTTTATTATTAAGGTTTTATGTGTCTGAATCTTCTGTCTTGGTGTATGCCTATATACTAGATTTACCCACTGCTAGCTAAGACCAAAACTGAACATTAGGCCTCCTGGGACAGGAGCCACATGATGGTGAGGAGCTATGTGGGTACTCGGAACCACACCTTGGTCAGCAAATGCTCCTAACCACTGAGCCATCTCTCCTGCTTTTTCCTGTGTTTTGTTACATAACATTTTGCCCTCAGAGAACTTAGAAAAACACAGAAAACCAAACCTTTCCAACAATGCCCTATGAATAACATTGTTATCTCTCATGTGTAGTTATGTATATATGTAATCTATATTTTTAAACAAAACTAAAGTTATTACATATGTTCTTTGTTGCTATGTCTCACTTGGAATTATATTATCAGGATTCTGAAATATACTGATCCAGAAAAATGCTAACATTGATATCCTACAGAGTCATTCACAATAAACGGATCCCCTGATATTAAAAAAAAGTGTCTCACCTTTTGAATCTTCTCTTGTATATTACTCTTGCCATCATAGGGCTCCATTCTAATTTAAAAAATTAAATGATTAATTTATTCATAAAAAAATTCACATGGTAATTTTACATCCAAGAAACCAATTGGTCTGTAAACTACAAAAAGGCATTCCAGTTAAAAAAAATAGTGATTCCCCAGTTGTCCAGAATGTGGTATACAAGCCTTTAATCTGGATGCCCAGCTGTCCAGAGTGTGGTGTACAAGCCTTTAATCTGGATGCTCAGTAGGCAGAGGCAGGCAGATCTCTCATCAGTTCAATGTAAGCATGATCTATATAAGGTGCCAAACCAGCCAGGGCTACGAACATAGTGAGATCTGTTTCACAGAGAACTCAAACAGTGCAATAATAATTTTTAGAACTTCATTAAAAGTGAGGGAGCCGGGCGGTGGTGGCGCACGCCTTTAATCCCAGCACTTGGGAGGCAGAGGCAGGAGGATTTCTGAGTTCAAGGCCAGCCTGGTCTACAAAGTGAGTTCCAGGACAGCCAGGGCTACACAGAGAAACCCTGTCTCGAAAAACCAAAAAAAAAAAAAAAGTGAGGGAAAAAATGTTCTAGTCCTAGCATCAACAAGTAATGACATATCATTCTACTTCTATTTTTAGTAGTCTCATAACTTGTAAAATTCAAAATTTAAACTTTATGTTAGGTCTATTCCAGCTCTAAAAGTCACTTTATTTTTTTTTGTTTGTTTTTCAAGACAGGATTTCTCTGTGTAGCCTTGGCTGTCCTGGAACTCACTTTGTAGACCAGGCTGTCCTGGAACTCAGAAATCCTCCTGCCTCTGCCTCCCAAGTGCTGGGATTAAAGGCGTGCGCCACCACCGCCCGGCTAGTCACTTACCTTGTAATTTGGTTCTGTAGACTCATGCATTCTAATCTTGCATTTCGTACTTGCTTAACAGACAGACTGTAAGAAACAACAGAAAAGAACACTCCATTACAATTAACTGGTATGCCCCACTTGTCTCTCTCTCTCTTTTTTTTTTAATCTTTACTGTGTTTTAACAGTAAAAATTCAAGGGATTTGAAGCAAGATGCTTCAGAGAGGTAAAACACTAGCCTCCAAGCCTGACAACCTGAGTTCAATACCCAGACCACAGAGCAGATGAGAAACAACTTTCAAAAGTTGTCCAGAAGTCCACTGACACAATATGAAGCGCACACACACATATACACACACACACACAATACATGTTTATTTTTACACATAAAAGTAAAGACACAACCAAATCCTTGACAGTCTTGCCTGTCTCATTTCATGTTGTGACAACAACAGTATACACAGGAGAAAAAAATCAATCAAGATATGCTGAATAAAGAGACGTATAAAATACTATGAACTGGATCGTGCCACATACTTGTAAAAGTTGGGAAAAAGCAGCAAGAGGAACACATGTTCAAGGCAAGGCCCAGGTCAGCCAGGACTTCACAGTGAGACTCTCTTAATTAACCATAGATAAAAAGATGGATGGATGGATGGATGGATGGATGGATGGATGGATGGATGGATGGATGGATGGATAGATAGATAGATAGATAGATAGATAGATAGATAGATAGATAGATAGAAGATACATACATACATACATACATAAAGACATAGATACATATGTCCATATATATACACATACATACATACACACATACATACATAAATACGTACATGCTGCAGGAATTTTCCTGTCCAATTTTATCAGTACAGAGAGGGTCTGTTATTAGACAGGGAAATAGGAGGCAGAGCTAGGAGTTGCGCGGAGAAGACTGGGGGGGGGGGGGACCGACCAAGACGGCTTCAGACATTTTTCTGATATTTTCAAAAGGTAAGAAATATTGGGAGAGGCTTTTACTGTATTGTAATTGTGATTATAATATATGTAAACCTAATTGGCTAACATACCAATAAGAGTCATGCTTAACCAGGTAATTGGGATGTGTGGGCACTGTGTGGAAGCGAGATGAACTCACAGGATCCCGCCTGATATATGGCCAGGCCAACAGGACTGCTGGGGAGAGGGAGACATAATGTTGTAAACCACCAGTGCTGATACCAGAGTGGTATAATACCTGGTGGGGCAGGAGAGTTGGTGGGTTGGTCTTTACTAATATATCCCGCAACACATACATACATACATACATACATACATACATTACATACATGCAAGCATGCGCACACACACACACACACACACACACACACACACACACACACACACAGTTGAAGCTGGTTTTGCTACTTTGTGGGTTCCTCGTTTTCCCACAGTTTATCCCTCCAGTTTCACATCCATCACTAGAGAGGAGATAACGAATGAGAGAGTGGAGAGAGAGAGAGAATGAGAATGAGAATGACTAACAATTACCAACCCCACCATCTCATCGTCTATATATCCATAATTCCAAACAGCACACAGCAGAAACTATCTGCAGCTGGCAAATCTACCAGCTCTGCTAGAACACAAGGCAAATCATAGCCAGCTACTGCGGACAGTTCAAAGTAACCCCATATTCTCACACCTGGGATTAAAACGAAGCAAATTCTTATAATATTTCTGTTTTTTAAAGAAACAAAAATTCCAGAATTCTCACTACATAAGTAGTCTACTATAAAATGACTAAAATATGGAATACTTGTTAGAAGGTATAAAATATCTACAAAAACTATGAAATAAACATTGAATACAAAAGTTACAAAATGAATATCCAGAGTAAAAAAAAAATTCAAAATAGAATCAGGACAATTAGAATCCATAACTACAATTCCAGGGCTAGAGAGGTAGATGGCTTAGTACTGAAGAGCACTTGCTGCCCCTCAAGGTCTCGAGTTCAATTCCCAGAACTCATGTGGCTCAAAACTGTCTGTAACTCCACTTCCAAGAGAATCAACACCCTCTTCTGGCCTCTGTGGGCATCAGGTACCTCTGGAGTACAGACATATGTCCAAGCAAAGCACCCATAAACATAAAATAAAAATAATTTTAAAAATTATATAGTTAAAATTCAGTATTAGTAGTCAAGATTTTGAAGTAGGCATAGATTATTTCTGGACATATTTATACTGGTGATATTTACTCAAAAAAGAAATAATTTTCTAACTTTTAAATATTACTTACTGTGCATTATCCTGGTATTTTTGGGTAACATAATGTTCTCTTTGCAAAATCTGTAAAAATCTGTTACGTGCTACATGGCATCTGGCAAGGCACTTGTGCATATCTTGTGGTTTTGTATTAAATGTTTCTGCAAAATGTAGAGAATCTATACAGAAGGCGAGATCACAGAAAACATCAACATGAGTTTGTCTTTCCAGTAAGACATATAGGAGAAAAGAAAATCAAATAAAATGTGTGCCATTTTTTTCAAGCACCTCTTCACTTTGTTAGTGGTAACCAATGACGACGAATTCATACAATCATATCTGAGGTGAGGTTTTTATCTACACCTTACTGTAAACACAGACTAACAATAAGGCTAGAATATTCTCTCAGCCTCGGTCCCCACACCACACCTAAAACAACTTATCCACATCCCAGCATGCTGCAGAGAAACCTCCACAATGTCTAAGTACTTGAAGAAATTCACTGCAGTCAGAAGTCTTCTGAACACTGGACATCTCAGCTGTCTGCTGGGTAAATAAATCAGGGTATCTGCTCAGTACCATAAAAAGCAGTTCTAAACACAAGGTTCTATGAGCTGATATCCAGTGATCCCAACCAGGGCTCTAGTCTTATTTATGAGTTTTCTAAATGTTTTACTTAGTTTGGGTAGTGTTTGACACAGTCTCACTATGAGTCCAAGTTAGCCCGAAATTTACACTGTAGCCCAGGCTGACCTCAAACTATCAATCTTCCTGTCTCAGCCTCCCAAATATTAGAACTAAAAGAAGGCATCACACCACCAGACATGGTCTCCTATGAAGAGACCCATGAAAGAGGCCTAAACTCACTATGCAATAAAGCAGGCTCTCAACTTGAAGTCAGCCTGCCTCAGCCTTCTAGGGCTTAAATTATAGAACTATATAACCATTTCCGAATCTACATATCAATTCCAGGCAAGCTAGAGCTACACTTTGGAGGCTGGGGACACAGCTCAGTAGATAAAGTACTTATCACATAAGCATGAAGACAAGTTAAAATTCCCAGAATCCAAAGAGAAGCCAGCCAGTCATAGCATCTGCCTATAACCCCAGCACTCTGGGAAAGAGAAACAATTTTTCTGGTGGCAACCTGGCTAGCTAGACAGGCAGTAACGGGCAGGCTCTGCTCTAAGTTCAGAAAGAGAACTTAGAGCAAGCATGGTGACCCACAACCAGCCTGGTCTACAGAGCCTGCTGCAGGACAGCCGGGGCTACACAGAGAAACCCTATCTCAAAAAAACAAAAGAAAAGCGTAATCAAATTAGACATCCAAAATCAACCACGGGCCTGGCCACACGCACACATTTCATTTTATCATATGTTTGTGCCTACTTATCTGTATGTGTAAAAGGTTTTGGCTTTTTGTTTTGTTTTCCGGTTGCAAATCTAGGCTCTAACAGCTGAGCAATCTATCCAGCATGATTTGATTTTTTTTTTTTTTTTAAAGAAATTGCTGGGCAATGTGGCACATGTTTGTAATCCTAGAACTAGAAGGACTGAGGCTATAAAAAAATGAAGGGAAAGTAGGAGAGAAAGAAGGAAGCCAGGAGGAGCCAGGAAGAAAGTAGAAACATTCGCTCAGATTACTGATTACACTGTTTGCTTATACAACTGAAATATCAAACTGCCAGGCCTGGTAGTCACACTTTCAGTCCCAGCATTCCCAAGGCAGGAGCAGGTCAATCTGAGTTTGAGGCATAGTGAGTTCTACAATAGCCAGAGTTAGGTAGAGAGGCCGTCTCAAAAAAACCAAAAGGAGAGAGAGAGAGAGAAAACATCAAAGTCAAACAAGGGACAGTCAGTGGTGGAGATGATAGCACATGCCTTTAATCTAAGCACTTGGCAGGCAGATTTCAAAGCCAGTCTGGTCCACAGAGCTGAGTTCCAGGACAGCCAAATACACAGACAAACAAACAAAAACCGAAACAAACACAAAAACCAGGGGGTGAATTCTTGTATTTTGATTTTTTAATAGACTATACTACCTATTTAAAATGTGCTGTCAGGGAATCAGAAGGCAGCATGATTCAATGCTTCAATTCAAAAACACTTACTTCTGCCTTATGACAGTCCATATTTTATGAGCAAAAATTACAGTGCCACTTTTATTACCATCCATTTTTATTAGCTGTAGGAATTCATTTATTTGATTTTTATGAACCAGTGAATTAAAAATTTTTAAATAAAAACATTCAATTAATGCTAGTGTGTTGTGTGTAGCTTTTCCCTTCCCCGCCTCCTAAGCTCTGGAAACAGGAAGTGCTACCAGCCCCCATCCAGCTTCTCTTAAATCCATGGATAAAAGACAGACTTTCAACTTGCCTTCTTGACACAATTGCTGGGTGCTACTACCTCCCCACTGGAAAAGCATGTCCACATCAATACTCTTAACTGCACACCTCCAACCCGCCATGGACTTTAGATGTTACACTCCCCTGACCACCTGCTTGTAGGATCAGCCTGTGTGGCTCACATGGCTGGGCAACTTTTCTCCATTAGAATCTTGGTGAACTCTTGTCTTCCTTCCTTGCATCTCCTTTTTCTTGTAAGGGACCTGGAAGTCCTTATTCCCTCCACCCAGCAATTAGCCCATGGCTTCCTTACTGACAAAGAACCAACTGGGGAACAGGACCATCAGAACCACCCCTATACCAGTAACCAAACTATAACTTCTAACAATATTCACCATGTTGAATTAAAGGAATAATTTGTCTCCATGGATGTTTTTAAGCAAGCAAGGTAAAAATGAGTTTCTACAACTTTTCTAAGGCCATGTTCTCACTAGGTAGTGAAGGTGTGCCTGAAACTTGTTATAAAGCACAGGTTAGTTTAAACGTCTGTTCATCCCACCGCAGCCTCCAGGTGCCAGGACTATAGGTATGTGCCACCATGCTTACAGTTTCTCTATATCTGAAGTGTAAAAATAAAACAGAATAGTAATAAAGGCTAAAATACTCATTGACCTTCCTATGAAAAATGTGCTCCGAACTCTGCACCAGAACATAATAAAGTAACACCAATATTAACAGGCTCATTGTAAAGTTTCCATCTGTAGATGAGTACAATATTAACCAGATGCTTTTTCAGGCAAATGAATGGCACAATTGATTTTGATCTTGATTTTAAAATTATGAACAATAATAATTTAAGAATAAAAACAAATAAAGTTTAAGTAAACTTACCGTTAGATTTTGTTTTAATATATTTGATTGCAACATATCTTGCAAAATGATACATCAGATGAATAAACTTAGGACCACCAGGAGACATAAGCAATGAGCCAACAACTTGAGGAAAACTACTCCCACATTCAGCCTAGAAAGGAAGACATGGAATAATTCAATCAACAGTACCGGTCACAGTTTTAATCACTTATTTTTAATTTCAATATTTACTTGTGCAAGTGGTTTATATGTATGCCTGTATATAGATGCACACACTCATAGCTATGGCCAGAAGAAGGCATCAGATCCCCTGAAACTGGAGTTTACTGGAACTGGAGTTTGCGAGCTGCTGCTATGGTTATGTAGCAATCAAACCTGGGTCTTCTGGAAGAGTAGCCAGTGCTCTAAACCACCCAGTCATCTTTACAGGCCACCATGAGATAATCCTGTAGAAGCCAAATGTCAGATCCTCAATCATCACCCCTTCATACCAGTGGCTTGAAATATCAGGTTTCCATAGAGGCACGGAAAATAGTCAGAAAACATAAAGTTTCAGATAGCTACTACCTCCAGCCCACTCCAACCATTTTCCAACCCTAAAAAAGATGGATAGAGTGTAAGTGTTATAATCCCAGCACTAGAGAGAGAAATAAAGTGATTAAGGGCTGTGAATGGTGACACGGGCTTTAAGCTGAGCACTCAAGAGACAGTTAGAAAGATCTCTAGGAGCTCAAGACCAGCCTGATCTACATATCAATTCCAGGCCAGCTAGAGCTACACCTCGGAGGCTGGTGAGATAGCTCAGTAGATGAAGTACTTATCATATAAGCATGAGGACAAGTTAAAATTCCCACAAACCAAAGAGAAGCCAGACAGGCATAGCATCTGCCAATAACCCCAACACTCTGGGAAAGAGAAACAATTTTTCTAGTGGCAACCTGGCTAGCTAGACAGGCAGTAACAGACAGGCTCTGCTCTAAGTTCAAAAAGAGAACCAGCTTTGGATACGCATGGTGGCCCATATCTTTAATCTGAGCACTTGGAGCCAAAGGCAGGCAAATCTTGAGTCCAAGGCCAGCCTGGTCTACAGAGCCTGTTGCAGGACAGCCAGGGCTACACAGAGAAACCACTCTCAAAAAACAAGTGTAATCAAGTTGTTGACATCCAAAATCAACAACGGGCCTAGACACACTCACACATTTTATTTTTTGAAATGGATTAACATAGTTTACTGGTTTGGTTAGATAGTTTTACTAGGGTGATGGAACACAAGGCTCACACACTCTAGGCAATTGTCCTTCCACTGAACTACATCCTCAGCCTTAAGGGATACTTTTGTTTGTTGTTGTGTTTATTTTTGTAAGACAATCTCACTGTCACCCTAGCTGGCCTAGAACACACTACAAAGACCAGGATAGCCTTAATCTGGATGGATCCTCCTGCCTCTCTCTGCCTCTCAAACCCTGGGATTACAGGAATGCCTGGACTTTCTTCAAATCACATCTTCATTTTATAAAGGAAGTACTTACAGAAATCTCTTTTAACCATTCACAGCAATGTTTCCGGAATTCCATGTCATGTTTTTGGTCAAATGGAGGCCAGCAATCTCTTGAAAAGATAAGAAGAGCAGACATGAACACTTCTGTCTTAGTTTGGATTTTTTTGTTGTAAAGAGACACCATAACCAAGGCAACTCATATAAAGGAATACTTTTAGTTGAAGCTGGCTTACAATATGCAAGGTTTAGCCCATTATCATGGGGGAAGCAGGGCAGCGCGAGGCAGACACAGAGGAGCCAAAAGTTCTACATCTTGATCTGCAGGCATTGTAGATCGTTGAAAGTGTGTGTGGCATTGCCGGTAGCTTGAGCATTTAACACCTCAAGCTCTGCTTCCACAGTGACATACTTCCTCTAACAAGGCCACACCTCCTCCAATAAGGCCATACCTACTATAATAGTGACACTGCTATAGCCAAGCATTGACACATGAATCCATGGGGGCCATTCCTATTCAAGCCACCACATCTTCCAAAATACAAACTTAACAAAATGTATGAAACATCAAATTTTGGCCGTTCTGGAACTCACTCTGTAGACCAGTCTGGCCTCAAACTCAGAAATCTGACTACCTCTGCCTCCCAAGTACCTGGCATACGCCACCACTGCCTGGCAAATGTATTTTTCCGATGGTCCGGGATTGAACTCATGACCTTTAGAAGGGCAGGCAGTGCTGTTAACTGCAGAGTCATCTCCCCAGCGTTGGTGCAAGCTTTTAATACTAGCACTGTACATAGAGAACCAGGCCAGCAAGGGGTAATAGTGAGACCCTAGCTATGGAAAAAGAGGGGGAGGGGAACACTTTACAATTTACCTATTACTCCCCCAATAATTTTTTTTGTACACTTATTTACTGAGGTATACTTATTTAAAGAATCAACCTTTGAGTCCAATATGATAGTGCATACCATTAATCCCTGAAGACATAAGGAAGAGACAGGAGTATCTGAGAGTTCCAGATAACAAGGGCTACAGAGAGAGAGACCCTATCGATCAAAAAAAGAATCATTTTATTTGTACTTTAGAATACATAGGGTAAAGTCAATACCTAGTAGACAAGGAAAAATGAAACCAACAATACATTTACAGATAATAGGTACTGAAGGCTAGAATTAGAATGTAAACAGTTATGTTCTCGGCTTAGTGGATTTAGGAATGATGCTTGCTTCTGCCTTCACATTATCTTAAACACAGAATGAACCATGATGTTTTTCGTCAGGAAAAAACACTGGAAAAATCTGAATCCCCTTGTGGTGTTTTGAGTAACAATGCCCCGACAGGCACATATTTGAATGCTTACTCACCAGAGAGGGGAACTCTTTTTGATATGATTAGGGTTACATATAGATGGTTGTAAACCAACTTGCGTGTAGGAAATCAAACCCAGGTCCTCTAGACCAGTCAGTCATCTTAATTATAGCCATCTATATCTCTATTGCTCCCAAAATAAAAACGTATAGAGAGAAAAATAGGTTTACATCAATTCATTAATTTTTAGACCTAATTAAGACCATGAAGCTGATGTGGTGACACACACCTTTAATCCCAGCACTACAGGCAGAGGCAGATGTTAGAGACCAGCCTGGTCTACCTATTATACACATTGAGCTCCAGGAGAGCCAGACATAGTAAAATAAAACCCTGTCTCAATCCTCACATCAGAAGAAGACCATAAAGATTAGCAGGTCAAATTTTAAAGAACAAAACCTACAGTATTTAGGAAATGTACAATTTTGTAAATAAGCACACAAACACACACCCAAACCCTTGTCCAGCTATATAATGCTTAGGCACTCTGATTTCTAAGGGTACACCACTCTGAACAAGTTAATGGCCAGCTGGCTATGGTATGCACCTTTGATTCCAGCACTCAGAGGCAGGGGCATATGGATCTCTGAGTTGAAAGCCAGCCTAGTCTACTGAGTGACTTCCAGGACAGACAGCCAGTGCTACACAGAGAAACCCTGTCTTGAAAAACCAAAAAACAAAAAACAAACAAAAAAAAATGTCTATTACAAATCTGAGAATGACTAAAAGAAGAAAATGCAATAATTTTTCTTACCTGAAAACTTCTTTGGCAAGAGACTCATCCAATGTTTTAAACAAAAAATAAGAAACTATATGAAAGGCATCACGGTTCAGTTTGTCAAACATGTCCCTAGTGGTTTAAAATGAAAAAGCAAAGATAAATGATTAATAAAGTTATTCAGCATCAAAAACAGTCTAGATATTACACTAAGTCTCTATGGTAACATAACTACCTACATGTTCACTCCTGTTGGTATTGTTCATTCTCAAGAGGTCAAGGCAAATTAATTTTCTCATTCAGGTAAATTTTATACACAATTGAAAAGCATATGAGGGGTGAGGGACGTGTCACTGGGGGGAGGGGACAGCAACAGAGATGTAAAGTGAGCAAATAAATAAGAAATAAAAAGGCAAGCACACGAGGCTTTGTTTTCTGATTGTGAAAACAGAGATCCAAATAAAAAACTAGCCTTTGCTTTTTATTGCTATGAACCTTAAACAGAAAGGGACAAAAAACTAATTAACTAGCAGAGAATACATTCTCTAACAGACTTTACGTAGTAGTAGTAGTAGTAGTTGTAGCAGCAGCAGCAGTAGTAGTAGTAACAAAAGCTAAAATTTTTTGAGAACTTGGTATTTGTTGGGTAACTATTTTAGACCTTTTACAGATTGCAATTTATCCCAAATTCTTCTTTACTATTTTCTTACGATATATTTTAATAATTTGATTGTCCTCACTATACATACAAAACTTCAATTTAGAAGAGAGAAAAATTGCCTCCTCCCCAAAATATCCCAGGTCAGATGTGCATTCAACAACTGATGAATGAGCACATATAACACCTCCAACTCTCTTATCCTTCCCATTGCTAGTTTACAGGTGTGGATAACTATGCAGGTTTCCTTTCCCTATAGTCCACTCCCTAACAAAACTAGTGACTTTCAAATTTCAGTCTTGAGACAAATACCTTGGACTGAAACTATAAGAACAGAAGTTGCCCGGCAGTGGTGGCGGATGCCTTTAATCCCAGCACTTGGGAGGTAGAGGCAGATGAATTTTTGAATTCAAGGCCTGCCTGGTCTACAGAGTGAGTTCCAGGACAGCCAGGGCTACACAGAGAAACCCTGGCTCGAAAAGCCAAAAAAAAAAAAAAAAAACAAAAGTTAACATGCCCATATAAACTAAAAACAGACAGAATTACAAACCAAAATTTTGAGACAAATATGAACAGAATTTGTTGCTTTTAAGTAAACATGATATGATATTCACCCTCAAAGTTACAATCAACATTGATTTGGTAACTGTTTAGTAGTTACTACTATTAGTATATGTAGTGCTTTGTTTGGTAGTCTGTTCTAGGTGGCTCAGCAGGTAAAGGAGCTTGCTACTAAGCCTCTCAACCTGAGTTCCATTTCTGGGACACCCACAAGGTGGCAGGAAAGAATTGACTCCACACAAATATATATATTTAAAGACTGAGAAATCAAGAAACAGGTGAGACACCTACGTTAAAGGAACTTGCATTCCAGAAATGCAAGCCTGGAGATCTGAGTTCTACTCCCAAACTCAGGTAAATCATCTAACTAAACATTGTCCTTTGACCTTCACATACTTGCTGTGGCTCACACTTGCACGTGCACAGACAATAAATGAAACAAAAACTGAGAACAGATGAATAACTGGGAGTGAGGGTACATACTTCTACCACACCTGACACTTGGAGGTGGAGGCAGAAGGATTAGGAGTTTAAGGTCTTCCCTGACCAAAAAAAAAAAAGTGCGGGGGGTGGGGGGGGGAATATAGATGCCTAGGTGCATTAACATAGTCACTAGAACTGAAAGTATGTTGACAAAAACCAGCCAGGCATAATGGCACACTCCTGCAAGCCCAGCATTCCTGAAACCAAGGCAAGAGGATCATCACCAGCACAAGGCCAGCTGGGTGGAGTAAGACACTATCTCAAGAAACAAAACGAGCTGAGCATACCGTCTCAAGCCTTTATTCTCAGTACCTAGGAAACAGAGGCAAATGGATCTCTTATGAGTCTGAGGCCAGCCCGGTCTACATAGTGCGTTCCAGGTCCATGACTATTTAGCCAGAGAACCAAATAGTGAGACCCTGTCTTGAAAAAACCAAAAATGGAAGAAAAACAAAACAATTAAATAGATGGGGACAACAGATGACTGCTGTGTCCTCAGATTATTCTTGTCCTTGGTGAGAATCATAACGGAAACTGTCTCCAGCCCTGTTTCTGGAAACTGCAACACCCGTGGGGGTCTTGAAAGACAGAACAGCAGCAAAAGTTACTGAAAACACATCAACCAAAAGTTAACAGGAAATCAGCACTTAAGCAAGAGAGGCAAGCAGATCTGGAGGCCAGGCTATATGATCATCCATCTCAAAGAAAAATAAAAAGGGCATCCTTCAGTATGCAAATTCACTTTCATCCCCAATAGTAAATTACATGTATGACATGGAATTACTTTAAAATAACACGTATACCATATTACAAGTGAATGATTGCATACTATCATATACCTATTTAACTGACATACCATAAAAATGTCTAAAACATCAAAAAACAAAACAAAATTCATTTAACCAGGTATGGCTGGTGGCACGATTTAGCCCCAACACATAAGAGGCAGGGGACGGCTGATATCTGAGTTCAAGGTTGGCCTGCTCTACAAAAAGAGTTCCAGCACAGTCAGGGATGTTACATAAATAAGTCTTGTACGTAACAAATAAACAACGAAAAAAAAAGAAAATCAAAACACAAAATTCATTCAGAGACTGGAGAGATGTCTCTGAGGTTAAGAGCAGTGGCTTCTCCTCCAAAAGACACCGGTTCAATTCCCAGAATCCACATGGCAGTTCTACACTGTAACTTCAGTCCCAGGAGGTCTGCCAACCTCACACAGACATACTAGCATGCAAAACACCAATGCATGCAGAGGGTATCGGCTTTTGATTTTCATGCATCATTATGTTTTTGCTAGCTGTAACATGTTTTAGTTCGGATTCAAAGTTTAAACCCACAGCTAACTACTTACTTGACGTTTGTTTATAAAGTTCCCCGTCGCCTCCCACCAACTACAGACCACAAAGGCGGGGTTAAGCGCGCCCGCCCTTTTGCCTCAACTGCAGAGCACTCCTCTGAAGCGTCCCGCACCCGCGTCCCTTACACTGGTGACGATCAGTCCCCCGCCTCAGGCTTGCAGTCGCCAGTGACTGGCCACCAGGGACCGCGCCACCGCCCGGGTCCCTCTTACTCTCCAAGGTGGGGCACCATCTTCCCGCCGAACGTGGTGCTGGAATTCGGATCCAAACCCAGCGCCTGCAGGTACATCCACAGATGCTGCTTCTCGAAAGCGGAGTCCCGGGCCGAGCTCATGCTTTCCAAAGGCACTGCGACTGAAACGGAGGAAAGCGAAGGCACCGAAACCGTGAGGATCCTTGGACCCCCCTCCTACAGGCATCCCAGGGTGACGGCAACCCCTCTGCTGCGGCCGCCCCTTGTCTCCTCCTCCAGAGCCATCCCGCCACAGAAGGCCGAACGCGGCTAGAAAAACAATGCAGTAACTTCGGCGACACACGCAAACCAAGACTCCCGCGCTTGCGGAAGAATACACTGCGCCGGCGCAGGCGCCGCCGGACTTCCGGGACTCGGCTTCCTATGAGGACTCGGCTTCCTAAGAGGACTCTATCTCCCACCATGCAATGCGCCCGTCTCCCGGCACAGGAAGTCCCTCAGAGAAACTATGAGACCCACAAAGCATCGCGTGACCCGCAACTTGCCCCCAAGGTCCGGTAACCGGGTGTGTTCTAGAGCCCTCCGGACCTAGGTTCCGGATTCTTTGAGTTTTAGGTTTCTGTTGTTCAGGATATGATTGTTGTTCAGTAAAAGCTACACTGTGGTCCCTTATAGTGAGTAATACTGGTGTATGGCCCTCAAATCATCTTTTCCTTTAAGACAGGGTGTTGTCCGGTGTAGGCGGAGGTGTACTGCTTTAATCCCACTACTCGAGAGGCGGAGAACTTTGGTCGAGAACTCTACTGACGAGTTTCGGGACAACCAGGGCTACACGAAGAAACTGTCTCGAAAAAAACAAAACAAAGACAGGGTCTTGCTATATACCTCTAACTGACCTGGGACTCTGTATGTAGCCCAGGCTGGCGTTGAAGGCTGTACCTGCCTTCCTACTATGGGAATTAATGGGCAAGAGCCACAGGTCCGATGGAGTCGCTCATTGATCTAAGTGCTTGGCAAAATTTCTATTATCATATGTTTCTTTAGTCGTGGAGGTTGAGAGTCGAGAAGATTTCTTTTAGCCTCGTCTGGCCTTGAACTCCCTTCCCAAAGGAGGATGACCCTGAATTCCTAATTCTGGACTGCTCTCCATTTTCCATTTGCTGGGATTGGTGGGAGCCACCACCAGCCAGACTTCAACTTGCAGTACCAGAAGTCTGTCTCTCTGCTAAGCATACAGCTTCCCCTTCCAGCACCCTGAACTGAACTGATGGCTATTCTTTCGCCAACATCCCTTGTATAACAAGTCCTTCGAGGTGGAAATTACCTTGTTACATTACCAAATCAAGCAGTTATTGCCTCCTGACTTACTAAAAGCACCAGTTCCTGTAAAATTAATTTCCTGTAGTTTGCGAGGAGGTCATCTATGAGATTTCCAGAGCACCAGAGTTTATTCTGAAATCTGACGTTGCTCACCGGAGGTTTTGGTACCATTATCCACATAGGTGACTTTTTAAATATTCCGATTTCTCAGTTAACTGGCCTTCTCTAAATCTGTCTTGCATTCTGCTCATGGTATGTAACCCTTTATATTGTCAGTTTTGCTGTAACGCTTCCATAATCTCAACCTCCTAACTTTGAAGCCCAATACCTCCACATCTTATATATTCATAAAAGATTTCGTGGAATTGCAAAGATGTACAGGATTCAATTTGCTGGATTTGTTACTGATATGGAGATTCAAGTTATCCTTTCTTTGGACAATGAGAACTTAATCAAATTTCCACAAAGTGAAAGGCTCATTTTAGGCAGTTCCTGCCTCAGATCTGGAATCTGCCAATTCTTCTAGAACCCTGCTCTCTTTTAATGGGAAATGGTACTTTGTAACCACAACCTCGGCAAAAAGGACATTCCTAGTTACTAAAATATATACCTAGATTTTAGTTTCTAGAATATATTTAGCTGATTAATACTTGATACTGTTTTGTGACCCGTAGTGTTTTGTGCCACTAAGCTTCTCACAAATTCAGTTGTTGAGATAATCTTGTTGTGCACTGTGTCAAGGTTGTCTTTGTATATTCAAATAGTGAATGCTGTACCAGCAGATTCTGAGTGCTGCCCACATTTTGGTTTTGTTATTGTTATGGATTATCACCTGCCCCAGGATTTTGTAAACACAAACCTTCCTCACTTACTAATTAGTTTAATAAAGATATGACGGTCAATAGCTGCCAGGAGAAGAAAGGCAGGACTTCCTAGCAGAGAGAGGATTTCTGGGAAAAGAACCAGACATGGGGATTCACCAGCATGGGAAGGAACAGGTGCTGGGAATGAATGAGATGAGAAAGACAGATAATGGGCCATGTGGAGGGACAGAGGCCAGGATTTGGCAGTTACAATAGCTGAGCATATGCCAAGCTATCATACCTAGGCTTTTATAAATAACAATCCTCTGTGTCTTTGTTCCATCCACTGTCAGGCCAAAAAAAGCCCTGCTATATTCAGTTTCTTAATCTTTATAATAAATCCAGCACTGAGACAAGATAAGATTTTTAAAATTTTAACAGGACTTGGGAAAGACCATACTCTTTGGATCTAATTTGTGTTCCCTGGTGACTGAGTCAACACGTTTCAATGCAACTGATAGAACCCAAATTGCCTGCACAGGTATTGTTTGTTTTCATGAAGACAACTGGAATGAGAGGTTTTGGGTTTGTTGAGATACAGTTTCATTATGTATCCATGGCCTATGTAGAATCAGGCTGTCCTCAAACTCCCAAAGATGTGCCTGCCTTTGCCTCTCGAGTATATGCCAGAACACTCGAAAATGTTTTAACCACAAAGTATAGTTACTTAAGACAAGCAAGACTGTGAGGTTAACAGAACTCTTTTGCTACCCTTAAACCTAACGGACGCACTTCAAAAAAAAACCACTTTGCAATTTCATGTGCAAAAGAAATTTTGTTAATGATGTTATTTTTCTTGAGACAGAGACTCCTGTAGCATAGGATGGTCTCAAATTTACTATATAGCCGAAGCTGGCTTTGGACTCTGATCCTCCTGCCTCCTAACTCCCAAAAACCTTCAGAGTTCTGGGATTAAAGACATGCAACACTGGGCTGGTGAGATTGCTCAGCTGTTAAGAGGACTGCCTGCTCTTCTAGAGGTCATGAGTTAAAATTCAGCCACCACAGAGTTGCTCATAACCATCTGTAATGAGAAACAAATGAAGAACCTATGTACTGGAGTGAGCAGGGCTAGAGCAAGAGGGAGAAAGGAAAGAGGGAAAAAATTAAAAAAAAAAAACAAAAAACAAAAAGACATGCAACAGCAGGCCCAACTAGAAAAATTTCAAAATTAGAAAATAAGTAAAGCAGCTGTAGAATTTTTTACTTAATTTTTAAACTTCTCTTGATCTTTAAACCTTTTTGTAAATTACATCCTCTGAGCAAGGTGACTTAGAAGGCCATAGAATCATACATTTGACCATTACATGCTAGATGTGGTGGTGCATGACTCTAATCTCAGCATTCAGGAGGCAGAGAAAGGAGAATCTCTTAATTCGAGGCCAGCCTGTTCTAAGTAGTGAGTTCCAGGACACCCAGGGCTACACAGGGAAACCCTGTTTCAAAAACAAAAAAAGCAAAACAAGAGAATGTCCTAAGGAATAGAAAATAGCAAATGTTCAGTTAGAAAAAAAGACTCTATGGTTCAATTTTATACTACCCAATTTTTATATTTTTATTACAGATGTGTGTGTGTGTGTGTGTGTGTGTGTGTGTGTGTGTGTGTGTCTAGAGAACAGTTTGAGAAAGTCATTTCATCATGTGGATTCTAAAGAGTCCAACTCAGACCATCAGGCTTGGCAGCAAGCACTTTACCCACTAAGCCATCTCGGTGGCCTACAGCCCAATATGATTATAGAGGCATTTCAGCAATTAAACATTAAAGAATTGTATAAAAATGACATATGATGCAGAACAAGATCTCTTACAGAAGTTCACATCATTTACAACTAAGATCAAACAGCCAAAAAGAAATAAATTAATGTTCACCAGAGCCACAGGAATAAAAGAGATATTCAAACATTAGAAAAAAAGATACATATTATGTTTTTAATAAAATAGAGTCTCTCCTTGTGTTAGTTGGGTAGTCTTTTCCCTTAAGAGGACAAGGCTGTGAGTGTGAGATCATTGGGTTCAATTGTCTTCTTCCAAAGGAATAATATCAGGAACTTCATCAGTCTCAGATGTCGAGTCAACAGAAGTGAAGTCAATCATCTGTAAAAGAAGAACCTCAAATGTTAAAACAAGCTCTCTCTTCCTGGTCATGACTGAGGTCAACAGACCAGGCAGTTAGTAAGTAAGTGAACTTCAGATCCAAAGCCTCTCCTCGTGCCTCCACCCTTGCAGTGCTGAGAGTTTAGACAGGTGCCACCATACCAGATTGAAACTTTCCTTTATTAGTTCATTGCTAGAGCAGACTCTATAAAATATTTTCTTGTTGTGTCAGGTGCTCATCTTTCATCCCAGCACTCTGGATGGAGAAGCAGACAGATCTCTGTAAGTTCAGGCCGGCCAGGCTACATAGTAAGACACTCAATAAATTAATTAATTAAAGCACTTTGAGTTATCCTTTTTAAATAATAATGTTTTACTTTTGTATGACTTATCTAGGAACTGAAATAGCAATTTGTTATCTAATTTTGCTAGACAATACTCAGGAGGCAGAGGCCAAGACAATGGTATACTTAAAGTCAGACTGGGCTACATAGAGAGAACATGCCTCAAATGAAACTGTGAAATAGTCATCGCAAAGGGCTGGGGTGTGGCTCATTGGTAAGGCTTGTGCTTAGCAAACTCAAAGGCCCTGGGGTCTACCTCCAAAACACCGGAAGGTAAAAGAAGGAGCTGTAAACTACAGTAGTGTAGACTGGATGCTTCCAGCAATAAAAAAATATTAGGGGAAAGCTAATGTTCTAGTAGCCAAATAAACTAACAGAACAACAACAAAATCAACTCTCAAAAAACGGCATAAATGAAATGGTTTAAAGAGTTAATGTTTTTACCCTATAGCAAAAATAAACAAGATATTTTACATGAAGGAGAAAAGTCTCTGTAGTGAATGATGGTGATAGTTGGACTACATTGTGAAATATTTAATGTTGCTGAGTAACATATCAAAATCACAGCTTAAATGAGCCAGGTATGTGGCTCACACCTGTAATCTCAGCATGTAGGAAGTGGGGCCAGAAGATCAGGAGTTCAAGATCAGCCTCAGTTACACAGCAAGTTCAAAGCCAGACAAGATCTGAAAAACTAAAAAGCAGCCAGCTTGAGTTACACTGAATCCTGACAGACAGAGATACTTAGCAAAATCCTGTCTCAGAATGATCAAAATAAAAATGTCTGTGTGGCGTGTGGGTGTGGGTACTGCCCAAGGTTGATTTAATGTGTCTTCCTCAAACACTCTTCACCTTACTTTTTGAGGCAGTCTTCCACTGAGTTTAGATGTCCGTGATTCCACTAGGCTGGCTGGCCCTGAGCCCTGGGTTCTGCCTAGTCCATAGTTCTATCCACCCTCACCAACACTGGGGCTTCAGACCACATCCCAGCTCCAGGTTTAAATATTGGTGCCAGTGATCCAAATTCAGCAGGCACTTACCAACAGCCATTTCCCCATCCCTAGCATGGTAAATTTGGTTCTTGCTATATTTTATTCCCTAACAATGTGGGGAAAATGAGGAACATTGGAACCAGGAAAGTCTCTATTTATTCACCAGGCCCTCTTCTCTTTGTGTCCTTCACTGGACTTTTCCTGAAGAACACAAGAGCTGAGAGATCTGTGCATCTGAGGTATAGTTCTCACTAATGTATCCCTTAAGTTTTCCATTGATACAGTAACTCGCATTCTAGCTCTTCCGCAGGGCTCACTTTGCAAAGGTTTTATGAAACTGAGATCCACAGAACTCAGCAGTGTTACAGAGATTGATTCAGAGCATCAGAAAAGCCAGCTATCATGTTAGCCTTTTTTAGGTTTAAAGATATACTTCCTTAGCTTCTTCCCTGAGCTATTGTTAATAAATGCATATTTTAACATCTACCAAACCATTTGCCTTTAATACCCACTCATTTATATTTTTCTCTCTTACTAAATCTATATCATAACATAATATTTGTGGACATGCATTTTACTCCATAGCCCAGTATAGTGTTGAACTTGTGCCAGGTCCTCCTGTCTAGCCTTACAAGTTTTTGGATTCCAGGCATGAGTCACCTTGCCTGGCGTACTATATTTATTTTTACTAAATATAAAATAGAACATGAAGCTGTAACACAAAAAATAGATACAGAGGAATTTTCTAGTTGCCAAACGAGAAAGCCAGCTGTGGTTTTCTTCTGCCAGACATTTAGAGTGCTAGAATGGGAACTGTATATGTGTATCTGTACCTGTACCTGTACCTGTACCTACCTGTACCTGTATCTATATCTATATCTGCACTTTGATATCAGTAAGACTGGACCAAGTCTCCACTATGCTCCTTAGTTCTTTTCAACCTCTTTGTTCATCTGAAGTATCCAACTTACAAGGTGTAGAATAAAGATGATGTGCTCTCACTTGTGAAAGGGGCTCAGTAAGTACTAGTGACCTACATATAAACTCTCTGCAGATCCTTTGGAGCATGTTGGAGGTTCCACTTGCAGAGTTCTAGTCCCTAAAGCCAACAACACACCCATCTCCACCAACGCCACCCCCTCCACCACCCCACACACCTACACACACACACACACACACACACACACACACACACACACTTGCTTAAGACCTTGGGTTGGTTTGGGAGTGCCATTTGAACAATTCACCTTCTATATAACCACATCAATTCAGTGTCCAAATTCCTTTACATTATTAGGCTGTCTCCTACTCCACTGTCAACCTGTGTACTATGAAGGAAATGAGAGAGGGAAGGGGCAGCTAAAAGTAGCCATAGTCTATCATGTATGATGAATTTGAGTTCCAGGTTGGTGATCTTGCCTAGCACCTTTTCGGGGCTTTGGGCAATGCTTCACAAATCATTTCCCAGAACTAGAAAATAAATAACTGCTTGTTAACATGAACAAGCAGTTATATACTGCTAAAGCAGGAGTGTAAGAAGTGTTTTGCTGAAAAGATGCCTATCAGGCAAGGATGGAGGGTGGCATGCACAGTGCGACACCAATGAGGTAGCGACAGACGCTCCCCAAGGACAGAAAGCCAGCTATTCATTCTTTCATGAAAACCAGAATATCCTGAGCCAGAGATACCGCTTTTTTTTTCCAGGCTGTTCATCATGCAACCCCTAGTGGGCACCATTCACACGATACATGTCATGAATTCACTTATCACGGCAAATTTCCACAAGATGGCACTAAACATATTGAGGATATGGAGTCTTTTTTCTCCTTTTCATAAAGGATAGGCAGTGACTGTCCCTCAGTCCTGGATAATGTAAGAGGCAACTACAGGAATAGAAATGCTATCTGTAGGGATTTAAACGGTGGTAAATGTGCGTTCACAGTGCGGACTGTGAGCCTGAGGGTGTGCTTGCATCCAAGAGGGCCTGGAGCATCTAGTTCAGCTTCATTTGCTTTACCTATACTGAACAATTCGGAAGAGTGGAACGGGCTGCTGCACACATAACTGCCCCCACTCACTTGCCCTCAGAGGGATGGATGCTCTATAGAGCAATGCAGTGGTTTGCTCTTGTCTTAACGAGTCTGAGGAAGTTAGGATTCTTAGGATAGGGTGCAGGTTACAATGATTATTGTTACCTGTTGTTAACCACCTAATCAATGTCCACTCCTCCGCATCTGATTCACCTAATCAATGTCCACTCCTCTGCATCTGATTCATTTGAGCATTTTGCTTTGCTCTGTCCTCCCTATGCTAGGCACTGAAGTCATGATCTTGCACATACCAGACAAACACATTGTCACTAAAGCTGCCTCTCCAGCTCCAAGGATCCCTTTGGATGCCCCATGTGACTCTGTATCAACAGCTCTTCTTTGATTTTTTTTTTTTTTTGAGACGAAGTCTCACAATGTCAAATATGCTGGCCTTCAACTCACTTTGTAGCCCAGGCCTGCTTTGACCTGCCTCAGAATTGTGAGTAGTTGGGACTGAGATATATGCTCCACTAGGCCCTGTATTAAGGAACTTCTAAAAATAAAATACTTTATAAAGAATACACTAAGGATTTTGTTTTTTATAAAGGGACTATAGATAACTCTGTTACCTATATACATAATATAAACTATGATTTGTTTCAGATTAAACTTCCTAATTACTTCTTATTGCCTTTGTTTCTCAAAATGTGGTCATTGGATCACCTGTATTAGAAGCACATAAGAATGCTCTTTAAAGGGCTGGAGAGATGGCTCAGTGGTTAAGAGTACTGACTGCTCTTCCAGAGGACCTGAGTTCAATTCCCAGCAACCACATGGTGACTCACAACCATCTGCAATGGGGTCTGATGCCCTCTTCTGGTGTGTCTGAAACGAGCAATGGTGTACTCATATACATAAGATAAGTAAATAAATCATTAAAAATAAAAAAGAAAGTTCTTTAAACGTAAAGACCAGTCCAGCACTTGGGAGGCAGAGGCATGTGGATCTCTATGAGTTTGAACCCAGCCTGGTCTACAAAGAGAATTCCAGGACAGCCTGACCTCCATAATGAAACTCTCTCTCAAAATAACAAACAAACAAAAAAAGAAAAGAAAACAAGAACAAAAAGAAAACCCAGACCTTCTTAAAAAGTATGGAATCAGGAATCCTCTTATCAATCTCCCCAGCTGGTAATTCCTAACACAGGAGGTAGAGGGGAGGACAATGACAGACAAGGTGGTCTTAGGCCCAGTGACAGATGTGGTACAGGTATGGGCCACCACACTTAATTTTATGTAGCGCAACACATGGAACCCAGGGCTTGACTGCATGCTGGACAGGCTCTCCACAGCCCGGCTCTACTCCCAGGACTCAATATCTACTCTTATCTTTTTATTTATTTATGTACTTATATATTTATTTATTTAAAGTATATGAGTACACTGTAGGTGAATTCAGACAGTAGAAGAGGGCATCAGAACCCATTACAGATGGTTGTGAGCAACCATGTGGTTGCTGGGAATTGAACTCAGGACATCTGCAAGAGCAGTCAGTGCTTTTAACCTCTGAGCCATCTCTCCAGCCCCAATATCTATTCTTATAATGTTATAATTCCATAATTAGCTAGAATTGAAAGTCTGTTAATAAGTACTGAGAAATCAGGACTTTCACACATGAATGGTATGTGAGTGGAATGGGGCAATCCCTTTGGAAAAATCTGACATTTCCTCCAGTTCATAAACTGCTGCCACAAGACTCAGCAACTCAACTCCTAGGTATACAGCAAACAAAAACAAAAACGTAGGGGCTGGAGAGATGGCTCAGCGGTTAAGAGCACTGACTGCTCTTCCAGAAGTCCTGAGTTCAATTCCCAGGAATCACATGGTGGCTCACAACCATCTGTAATGGGATCCAATGCCCTCTTCTGGAGTGTCTGAAGACAGCTACAGTGTACTCATATACATAAAATAAATAAATAAATCCTTAAAAGAACAACAAAAACATAATTTAAATAACCACTTCCTCATTGACATTCATCAAAAATAACATCACACACACCATGTGAGCTTGCCATCCTTCTGTAAAATGTCAAGTAACACAGTTCACTACATTTCTCACCTTTAACTTCTAGGAGCTGTTAGACCTTGTATTCCCCCCCTTACAGGAAATACCACCTAAGTCGGTATTTTCTTTCACTTTGATCAATTTGTTGTCTGGAATTCCTATATCTTCCTAGGCTAACGTGTCACATTTAGAAAGTTAGTTTTGTAATAAAGACAGTTTAAGAATTAGTAGCCTTGATAGGCAGTGGTAGCACATGCCTTTAATCCCAGCATTTAGGAGGCAATCAGATCTCTGAGTTAAAAGGCCAGTCTGGTCTACAAAGTGAGTTTCAGGATAGCCAGGACTACGCTAAGGAGGAGGTGGCGGGGCGGGGGGGGGGGGGCAAGAAGAAGGAGGAAGAGGAAGAAGAGGAGGAGGAGGAAGAGGAAGAGGAGGAGGAGGCAGTAAATAATTAGTGGTCTCAACCACTAAGGGTAAGGAATAGATGGCATTCTATTCTATACTGGAACATTATCAAATATTCACTGGCAAGCTTCTTCTAAAGGCATAAAAGTTTCTGTTCTTTATTTTGACACAATGGTAGAGTTTACAGTATCCTATCAGGAACTCAAACGTGTGTGTGTGTGTGTGTGTGTTAGCTTCTTTCGTATTCACATTGTTTCTACCCAGTAAGTGTACAAAGCAGATTTTTTTTCCAGTATCAGTCCTGAGTACAGCTCTTTATGATATGGGCCCAGTATCTAGTATCTACCTCACTCCCATAGAACTTTCATGAAATGAGTAACAAGCTAAAAGTGTCAAAGGTCCATTCTTTATGAAGGCTAGGCTCTTGTGTGAGATTCAAAGCTTTTCATCTTATTATGCCCCACCTCTTTCTAGTCTGAGGGTCTGGTTGAAGCCAGTGTGAGAGGAATCTCAGCTGGGCATGATGGCACATCTCTCAGTCCCAACACTTAAAAGAATGAGGAAACTGGAGAGTGACTTTGGTAATACTGAGTTCAAAACCAGACTTGGGGGCTGGAGAGATGACTCAGCTGTTAAGAGCATTGACTGCTCTTCCAAAGATCCTGAGTTCAAATCCCTGCAACTACGTGGTGGCTCACAACTATCTGTAAAGAGATCTGATGCCCTCTTGTGGGATGTCTGAAGATAGCTGCAGTGTACTTACATATAATAAATAGATAAATCTTAAAAAAAAGAATAAAGGAAAGAAAAAAAAAAGAAGAAAAAGGAAACTTCACTTAACTCTCTACCCCACTCTGAAACACAAACACATTTCTTCTCCCTGACTTCCTGTCACTATAAGTTGTCAGCTAGCTGATACCTTTCTGAGTAAGTATTGTGCCAAGCATCATTCAAACCTGTTAAATCCAACAATGAACAGTTGGCCTGCCTCTCACCACCTCACCACTAACTGAGGGTGTGATTTCAATTTGGCCTTTTCCTCTTGAACCCTACCCCTGCCTTATAGCACAGCCCCAAGTGGATAGTAAATTTAAGTTAAAAGGCCTACTCAACTTGCCAAGGTGGTTGCAAAGGCCTGTATAATCCTAGCACTAAGTAGACTAGGGCAGTAGGATTGCCATGAATTTGAGGCTAGCCTACACAAAAACCCCAGAAAGACTTGAAATCATAACTTCTACTACAACACAGTGAGAGGCTAGCTGGTATCAGAATCTCAGAAGAAGCAAGAGAAAGAAAGATCTTCATAATACAGACAATTTAAATTTTACAGAATATCCTGTATCACATAAAACCTCTTTGGAAAGTGTATACCTATAGCCTGAAGGTTTCCTTGAGACACAGCAATAAATACTTAAGCTTCCTGGGTCTCAGAAACCTCACAAGACCATCACAGGCAAAGACCTCAGTATCAAGTTACTCCTGGAACTGCATCAGATCTGAGATCTAACCAGCCCTGGCCCATGGGAGCCGAGAAAGGGCCAGCTGGCGACAGGCTTTCTCTCCTCCCACACCTGCTTTCCCAGGCTCCAATTCGACTCTGCTTCTTAAAGATCTGTACCCCTCCTTCCTCCTCTGTAAGTAATACTCTAAAGGGGGTATCAAGAATAACATGAAGTTTAGTTTCTTTTTGTACTTCACCAGCTCCTTGGCACCTTAAATAACTTACCAAAGGACTTGTGTTTTCCCTTATCTTGTGCAGGAATTATGGACTAACCTGCTGACCAGTTAGAGATGATACTTGTCATTTTCCCACAGATGGTGTTCTTATACCTCTGGTGCTTACAGTGGTTAACCTCAGACCATACAGAAGGATGTAGTGGTTTGTGTCTACTACAGTCTGAGCTTTTGGGGAGGCTAAGGCAAAAAGACTTCTTGAACCCAACAGTCTGAGTCTAGCCTGGCAACATAAATAGACTCTGTATTTTGAAATTAAATGTTTTAGGGGGCTGGGGGTGGGAGACAGGGTGTCTCTGTGTAGCCCTGGCTGTCCTGGAACTCACTATGCAGACCAACTAGGCTGGCGTCTAACTCAAAGATCCACCTGCCTTTGCCTTTCAGAGCTGGAATCAAAGGCATACCCCCCACACCCAGCCAGAATACATTTTTTAAAGACACCCTTATCCTTAATCCACCAATTGAGGCATCATTGATCTGTAAAAACTGAGAATACTACTGGACAGCACTCTATAATCTTTTGAGTTAGTTACTTTGTTTGTTTGTTGGCTGGCTGGCTGACTGACTGACTGACTGGCTGGCTGGCTGGCTGGCTGGATGACTGACTGACTGGCTGGCTGGCTGGCTGGCTGGCTGGCTGGCTGGCTGGCTGGCTGGCTGGCTGGCTGGCTGGCTGACTGACTGACTGACTGGCTGGCTGGCTGGCTGGCTGACTTGCTGGCAGGTTCACCACACCAGAGTTCACACAGTTATTATTTACTAACCTACCATGGTAAATTAGATACCACGTTAGGAAATCTGTTAAAATTAATTTTCTGTCAGTTTATGCCACAATGAAGCTGCAAGATTTGAAGACATCAAACATTGAAAAGACAATGTGAAGCATGCCTGCAAAAGTTCACAAACAAGACTCGGGCAGACAACACCACAACCAGTGTTCAAAGGTCATGACAAGCAACAGGGGCGTCTTCTAAAACTGACCTGCATGGTTGCCTGGCTTTATTGTATCGTGTAGCCTTGGCTGTGTAGACCGGGCTGACCTCTAACTCACAAGAGAGCTGCCTCCTCTGCCTCCCAAGTGCAGGAAGTAAAGGCAGAAGAAGAAGCCACAACGCCTACCTCTAGTCTGTATTCTGTTGCTCAGGAAGAAATGTCAAACCTGTCTCCTCTTCATCCTCAATTTATTTAGCACTGAATCTCTTGTAATGGAGAAACACGAGAGTAGACTTTCAGAATTAAGTAGCCAGCATTGTGACACATGCCTATAATCTCAGTCCTCAGGAGACCGAAGGCAGTCAGAGCCGTGTAGCAAGTTCAGTCTCAACAAGAAAGAGCATGTATGTACTTATTGCATATGAATGCTCCAAGCCAGGTGTAGTACCAAGCGTCCCTGTACTCTGAAGGCTAGTCAGGAGGATAGCTTGAGTCCAGGAGTTAGGCCAGCTTGGGTGACACACTAAGTCCCCATCTCAAAAACAAAAAACTAGGAGCCAGTGAGATGGCTCAGAGAGTAAAGGCACATGCTGCCAAGCCTGATGAACTGAGTTTGAGGGGGTGGTGGGGAAACCACATGTTTAGGAGAAAATGGATTCCCACAAATTATCCTCTGCTCCACACCCATAATGGTACCCATATGCCCACTGTAAACATTTTAATACCCTCAAATACAAATATTTCCATCAGTCAAAATAAACTACCCACATGCTTTTGAGGCACAGAATGGAAATATTATGACTGAATTGAACTAAATAAACCAATTAAGAAGCAAAGACCCATGAATAATCTATCTACCTTTCCTGAAACCAGAAGATCTGTAACTGTTCCATCCTTCACAAGGACACAGGTAAAGTTACATGTTCTCCCTTGCTTTGGGTGTGTCTATGTGTACTGGTTTTGACGATTTGGGGTTTTTTTGTTTGTTTGTGTTTTTGTTTAGGTTTTTGTATTTATATGCTTGTTTCAAGACAGGGTTTCTCTGGGTAGCCCTGGCTGTTCTGGGAACACACTCTGTTGACTAGACTAGCCTTGAACTCAGATCTGCCTGCCTCTGCCTCCCAAGTGCTGGGAATAAAGACATGTCCCACTACCATCTCGCAACTCTCCTTGTTTTCATGGAAAGACATAAGCTAGGGCTGACATAACCTTCTTCCAGTTTAGTGACGGGCAGCCCTGCTTACTTAGCATGGTAGGCAGAGTGTGACTCTAGAATTTGCTTTCTTTTTTAAAAACATTCTATTTTTAAAATATCTTTTTTACTTTATGCATCGAGTATTTTGCTTGATTGTACACATATGTATCATGTGCATGCAATGACTACAGTTGTTAGTAGAGGGCATCGAATTCCCTGGGACTGGGCTACAAGTACCTATGAGTCTTCATGTAGGAATAGAACTTAGAAGGTTCTCTGCAAGAACAGCCAGTGTTCTTAACCAGTGAGACCTCAGCAGCCCCTGAAATTTGCTATCTTGAAAATACATTTTTTTTTTTGGAAGTAGAGTTCCATGTAGTCCAGGCTATCTCAGGACTCACTATATAGCCACAGATAATCTTGAACTTCTGATCTTCCTGCCAGCACCTCCAAAGTGCTAGGATCCCAGGAGCGTTCACACCTAGCTTGTTAGGTGTTAGGGATTGAACCCAGGGTTTAATGCATGCCAGGAAAGCACTGTATCCACTGATACAGCCCTAGAGTTCATTTGCATTTTTGGAAGTTTGATAAGACTGCAGCTTTGTGATAAGGAGACTCGAGTCCTAAAGGACAGGTCCCCTTCAAGGGACTAGAAGCCTGGTGACCGTAGGCAAGTTCCTTAGACTAATTTCTATTTTCTTATGGGCACCCACCTCACCAATGACTGACGTTATTTTCTCAGAAATAGCACAGCCAGTTACCCAGGCAAAGTGGACACTGAGCAAACTCTCTTGTGACTTACTTTTTAACTGGGCTCTTGCCCCTCTACCCCCAAATCTTCTGTCTTTCCGGAAAGTGATGCAAACCACCCAGTTGCACCACTTCCTGTCCTTTGATTCCTTTTCAGCAAAGCAGCCAGCTGTGAACAGACCTTTCTACTCAGTGGTTAAGATCACCAACTGCTCTTCCAGAGGTCCTGAGTTCAATTCCCAGCAACCACATGGTGGCTTGTAACCATCTTAACGGGATCTGATATCTGATGCCCTCTTCTGCTGGGTCTGAAGAAAGCAATGGTGTACTCATATACATAAATCTTAAAAACAAAAGTTTTAAAAAAAGTTCCTGAGGAACAGAGGTGGATGGGGAGAAGGCCCAGCTGTTGAGAGCACTGGTTCCCTTTGATGGGACCCTGGGTTTGACTCCCAACACCCACGTGTTGGCTCATAATTATAGATCCAGTTCCAGGGCACCCAATGTCCTCTTCTGACCTTTGGAGGTATCAGACATGCATATAAAGCACATATGCCCATGCCGGCAAAACACTCGGACAAACATAATCTAAAGAAAATGTTTTCAGATCCTCTCAGGGGTTGGGGAAATTGGCGAACAAACAACTGCCACCTGATAAAATTCTAGTGTATACATGAGCAAGTTTTTCCTTTGTTTCCCATTTTTCTGAGACAAGGTCTCATATAGACCATACCTCCAAACGCAGAGATTCTATTGCCTCTGCCTCCAGATTGTTAGGATTAGAGTCATCACCACACTGGGAATAGTCTTGGACTCTCGTTATCTCCCACATGCTAAGATTACACCCACCCTAGCACCATGATCATAGCACCATACTCTCTGCTTTTTGGTTTTGTTTCTGTTGAGTTTTTACTTTTAGGTTCAAAAGAGTGTATGGGGAAATATGACCACATACTGTTTTCTGGCTTTTTTTTAGATGGTGTCCTATTTTTCTGTCATTTTTACTTTTTACTTTTCTTGTGTGTATGTGAATGGGTATTCTGCCTACATGTGTGTCTTACACCATGTGTGTTGGATCCCTTGGGCCTGTTGTTACAGTCATGGGCTGCCATGTGTGTGCTGGGAATTGAACCCAACCAGCGTTCTAAACCCTTGAGCCGTCTCTTCTGTAGCCGTCCCCGCTGTTTATAAGTTATTTAAAAAAATTAAAAAACACTCTACATTTTTATTGTGTTTTATTTTTGACACAGGGTCTTTCTATGCAGCCCTGGCTGTCTTAGAACTTCATTTGTAGACCAGAGATCCACCTGCCTCTACCTTCTGAGTCCTTAAAGGATTAAAAGCAAGTGCCACCATCCCTGGCCTGTATGTATCTGTGTGTGTGTGTGTGTGTGTGTGTGTGTGTGTACACGTGCGTGCACGCCCAATTGGAACAATAAGGAACTCAGAGAACCACATTCAGAGTCAGCTCTCTCCCTTTATCATGTGGGTAGGTCTTGAACTCAAGTCATCAGGCTTGGCAGCAAGCACCTTTACCTGCTGAGCCCTTTTGCTGACCCTTTATTCCTTCTATGGGGCTTCACTCTTTCCCAGGCTGCTCTCTAATTCCTGGGTTCGAGTGATCTTCTCCTGTCACCCTCTGAGTAGCAATAACAATGTGTTCTGCCTCATATTAGCTTTGAATGTGTTTGAAATCTTCAATTGGACTCCGTGTTCTGATGCTACTACCCTGCTGAACTCCTCAACAGACCAACTGGAATTCATGTATGTGTTTAATAATGCCATGCAGATCAAGCAGGTCAGTGAGAGCAACACAGGAAGCACACACAACATAAGAGGGCTCGACCCTGCTATGAATTTTATTGGGTCCAAAGGTGGTATTTCTTCACAGGGAAGAGAAAACCTCAGTTGCAGCTGCCTAAGCTCATGCCTTGAGGGAAACAACGATGAAGCCTGCTCGGACCACAGGAGCAGATGCCCGGTCAGAGCAGAGGCCACCTGAATGAATCTTTATTCGGTACAGACAGACGTTTACATCCACTAATAACACAAAGGCCACAGACGAGACCGCAAGCGCACCTGAGCTGTTAGGTTCTGTCGAGGTCCTCACAAGACTAACACAGGCCACTTATCGACCAGGTAAAAAGAACCCATGTGTCAGAGTCGGCGAGGGCATGACCATAACCGAGCTGTGAATGACCTAAATGAGGACCTTTGTTCCAACTAGGTGTTTTTCTAATCTAAAGCCACCTATCAGGTTAATTTCAATACAGCAAAAGGTGTCACCTGGCCAGCAACATCATACACTGGTGACAAGGACAGGTTTACTGAGCTTGGAGCTCAGACTGCTGGATCTTCATGCTGGCCTTGTCCACTTCGGTAGACTGAGGATAAAAGGGACCTACCAGCCAGTTGAGAGGCGTGTTGTTAACAAAGTAATCCATAACTTCATCTAAGGATTCCTTCATTTTCTGCAGCTGCCCCTTGCTGGAAGTGAGGACGGCATCAGACACCTCCTTAAAGGAGGCAGCATTGCGGAACACCGAGTAGATGTCGCCTGCCATCACCCCCAAGTGTTTGGCCTGGTCTTGAATGTTCTGTGGTAACCCTTGGGCGTTGACCAGGACTGTCTGGCATGTGGTCTGGAGCTGCTGTGTCAGGTTTCGGGCGATAGCCAGAGTACGTGACTCGATGTGCTAAAAATAAAACAGACTGGAGAATTAGTGGTGGATCCGACAGCACTGTGGATGATTTAGCCCAGTTACAATATGCTGGCCATGTTTCCATACAGACTTCCTCTGACTCCTGAGTGATGCTTGTTTTTCCCCAGGGAGGAATTGCTCTGGCATTGAGCTAACCTCCCAAGCAATGCTTTGACTTTTTAGTAACAATGCTGGATGAAGCGGCACTAATCCGTATTTCACAGCTAGGAACATATGCGTATAGTTTAATTTGCCCAATTAACAGCTGGAAAGTAGCTAAGTAGGAGATTTGACCTCGTGATGGCGAAGGTCATCCTCTTAAACTGAAGAACAGCAAGCGGGAGAGCAGACAATCGAAACGTACACTCGAGGTCGTTGGTTTAATTTAGTCTGTTCTCAAATGGGAAGATACAGTATGAACTGCTGACGCTGATTTCTGAGGCTCACTGCACTGGGGATACGGAGAACCATGCTGCAAGATCGCAGTGAGCTCGTTCTAGAGCGTCAGCCCCTGTTTGCTCTTTTGCTAGTTTATTAACCGTCAGTCCTCAACTGTGTCCTGATCTCTTCCAGAAGCCGCCCGACTCACCCATTTGAAGGCAGGTACTATCTATGCACCCCTGAGCTACATCCCCAGCCCTCTCCTCATTTTTAAAAATAATATTTAAACTCCCTTTACTGTGTGCACTTAGGCAGAGGTCAAAGGAGACCCCGAGGGAATTGGTTCTCTCCTTCCAGCTGTGGGTCCTAGGTGCCTCTAACTGCGTATCCACCTCACCAGCCCCTCTCTATTTTTTATTTGGAGATAAGCCCAGGCTCGCCTTGAACCTGCTATCCCCCTGCCTTAGCATCCCAAGTAGCTGGTACTCCATGTCTGTGCCACCAGTCTGGGCTGATATAAATATACTCTGAGAAGATTCATGGGGGAACTGACGCCAACAGTGTGGTAAGAACTTCTCCAGACACCGTAGTGACTAGCTCCGCCTGTCACCTTACCTCCACACAGTGGGACTCGTCGGTGTCGTCGTAGCCAATGCTTCTCTTCCACTCTACCCACGAGACGTAGAGCTTGTCCTGAGCACCCTGGATTTTCTGGTTGGCACTGTGCATATTCTTCCTGGCAAATTCAATCTGTAGTGAAACAGACCAGGTGAACACGACTGCTCCTCGTGTTTCACCCGCTTGCCGCAACGTGGGGTTCGCAGACAACACAGAGACCATGGGGTTGAACTAGAGTTGCATTTGCTTATCGGCTCAGTGGACAGCTGAGTAGCAGCAGCTCTTTCCTGCTTCTGACATCACAAGTGTCCTGAGCACAGGTGAGATGTCACAGACTTTATATTTGCAGGAAGGGTAAATGAGAATTGAAAGAAGAAAGGGACATAGGGGGAAATCAAAGAGGAAGGCGGCCAGGCATGGTGGTGCATGCCTGTAATCCCAGGATTGGGGAGGCAAAAGCAGGAGAATTGCTACAAGTTTAAAGCTAGCTTTGGCTATGTTTCAAGTTCTGGACCAGCCTGAAGTACACAGCAAGACCTTGTCTCAAAAACAAACAAACAAACAAAAAAAAAAGGAGGAAAAGAATTCAGGCTTCCTCTTCCTTGTTACCAGCTCCCTGTTTTCCTAGAAGAAATTGCCCTTCAGTACGGTACATGCCATTCTTTACCTTGGCATTCTTTAATGGCTGCACCATAATCTACTGTGGCATAATGCACAAGCCCGGCCCTACCTCATGTGTACCGTTTCCATCTCTTGCAGCTATAAAGAGAAAGAAGAATTTATAGGGCAAATATCTAACAAATATCTGATTTTTTTTTTTTTGAGATAAAGTCTTAGTCCTGGCTGCCATAGAACTAGCTATGTAGATCAGACTGGCCTCAAACTCACAGATATCCCAGTCACAGATATCCCAATCACAGATATCCCAATCCTTCCCCAACTGCTGGGATTAAAGTAAATGTTTTCTTTGTTTGTTTGTTTTTTCTTTTAAAGACTTATTTTTATGTTATCTGTCTGAGTGTACGTCTGCATGTATGTATGCGCACAATGTGCATGCCTGGTGCCCTCAGAAGCCAGCAGAGGGTGTTGGATCCCCTGGCACTGGAGTTACAGGTGGTTTGAGCTGCTGTGTGTGTGCTGGCAACCCACCTGGGTCCTCTGCAAGTGCAAGAAGTGCTCTTAACTACTCAGCCCTCTCTCCAGCCCACAGAAGTTGCTCTGCTCAGTGTTGGAGTTCGGCGGAAGTTCACAACAGGAACCCCTTCTCCGGAGCATTGAAAACAGCATCACACTCTGCTCATGCCACAAGATAGGGAGGTGGCTGAACCCAATGTCCAGGAGGTCTAGTTTTATTTCCTTGTCTAGAATCATCTGCACACTCTCCACGGTTCCGTTCACATACAGTACTGAAATCCTTAAGTGTCATAATTATATCTATGTTTATTCTTGAAATGAACTCACCAGATGGACAGTGGAGTGGAGCTGAGAAATGGTCTCCTGGCTCTTTTGTTTGGCCTCTTTAACCCTGGTGAGAGCCTGGTGATAGGCCCGGGAGCAGAGCTTGGTGGACAGGGACTCCAGACGTTCATAGTATCTTGGCTTCTGAACCACATCAAATCCTTCCACCTTTTTTGCTTCCATCTCTGACAATAGAGATTAAAAAAAAAAAGAAAGAAAGAAAAAGAGAAATAAACAAAGGTGATCCTTTGTTTAGGACTCTACCGTTGGAATCCAAAGATGTCATTTCCTAGGACTGTTCACACCCACTGTTGGGTTGATCACCCTGAAGCTTTTGTTAACATTACACACACACACACACACACACACACACACACACACACGTTTACATGTGCTTCTTCCCACCTGCATACACTTCTTAGCAACATGGATCCTGGCACATAGTACAAGCAGGAATAGTAATTAAGTACCACTAAGGCTGGTCTCAAACTTGCTATACAATCAAAAATGGTTTTAAGCATTTAAAACTATTTTTTAAGACTTACTTATTAGGTATACAGTGTTCTGCCTGCATTTATGCCTGAACACCAGAAGAGGACACCAGATTTCATTATAGATGGTTTCGAATCACCATGCGGTTACTGGGAATTGAACCCAGGACCTCTGGAAAAAGCAGCTCGTATTCTTAACCTCTGAGGCATCTCTCCATCTCTTAGAATGATTTTTAAAGATTTATTTTTATTCTGTGTGTATGAGTGTTTTTCCTGCATGTACATCTGTGTATCACATGCATGTGTGGTGGAACTATAGTTCCAAACACTTGTTAAGTACCCATGTGGGTCCTGGGAATTGAACCCAAGTTCTTCCACTGAGCTATCTCTCTAGAACCTTGCTTTAAATTCTTGATTCTCCACCTGCATCTGCTCCTTTAGTGTTGGTATTACAGGCATAAGCCTCAATACCTGGCTATTTTCTTTGTTCAGTTGTGTTCACTATGCAACCCTGGGTGGTCCAGAACTTACTATGTACACACTTGTAATATCAGCTCTTAGGAGATGGAGACAAGAAGCTAGCATCATGTACCGAGTGAGTCTGAGGCCAACGTGGGCTATATAAGACCCTGTCTCAGTAAAAAAAAAATAAATAAAGGAGAAAGAGTATGGTACTTGGGAGGTAGAGACAGAAGAAGCAAAGCTATCCTCAGCTACATAGTTGAAGACTATCCTGAGTTATGTAAAATCCTTAAAAAAAATGTTAAAGGCCAGCAATATGGCTAAGTGGGCAGAGACACCTGCCACTAAGCCTGATGAGCTGAGTTTGATCCCCAGCACCCACACTGTGATGGTTTGAGGGAAAATGGCCCTCAGGGGCTTTTGGTTGCTGGAACTGTGTGGGAAGGATTAGGAGCTGTGGCCTTGATGGAGCAGGTCTGTCAAGGGGCAGGCTTTGGCAGTTCAATTTTGGGTGTCATTCCCAGTGTGCTCTCTCCACCTCTAGCTTGCTGATGAAGATGTGAGCTCTGAGCTGTTCCTGCTGACATGCTTTTGCTCCATAAGTCCAACAAAATGTTTTCCTCTGTAAGTTGCCTTGGTCATGGTGTTTCATCACAGCAACAGAACAGTGACTAAGACACACATGCAGGAAGAACAAAACCAACTCTTGCACCTTGTCCGTGACTACCGCATGCACACCATGGCTTGCATGCACACCACACACATAAAATGTAATTTGATTGATTGATTAATTAAAGGGTAATGGTAGCTTTCGGTTGGGCATGGTGGTACACACTTATCCCTGTACTCAAGAGGAAGAAAGAGACGGATCTCAGTGAGTTTCAGGCCAACCTGGTCTGCTTTTCAAGTTACAGGTCAGGCAGAGATACACAGTGAGACCTGTCTCTAAATAAATGAACAAAATCTTAAAAGGGACTAAAATATAACTTCAGTATAAAAGCACCATTACCCAGCTCCTCCTGAGTGAGAGGGAAGTACTGGTCTACCAGCAGCTCCGACTTGGTAATGGCATTATCTACTCCACTGTTCATGAGTTGCACCATCCCCAAAACCGTATTGATGCTGCCATTGACCACAGACTTGGTCCTTTCCACGCTGCCAGTAACTGCTCCTTTGGTCTTATCCACCACCCCTGAGACCGTGCTGGCCACAGAATCCTTGGCTCCAGCCATGGTAGTCGTCACTACATCCTTCGCCCCAGTTACAGCACCTCTGGCATTGGCAACAATCTGTAAGCAAAGAAACAGACAAGCTGGCTTATGAGAAATATGAGCAAATACACACTCATGGTTTTACAAAGACTGCATAGATAAATGGCCAAAAATGGACTGAGCACACTCTTTTACTCTCAGTCTTGGGCACACATAGCATTAAGACTTAATGAGGCTGAATGTCTCCATCAAGTCGCTCTGTCCTACTGGCCACTCCCTAAGGACTGTTAGATGTATAAATGAAATAAACAAACATGAGATTAATCAATTTGTAGAGACAAGTTGTTTTGTTTTTGTTGTTCTTATTTGAGACAGGATCTCACCACATGCTGCCCTTGCTGACATGGAACTCACAAAGATTCACCTGCCTCTGCCTTCCTAAAGCTGGGATTAAAGGCATGTGCCACCATGACTTGCCCGTTAATAATTTATATCAGAAGCTTGGGAAGCCAGTCTGGTCTACAGCCAAGACTATGTGCAGAAACCCTGTCTCAAAAAAAAAAAAAAAACATAAATAAGAACAAAAAAGAATTTTATCTTAGGGCTAGTAAGATGGTCCAGCCAACAAAATGAAATGCTACAAAGTCTGAAGACCTTCCTTCCACCTCTGGAGTGCACATGACGGAAGGAAAGAACCAACTTCCACAAAATGTCTTCTGAAGTCCACACACACTGTGGCACAAACACCCCACCCCCAAAAGTTAATTTACATATAGTATTTTTCAAAACTTTATCTTGTTTTCTCTTTGTTTTTGATTTTTGTTGTTGTTTTATTTGGCTTTGTTTTTCAAGATAGGGTTTCTCTGTGTAGCCTTGGTTGTCCTGGAACTCATTCTGTAGATCTGGCTGGCCCCCAGCCTACAGAGATCCGCCTGCCTCTGCCTCCCTGTGCTGTGGGTGGGTGGTTCAACACTCAAGTGGCTAAGACTGCAGTTCCAGGTCTGCTACACAAGGAATGACTTGAAACCAAAATAAAACAAAAAGCCTTGGGTTGAATCCTCAACAGATCTCCTGCCAAAGAATAATCTAGTAAACCTTTACAGTGGTACATCTGCATATAGGCAAAAGTGGAAGAAGAAAAAGAGTCGCTGAAGAGGGCGATAGGCTGGGAATACAACTCAGTAAAGATGAAACACTGCATTTGAGGCCTGGCACCATAGAAAGTAGGCATGGTAGGCTATAAGACTATAACCATAGCATTTGGGAGGTATAGGTAAGAGGATCAGAAGCTTAATGTCACCTTTATCTGCAAATGGAATTCAAGAGCCACCTAGGCTAAGAAACCCTGTCACTCAAAAAAAAAAAAAAAGAACAATAAAAAAGTGGAAACTCACTACCTCCTGGTGAGATTATACCACTTTACATAGCTCATGCAGAAGCCTCATCATTCCAGAAAGGAAACTGCAGACCAAATTAAACTTGGTCCTGTAGGGACTGGCACATACGTTTGTCTAGGTTAATGAGAAGAATCATAGGAGAGAAGACAGCAAGAGATTTAGGAGAGGGTGGAACACGGCCACAAGGAACTCTAGCAACAAACACCCCCAAATCACTTCTTAATAAGATCTCAATTTATGAAGTTTTCAGTTTAATATCCCAACCTAATTTTTATCTAGTTTAAAACACAGTAAGTTGACTATTTCTGTTGTGGTGGTGTTGCAGATCAAACTCAGCCTTATATACACTAGGCAAGTAATGAGCTACAAGTACATAAGTTAGGCTGTATATTATAAATAAGTCATCAAAAAAAATTTTTTGAAAAAGGATCTTACTGTGTAGACCAGGCTGGTCTTGAACTCACAGAGACAACTTGTCTGTGCCTAGAACCCTGGGATTCAAATCATGCACTACCATATTAACCAACCAACATCAAAATTAAAATACCAAAAATGGAAAATAATTCCTCAAACAACATCAATGAAAGTTTTCGATACATAGAAAAGGACCTAAAGGCTATACACTAAACTTATCTATTTAAACAGTGAAAGGCACAACCCAGTGTCCCCCTAACTGATATCCTTTTGTGCAATGCTGTATTCTTAACCAGAAGGAAAAATTTAGGGCATTATCTGAACTACACTGTCCCTAAGATGGATAAAGCAATAGTTTTTGCCAGCATAGGTTATCTGTCATGTATGCATGTGGCTCCTATCAGCAATGCCCAGAACTATCTTTCCCAGTTTGTATACACATCCAGCACCATATGGAATCAGTTATTTAAAAGCAGTTTCACAGCAGGAGCAGAGTTACAAGCTGATAGAGACCAGCCTGTCTTCTAAACAAAAGCAGTTAGTTCATCTCTGTTTCTTGGACTCACCCCAACAGCAGTTCAGGAAGACGGGGAGTAGTCATTGCTCCTTCAAAAATACACAGAGCTCCAGCTCCAGTTTGAGAGAAAGGTATTTGTTTGTTTATGGCACACAGAGCCTGGGCTAAAGATGAAACCACCGCAAGCAACAAGCTTCAACACTATCCCAAGCTCACCTCGGATGTTGGCTGGTTCAGAATAGGCAGTCTTTCCTCCATCCTGTCTAGCCCCTTGCAGGCATAGGTATTGGCAGCCGCAACTGCAGGAAACACAGACAGGAAAATGATCACTCACTGTAAGTTATAGAATGAACACACGGACAACACCTCAGGGATTTATTTAGTCTTATTATGAAAAAAAGCAAGAATGCAGCTTTGTTTTTCTTAAAACCACAAAATCTACTTCCTGGTTTCCTCACTCTTACAGGAGGAAATTTGGCAGGTTCCTGGCAACTTTCTTCCAGTGACAGGTAATTGGGGGGTTGTGTGGGAAAAGGAGGTAAGGAAGAAGGCCTCAATGCTAATGACAGTACAAGTGAGGCAAGCTTCTACTGAACCTTCACTCAGGAAATAAAGTCACCCATGCTGGGTTAATTCCTATTTATTTCAGTAAAGAGAGATACTTGTTGGGATCTCACCAGTGAACAGTAGCACCCTGGATCTTCCTAAGAAGGCCCAGATTGCAATTCTTCCCCCTTAAAGATAACAGGCCAAGAATTCACACCAAATTCATTAGGGGGTTAGCACTGTTGGGATAGCGGTTTCTTAAACGATCCTTATAATCCTAGGCCCTAATTTACCCTTTGGGGGATGATGCAAATGTTTGTTTAAAGCAGTTCATTTGTATTTTTGGAGAGATTTGGAAGTCCTGTAGTTCCTCTAAAATTGAAGAAAAACATTTCAAAGTGTATTTTCTTAATTAGTGATTGATGAGGGAGTGCCCAGCCCAGTGTGGGTGGGGCTACCCCTGACTTGGTGGTTCTGGGTTCTATAAGCAAGCTGCTGAGCAAGCCATGAGAATCAAGCCAGTAAGCAGCACTCTCCAAGGCCTCAGAGCCAGCTTCTGCCTCCAGGTTCCTACCAGTTTGAGTTCCTGTCTTGGCTTCTCTTAATGGACTATGATTCAGAATACGTAAACCAAATAAACCTTTTCCTCCTCCAGTTGCTTTTGGATTTATGATGTTTCATCACAGCAATAGTAACCCTAAGACAAATATGTTCTACCCGCACAATGTGATATTATTCCTCAATAAAAAGGGAATAAATACAGATACGACATGAACATCTGTCATGGTTACAAAGTACATACAATGCTGTATCACAGATAAATCCTGAAAACTTCTATGCTAAGTGAAAGACGCCTGTTGGAGAAGATCTTATTTTATGACTCTGATTGTACAAAAGACCAGAAATAATCTTTTAAAGTTTTTTTTTTTTTTTTTTTTTTGGTTTTTCTGTGTAGCCCTGGCTGTCCTGGAACTCACTCTGTAGACCAGGCTGGCCTCAAACTCAGAAATCCTCCTGCCTCTGCCTCCCAAGTGCTGGGATTAAAGGCGTGCGCCACCACCACCCGGCTTTTTTTTTTAAAGATTTATTTATTTTTATTTATTATATGTGAGTACACTGTAGCTGTCTTCAGACACACCAGAAGAGGGCATCAGATCTCATTACAGATGGTTGTGAGCCACCATGTGGTTGCTGGGATTTGAACTCAGGACCTTCAGAAGAGCAGTCAGTGCTCTTAACCACTGAGCCATCCCTCCAGCTCCCCAGAAATAATCTTATATAAGAATAGGTTAAAGAGCAACCTGAAGGGATGGAAGGAAGTTGGTCCTGACTACTAATAAAAATGAGCTTGTTCTCACTATTTGCAGCTCTGGGGATTGAATGCAGAGTCTCATACGTGCCAGGAAAGCACCCTTCCATAGAGGAACAGCCATTTTTAACTAAGTAGATTAACTGTACAGTGCGCTTTCTTATCTCAATAATGTTAATATTAAAAATAAAGTTTTGGGCTGATGATGTAGTTCAGCAAGTACTGTATAAACCAGGCATGTTGGCTTAGGTCTGTAATCCTAGCCATTTGAGAGGCTAAGCCAGGGGGATATCCTTGAGTTTGAGGACAAAGTTACATAGTGAGTTCCCGGCCAGTGTGAGCTACAATGTGCAACTTTGTCTCAAAAAGAAAAGTTTGGGCTTCAGTGAGATAATTCTTAATTCAGTGAGGGAGGGTTCCTGCTGCTAAGCTAATGACCTGAATTAGACCTCTGGTATTCTCTGAGCATTGCCACTACACATGCATCTACACACAATCACGTACACACATGCGGACACAAAATAAAAAACAATGTAACAAAAATTTGTTTTTCAATTTGCACATGCTATGTATATGAGAAAGCTAACTCAGTTCACCCCTTGGATGGTGCCTTTGTAATTTCCGTTATTAACACAAAAGCATTTTGGAAATTTACTTTTTCTTTTCTCTATGGTTTGTTGTCTTTTCTTGAGACATGTTCTCATTATATAGCTCTGACTAACCTGGATTTTGCTAGGTAGACCAGGGTGGGCTTGAACATAAAGATTTGCCTGCCTCTACCTGGGACTAATGCCATACACCCTCAAGTACAGTCTTTTTGTTTGTTTGTTTTGTTGTTTGTTTGAGACAGTGTCTCATACAGCCCAGGCAGCCTGTAGTCCATTATGTAGTCATGGTTGGCCTTCTGACACTTCTCCTCCACCTCCCTTCAAAGTGCTGTGGTGACTGGTGTGAGCACCACGCCTGGCTGGGAAGTTTCTATTAGAATAAGATGAACGATCATCAGTTACGGATACAAAGCAGTCCATCTGTGTGAATGAAGGTCACCAGACAGGGTCTAGGTAGAGGAGGTGCTGTGCTTCAGGAAGGCCTGAGGGGTCTTGGTGTGACTCAGAACTCACCCTACCCAGTCCCTTGGGCTCAGTGTTGTGGGAAGACTCTAAACTCACTTTGTGGCTCCAGCTTCTGGATGATGGGCAGGGCACTTGTCACAGCCACAGAGGTCATGGTCTTCACACCCTTCTCTGCCATCTCACACACGGATCTCAAATACGGGTACTGATCCTTTGTACTGACATAAGCGGAGGACACGAGGTCGTAGGTAGAGCTCACCAAGGGCAGGTTGGCCACCCTCATCACCACGCTCTGCAAACACGGAGGAGTGGATTAGTAATGACTCAAAACATGAGAAAGAAAAGGACCAAGAAACGAGTACTTAAAAAATCATACCGGTTGTGGATCCACTGTTACTGATGCCATTTTTCCTCCTGGAGAAAAGAGACGTCTGGAGAGAAAAGAAACTGATTTCAGTTCGTTGAGGATCAATTCCTGGCCCAACCTAGGCAGGTGCACAATTCCAGCGCAGACATTTTCAGTTTCCTACCCTCTAATTCAGAGCCCTCTTCAGGACCAACAGCCTGACTGGAGGCTCTAGAGCTGTTTACTCACTTTTAATAGGAAAGAGTACTCATTGAGACGTGTTCTGCCTCTTAAATAGGACACAAGAAATGCCTCTGAAATGCCTGTTCTCAGAAATGCTAACCAGAAAGGCAGAAAATTCAATTTAAACAGAAGACATCTTAGCTTCCCTAAACACCTGCTCATCATTAATTAATCAATTTATTTTTGTAGGATTTCTTTTCATACAGTCCTGGCTATCCCAGAATTCATGCTGCACACCAGGCTGGCCTCGAACTCTGAGACCTGCCTAACTTTGCCTCCCAAGTACTAGAATTAAAGATGGCCCTTGATTTAGTCTCTGATTGTCTAAAGCCTAGGCAGACCCCCTTAACTTCCCTAGTGTTGGGATTAGGCACAGGCCACCATATCTGGCTCTGGGCATCAGGACTATCAAACTGGTACTTTAGGGTATTTACCATTCTTGTGAACAAGACTGAAACCAGCAGTGGCTGCCTTAATGCTGACTGAGCTCAAGACAGAGTCGCTCCAGGGAACTGTAAAATCTCCTATGCCCAGTAACCCACACCTACATGAAACTACCTTCTGCCCAGCAACAGAACCTGTCTAGACACAGCTCAGCCTACAACCCAAAGTCTCAGTTCCTTAAGAACTGCCCTGAAAGCAGACCTAATAAGTTCTTCTGTAAGGTGTTTCCCTTTAAAAAATGCCTCTACAGGACAAATGCAAGTTGCTCTACCACGGACTGCAAACAGAAAGGAAACCTCTAGAACAAAAGCGAGAGCTTTCCCAACCAGCCCCGGGCTGCTCCCGCCCCCACCCCGCACCCCCCACCCCACACCCCGCACCCCGACCCGTTGCTGCAGTTCTGAGCCCAGCGCAGGCAGAGCGGCAGCGGCCTTGAGGTCAGATCTGGTGCAGGACCCACCGAACAGGAGAGCTGAGGGACGAGGAAGTCCGCACAGAAGTCCGCAGGGTCCAGATCACAGCACTTCAAGGTGGCCCGGGCGACTGTTAAATATCGCCTGGCTGCCCCGCCCCTGCCTCCGCGCCACGTGATCGCCCAGGGGGCTGGGGCCGCTGAACCCTGCGCCAGCATAACCCGGCTGGACTGGGGCTCTGGGGCCTCTCAGTGGGGATATGGGGACCCAGCCTGGGCATGGGGACACCCATCTGGTGCCAGGAAACCAGGGGCCTCCTTGGTTTCCTGAACCCAGTGCCCAGAGATCCCAGATCAGTACAAGAAGACCAGGATCCAGCCAGGGCGAGACCGGGCTGTCTATGACTTAGGTCAGGGGTCCTGAAAGCTGCATTGCAAAGATGCAGGGCGCCTTGGGGTTTTGAAAAATGCAGACAAATTAACAAGTCTTCAGGGAAAAAAACAAAAAAACAAAAAACAAAACAAAACAAAAAAACCCTTCAAAACTGGAAGTCCGGGTTCTAACCTTTTTTTTTTTTTTAAGTCAAGAAAGTTACAAAGATCTGTGGAATTTCAACATAATAATGACCTGTAGAGATTTCTGGTTTACTGCTCTATGGATTTAAACAATTCATCCATGGGATGTAGTGGCTCTGGTCTGTAATCCGCAGACAGCATCAGGGAAATTGCGGCAGGAGGATTGTTGTGAGTTCTAGGCCAGAAAAATACACTGTTCTCAAACAGAAACAACTTATCAAACGCTTCTAATTGAAAGGTTGATCTCTACTTCTAAAAACAAAGCTTGAGTCTGTCTTTTGTGTTTTCTTCAGCATGACAATTCCAAATCGCTCTTCAGTGATATCAACCAACAATTAAGAAGAAAGCCAACTTTATCGTGACCTATGCAATGTTTTTAAGGGAATTTAAATAGTGAACATCTGAATCATTTTTTAATGCTTGTCAAGAATGCACGGACATGAACAGGGTTATTTGATCATGAAAGTTGTACACCATCTGTAGCCTTCTGATTCCTTGCAAGGGAAACTAGAAGGAACAGTTGAGGAAAGGAAGGAATCTCTCGTGCCCTAGCTACAGGTCCCCAGTCACCAGAATAAGGAGTAAGAGTAGCAGCAACAGTGCTGTGTCCCACTAAACAAGGCTTTTGTAAGGTGTGTTCGGAGCGATTGGAATTTGAACTCTGGTCAGCTCTCACCTCCACGTCAATCACTTAGACAAAGTTGCATGCACACAAGTGCTGATTATTTTTTTGATGGTCCAAAGATCCAAATTGGCTCATTAAAATGTGTGTCTGAATCGATGGCAGGCACTGGAAGACACCACCATATAATTAAAAAACGAAAAGAAAAGAAAAGAAAAGCCTGTAAAATGTCTGGAAGTGCAAAGATGTTCTGAATGTTTTTATTAAAGATTTTGTTTTATGTGCATATGTATGTACGCCACATCTGTGCAAACGCCATCTGAGACCTTTTAGAAGAGGACCTTGGATCGCTAGGAGCTGAAGTTACATGTGATTGTGAGCCCAAGCACTCAGGAGACTGAGGCAGAAGAATTACAGGTTTGAGACTAGGTTGAGCTACATAGTGAATACCAAACCAGCCAGGCTACAAGACCCTGCCCCCCACCAAAACAGAACAAAACAAAACAAAACACCCCACAATTCTCCTTCTGATGATAACAATGATGTAGAAATAAGGACAATCAACTAAATCCTTTTAAAAATATTTTTGGTATTATTCTAAGCAAGAGGTTTTCAACCTGTGGGTCATGACTCTGGAGTCAAACAGCCCTTTCACAGGGGTCACCTAAGACCATCTGCATAGGAGATATTTACATTGTGATTGATAACAGTAACAAAATTACAGTTAAGAAGTACAACAAAATAATGTTATGGTTGGAGGTCACCACAACATGATGAGCTGTGTTAAAAGGCCACAGCGTTAGGAAGGTTGAGAACCACTGCTCTAAGCAAATATTTGGTCTGTCCACTGCTTGTTACTCCCCTCCCCCACATCCTAATGACTTCTCTCCAACATGACCTCTTTCTTTGCCCTTTCCCCTACAAAAAGCCTCTTTTTAAATTTCAGGCCAGTGAGTCACTTCCCCTCATAAAAGATGTGCAATTTTTCTTCTGTTTTTATCTGCCAGTGAAGGAGAGGGCCTTGAGGGAATCATCTGGGACCAGACTATCCTTACCTGCAAAGGTTGGACCACACCAGATTAATCTGTTTCTATTTCACTTTCATCACTGTGAGAACTTGAGTAGAAGACTTACTAAGAAAAATTAAGAACAACTCCGGAGAGTGGGAGGGCCTTCAAGTTGTTTTTCTTTTTCTTTTTTTCTCTTGAGACAAACTCTCACTTTGTAGCCAAGGCTGGCTTTAAACTCATCAGGGAGCTCAAAGTTTGAGCTGACCTCAAACTTGCAGTGATCCTCCTGCCTCAGCTTCTTGAGTATTATGAGTACTGGCATGAGCTATGCTCAGAAAAAGCTATTTTTATAAAACGGAGTCACCTGATCAGAGACTTCTGCCTCCTAGTCCAGATCTACTGAGTCAGGATCTGAGGGGAGTTAGTAGAACCTTAAAACAGCATGGAGCCTTGCTGGCGTGGAATTACTCCCACCATTTTATAAAGAAACTGTCTCAGGAAAGTCACCCCATCTGCCACAGTCTTAGGACCAAGCAGCAACCTGACCAAGATTAGATCCCAAGGCCATGACCTGAGCTAGTTACTTAATGTTTTTACGTTGGCTTCCTCACCTGTGAAATGGAGATAACACTGCTTACTGGTCTAGATAAAGTTATTTGCCTATTCCTTGTATTAGTCTTTTGTCTGTCTGCTCTTTTCTTTCTCTCTTCTTTCTTTTTTTTTTTTAAAGGCAGGGTCCCACTGTGTAGCCTAGACTACTCTCACATTCATTGTGTAGTTTAGGTTGACCCTGATCGTCCTCTCTACCTCTTGAATGCTGGGATTGCAGACGTGTGATTAGGATTACAGTCACTTATCACCACGCCTCTCTAAACTCTGCTGTTACAAGGTAAGGACAAAGGGTTGGTGAGATGGCTCAGTGGGTGACAGTGCTTACTGTACCAGCCTGAGGGCCTGAGTTTACATCACAGCACCCACAAAAAAGCCAGATGTGGCTGCCCAGCATTGAGGAGAGAAGGCGAAGGCAGGAGAAGCACTGGGGCTTGCTGGGCTCCAGCCTAGCTCCAGGTTCAGTGAGAGATCTGTCTCAAAGGACCAAGGTGGGAAGCGACCGTGAAGTCCATCCTATCTCCTCCTCTGGCCTCTGTACCTGCGCGCATGTGGGCGCACACACACCTGTGTGTACATGCACCCTCACATTCCTAAGCATGCATAACACACACACACACACACACACACACACACACACACACACACACGCACACACAGCCACACACACATAAGTAAAGGCAGAGCACTGGGTGAGATGGCACACACCTGTAATCACAGCACCAGGGAAGCTGAGACAAGAGGACTGCCAGGAGGAGTTCAGGACTCCTAGTGTCTTCCAGGCAACCTGGACTACACAGTGAGATACTCTTTTAAGATGTGGGGGGTAGGTGTTCAGGAGATAGAAGGCTTGCTATCAAGCCTGATGATTTGAGTTAGATTTCCTGCTTGGTAAGAGGAAAAAGAAGTGATTTCCACAGCTGTCTTCTGACCTGTACAAGCACTCCATGCACACCAGTCACCACCACCACCCCCGAAATTTTAAAAAAAGCAAGCAAACAAACAAACAAAAAAAAAAACCCTAAATAAATTAAAATGTAAAAAAGTAAGGACAAGTGTGATGTGAGGCATGTGTTTAATCTCAGCCCCTGGGAGACAGGCAGGTGGATTTCTGTGAGTTCAAAGTCTGGTCTACTTAAGGAGTCTGAACTCCTGACAAAGCTACACAGTAAGAGACCTTGACTCAGGGAAAAAAGAGGAGGTTTGGGGAGGAAGGACAGTATTCCTTTCTGTGGTAAGACTAGAAAAGGGGGGCCTATAAGTAATCTTTTAGGTGCTGGGAATTTTTTGTTTTTTATTCTAGGAATGTTATATGTCTATACTCTGAAACTCTATTAATCTGTATACCTACATATGTTTTTATATATGTTATGCTCACTGTGTTCCCGTGGCTGCTCTGGAACTAGTTATTCAGTGCAGCTGGCCTTGAACACATAGAGATCCACCTGCCTCTGTCTTCCCAGTGCTGGGATCAAAAGTATGTATGACCACACCTGGATGAAGTTTTGAGAAGTTGAGAGAAGAAAGTGATGCAGCTTATTTTGTAAGGTTCTGGGGAAGATAAATGAGTCAATAAATTGAACAGTTAGAATAGCGTCACACACATAGAAATGGGACTATTAATGACTTAGAAAGGCTTATGGCTTATTGTTAAGGGAGTCCTGCTGTACACTGAAATGAAGAGCTGGACCACAGAAGAGCTTGAAGGACTCTCAAGTAACATTGACTTCCCAGACATTGCCCAGTCTACTTTCCCGAGCTGCAAACCATGGGTTGATGAGGCTGATGACCCGTTGTCTAGACTTGCGGCAATGCTGATTGGAATGGGAATGGCTTGAAGCACATTTGCAGTTACATTCTACTAAGATGAATCCAAGGCCTCCCTCCCCCAGGCCTGCTGTTCATACAGTGATCTGAAGACCCGGCTATGGGGAAGACAGCTTCCTCCACACATCAGCATTTCTCCTCCCTCTTGTATGAATACCAGGTGCTCTAGCTTCATTCTGTCTGAATCTCCGCCTTTAGTCCTCTTCTTTGTGCTGCTGGGTCTCTTCCATTTCCTCCCTCTCTGTCTAGAATATCTGACCCCTCTGGTAAACTCTACTGTGGCATATTCAGCTCTTGCCTCTGTAAGGCGTCTCCCCACCCTAAGACCACAACCTACTAAATGGTAGGTACATTGTTTATTTGTTTGGCTTTAGTTTGCCCCTCTTATAGCCTAAGCTAGCTTCAAACTCCCCATATAGCTGAGGCTGGCCTTGAATTCCTGATCTCCCTGCCTCAGCCTCCCCAAGTGTGGAGACTGCAGGGATGTGCTAGTCATGCCCAGTACTCAGTCATGGTCTGTCTAACTCAAGAATGTACACTCTATTTCCTCTTGGGAGTGGCATAGGGCTAATTTCCGATTGCCACTTTGACTTTAGAAAAGATGGAGTTAGAAGAGATGATATCTAAGGTTCCTTGAAGCTATGTCATGCCCCTTCACCTCCAGCCAAGAAAAAAACAAGACACAGCCGGTCAGTGGTTGTTGGTGTACACCTTTAATCCCAGCACCCAGGAAGCAGAAGCAGGCAAATCTCTGAGTTTAAGGCCAGCCTGGTCTACAGAGCCAGTTCCAGGAGGGCCATGGCTACGCAGAGTAACTCGTCTCAAAATAACAAATCAAAAACCTTACATTGTATGCAGCTCCATAATGTTCTTTCTGGAAGATTGACTCAAACCAGACTGATGGTAGTGACACATTCCTTTAACTCCAGCACTCAGGAGATAGAGGGCAAATGAATCTTGAGTTTGATGCCAGCCTGGTCTAGCGTGTGAATTCCAGGACACTGAAGGTTTCACAGAGAGATCCTATCTCAAAAAAAAAAAAGCTAACAAAATAATAAATGAAGGAAGGAAGGAAGGGAAAATACTCCCATAGACTTGCCCACAGGCTAATCCAAACTGAAGAGTTTTGAACTAATTTTATTGGCAGAAAACATTTCAAGACAGCCTAATATTGACTCTATCATTTGGTTACTAGGAGTTACTCTTAGGCAAGTCTACAATCAAAAAGAGCAAGCAGGGAAAAAGAAGTACAAAACTTACAGTTGGAGAAGAAAAAGAACACCAACAAATATAATGTTAGGTCCAAGGCTTATGCTAAAGCAGAAAGGGAGAGGCCAGGTGTGAACTGGAATAAAGGGAGCAGTGCCTAGTTCTGTGCTACAGAAAGATTCACATTCTAGAAAGCTTATAAATACAGAAGGAGTCTTCAAAATACATAGAAAAAACAAAAGCAAAGAACAATTAAGATGAAGCTGATTGTTTTCATACTTTCTTTACATCATATAATTAGTGTTCTCAACAGAAGAAACCTGGTGGTTCAACAAATATGAAGTTTCCACAATAATAGAATAATAGGATGTGTGAAAGAGATATATTCCATGACCCCTAGGGGATGCCACAGATAGCATTGGGTTCTATACTGTGTCCTGTCTGTCTGTCTGTCTGTCTGTCTGTCTGTCTGTCTCTCTATCAAACATCCATCCATCCATCTCCATCTATCTCTGTCTCTCTACTCATCTCTATATCCCTCTGTTTTGGAGAGTAAAGCTAGGGCCTTGTACATGGCAGGCATATGGTCTCTCACTGTGCTCTAGCTCAGATATCATGGGGTTTATACATATATATATATATATATATATAAATCCATACTAACATTTAATTCATAAATTTGCACGGTAAGAAATAAGCAATGACTAGTAAGAGAGAATAGTTACATCAATAAAAATTATATAAATGTGATCTCTCTCTCTCTCTCTCTCTCTCTCTCTCTCTCTCTCTCTCTCTCTCTTCCCCTATAAGGGGAGGTTCTGATGCAAAGGTCTTGTTTCCCAGTTGGTTCTTGATTTGTTAGTAAAGAAGGCTGGGGTCAATTGTTGGTCAGAAGGTACAGGTGGGACTTCCAGTGTCCCAGGGGAAATAGGCGGATGCAGGGAAGGTAAGAGGGTCTTTCTGCCATGTCTTGAAGGAAGAAGAATGCAACAACCATGTAAGGGGGTGGCGGGAGCTAGGACCTGTAGCCTCCGCTACAGTTGGGTGGATAAGGATGTTTCGCAGAGACTAGGTAGGACTAGTCACCAAGTTTAGGGAAGTCGGAGAAATGGAGATAATAAATTGGTAAGGGCATGCTTTTCCAGGTGGGAGATATCTGCACCCAGAAATTGTGCCTAGAAGGCAAGTTGTAAAGTAACCACCTGTGTGCATGTCTTTTGTCCTCAGATTCAAGGTCTTGGGAGGGGGCTGGTAGCTCAGTCTCTCTCTCTCTCTCTCTCTCTCTCTCTCTCTCTCTCTCTCTCTCTCTCTCACACACACACACACACACACACACACACACACACACACACACTGGAACTAAAGTCAGATAGAAAAGAAAGGGAAGCTGAGTTAGGGTTGGTGGCAACAAATCCCAGGGCAAAGGTGGTAGCTTTTAAAACTACATGCAACATTTCCCCCAACCCCCACTCCCACTTCCCCTCTTTCCTCTCCCAGGATGAGTTACATACACAGCACAAAGAAATAACTCATGTCCAGGGTGGCATTAAAGAAGATGAATCAAATTTCATCTTGTTGCTCAGAAAGGCAATTTAAAATTTGTGAGTTGTTGGGCCAGCAAGATGGTTCTATAGGCAAACTCTCTCTCTCTCTCTCTCTCTCTCTCTCTCTCTCTCTCTCTCTCTCTCTCTCTCACACACACACACACACTATATATAACTGTATATGGTGGTATACACCTTTATTCCCAGCACTCTGGAGATAGAGGTAGATATATTTCAAATGATTTCCAGGCTAGTCTGGTCTACATAGTGAGATTCTATCTCAGAAATTTAAATTTAAAAAAGAGTTATTTCCAGGCAGTGGTGGTGCACACCTTTAATCCTAGCACTTGGGAGGCAGAGGCAGGCTGATTTCTGAGTTCAAGGCTAGCCTGGTCTAAAGAATGAGCTCCAGGACAGCCAGGGCTATACAGAGAAACCCTGTCTCGAAAACAAATAAATAAAAAAAAAAGAGTTATTTATGAAGTTTTTCAAGTAACTTTTTTGTTGCTACATTTTTATCATTACTTTGTGATCAAGTATATGTACCACAGTATGAGTCTGTGGAGGTCAGAGGACAACTTTTTTTTTCTTTTTGTTTTATTAGATATATTCTTTTTCTTACATTTCAAATGTTGTCCCCTTTCCTGGTTCCCCCCCCCCAAAAAAAATCTCTTAACCGCTCCCCCCTCCCCCTGCTCACCAATACACCCACTCCCACTTCCCTATCCTGGCATTCCCCTATACTGGGGCAATGAGCATTCACAAGTTAAAGGGCCTCTCCTCTCATTGATGTCTGATCAGGCCATCCTCTGCTACCCATGTGGCTGGAGCCATGGGTCCCTCTTTGTGTACTCTTTGGTTGGTGGTTAAGTCCCTAGGAGCTCTGGGGGTACTGGGTGTTTCAGATTGTTGTTCCTCTATGGCGCTGTAAACCCCTTCAGCTCCTTGGGTCCTTTCTCTAGCTCCTCCATTGGGGACCCTGTGCTCAGTTCAATGATTGGCTGAGAGTGTTCCCCTCTGTATTTGCCATGCACTGGCAGAGCCTCCTAGGTGACAGCTATATCAGGCTCCTGTCAGCAAGCATTTGTTGGCATCTACAATAGTGTCTGGGTTTTGTAACTGTATATGGGATCAATCCCTAGGAGGGGCAGTCTCTGGGTGGTCTTTTCCTCAGTCTCTGCTCCACACTTTGTCTCTGTATCTCCTCCTTTGGGTATTTTGTTCCCCCTTCTGAGAAGGACCAGAGTATCCACACTTTGTTCTTTCTTCTTCTTGAGCTTTATTTGGTCTGTGAATTGTATCTTGGGTAGAGGACAAATTTCAAGAGTTGGTTCTCTCCTTACACCATGTTAGTTCCAGGAATTGAACTCACGTTATCATCAGTCTTGATTATCAGGCTCAATGAAGTGGAGAGTCAGTTGTGTTGGATGGTGTTTTGTTGGGGCAAACACAAAAAGGAGTGTCTTTCTGAAGTTAACACAGGTGCAAGGATGTTTTACTAAAGCAAGCATGTGAAAGGACACGTGATGAAAGAGTACTTGTTAATGACACACATATATTGGTCTGCCTTACATTGTGTAGTTGAGCTTCATTTCTCAGAAAGAGAAACACACCAAAAAAACTTCTGGTAGTGTGCCTCAGCGTCTTGCTGCTTCCTCGGACTCAGGCTGATTGGCAGAGTGATGTCAGCTGGAACAGACTCACGTGCTAAGGCAAGACATGTACTGAAACAAGACCCAAAGAGGACGCGTGATGTTTAGAGCGAGTGTAAAAAAGATTTTGACAGACAGTGAAGGAGGCTGAGCGTGGCTTACTTGTAGAGCTAGCTGTACAATGCTTGTTAGTCTCGAGTCTTCACTGATCTTCACTTTGCTCAGAGGCACCGCTGAGAACTTTTCCAGGCATTCCTCCCTGGTCCCTCCTGCTGACTTGTGCTGAGGCTGAGGCCTGGGTGTTCCTACTAGGATGTGCCATCACTCTTGCTAACCCAACTCTACCAAACTAGATTGCTGATGTATCCATAAAGTGTTTAAGAATGGATCAAGCTGCCACTGTTAACCTGTGAACTGAACTGCCAATTTCCAGATAACGCAGACAAGAGTTGCTCCAAAGAACCATTTCTAAACAGGTCCACTTCCCCTATATCCTTTCTTTCCCACTACCTCTGGTGGGTAGTGGACTAAAAGAGGTTAAAGTGTTTTAAAACCATCATTAAAAGTAGACCTTAAAAAAATTAAAGGGCTGGAGAGATGGCTCAGTAGTTAAGAGTACTGACGGCTCTTCCGAAGGTCCTGAGTTCAATTCCCAGCAACCACATGGTGGCTCACAACCCTCTGTAATGAGATCTGATGCCCTCTTTTGGTGTGTCTAAAGACAGCTACAATGTACTTACATATAATAAATAAATAAATCTTTAAAAAAAATTAAAGTTACAGCTCAGCAGCAAGCATATTTACCCAATGAGCTGGCCTTGGTTGGTTGGTTGGTTGGTTGGATGGTTGGATGGTTGGATGGTTGGATGGTTTTGAGGCGGTACCTTACTGTTTCCCAAACTGGCCTGACTCCTGTTATCGCAGCATATGGAAGGCAGGCAGGAGGATCAGATTTTCAAAATCATCTTCAGCTACCTGCTGAGTTCTTAAATTCAAAGCTAACTTGTTTTACACAGTAAGTTTCAGGCCAACCTGGGCTACATAGTAAGAACCTTTCTCCAAAGCTGGGTTTGAGCCAGGCATCATGGCCTGTGCCTTTAATCCAGCACTGTGGTGTAGCTGTCCAGTGACTTACAGTCGAGCAGGGCTCACCTGAAAAGAGGGCTGGAAATAAAAAGGGCAGGGATCAAGAGAAATATGGAGCCAAGACAAGGTTCTGATCAAGGCTCAAAATTTAATATTCAACACAGCGTATAAAAAAGGAAAAACCACAAAACCCATCCTCAGAACAGTAATGCAGAGTAGCAACAGCACAGCAGCCAATCCGATAAGTTTCCATTTCTTGCCAGCTCATTAATTCCAGTACATCAAAGCTCACAGCTGTAGCCAAGGCAGGCATCTCTGTTCAGGCCAATAAAGCCTATCATTCAAGGTCTGTATAGCCTGCCTATTGTGGCAGATATTCAAGGTCTGCTTAGCCAAGGTCTGTTCAAGTCTGCCTGTCGAATGTTCAAGGTCTGCTTGGCCTGTACAGGCTGGGGAGGTAACGCTATGAGTCCAAGGCTAGCCTAACCTACAAATGAGTCCCCAACGCCAGCCAGGACTACACTGTAAACACTGTCTTTAAAAACAAAAGTAAAAGTTGGGTGTATTGGCTCATACATGTAATTATACAGTAAGTTTGAGGTCAGCCCAGAATACATGAGATTTCATCTAAAACAACAAAAGTTCTTTCCACCTCGTTCTTCCTATGGTTGGGCCTTGATAATAAGTCACATGTATACACGATGACCTCCAGGGAGGCTACTTAGGTTATCAAAAACAAATGCTACTCATCATACAAAACTGTTTTTCAAGGGCTGTTCATGCTCCAGCAACTCTGTTCATGTCCCTGTGGGCTTAAGGTCCTAAGGATGAGAACTGGTTCTCCCTCTGGGGTTGGAGGGTCAGTAAGGTTGAAGCTGCAGTGTAGTAATACTTTACCAAGGGAAATTCTTTACATGAAACAAACTCCATTAGCTGACTTGTTAAGCTGTGTTTTGTGTCCACCATAGAAGCAATGCAGAATTGTAAAAAGACCATGAATCAGAAACCCCAGACTCCAGTTTTAATCTGCCAAGTAGGCAATAGCTAAAGAGTCTTACTTAAATGTTTAAAAGTTGATTTTTTTTTCCTGAAACAGGGTCTTGCAAGCACAGGCTAGTCTTGAGCTTGTGATCCTCCTGCTTCAGCCTCCTAAAAGCTAGGATCATAGGAGTGTGCCTCTAGGCCCAGCTTAAATGCTGGTTTTACAAATATACTTGTTTATAGGTAGGGTTTCACTATGTAGGTCAGGCTGGTCTCAAACTCACAGTTTTGCTTCAGCGTCTGAGCCATGGGCCATGGAGTGTGCCATTATTCCAGGCTTTGCTATCTCTCACACATTTCTTTCCTTCCCTCCCTGCCCTCCCCTCTCTTGCTTGCTTTTTTGTTTTTAAGATTGTATATGAGTACACTGTTGCTGACACACCAGAGGAGGGCATTGGATCCAATTACAGCTGGTTGTGAGCCACTCTGTAGTTGCTGGGAATTGAACTCTCTTGACCTCTGGAAGAGCAGCTAGGGCTCCTAACCCCCGAGCCATCTCTCCAGCCCCTCTTGCTTTCTTTTTTAAGAAGTTCTCAGGCTTGAACCTAAGATTGTGTGTTTGTGTGTGTGTGTGTGTGTGTCCTCCTCTCAGTCCTCCCCCTTTGTTTTTTGTTATTGTTGTGTTTGTTTGTTGTTTGTTTGTTTTGAGACAGAGACAAACTCTAGCCCAGGCTGTACTAGAACTATGTAGCCCACACTAACTTTAAATTCATGTCAATCCTCTTGAGTCAGTCTTCTGAGTACTGCGAATACAGGTAGTGAACTACCATGCCTGGATTCTGTAGAATTTATTAATGTGTAATGTGTCTTGGATCATCTCAATCAGAATGACTTGTACTTCTTTTCAAATATTTCTGGATTGTGTCCTTAATGTGGTAAGTCAGAATTTTGAGTGATAAACCAGCTACAGTGGTATGGTCCTGTAATCCCAGGTTTTGAAGGCAGAGACAGGAGGATTATTATAAATCCAAGGCCAGCCTGATCTGCACGGCAAGTTCCAAGAGAACTACTTCAAATGGAGGAGGAGGAAGAGGAGAAAGAAGAGGAAGAGGAGCCCCAACCCTGAATTTTCCAGTCCAGGGACTGGGCTACCCTTCCCACAGAGGCTCTTCCCTATATAATCCAAACATTTTGCATTTTGGTCTCTCTCTTTTCCTTCTTCTCCTTCTTCTCCTTCTCCTTCCTCTTCTTCCTCCTCTTCCTCCTCCTTTCTCTTCTCCCTTCTCCCCCTTCTCCTCATAGCGATTTTCCTGGCCTTGGTTCTTGGGGCAGTGAACTCTCCCATTGGAGAGCTGCTTCCCAATAAACCTGTCTTTAATATAATCTAATCTGAGTTGAATAGGCTCATTTCACCAGCAGAGAAACATCCTGTCAACCTGGAGCACGGTGTGGTACCAGACAAAGCTGCCCTCAGGCCTCCCTGCTCCCTAGGCTAGTGGGTACAATCTATGGTGCCTTAGCATGTAGAATGTGTGCTGGAGGCTGCCGTTCACTCACTCCCCATGTCAGGTGGAGCACGTGTGACTTCACTGTCCTTGTTCTATCTGTGACTCCAATCCCAGTGACCCAGTAGTGAGCTACTATTGTTCCCTGCTGACCTCTCAATCAGCCCCTCTTCTTGTTCCTGGTCAGGGTAGCTGAACAACTTCAACCAGGATCAGGGAAGGAGTATCCATGTGTCTCCCTCTCTGACCTGGGGGCCGTGTTAAGGGCCTTTTCCTACAGACAGCAGAGTTTCAGAGGTTCAAAGCTAATGACTAAGCCTTATTTCACCCAGTCCCTGCAGTCTGAAACTTCATGCTTGGCCCATCAATATTTATTGACAAAGTTTGTGCCTTCCCCTTGAGCTGGCCTACTGCCTCTGCTCTGGCTTTCAGGGATACCATCTCTGGGCAGGCTTTCTCTGGACCCAGTCAGGATAGACCTGGAGCCAAATGCACTCACAGTTGGGAGCTGTCTCCTGAGCCTCTCCTCCCCTCCCTTCCTTCATCCTCCTGTGGTATCTGCCAGGCCCTCGACTCACAGACAGAGAAAGGAGCTTGACATCACCTCTCTTCTAACTGGGAAATACACATTGAAAGAGAGACAACCAAGAACGAAAGAGTATTTCCCAGAAAAGGAATATAGACAGTGCTGGGGACAGACTCAGGACCTGGGGCACTAAAGGAACAATGACTGAGCTGTGTTCCCAGAAGGAAACACAGGTGGCTTCTCCCTTCCCTCCCCTCCTCCCTGTACTCCTCAGGTCTTCTCTCCTCCTCTTCCTCCTTCCTCCCTCACACATACAACCCCCCCACACACATACACATGGCTTGAAACTCATACCACAAACTACCAAGGAATCTCAGTTTGTAGTGTACTTTCTTTTGGTCAGAGATTCTGTGTAATTTAAGACACAATGCACAATGTCCTTCAAAATCCTAAGGCATGTGCAGGGCATGGTAGCTTCAATCCCACCACTTAAGAGGCAGAGGCAGGCAAATCTCTGAGTCTGAGGCCAGCCTGGTCTACTGAGCATAGCTACATAGAGAAACCCTGACTTGAGAGAGAGAGAGAGAGAGAGAGAGAGAGAGAGAGAGAGAGAGAGAGAGAGAGAGATCTCACCATTTTGTGCCATTTTGAGACACATACTGAATACTGGCAATGACTAGTAACAGTAGCAGATGGACAGAGATAGCAAGAAAGTCTCCACTTTTCTGTCTTTCTTTGGTCCCTTCCTTCTTTCTTTTCTCCAGTTTTTTCTGTGAGACAGGTTCTCACTGTGAAACCCCCACTATAATGGCCTTGAACTCATTGAAATCCTCCTGCCTCTTCCTTCAAAGTGGTAGGATTACAGGCATACACTATTATCCCTGGCATATACAGTATACATTTCCTATAATGCTTGAAGATATTTAAGTATTAAGTATTGAAGATTTTGTATCCTACTTCTGTATACAAACGCATACATTTAAAAGATAAAAAACAGTGGTTACCTAGATCAATCCCAGTACTCTGGAGGCAAAGGGAGAAGTGTGTCACTAGTTCTAGCCAGTCTAGTTTGTCACAAGAGTCTAGCCTGCTCTACATAGTGAGTTCTAGGCTAGCCAGAGCTCTATAACAAGACCCTGTCTCAAATAACAACAACGACAACATCACACACACACAAGCACGCACATACACACACACACACACACACACACACACACACACACACACACACACACACATCTCTCTAGATGGCCCAACTGGTAAAGCACTTGATATATAAGTGTGGGGACCTAGGTTCATATCTTCAGCACCAGGCACAGGACCAGATATGACTCAGTGAGTAAAAACCCCAAGTCTGACAACCTCAGTTTGTTCCACAGGAACCACATTTTGGAGGAAGTAACTCTCACAAGTTGTTCTTTGATCTCCATACATGGCACCACTCTATGTAAGTAAAAAAAAAAAACCTGAACTGTAATTTTATTTTATTTTTTAACTTTTTATTGATTCCTTGTGAATTTCCCATCATACATCCCAATCCCACTCATTTCCCGATCCCCTCCTATCCTAGGACTCACCCCTTCGTGCACTCCAGCAGTTCATAGATGAGGTAGATGTTGGGATGGGCCAACTCAAAACCCTGGATCTAGGCCTGGGTAGTAGCTGAGTCGGTTAGGCTTCCGGCTGTCCACACCCACACCGCCAGGGCCAGCTCTCCAGCACTGTCCTAGCTAGCTCATCTAATGCCACAGCCAGCCCCTGCCAGCGACCGTGTGCACTGATTTTTTTAATTAATACACACGGCAAGCCAGAAGCTGGTCCAGCTCTGTCTTACACCCTTGGGCCTGCTCAGCCATGCCTTTGCCACAGGGCCAGCTCTACTGTGCTGCTATGTGAGGTACCTGGCCTTATCTCCCAAATGACTCAGCCAGAGAGGGATGGGGCCAGCTCTGCACAGCCCTTGAACATCAGCATGATCCCAGGTGACAGCCCAGACCAGGGACTTGGTGGTGATATGAGCTATGGACCCAGACATGGCCATCAGAGGCAGCACTTCACCATGGCTTCAGGTGGCAGGGCCGGCTACTCAGATCAGGCTATTTCTCTCCACCCACCTTTTTTATGGTTGATTCTGCCAGGCCCCCAACAAGTAGTTAATGGTCACAGAAGTTTAATTAGTCTTAATTGCCAGCAACACAAACCTCACACTTAGTCAAAGATCTTAGAAGTAGACTAGTGAGCCAGGCCTGTGGTACAAGCCTTCAATCCCAGAACTCCAGAGGCAGAGGCAGGTGGATCTCTGTGAGTTCAAGGCCAGTCTGGTCTATAGAGTAAGAGTGGAGTGGACTGTTAACTAGAGCCTTTAACATGTGTAAGGAAGAATATCAGAGGTGAGGTGGAAGCTTTTGTGCAAATCATTTAGCACAGCTTACCAAGCCTGTATTTTATCATATCCCAATGAATAATCTGTCCTATTTAAGGAGGGTCTGACAAGTATACAAGCTTGCATTAGGTACCATTAAGAATGCAAGAGTGCACAGATTCATAGTGACTGCTCTCTGTGTCGTGGGACATGCCTGGGATCTGATAAGAGGGAGGCTGGGGCTACAGGGTCACGTAAGCCAGCTTTCAACAGTGAGGTTCAAGCCAGTCAGGACTACATAGTGACAGCCTGTCTCAAAAATAGAAAGAGAGTGAGAGCAAGAGAGGAAGGGAGAAAGAAAGAAGATGGAAGGAAGGAAGGAAAAGAAAAAAAAATAAGAACTAAAGATACATATTTCATATAGTTAATATATGAGATCTCTGCGAGAGTTAGAGTGATATTTTCTCTCTCTCTCTCTCCCCCTCCCTCCTTTTTCTCTCCAGAGGATATAGTATAAAGTTCTGTTTCTTCTTCACACACTGAACAAGACAGCTAGTCAGCAGCTTTCCACAAGCTCGGCCCCTCAAGGATGAGCCCTGCTTCTCTCTCAGGTCAGGGACTGCTGGTCAATGTCTACTTTGGCCTTCTGCCCTTGGCCCTCTCTTCCTCTCCAGCTGCCCTTCCTGTTCCCATGAGGCATGAGCAGAAGCACTGATAGCCCATGATGATGAGGGCAGTCTTTTCTTACAAGTCAGCTTGGTTCTTGGTGTAAACAGTCTCCATCTTTGTTCGGCAGCCCTTCTTCCACACACCCCATGAGGTGTACCACTTTCAGTCAGTGTTACATTAGCCCCAGAGGGCTCCTGCTCCTTTCCCAGACAACCATTAAGGCTTTAAGAAGAAAGCCCAGATTACTCTGACAAAACATGTTCTGTCAGTCTAAACTCAACAGAGTACTGGGAACTCAGGCAATAACCGTTCCTTGCCAGGTATTGCCTGCCAATTCCAAGAAGTGCCTGGAGGTAGCAGGCTTCTTGTTCCTCTGCCTTCTCCCAACTCTATGGTAAGTGGTGTTCTGCCAGGTGCTTACAATGGCTCCATTCTTCTACTCACCCCATTTCAACAGTTAAGAGTGCTGCTCCATAGCCCAGCATCTGTGGGTCTGTGACATTCCGTGATAAATGAACAAATGAGTGTTCTGGCCTGCTTAAATCCCCACCCTCACCCCTAGGTTGGCCACATAACTCCAAATCCAAGTGTCTTCTTGTGAGGGTGAGTGGGGATGCAGGATAGGAGAAGGCAAACTATTAATCAAAGAACAACCTCAAAGTCTTGTGTTGACATAAGTCTTCTGGCCAGGCACAGTGGCTCTTGCCTCTAGCCCCAGTACTTCGGAAGGAGCCAAGGGAATTCAAGGTCATCCTTAGTTATACACAAAGCACAAAGTTTGAAGTCAGCCTAGGCCACATGCTGCCTAACATCAGAGTTGACTATACGGCTTCCTGAGGCATTTCATGGGATGAGGTTTATCTTGCATGTCAGAAAGCTTTGTAGGTAAACACCCACTCAACATTTAGATTCCATTATAATCTATGCCTTCATTAGGTATTATTACTATCATTATTATCATTATCATTATTATTATTCCCATTTTGTATGGCTGAAACTGACAAATGTTAATGGCAAAACTGAGTACTGTCTTTACTCTCAGTCCCTTTCTAGTCTACTATTTCAGCGCACAGCCCAGAAGGCTGCCTGTCTCAAGAATTTGAATCCGGTTCTGACAGTGCTTCGCTGGTAAGCCCTGGAGAACACTTCTTGTTCACTGGTGAGTCCCCTACTCATTGACGCTCTGTGCCTTCAGATGTCACTCTCCCTAATGAACTTTAACCTCCTTCAGTGGACCTCCTTCTTCTTGAGTTTATTAGCACTTTTTAGATATGCAAGAAGCAGCAAGCACCCTTAACAACTGAACCATCTGGCCAAATCTCTCTATCTCACCAGCATAGTGCTTCTCTCAATAGCTTCTGAGTCACCCTGTTAGCCAGCTGCATGATGTCATAGAGGCACAATTTCAGCAACTCCCTCCCACACTCACTAAAGGAGAATATGCATTTTAACAAGATTCTAGGTGTTCCTATTCACAAGTCAGCCAGATCAAGCCTTTTGTATTATTTTAAGACAGGTTTTCATTGTGTAGCTCTGGTTTGCATCAAATCAAACTCAGGAAGTTCCAGCTCTAAGTCCCTCTGCCTCCCAAGGATGCCACCACTGTTGGCAAAAACAATACATTTTTACTACAGCTAAGATTAAAAAGGAAGTGGGGCAGGGAAGGGGCTGGGTGTGGTAGCAACACCATTAATCCCAGCACTGGGAAGGCTGAGGCAGGCTGATGTCTGTGAGTTTGAGGCTAACTTGGTCTACTTATTGAGCCAGGCCAACTAATGCTACATAGTGATATCTTACTTCAAAACTAAACAAAAACAAAAAGGGACTTATATTAGACACAGAGTTATGGAATGTCTCTATGTATTAAGGGAATTTATTGTGATGATTTACAGCCTATAGTCCAGCTAACCCAACAATGGGTAGCTGTGAATGGGAAGTCCAAGAATCTAGTACCATGAGACTAGTTGTTTAAGCCGGTCTTCTGTAGAAGAAGGTTCTAACAGATGTGCTGGCAAGTAAGTGCAAACAGTCAAAGAAGAGTGACTCTTCCTTCTTCCAATGTCCTTATATAGGCCTTCAGCAAAAGGTATGGCCCAGATTAAAGGCATGTACCACCATGCCTGGATCTGGGACTTGCTTTGTCCCAGGCTGACTTTGAACTAAGAGATCTCCTTGCCTCAGTTTCCAGGGATTAAAGGCATGTACTACCTTGCCTGGGCCTAAACTTTTCATGGCTACTATGTCTCAAGATCTCCATGTCAAGATCCAGGTCAGAAACCTGTGTCTTCCAGCCTCAAGATCTGTATCACAGGTGTACCCTCCATTTCTGGATTGTAGTTCGTTCCAGATATAGTCAAGGTAATAACCAGGAATAGCCATCGCAGGGACCGAGGACTTTTATTAGTTAAAAGTGAAGGCTGGACAATTCCATTCTCTTGGGAACTGCTCTTTTCCCCACACCCTTTGCCTAGTTATTCTCTCCTGAACCATGACAGCGCTCATTGTTTTATCCCATTATTTCTAAAACTTTCAATGTAGCTCTGGCTAGCCAGAAACTCACCATGTAGACCAGACTAACCTTGAACTCACAGAGACCCTCCTCCCCCTGCCTCCCCAGTGCTGGGACTAATGGCATATGCCACCACACCCGACTCCCATATTCCAAGACAGGGTTTTCTGTATCTCAGACTGGCCCAAATTCTATCTGTATCCAAGAATGATCTAGAATTTCTGATCCTGCTGCCTCTACCTTCCTGGTGCTAAGATTACAGTGTGAACCATTCTGCTTCATTTTGGTCAAACCCAGGCCTCAGTGAAGGTTAGACAAGTGCTCTACCACTGAGCTACATCCCTGTTCTTTGGTCTGTCTCTTCTTCCAAGACCTGTTTCTGGTGTGCTTTTCAAAACGACTTTACCTGGATCATGTTTTCTCATCTCCTGAGCACCAGCTAGGTCCTCTAATAGACTGAGAACAGGGGAAACACCTGTGCATCATAACCATGACCTTTTATAGATGGTCAGGAGGGAAAGGAGTGAGTGACAGGCCAGCGAAGAAGAGTTGGGCACACAGGGCACACTCTGTAAAGGCATGCTCCACTTCCAGCTAGAGAAAGCACTCAGGTGTCAGCTGTGGTTAGTGATGTCTCTGCCGAGTACAGAAATTCACATAATGAGCTTCTTGATCTTAGGAACATTAATTAATCTGGCAGTGGGGGAGGGACATGGACCTATAAAATGCCCCAAGAATAATGGCAGGGGTGTAGCTCAGGGGTAAAGCATATGCTTTGCATATATAAGGTCATGGGTTCAATATACATATACATGTGTGTGTGTGCACACACAGAGAGAAAGAGAGAGAGAGAGAGAGAGAGAGAGAGAGAGAGAGAACAGAAGAAATATTAAGGAGATTCTGAGTGGTGCAAACAGATGATTCCTTAAAGCCACTAGCATTTGAGGATAGCACCAGCAGGAAGTGTCGGGTAGGAAAGGGTGTACTGAGTAAGAAAACATACTGAAAACCGAGAAAGATTCTTTAGAGAGTCTAAAATAAGGAGCCACAAGGGTCTGATCTACAAGGTCAGTTAGAAGCCTCTCCTTCCTTAGGGCTCATAAAATGGAAAGTATTTGCTTCTAGGGAGGGATAATAGGGAGATTAAGAGGGGTAAATTAGTGACCACTGTAGTTTGAGTTCTATGACCCAAAGTGGCTACTAAAGGGGCTGGAGTGATGGAACAACCATTAAAAGCTATTACTGCTCTTGCAGAGGATTGTGGGTTTTATTCTTAGTACACACATGGTAGCTCACAACTGCCTGAAATTCCAGGGGATTCCAACACCCTCTTCTGGCCTCCTCAGGCTCCTACACACACTGGTGTAAGTATATACCCACAGGTGCGCGCACACGCGCGCACGCGCACACACACACACACACACACACACACACACACACACACACACACAAATAAAGAGTTAAGAAATGAGCTATCAGATAATTTACTAAGGCAGAAAAAGTGAATCCAAGCAGAGTGACCACACTGCAGAAAGTGTCAATTACACCTACAACAAACTTCAACAAACACAAGTGTGATTCACGCATGCAATGAACTTCAATAAATACATGAAATAAGCCTCGTTCCAACCGTTTGACTACCAAACCCACTGTAGAAATTAATTATGTAAAGAAGATCTATTAAATATGCAAATTTAAATTAAAACTCGTAAACGAAATCTGTTAAAGCTAAATGTCTCTAGTTGAAGAACTGAGAGAAAAGTACCCAAGAGAAAAGTTTTCCCCTCTTGTCCCTTCTCAACCCCATGGGTTATCAAAAGGCTTGTTTGAAAATCAGTATTGAGCAGGGATTGACAAATCTCAACCAACTCCTGCCTGCCACCCGTCATTACAAATAAACCCTTCTGGAACACAGCCGTGTCCATCCGATGGTATGCTGACTGGCTGCTTTCAGTTTATACTGACAGAGTTGAGAAGTCAGGACAGAGGGCCCATGGTCTGCGAAATCAAACACATCTGCCATTTATAGACAAAGGCTTCTAACCTCTGGTCTCAACCTTTGCTCTCAAGGTGTAATCCGTAGTCTACATGCATGGTCCCTGTTCACACACAAAACTCAGGGTTGTTTGAAGAGGCTTTCTCTTGGAGGCGATTATGGAAGATTGGAGTTGTGTGACAGGGCTACAACTCAAGGGGGGGAGCATTTACGAAGGAAGGAAAGGAAACAGGATAGGCTCTGCAGTAAAGCTGGCCCTTAAGCAGGGCTGGTATCAGTCCCCGGCACCAAAGTATAAATAGCTAAGCAGAGGCAGCATGAAGCACATTCTAGCTTTTTGGCTTTTTATAGACAGGGTTCTCTCTCATAGGCTGGCTGTAAAGTTGGAGCAATGCCTTGTCCTTCGGCTCCAGAGTGTTGGAATTGTAGGCATAGTGAGATTCACTCACAAGAGCAAACAAACGAGAAACAAAAGCAGCTGGGTCTAGTGCTTCATCCCTCTAATCCTAGCACCTGGACAGTAGAGGCAGGAGGGTCAGTGTGGACACTACAGTGAGTCAGACTAGCCTGAGCTAGACAAGCCCTGTCTAAATAATTAGTTAATTAACCAACCAATCATTAGAAGTGTTCTTTTCTCTGGCTGGAATAGAAATGAACCGTTTGGGGCTGGGGGTGTAATTCATCTAGTGTGCCCGAGGCCCTGAGTTTGATCCCCAGCACAGAATAAATCTCCATGTAGTGGCATATGCCTCTGAGCACTCCAAGGGATGCTTGGAAGGAGGATCAGAAGTTCAGGTCATCCTCAGCCTGAAAAACAAGAGGCTGTCTCAAAAACCAACAGAAAGAGAAAAGAAAGAAGAGACTGTTTTATTTTTAAATGCATGTGCTAATAATGTTTAGGAGATATTTAGATAGGTTAAAATGACTAATAGGCTCGTCTTCACTACTATTAATAATCTCAGGGAATCAGACTTACAGGTTAAAGTTCTCTGAAGAGAACATGTCACTGCACCAAAAACTAGGGCAAAGTTCAGAGCTTGACAGCTGCTGAGTTTTTTGTTTCCCTTTTAAGACCAGTAAACCTTTTAGCATCACGAGGTAGATATAAAATTTTAACAGGAAATGACTCCAGTCTGGAGCAAAGTTAGTCCCATGAACAATGAAACGTTATGCAAGACAAAAGGGATCTGTGTTAAGTGTCACACGGGATGAGTGGGGTGATGTGTTGCTCAAGATGCTGATGTGCAATCCGTTTTGCAGCAGTCAGAGCTATGGCCAAAGCTGGGACAGTGGTTGGTAGTAGAGTCAGTAGCCGGCAAGAATGAGGCACTGGGTTTTATCACCAGCACTGAGAAAACACACACACACAAAGCCCTGTTGCAACCAGAAGTGGGCACACATTGGTAATCCCAACCGCACAGAGGACTGGCAGCCAGCCTGGACTGTGTGGGACCCTGTCTCTAAAGGAAGGAGGGTGAATTTCAAAATCAATAAAGTAACGTGGAATTAAATGGCTTCCCCTCCCACTCCACCCCCCCCCCTCAGTTTTTGAGACAACGCTGGTCTTAAACTCACAGCAATCTTCCTGCCTCCACCTCCTGAGTATAGGATTGCACTCCTCAGGAGTATACCTCCATGCCCAGTTCAAAGTGGCTTTTCATTTCTTGGATTGTATGATAAACAAGTGTTCTCCTGCCAAGCCACACCCTAGCCTACCTTTCATTTGACCTCACTCAGTAACTGGGCGGGCTTTAATTCAAGATTCTCCTGCTTCGCCCCGACAGAACAATGTACAGCTAACAATGGTTTCTTAACTAGTGTCTTATGGAAGTCTTCTACTTCGTCCCATTCACCAAACCTGTATTTCTCAATACAGCCCCAACATAATCCTCTGTTTAAAACCTTTCAAAGCTAAGTTTGGTGGTTCGTGCCTATAATCCTAGCACTTAGGAGACAGAGGCAGATGGATCTCTGAGTTTGAGAACAGACTAGTTTACAGAGCAAGACACTATCTCAAGGGGGGGGGGCTTTAAAATGTCTCACGTCCCTCCCTCACAGTAGAATCCAAGGCTGTGAATCACACTTTTGACCCACATATCCTCTAGTTACAACTCCTGCTCCTTCACCTTTGCCCCAGTTGAACCACGTGCTGACCTCCTGGAGGCTCAGGAACACCAGATCAGGAAGATACATCATTAAAACATGAGACCTCATGCCACAAAGGGTGTTCAGGAGGACAATGCTTTCACTTTGAAAACATTGTATCCAGACTCCATTTCTCTATTTCTATATTTCATAATCCTTGCTCCAGTGGCACAAGGATTCAAAATGCAACAGGGTCTAAGCATGTAATCATGATTGGCCTGGAGCTTGCCATGTAGAACAGGCTAACCTTTGAAGTTGAGGTGCTCCTTCTATCTCTGCCTCCCAAGGGCGGGGATCGTGGGCATGCAGCATGTCCAGTTTAATAGCTTGATTTTTTTTTATTATCCAGTATTTTTTTTTGTTTTGTTTTTGAAGAATATAAAGCAGGGCATGGTGGCACACAAGCCTGTGCATATAATTCTTTTTTTTTCAAACAATTTATTTTTAATCTTATGTTCATTAGTGGTTTTACTTCCATGTATGTCTACATAAGGGTGTTGGATCTCCTGGAGCAGTAGTTACAGACAGTTATGAGCTGTCATGTGGGTGCTGGGAATTGAACTCAGGTCCTCTGGAACAGTACCCACTACTCTTAACCACTGAACCATCTCTCCAGCCCCTCCCCTCCATGTCTTTAATTTCAATGCTCAGGAAGCTAAGGCAGGCAGATATCTGTGAGTTCAAAGTCAGTCTGGCCTACCTAGCAAGTTCCAGGCCAGTCAAGGTTACATAATGAGAGTCTGTCTTTAAAAACAAACAAACAAACAAACAAAACAAAACAAAAAACAAAAAACCCCAGAAGACTGGCTAAGCATGGTATCACAGGTATGCAACCCCAGCACTTGGGGGGTAGGAGCAGGAGAATGAGGCACTCAGATTCATCCTTGGCTAAGTGAGTTTGAAGCTAGCCTGGGACCCATGAGCCTATCTATCTATCTATCTATCTATCTATCTATCATCTATCTATCTATCTATCTATCTGGAAGATTTGAACATTTTCCCCAGAAGACAAGTAACTGTGCAGTGATACTTGGGGAAATATTCACTATAGTTAGAGATCAAGGAAATCTGAACATAAGCCAGAGATATTGCTACATGCCTACCAGAGTAGCTGGAAACCTGACGGAAGTGAGGGCCTGGGCACCACACTCATACACTACTATTGATAATCAGAACTCAGAAGTACTTTCATAAAAGCCTGTAGATGCAGCCTGGGGTAGAGTTGTAGTCTACCATGCACAAGGCCCTGGGCTCAGGCAAAAGTAAAGTCTAATGTGACTTCTTCCAGTTTAATTCACATCAGCCAACATACACTGTGCACCAGAGGCTGGCAAAGAGGAAGAGAATGATAAACAGAGCATGGTGGCAGTACTTGGGAAAAGGAGGCAGGAGGATGAAGAGTTTGAGGGTACCCAGGGCTACACAGCAAGATTATTATGTTTGTTTGTTTGTTTGTTTTAAAGCTGGACGATGTAGATCAGTGGTAGAAAGCTTGAGTGGTAGGTATGAGATATTCGAGGTCTGTCTTAGTCAGGGTTTTACTGTTGTGAAGAGACACCATGACCAAGGCAACTCTTATAAGGACAGCATTTCATTGGGACTGGCTTACAGGTTCAGAGATTCAGTCCATTACCATCAAGTCAGAAGCATGGCAGCATCCAGGCAGGCATGGTACAGGAGGAGCTGAGAGTTCTACATCTTGTTCTGAAGGCTGCTAGCAGAATACTGCTTCCAGGCAGCTAGGTCGAGGGTCTTAAAGCCCACACCCACAGTGACACACCTACTCCAACAAGGCCACACCTCCTAATAGTGCCACTCCCTGGGCCAAGGATATACAAACCATCACGGTGGGCATAGTGTTTCTCAAGTTAGGGTCTCGCTATATATCCCTGGCTGTGCTGGAACTCACCATGTAGACCAGACTGGCTTCGAACTCCAGGTGTTGGAGTTTAAGGTGTGCACCACAACACTAGGTTTCTCTTATAAAATGATTTTAAAAAAATGATCTGTTTCCTTTTTCATTATGTGTGTGCGAATGCACCTGAGTATGGGTACCCTCAGAAGGCAGCATCAGATCCCCTGAGATGCACTTGCAGACTGTTCTCAGCTATCCAATCTCTGTCGTAGGACCCAAACTCTAGACCTCTGCAACAGCTGCAAGTGCTCTGACGCCCTGAGTCATCTCTCCAGCCCCCACACTGTGTTTTGCTTGTTTGTTTTATGTTTTCATATTTACTTTCGTCGATTTTAGACACAGTCTCATTTAGTAGCCCGAGCTACCTCATAGCACAGGCTACCGCTTACTCATGGCAATCCTTCGCATCAGCTTCCTGCATAAAGAGGCGTAGAAAATGGATCTGAGTCTAGAGATGGTTCTTTGAGTGAAGCACTGCGACTGGAGCATGAAGACCCAAATTCCAATCCCCAGAATTCATAAAAACGTTGGATGGGCATAGCCATCTGCCTCTAACCCCATCTCTTGGGGGACAAGGACCCCAGGAATAAACTGACTAGTGAGACCAGCCTAACTGATGAACTCCAGGTTCAGTTGAGATACCAACGAAAAAGGAGGAAAACGATCAAAGAAAACCCCGCGTCAGCCTCGGGCCTCCACAGTCACGCGTACCCACCTGCATCCTCCCACACCTATTCCACGTACAGATGGCTCTTTTTTTCCGTTTCTAACTCTTACTAGGTGGGGTAGGGGGCACCTGTGCCGCTGCGCATGCGTGGACGTCTGAAGACAATGGAGTTGGTTGTCTCCTTCCACATTTATGTGGGTTTCTAAGTTTTTCAGGGTTGTGTGGCAAACACCTTTCTCTACTAAGCCATCTCATTGCCTTTCCCCAGCCCCCAACTGTTTTGGATATAGTTTCATGTAACCCATCCTGAGTCTTGAGTGACATCTAATGGGCAAATAGGGAAACTACAACTACCTAGACTTTCTCTCCCCCCCCACCCCCCATCCCCTTTTTTTCTTTTCTTTTCTTTTTTTTCCTTTTTATTTTTCCAGACAGTGTTTCCCTGTGCAGATGTGGCTATCCTGGAATGCACCATGTAGACCAAGCTGGACTCAAATTCAGAGATTTGCCTGCTTCTGCCTCCCAAGTGATGGGACTAAAGGCATAGGCTACCACTTAACAACAGATTTTTCATTATATTTATGTTCAAGAAAAAAAAAGTCCCTTTCAATCCCAGAACTCAGGAGGCAGAAGCAGGCCTATATCTGTGGGTTCAAGGCCAGCCTGGTCTACAGAGTAAGTTCTAGGACAGCCCAGGCTGCACAAAGAAACCCTGTATTGGAAACAAACAAACAAACAACAACAACAAAAATAGAATACATAAACAGTTTTATTTTTATTTTTTGTTGCTTTTGTTTCACTGAAACAAAATCTCATGTAGTCACAATGTCATCAAATTTTATAGGTAGCCAAGGATAACTCTGTTCCTGTTTCCTTCAAGAGCTAGGCATGCATTATCACACCCAATTTAGTCCATGCTGGGATCGAACCCAGAACTAGATGGAAAGACCCTATTGCTGAAGACATCACACACTTTGGGAGCAGGATGTAGAAAGTCAATCTGGAACTGCATCGGGCACTTCGTCCTCATGACTAACTTTCTTAGTGCTGGATACAAGCGAGCTACAAGGAGAATTGTCAGCCAGAGTTTTCCTCAGCTATGTACCTTGCCTGCGTTTCTTCCAACCAGAGAGGTAAGACATGCCCATCGGTAGAATAATGGCAGAACTCTCATGGAAATGACAAAATATTATTATTATTACTACTATTATTGAATCTGAGGCCTGCCCCACCAGAGGGAATTCAAATCCAGTACTATAAATCTGGTCAAATGCTTGTGTCTGGGGTGCAGGGTCGCAGCCCCTAGTGGGGAAGCTAGTGTTATTGTTTTTGCCACATGAACACAAAGTTCTTATCACGTTGCCTTCTAAATATTTATATCTGTGGTCATAGATTTGTGTTGTCAGCTTTGATTGTAGAAACTTCCTTTTGTAGTGGGCCATGGTTGCTACAGAGACTCCTAACGATGCAGAAGAGTGGGTGGGAATCTAAGTGCTGGGGAAAGGTGTGGAGTGTTGTGTAATGCTGTCTTCTGGGCATGACAGGATTGTTACATTCTTGAATTCTAGGTAGTTGGGACAGCAAACTAGATCTGTTAACATTCTATCACGAGGTCTCTTCTCTTTCTGAAGATAATTGTTGCTAGGAAGGAGGGGGATCAAGGGGCTCAACCTCTCCCAGAGGATCTATAAGCAGTTTGCTGGGGGGAAAAAAAGATTTGATTTATCATCACAAGTGAGTTTTTGGCCAACCTGGTCTACAGAGCAAGTTCCACAGTGGGAGATTAGAAATGAAACTATGCGGAGGGCAGTTTCGGGTTGCTGAACAAGGAGAAGGTAACTGAGCAACTGAAGTTGAGGGCACATTTAGGGTGCTGAGATAAGAGTATTGGGAAGGGCACACTAGCCATGGGAGATTAGAAGTTCCCAGCAATTGAGCCATAAGGCAGGTTAAAAACTAAGCTAATATGTGTGTTCATCCGTGGATTCAAGGGAACCTGGGTGGGGCTCCGTGCAACAGTCAGTAAGTTGGAGGAGACGCTCAAAAAACATGGAGGGAAAAATTCACTAAGGAAACCACATTGAAAAAGAACTATACAAAAATGCTGGAAATGAATCAGTCAACAACATAAGAAACACATCGGGAAGTATTAATACACAAGACCATGCAGAAATATGAGTTTTAGGCATGTAAGAGAGGGTCAAAACAATAATAATTTCAGTAAAATAGAAGAAAGAAAAATGGGCTGGAGAGATGGCTCAGTGGTTAAGAGCACTGATGGCTCTTCCAGAGGTCCTGAGTTCAATTCCCAGCAACCACATGGTGGCTCACAACCAACTGTAGTGGGATTTGATGCCCTCTTCTGGTGTGTCTGAAGAGAACGACAGTGTACTCACATACATAAAATAAATAAATCTCTAAAAGAAAACAAATAACATAAGCAAAGAGCATAAGCAAACCATCCGAGATACACCAGGAAGAAGCCAATCCTAAGAAACTACAGAGTAGAAAAGGAGCTGAGAGAAATAAAGACACAGATAATTTTGTATTTATTCAATGAAATTATAGCAAAAACTCCCCAAATCTAGAGAAGAAAATGGATATCTAAACACAGGAGACACTTAGAACTCCAAATACACATGTCCATAGAAGATCTCCACAGTGTATGAGTGAAGACACCAAAACTACCAAGTAAAGAGATGATATGAAAAGCTGTAAGAGAGAAACACCAACTCAGACCCCAAAACAAATACATCAAGGCTGGCAGGCATGGTGCACACACCTTCAATATGAGCACTAGCGAGACAGAGTTCAAGGTCAGTCTGGGCTAGATAATGAGACCCTGCCTCATATATAATACATTCATATTATAGTAGTATGTTATGGTATATATATGATATATCTAAACCAAACACATCAGAATAACATAAGGTCATCATCGGTAACTCTAAAAGCCAAGAAAGCATGAAATGATATATTTCAAAATAAATAATTGTTAACCAATAATTTGCTATACATAGCAAAATTATCTCTTAAAATTGATGGGAAAATATAAACATTTCAGGACAGGCACAAATGAAGGCAATTCATTACAGCAAAGCCAACATTGCAGAAAATACTAAAGGGATATACACAGAAGAACAAGAAAGACAGTTATCAAAGGTAGCTTCAGCTGTCACCATGATATGATAGTAACCTGGGAAGAGTGGAACTCAATTGAGGAATTGCCTGGATCATATTTTCCGTAGACTTGTCTGTGGAGGATTGTCTTGGTTGTTGATTGTTATGAGAGGGCAAATCCTTCTGTGGACAGTGCCACCCCCACCCTGAATTGTATAAGAAAGCAGGCTGAGCAAGTCGGAGGGAGCAAGCCAGTAAGAAATTGACTCCTCTGTGGTCAATTTCTGCCTTAAGCTCCTGTCTTCAGTTCCTGCCCTGAGTTTTCTCAGTGATTGAGTGTGACATAAAGGTTGTAGGTTGATCCCAGCACTTGGGAGGCAGAGGCAGGTGGATTTCTGAGTTCGAGGCCAGCCTGGTCTACAGAGTGAGTTCCAGGACAGCTAGGGCTATACAGAGAAACCCTGTCTCGAAAAACCAAAACAAACAAACAAAAAAGTTGTAGGTTGAAACGAACCCTTTCCTCCCCAAGTTGTATTTGGCCATGGTGTTTATTACAGCAATAGAAAGCAAATTAAGACCAAAAAGGTATTGACAAAAAGCACAGGCAAGAATACATTCTGGGTGGTCCATGGAGCCTTCTCTAACAGTGATCATAGTCTGTGTCCCAAGGCAAGTCTTAACAAATACAAAAGAATAGAGGTTCCTATATCCTAACAGATCATAGTGGAATAAAGCTGGAAATCAACAGCAAGGAAAATCGAAGAATTATACACACACTTGGAAATTAAATAAAAACTCCCAATTAAAAAAAGATTTTTAATGATGTGTGTGTGTGTGTGTGTGTGTGTGTGTGTGTGTGTGTGTGTGTGTGTGTGTGTGGCGGGAGTGTGTGCCCATATGTGACACTGGGGATCAAACTCAGAGTCTTGTGCATACCAGGCAAGCACTCTACCAACAGTGCTAGCCCCATGATTCACTTTTAAATGAGCAATGAATGATCGAAGAAATCAGGGAGGGACTTTAAAATGTCTATAATCAAATGGAAGTGATAACGATAGAGAAAAGCAGTCACTTACAGTTACTGGTGAAACAGCTACCAGTCAATAATTCTCCTGTCTTTCAAAGGGGGAAGAGTCCAGGTACCTCTGCACAGTATCTGCTCTGTTAACATGCCTGACCACAAGAGAGATGTTAGGGGATATTTATTATACATAGAACACTTCATTGTTAGCAAAATATACAAACTTAGAAAGATACTGCATTTGCCAGATGCAGTTAGGTGTGTCCTGTAGAGAGGTAATTTGGGAGTGCCTCTAGAAGGCTCCGTAGATAAGAACGTTAAAGAATGGGAAGTTCCTGCTTATTTTAAGGCAAGTTGCTTGGGAGAAGTCTTTGCTCTATAACCCGAGGCAAAGTCCTCAGGATGGCCTTAAGCTGCCCCACTGTAAAGGTGAAATGGTTTAACCCCTACTGACTAGACTTGGAGCCCCCCACCATGGCAGTAACATGGTTCAGCCTGCCAAGGGTGTAGGGGAGGAGCTAGAGACTTTTTTTTTTTTAATAGCAGTTGGACCTTTTGAATGCTCTCTTTTGGCTCGCTCTAGTTTGGCTAGGAAGAGCCTTTTGGAAGGAGCTCCGGATATGAGATAGGGAGTCTCTCTCTCGCTGGCCAGAACCACAGCGAAGCAGCTGGCAGGACGAAGGTGGAACAGTATTCTAGGAAAGAGGGCTAAGGAGTCCTATGGGGCTCGGAGGAGCTCAAGAGAAAGGGAGACTAGCTCGGTAGATGATACCGATAGAGACTCCTAAAGAGCTAGCAGTTTAGTTGTAGAATCAGGCTTGTAAATAAATAATTTGTACACAGTTAAGAGAATAAAATTACCACCTCCTGTGTCTTTATGGGTGTAAATATTAGATAATTTAAAAGGATAAAAATTACAAAAGGCATTTCTTGTTTGGATCTTAGTCATCTGTACTCTCTAAGACTAGTAGAAACATAAGCCTACTAATGATGTAATAGTTAAAACGAATGCCGAAAAGCCCGTGCAGGTGTAAAGACACCTGTGCAGTTGTTCATTGTTACAAAGACAACCCCACTTAGTCCATCAATACAATATACTTTTTCTGCTCCTCCACTCTGTTTCGGGAGTGTGTGGTATCTTCCATGCCTCAGTTTCCCTAGCATCTCTCAAATTAAAAAAGAAAGAAAAACAACAGTGATATCAAAATACATTTAAAATATCAATGGAAAACTGGGAAACAAAGCTGGGTGGCAGAGGTACACTCTTTTAATCCCAGCCCGCGTGAAGCAGAAAGATCTCTGAGTGTGAGGCTAGCCTGGTATATAGATATAATTCCAGGGCAGACAGAGCTACAGAGAAAAATCCTGTCTGGAAAAACAAATGAAAAGAGGAGGAGGAAGGAACAACAAAAAAAAAGGAAGGAGTGGGCAGGAGAGAAGTGTCAATCAACCTTTAGAGACAGCCCCTAACGACCTGCTTTTTTCTTTTTTTTTTTTTTAGATATATTCTTTATTTACATTTCAAATGTTCCCTTTCCTAGTTCCCCATCCCTCGAAAATCCCATAAGCCATCTCCTCTTCCCCAATCAACCCTCTCCCCGCTTCCCTGCCCTTGGTCCTGGTATTCTACACTAAGGCATCAAGTCTTTCCAGGACCAAGGGCCTCTCCTCCCTTTGGTGTCTAACAAGACCATCCTCTGCTGCCTATGCATCTGGAGCCATGGGTCCCTCCATGTGTACTCTTTGGTTGATGGTTTTGTTCCTGGGAGCTCTGGGAGTACTGGGTGGCTCATATTGTTGTTCCTTCTATGGCACTGCAAACCCCTTCAGCTCCTTGGGTCCTTTCTCTAGCTCCCCCATTGGGGACCCTGTGCTCAGTTCAATAGCTGGCTGAGAGTGTCCCCCTCTGTATTTGTCATGCACTAGCAGAGCTTGCCAGGTGACAGCTATATCTGGCTCCAGTCAGCAAGCACTTGTGGGCATCGATAATAGTGTCTGGGTTTTGTAACTGTATATGGGATGGATCCCTCCTACAGCTGATAAACAACTTTGGCAAAGTGGCCAGATATAAAATTAAGTCAAACAAATCAGTAGCCTTCCTATACTTAAAGGATAAACAGGCTGAGAAAGAAATTAGGGAAACGACACCCTTCAAAATAGTCACAAACAGTATAAAGTATCTTGGTGTGACTCTAACCAAACAAGTGAAAGATCTGTATGACAAGAACTTCAAGTGTCTGAAGAAAGAAATCGAAGAAGACCTCAGAAGATGGAAAGATCTCCCATGCTCGTAGATTGGCAAGATTAATATAGTAAAAATGGCCATCTTGCCAAAAGCAATCTACAGATTTAATGCAATCCCCACCAAAATTCCAACTCAATTCTTCATAGAGTTAAAAAGAGTAATTCTCAAATTCATCTGGAATAACAAAAAACTCAGGATAGCGAAAACTATTCTCAACAGTAAAAGAACTTCTGGGGGAATCAGTATTCCAGACCTCAAGCAGTACTACAGAGCAATAGTGTTACAAACTGCATGGTATTGGTACAGTGACAGGCAGGTAGATCAATGGAATAGAATTGAAGACCCAGAAATGAACCCATACACCTATGGTCACTTGATCTTTGACAAAGGAGCTAAAACCATCCAGTGGAAAAAAAGATATCTTTTTCAACAAATGGTGCTGACTCAACTGGTGGCTAGCATGCAGAAGAACGCAAATCGATCCATTCTTATCTCCTTGTACAAAGCTCAAGTCCAAGTGGGTCAAGGACCTCCACATAAAACCAGACACACTGAAATTAATAGAAAAGAAACTGGGGAAGAGCCTTGAACACATGGCCACATGGGAAAATTTCCCGAACAGAACACCAATAGCCTATGCTCTAAGATCAAGAATTGACAAATGGGACCTCATAAAATTACAAAGTTTCTGTAAGGCAAAGGACAAAATAACCAGGCCCCACCTTCTTAAATTTCCATCACCTCTCAGTAATGCCATCGAATCAAGAATCCACTGGCATATTAATGTACTGAGAAGTCAGAAGCCTCAGGATCCAGTTACTTCCAAAACTCCCCATTTCTGAACACTGCCACACTGGGAGCCAAGCCTTCAACACATATTGAGGGCCTTCATATCCTACCCATAACATCCAAGAAGGTGTATGAGCCAGTTGTTCAAAGACCTGAACCATGAACTGGGCCTGTATTTCTAGCTGCTCAGGAAACCGAGGCAGGAGAATTGCAAGTTTAAGACCTGCTCAGGTTACAGAGGAGTTTGTGGCCATCCTGGGCAATTTAGTGACAACCTAATTGAAAAGTGAAAAAGTAAACAATGGCCTGCCAAAGTAGTTCAGTGGCGGAGTGCTTACAGGACATGTATGAGGTTGTAGATTCAATTGACATCAACCACACACACACACACACACACACACACACACACACACACACACACATGTGCACACATACATACCAGAGGTCTGCCAAGGATATGAGGCAAAGGAATTCAACACATAAACAAGATCCCATTGAAGTTTTTGGACAGGAGTGTGACAGAATGACATAACTGAAAACAGTTCTTTAGGAAACACTATTAAAGAGAAATCCCTAGGGCTCAATGGTAGAGAACTTGTTTAGATAGATAGGGAGGAAAGGGGATCAAGAGTTTGAGGTTACCCTCTGCTACATAGTAAATTTGAGGATGGATTTCTGTAAGCTCCAGGTCAGCCCAGGCTACGTGAGAGTACAGCAGCAATAAAACCAACAGTAAAGGCCAGGGATGGTGGTGTACACCTTTATTTCCAGCACTCGGGAAGTAGAGGCAGATGGATCCACATTAGTCTGAGACTAGCCTGGTCTACACAGTGAGTTCCAGACCAGCCATGGCTACACTGTAAGATCTTGTGTTCCCCCAAAAAACTACAAATAAAAGCAGCAGTAAAATTTTGCACAACTTAACAAGCCACCATGGATTTATCCTGGCTACTTTTCTGTACTATCCTGGGAACGAAGCAGCTATAGCAAAATGTAGCCAGTCCTCAAACCAGTGAATTTATACTTTCACCAAGAGTAAATAATAGGATTTAGAATGATAAGATTATGGGTTAATATCCCCTTATCAGTGACTGCATACCATGTGTGTTCTTTTGTGATTGGGTTACCTCACTAAGGATGATATTTTCCAGTTCTGACCATTTGCCTAAGAATTTCGTGAATTCATTGTTTTTAATTGCAGAGTAGTATTCCATTCTGTAAATATACCACATCTTCTGAATCTATTCCTCCGTTGAGGGACATCTGGGTTCTTTCCAGCTTCTGGCTATTATAAATAAGGCTGCTATGAACATAGTGGAGCGTGTGTCCTTATTGCATGCCGGGGGAAGCCTCTGGGTATATGCCCAGGAGTGATATAACAGGATCCTCTGGAAGTGTCATGCCCAGTTTTCTGAGGAACCACCAGACTACTTTCTAGAGTGGTTGTACCATCTTGCAATCCCACCAGCAGTGGAGGAGTGTTCCTCTTTCTCCACATCCTCGCCAACAACTGCTGTCTCCTGTCTTTTTGATCTTAGCCATTCTAACTGGTGTAAGGTGGAATCTCAGGGTTGTTTTGATTTGCATTTCCCTAATGACTAAGGATGTTGAACATTTCTTTAGGTGCTTCTCAGCCATTAGATATTCTTCAGGTGAGAACTCTTTGTTTAGCTCTGTACCCCATTTTTAATAGGGTTACTTGCCTCTCTGGAGTTTAACTTCTTGAGTTCTTTGTATATATTGGATATTAGCCCTCTGTCGGATGTAGGGTTGGTAAAGATCTTTTCCCAGTTTGTTGGTTGCTGCTTTGTCCTTTTGACAGTGTCCTTTGCCTTACAGAAACTTTGTAATTTTATGAGGTCCCATTTGTCAATTCTTGATCTTAGAGCATAAGCTATTGGATATTAACCCAGAATCTCGGAATACCCAAGATGCAATTCACATATCAATAGATTTTCAAGAACATGGAAGGAGACACCCCTGGTCCTGAAAAGACTGGATATAGGGGAATACCAGGACAGAGAAGTGAGAGGGGGTTGAATGGTGAACAGAGGGAGGGAAGGGGGCTTATGGGACTTTTGTGGAGGGAAGAACCGGGAAAGGGGAAATCATTTGGAATATAAATAAAAAAATATAGAAAAAACTCAAAAAAAGAATGATAGGATTAAAGAATCATTATATAATTATAGACATATGTATATACAATGAGTCTGTGGACATGCATGCCGTGCGTGCATGTGGATAACAGAAGATGACTGTGGAATCTGTTTTTTTTTTTCTCTACCTTTATGTAGGTTAAGAGAATTGAATCCAAGTCACTGGGCTCTTGTGTCATGTGTCTGTTCCTTGGGAGACATTTCAATGGTCTATGATATCATTTTAAACAAAAATTTAACGTCTAATTAATTTATCTGAGCATGATGACACATGCACGTATGCAACTTTGTAAACTGGGAATGATAACAATAAGCTCAGCTACCTTATGTAAAAGATTAAAAAATATGGATTTATGTACTTACTGGGTAGTAATTTATTAAATACTTATTTTTACCTTACCTCATTTCTTTAGAAAAAAGATGTGTATTTATTTTATGGGTATACCTATTCGTGTGCATGTATTGTAGATGCATCTCTGGTGCCCTTGGAGGTCAGCAGAGATCCCTGGAACTAGATGTGCCGATGTTTATGAGCCACCCTGTAGGGGAAGTGATCCCAGATCCTCTGCAAGGGAACTGAACCCAGGTCCTCTACAAGAGCTGCATGTGCTCTTACCCACTGAGCCATTGCTGCAGCCCCCATCCCCACCTCACTTGCATACTTCTCAACTCCATGCAGTTTCCAGGTCAGATGCATGGAAGCTAGTAGAAGGTCAGCAGAGGGACAAGATAGCTGGGCATGGTAGTACACCCTGTAATCCCAGAACTCAGAATACTGAGGCAGGAGGACCTAGAGATTGAAACAAGCCTGTGATACATGACATCATGTCTAAAAAAAGCAAGAGACCAAAACAAATGACTCTGGAAAAATAAAAATGACTTCTCTAATAATACTTGTGTAGTATAAAATGCAATAAAGTTTATACTCATCAAAATATACTTAGGGGCCTGAGAAATGGCTCAGAGTTTGCGATCACTTGCTGCCCTCACAGAGGTTGCACCTTTGGTTCCCAGCACCTATGGGTGTCTGATGGCAGGGAGTTGTACATAGTACTTGTGCATGCATTCAAGCACTGGAATTAATATAAACATATATAAATATGCACATGGAATTAATATAAACATATATAAATAAAATATAACTAATGGAGAATAGTGTAGACTCTCCAACACATTAATATTATTAATTACAGAATTCACTACTATATTTATCAACATATAGTTAATGAATGACTCATGAAAAATGGCCAAAATCATTGGAGCTCTTTTTTGTTTTTTGAGGTTTTTTTTTGGTTTTTTGTTTTGTTTTGTTTTGTTTTGTTTTGTTTTAATATAAGATCACACATTGTAGCCCAGGCTGGCCTAGAACTCATTATATAGCCCAGGCTAGTCTCCAATTCATGGTAATTCTCTACTTAGCTTCTTGAGTACTAGGATTGTTATCATATTTGGTTGGTGCTTTTTCCTTTTTTAATTTTTTTTATTTTAAATATGGTCTTTCTTTGTAGCCAAGGCTAGCCTGGAACTTACTGTATATCCAAAACTGGTTCCCAACTCATGATATTCTCATCTCAGGTTCTTGAATGTGGGGATTATCAGTATGTAGTACCACAAAAACTAAGCTAATATTTCTTTTGAATAAAAACTCTCTTAGGACAAGCACAGACTATACTAAAACAAAATGCTAGTTAATTATAAAACCCACATATCTTTAACCAGTAATTTTAGGTATCTGTGTGGCATTGCAGGTGGTTTTCCTGGCATTTGGCACAAATTACAGTCACCTAAGTAGAGAGTCATGCCTGTAGAACCGTCCAGATTGCCTGGATTGACATGGAAAGCCACGCTGTTGGTGGGCAGCACTTTCTGGTATCCTCCAGCTGACTTACCCTGTGTCAGCTGCTGATCCTCGCTGTTAGAGCCAGGGTTTCCAGATTCCAGTGTAGCCTAGAACCAGTAGCTCTTTAGGAACCTTCCAAGATTTGGGCTTAGATTGGGACTGCTGAGGTCCCAGCCTGTGAACTGAGAAAGTATTTGTTTCTCAGACTGTCAAGTATTATTTTGCCATGTCCGGCATGGCCTTGGTAGGGACAGAATAACGTGACTCCTGCCCCTGGGACAGAGCCCCAGGCATGGCCTTCCCTGAGTGTAGATGGCTGCTGTGGGTGAATAATAATGTACATTTTTTACATTCCTCCTCTGAGGAATGTCCTCTCTGTTAATGACTTCATGATAATAAGAGACAGCATAAGTCTGGGAGGCAAATGTGTGGCTAATGTCTCAGTAAAATGGTAAATGCTGGGACCTTCAGGACAGCCCTTAAAGCTGTGGAAAAGAACTCTAAAAACATTCAAAAATATATAATTTCTCAAAAAATAAGGATTCAATATGAATTATAAGAGGAGCTTCATAAATCTAAAGGAACAAAAGCAGCCATGGTGAGTCAACTTGTCAGAAAGATACTAAAGGAAGGAGATAAAGAGATTTAGGGAGTGGTGATCAAAGGAGATCCCACCCAGCTAAGTTTTTTTTGTTGATGCTTACAAAGGCAGATTGGTGAGTTCAGGGATTCAGTGTGACAAAGTAAGGTTTGGCCCAATACAGTAGAAATGGTAATTTCCGTACAGGGTTCCATCCAGCTAGTTTATAGTCTGTGCTTAACAGAGGCAGGCAGATCTCTGAATTCTAATGCAATGTTAAAACCAATTATAGGGGTTGGAGAGATGGCTCAGAGGTTAAGAGCACTGTCTGCTCTTCAAGAGGTTATGAGTTCAATTCCCAGCAACCACATGGTGGCTCACAACCATCTGTAATGGGATCCGAGGCCCTCTTCTGGTGTGTCTGAAGACAGAGACAATGTACTCATATACATAAAAATAAATCTTTAAAACCAATTGTATGCTTGCAGTCTCCTACGAATTAAGGGGCTGGGGAGATGGGATGCTGATTCATAGGATAATCAAAAGGAAACCTGGAGTACATGACTGGATTGGTATATAAAATAAAAGACTGGGCTCATGATTGGCAAGAAATGAGCTACCCAGAAAATTTTTTAGAACAGCAAGAGAGAACTGCTTGGAGAACTGTCTCATGCAGAACATAGAGAGAGAGTTGGCTGGAGATCTCCAGGAAGAGCAGAATGTAAAGAAAGCAATCTGCAAAGCTGTCTCAAGCAGAACACAGGTCATCAGCTTGGACCCACACTTTGAGTTATTTGCTTCACCACACCCAGATACCCCTTCCTCAGAACTCCTCTCCAAGCTGAGGCTGGTTCTTGGTATTATTTAGCTGTGGTTATTATTTTAACATATGCTGGCCCAATAAATTCATATATATCTACATATATATGATTTTACACACACACACGTTCGTATGTACTATGTACATAAGTAGCAGTTATATTCCACGTTGGCTCCCAGCAGGTTGCTCTTGAGGTGCACCTGCCATAGAGCTCTGGATTTACGAATGAAACACACACACACACACACACACACACACACACACACACACCACCTAATTTTGATATGCCTTGACTAGCTCAATGGTTAGAAACTCCTAAACCCCCCCTCAGCTGGCACACACTCCCCTCCAGTATTCCTGAGTTAACATCTTTTAAAATCTATATTTCATCTCTGCTATGCCAGACTCAATTGGAGGAGTGACTCCTGTGGCCACTTACCCTGATTCTTACATGATAGCAGGCCTTTTAGTCTGATCTTTTTGCTTCCCCTTCATGGCAAAGCTCTGCTCTCTTCCTTGCCTGTGCAATCTAAAAGTCCTGCCTCCACCTCCCTGCCCAGCCATTGGCTGTACAGCAATTCTTTATTGCCAATCAAAGCCAGCTGGGTGCAGAGACCCTCAGTGTCTGAAAGCCCAGTTTTTGGGAGCTGAATTAAGACAAAGCATTAGAACCATTTCCCAACACACACACACACACACACACACACACACACACACACACACACACACACAAACACACACACCATTGGTTTTGTTCCTCTACAGAGCTGACAGTGTGTCTTAAAAAAATCATCATCCCTATCCCTTGGGTTTGGGTGTCTAGTTATGGTTATTTTATAAATCATAGATAGATTGTCATTTTAAGGGATAATTTGGAAATGGTCATAATTTTGAACAGGGAGGAAATAGATGGGATAGATTATTAAATTTATTCTGAACAAAGCATTGTATAGGAATAATCTTACTTTGGTAGAAACCTTTATACTGATGCAAAATTGAAGCTTTAATTTCTTACATTGGTACAGAATTTATATATATATATGTTTAAGATAAAGTACTAGGTATATATACATATATGTACATATATATATATGGTTTAAAGTTTTCATAGATACAAAATTTGTAATTAATGTTGTTACTCTTAGATAGGGTTTGTGCCCATGCAACTCATTTAAGAATACAAGGCCTTGACCCAGTCCTTCTACAGCTGCTATTACAAACTGTTTATGATGACTAAGTAACACAAGTTATGGACCAGATAGTAAACTCATAGTTATATTAGATTCTGATTTAATTATAATAAAGTGACTTTAATATTATTCAAGTGGAAGTAGGTAAAAAGTTCAACAGCTCAGATATACTTTACATAGATAGTCCTAAAAAACATCAGAAATCCACAGATTATGACATTTAATATTAATTCTTTCTTTCTTTTTTTTTTTTGTTTGTTTTTTGTTTTTTGTTTTTTCGAGACAGGGTTTCTCTTTGTAGCCCTGGCTGTCCTGGAACTCACTCTGTAGACCAGGCTGGCCTAGAACTCAGAAATCCACCTGCCTCTGCCTCCCAAGTGATGGGATTAAAGGCATGCACCACCACTGCCCGGCATATTAATTCATTATTAAAGATCATTTGACTAGAGAGACATGTCTGCTCCTGACAGTATTCACTTCATGGTTTAAAGAAGATATTGAGCATCAAAACCTCCATGTGGAGTTGCTCCAATTGTGGCAAGGTGGCCACTGGACAAAAATTGCCCTATGCATCTACAGACAAAAAATACTGTCGGGGAAAGGACATGTTGGATAGTCAATAGTTTGGTTCTGCCAAGATGGAGTACGCTAGTCCTTCATAGTTCCTGAAACCTCCCAGGAGTTGCACACAAGAGGGTTTTCCGTGAACGGAGAGCTGGGAAAGTGAAACGATGGGGACAAGAGAAAGAAACACACAGAGACATTAATGCATGGCTGTACAAAATCTCTCTTTACTCGGGGATAAAGAGCAGCAATATATACTTTGTAGGCGTGACCCTCCCTCCTAGGGTTGCAGAGTCTTCTCAGCGCTCCACTGTTCCTCAGAGGATGTGGATCTTACAGGGTCTGTTGCTCTGCGGGAGGCTGAGGTGTGACAAAAGGCTTGCTCCCAGAGCTCTGCCAGCTCTGCCAGGTGGGGGAGGTATAGCTGGAAATCCTCCGCTCAGAACGTGGAGTGGGGGAAAAATGCAGGCAGCTGAATGATAGCTGCCAGGCGATAAGGCACTTCAATATGACTCTCTACAAGTTCCTGCTTTGCTTAAGGTCTGTCAGAAGATGCTAATCCCAAAGGTTGAAGACAGATGCTCCAATATTTTGAAGAATAGGGGACTGTCCAGGTAGTAAGCTGTCTCTACCATTTGTTTAAGTTTTGGAAGCTATGTTTTTGTGCTTCATATATAGTCAGGTAATATTTAATTCGTTCTCAGATTTCTGATGGGTTTGAAGACTAGTTATAGTTTCATAATCAAACTTAACTTGTTTAGCATTGAGGAAGATGATATAGATTTGAAAGGATGGTTTTCAGATGGTGATGCAAGTTAAAATCAGAACATAATTCAGGTTTAGAATTGTAAACTCTTTAAGTTAGGATAGATGGTATAGTACTTTATCTAAATTGACAAATATGATGGACTAGATGTTAATTATATATCATACTTTATAATTTCCATAATTGTTATGGTTGTGCTCAATTTATGTCTGAGAAAAGAGCTTTTTTTTATTGGACAAAATGGTGATATGTTGGGAATTGGTTCTGATGCTTTGTCTTAATTCAGCTCCCAAAATCACAGTTCAGACACTGAGGCCTCTGTCCCCAATTTTTTGATTGGTCAATAAATTTACTAACGGCCAATGGCTGGGCAGGAAGGTGGAGGTGGGACTTTTAGATTTCCTAGACAAGAGACTAAGGGAAGAAGAAGGAGCAGAATCACCATGGTGGGGAAGCAGAGAGATCAGACTTAAGAGCTACAGGAGAGAAATCATCCAGTCATGTAAGAGTCAGGGAAGTGGCCATTCCCCTGATTGGGTCTAGGGCAGCAGAAATGAAATATAGATTTTAAAAAGTGATAACCCAGGGATATTGGAGGGGAAAGTGGGTTATCTCTGTGGAGTTAGGAATGTGCACTGTTAGAGCACATTAAAATTAACACCAGCATTTGTATCTTTCATTTCAGGGATCTGGAGAACTCTGGCGGGTGGCAAGAAGCGCTATCACCCACCCAGCGCTCAGAGTAGTTAATAATTTACTGCTATGATTTGAGTCATTTGCTTCGCTACTCCCAGACACCCCTTCCTCAGAACCTCTCTCTAAGCTGAGGCTGGTCCTTGCCATTATTTAACTGTGGTTACTATTTTAACATATGATGACACAATAAATTCACACATATCTACATATACATGAATCACACACACAGACATACACACACACACACACACACACACACCATTTGTTCTGTTTCTCTACAGTGCTGACAGTATTTCTTAAAAATATTTTATGCATGTTGATGTTTTGTCTACACATATGTCTGTACATGATGTGCATAACTGATTACACATGCATGCCAAAAGAAGGCACTGAATCACCTGAAAACTGGCATAACAGATATTTGTGAGCTTCCATGTAGGTGCTGGGACCTAAACCCAGCTCCACAGTCCGTGCTCTGAACTGCTGAGCCATGTCTTCAGCCTCCGGACCATGTGTTCTTGGTGAAGCTGTTTGAAGAGAAGCTGTCAGATGGGGATAGGGGTATTGCTCAGGGTAGTTGACATGCTTAGCATCCTGGAGGCCCTGGGTGCAGCACCAAAGGTAGGGTAGTTGAAATTTGCAACCCCAAGCCTCAGTGGAGGGTTTATTATTTTAAAACAGGCTTTGAAGGTCTTTTCTTTTTGGTTTTTCATGACAGGCTTTCTCTGTGTAGTCCAGGTTGTCCCGCAACTCACAGGTTGGCCTCAAACTCAGAGATCCACACACCTCAGCCTACCAAATGCTGGACTTAAAGGAATGTACCACCACTGCCCAGATGGCTTTGAGGTTCTTAAGCATTCTATTCCACTGATGTTGGATTTTTTAAAAAGGAGTTCGTGCATAAGTTTGCATGCATGTGTATGATAGACTTGATGGCCAGCAAACCCCAGAAATTCTCTAGTCTCTACCTCCCTAGTACTGGGAGCAAGCAAGCACCGCTATGCCTAACATTTTTTAAAGGTGATCTTGGGGGTGAGAACTCAACTCTTCGTGCTTGTGAGGCATATACTTTACCCACTGAGCCGTTATCTATTATACTGTATATTTAGGATTCCATTGTTCTTTAAAATCAGCTTTGTGGGCCAGTGAGGTGACTTAGTGGATAAAGGTGTTTGCTGCCATGCCAGACCACTCAAGCTTGATTCCCCAGGACCCACATGGCAGAAGGAAAAAAAACTAATTCCCAAAAGTTGGCCTCTGACCTTCCCATGTATTCAGGGACATACAACTATACTCATCACACAGGAGGCCTAGGCAGGCAAATCTCTGTGAGTTTGAAGTTAGCCAGGCCTGCATAGTGAGTTCTAGGCCAACCAGGGCTGAATAAGACTCCCGTCTCAAAACAAAACAAAAGATACAGACTGAGAGATGGCTTAGCAATTAAGAACATGTACAGGCAGCTCTTGCACAAGAAGAGACAGTGGCTCCCAGCATCTGCATCCAGAAGCTCACGACCACCTATAACTGAACTTCATAGGGATTGAGTCTGACCTCTGTGGACACCTGCACTCACATGCACCGCCCCCCCCCCCACATGCACAATAAAAATGAAATATTTTGTTAAAGTGCATATATACAAGCATAATAAATAAATGAAATTCTTAAAAATCCACATTACTCTGTTTTTTAAATCAATGCAACAAAGAGAATATTGCTGCCACACAGGTGGAGACAGGGGAGACATAAATACTGTGGTCCTCTGTCCCCAGCACACTCTTTGCTTGCTTGCTTGCTTGCTTGCTTGCTTGCTTGGGAGCGTTGTGGCTTAGCATGCTCATGTGTCTGTACATGTGTATTTAATTGTGTATGTGTGTGGTTTTTTGTTTTCTTGTTTTGTTTTGTTTTGTTTTTGAGGCAGGGTTTCATTCTGTAGCACAGGCTACCCTCAATGACAATCCTTCTGACGCAGTCTCCCAAATGCTTTAGTACCTGGTGGCTTAAGACTCTCTTTTGGATCTAGTTACTTCTGATTGCTTGTGAACGATGGCTTAGCTGAGTTTATTTTCTGCAGAACAGTTAAGTTGAGCATGTGTAGACAGGTATGATGATGCCTGCTTTTAATCCCAGCACTCAGGGAGGCAGAGGCAAGTAAGAGGCCAGCCTGGTCTACATAGTCTACACAGCAACCTGTGGCATTTCAGGACAGTTAGGACTAAATAGAGAGCTGGTGAGATGGCTTAGCGGTTAAGAGCACTGACTGCTTTTCTTCAGGTCCTGAGTTCAAATCCCAGCAGCCACATGGTGGCTCATAACCATCTGTAATGAGTTCTGACACCCTCTTCTGGTGTGTCTGAAGACAGCTACAGTGTACTCATATATAATAATAAATAAATCTTTAAAAAAACAAGAAAAGAAAAACAAATTACATCAGGTATGGTGGTGCATACCTGTAATCCAAGCACCTCAGAGGCTGAGGCAGGAGAATTACAAATTTAAATAATTCTGGGTTACAAAGTAAGATTCTTCTCACTAAAGAAAAAAAAAATTATTTTAAATCCTGAAATAAAACAAAACCCCTCCGTCTTTCGTCTTTCTCTAGAGACAATGTTATCCTATTTACATTTTTTAAATGTAGGTAACCTTCACGTTAAGTTTTGGAAAAAAAAAGTGACCTACATTTGGTAAAGAAAGTACAAGAAACTGGGGCTGTGTATAGTCTCCTTTGAAGTCTTAGAGAACAGTTAGACAACGTTGTCTGCACTATGAAAATAACCCACCCTCCAACCCCTTCCTCCCCACATGCCAGTCAGAAGGAGCTGCTTCATTTTGCAGCATGGCTAGCTTCTCCCCCACCCCACCCCCAACTTTTTTTTTTTTTTTTAATGTTTCTTCAGTGAGTCAGACCCAGGCAGAATTTCCACAGCCCATTCAGGACATTTCTACACAGATGGAATTAGGTCAAAGAGAAAATCTAGAGCACTCTGAGGGAGGAAAAAAAATCCCTGAGATGCACCATGCAACTGGGTTGAGGAGGACAATATGTCCCTTGCCGTTTGCGTTTGCTCTGGAGAAGGCATGTCACATGTGCCTCAGGCCTTCCTGTTCTGGGCTGCTGACTTCTGAGTCACTGTGGCTTTGGGGAACACCCTCAAACATCAGGCTGCCTAACCACCATCTGACTCCTAGGTGAGGCCTTCACACCAGGCCGGTTAGAAATGCAAGAACAATGGCTGCTGGCTCTCAATTATTTTAAGAAAATCCTTGCTTTGTTTTTGATCATGGCTGCAAATTAACAACAGATATGAAAGCCGAGCTGGTAAGTGGGATCCCCATCTGGGAAGTGTGACCATTGCCAGCTGTATTAGTCACCAACATCAGCTAAGGGTGGAGCACACTAACAGGATAAAACATTAAACCAAAAGCAATACTTCCTTATAATGTCCCTTTTCGTAAGAAATCTTCAAAATGTGAACCTAGCATGCTTAACAAGCAAATACTGTATTTAGACACTTTGAAAAGCCATGTTTATTTTATTCTCTCCTCTCTTCAGTTGTTGGAGAATGTTGCTGGGTATATAGGTCTGTTAAAATAAAAATAAAAAATAAAAAATAAAAAAGCTTTCCCTATTAAATAGGCTTCAATTGCAAAATGGCCTTCAGAAACCTTAAAACTTTGAGAACTTTAAATTATGTATAAATCAGTTTATTCCAATGAACAAAAAACAGCCTTGAGATATAATGTGTTGGAACTTGAGTCTGGGCTCTACCCTTGAACCCAGTGCCTGCTTGCATGATGGTGCTTAATGAAAATTTTTAACTGATAAAATATTGGTGGTTCACACTGACATGTAACGGCAGCACTGTCAGGGCCTGAGGAGACAGAGGCAGGAAAAGGATAGTAAATTCAAGGCCAGGCTGGACTACAGCGTGAGCTCCTTTCTCAAAAACATTAATAAAAATCAGGTAACTGATTGGTGTGATCATCTTGCTAGCCCCAACCACGGTTACAATGACTAATGGCTCTGAGTTCATTTTCACTTCTGCTGCGGGGAGTGTTGCTTGCTCTTCCTCTGACTTTATAGGTGCCTAGGAAACAATGTGCAGGAAGTGGGAGCTCACTGGTTTGCTTGGTTTGGTCTTGGGATTTTTGTTTGTTTTGGTTTTGTTTGTTTGAGAGTTGTCCTGTAGAAGACCCTTGGATGGCTAGATACTTGCTATGCAACAGGGCTCGTCTCAACTCCAGAAACTCTTCCTGTTCAGCTGCCAAGTGCAGAAATTACAGGTCTGTGTCACCCCACCCAGCTAGTTTTTCTTTCTTTTTTTTTTTTATTGTTTTGTTGTTACTATTTGCCTTTTTTTCCCCAAAGCGAGTCTTTTTTATTTCATTCTGCTATTTAAGGCATAATACTAAGGGTAGGTAATATTTTCTAGAAATAAAGTTGAATAGTATTTATTGACATACCTGAGTATATTCAGAAGTTTGAATAAGCAGAAATAATTAGATATAATTTTATTCTCTTTTTAATAAGATTTTATTTATTTTTACTTTGTGTGGAGTATTTGCTTGCATGTATGTATAGGTACCACATTCATGCCCGGTGCCCAGGGATATCAGAAGAGGATGTTAGATATTCTGGAACTGGAGCTATGGCCAGTTGTGAGCCACCATGTGGCTATTGGAAACCAAAGCAGGGTCCTCTGCAGGACCAGTGTCTTAGTTAGGGTTTCTATTGTTGTGAAGAGACACCATGACCATAGCAACTCTTATAAAGAAAGCATTTAATTGGGGCTGGCTTACAGTTCAGAGGTTTAGTCCATTATCATCATGGTGGGAAGCAAGGCAGCATCCAGGCAGGCATGGTGCTAGAGCAGTAGCTGAGAGGTCTATATGCTGATCGGCAGGCAGCAGAAGGACACTATGTGACACACTTGGCATAGCTTGAGCATAGAAGACCTCAAAGCCCACCCTCAATGACACACTTCCTCCAACAAGGCCATACCTACTCCAACAAGGCTTCACCTTCTAATAGCGCCACTCCCTATAGACCTATTCAAACCACCACAATCAGCTAAGTGTTCTGAGAAGCATTTATACAGTCCCTAATATATAAATTTCATCCATTCATTCATTCATTTGAAAAGAATCTTACCTAATCATAGGAAGCTATTTGTTGTCTTTTTAAAATTCTTTATTTATTTTATGTATATGAGTATACTGTTTTCGTCTTCAGACACACCAGAAGAGGGTATCAGATTCCATTACAGATGGTTGTAAGCCACAATGTGGTTGCTGGGATTTGAACTCAGGACCTCTGGAAGAGCTGTCAGTGCTCTTAACCGCTGAGCCATCTCTCCAGCCCTACTTGTTGTCTTAATATGCTGTCTCATCTTAAGTTTTTTTCTTGAACACCTATCTCAAAAAGACAACAAACAAAGAGCAACATTGGCGACAAAAAGAGAGAAGAAATAACAAATGCTGGTGAGGGTGTAGAGAAATGGGAAGACTTTTCCATGGGTGGGAGTGTAAACTGGTATAGCCACTTTGAAAATCAGTCTGGAGGCTACACAAAACAAACTAACTAACTAATAATACAATTACCACATGAACCATCTATATCACTACAGGGCACATACCCAAAGGACTCCCAGTCCTAGTACAGACACATGCTTATTTATGTTTATTGCTACTTTATTCACAATACTAAGGAGACAGAATCAGCCTTGGCATCCATCAATAAATGAATGAATAATGAAATGTGGAATACGTACACAATGGAAGTTTATCTACTCATAAAGAAAAAAATGTTAGTAAAACAGGTGGAAATTAAAAAGCATTATACTATAGAAAACAATTCTGATTCAGATAGGAAAATACTGTGCACCCTTTCCCATATGCAGATCCTATGAGGACTGGAGAGGTGGCTCAGCGGTTGAGAGCACTGGCTGTTCTTCCAGAGGACCCACCCAGTCCTAGTTCAATTCCTAGTACCCACCCAGTGGCTCACAATAGTTTGCAACTTTAGTTCCAGGGGAATTCAGTGCTCTCTTATTACCTACATAGGTACTGCACACACATGGTGTACAGACATACACTCAGGCAAAACAACCATTCAAATAAAATTAAAAAAGCAAATCTCAAAAATATTTTTAAAAAATAATGTGTATTTAGGCGATAAGTGTGGGTTAAAGACCAAGAATCTTGAAAGGGGTCATTGGTCTAGAACATAGAGACTTTTTTTTTCTATCGAAGAGCAGCATGTATTTCTTAAGTCCTGATGGATCATGATCAAGGATAGAGGATACAATACACCGTAAAAAGGTTTTAATAAATTTGGCGAGATTAAAATTATATCAAGTGTCTTCCAATTACAGTGGTATACAATCAATGATAGAAGAAAAATTCACAAAATTTTCATCACATAACACTTCAACAACAACCAATGGGTCAAAGAAGAGTTGTTTACAATCTAGAGACAAGGATGACTCATAGCTAAGCAACACAAGACTTACAGAACATTTCGAGCAATAGATGTTCTACAGGAACATTAAATCAACAACTAGAAGAGGGGAAAGATACTAATCTCAAAATTAGAAGAAAAAAATGAAATAACTAAGACTGCCACAGACCACCCCAGTTAGGTATGGGGGTCCCTGGAATGAGGGTCCTTGAAGTCAAGGTGGGTAAGGATTGGGCGGTGACAAACAGATGCAAACACAGAGGCAGTTTGAATCTGAGTGTATTTCGCAGTTCTTAAGCAGGTTTTTTTGTTTGTTTGTTTGTTTGTTTTAGATATATTCTTATTTACATTTCAAATGTTGTCCCCTTTCCTGGTCCCCCCCTAAAAAAATCCCATAAGCCATCTCTCCTCCCCCTGTTCCCCAATCAATCCTCTCCAGCTTCCCTGTCCTGGTATTCCTCTACACTTCGGCATTGAGCTTTTCCAGGACCAAGAGCCTCTTCTCCCTTTGGTGTTCAACAAGGCCATCCTCTGCTGCCTATGCATCTGGAGCCATGGTTCCCTCCATGTGTACTCTTTGGTTGGTGGTTTAGTCCCAGGGAGCTCTGGGAGTACTGGGTGACTCATATCGTTGCTCCTCCTATGGCACTGCAAACCCCTTCAGCTCCTTGGGTTCTTTCTCTAGCTCCTCAATTGGGGACCCTGTGCTCAGTTCAATGGCTGACTGAGAGTGTCCCCCTCTGTATGTCTCATGCACTAGCAGAGCCTCCCAGGTGACAGCTATATCTGGCTCGGACATAGAGACTTTCAGGGAAAGGGTGGTGAACACAGGAGGATAACGCAGAAGGAAGAACAAAAGGGCCAAAGAGTACAGTAGAAAAAGAACTGGGGCAGGGAGAAGAAGGAAAGAGGCAAGAAGGCTCAACCAAAATGAAGTATGTCCCGGATGGGAATCTATGACTTTGTAATCTATTTTTAAAAGTAAAAATAAGGATTAAAGAGATATCTCAGTTTTTAAGAGCACTTGCTTTTGCGGAGGCCCTGGGTTAGATTCCAAGCACCCACATGTTGGCTCACGACTATCTGTAACTCCAGTTCCAGGGAATCCAATGTCCTCATCAGGTCAACTTGGGTACGAAGCATACACCTGATGCATATACACACATGCAGGCAAAATACCCATATATAAAATAAATAACAATAAAGAGCAAGCTGGGAAGAGGACCGGTCAGAAGAGCAAACATGGGGACCTGAGTTTGAATTCACGGAAGCCATATTAAAATCCTGGTGTGGTTGGATACACTTAGAACCTACTTCCTGGGGACTAAGAGGCAAGAGGAACCTAAAGGCTCGCAGGTCAGCTAGTCAAGCTAAATGGTCAGCCAGAGAGCCTGTCCCAAAGAATAAGGTGGTGAGAGATTGAGAAAGACATCGACTTTGTATCTAGCCTCTATATGCTCCGGCATGGGCACAAAACACACGTGCACAAATACATACCCATACGTAACACACAAAGTAAAATAGTCAGTAAATAAGTTTGGTAAAACAATCTGGGTAGAAGCAGTGGTGAAATCTCTGCTCCGTGTCCTCTTTATCAGTAAGGTGGAACTTGGCACACATGAAGCTACAGTTACCTAGGAAAGTATTGAGTAATAAATATGATAATCACAGACAGCAAACCAAAGAGACTCACTCCTTATACTCAAAAGGAGGTTTGTGGATTAAATCAGTGGTAGAGATCTTTCCTCTAAAGTCCTGGGTTCAGTTTGGTCCCTGGCACTAAGGGGAAAATAAAAATTAAGAAGCAAAAATACAGAATTTGTTTCTCCATAAGCACAGAAATAGCTATAGCTATTACCAAATATGAATCATTTGGTCCAATTCCATGAGCCCAGAAAGATTATCCTATCTCTTCCTTAGTGTCAGGAGACCTAGAGTTATGTTCTGGCTCTCTGCCTACAGTTATAAGTTGATTTTATCCGGAAAACATTAAAAGCCTTGGCTTTGTTTTGAAACCATAACAACAGAGACAGTGTGAACTTTGCAAAACCTCCGACTCCTGAGCTGAAAGAACCTTGAAGATAATTTTGTAACTAGTTTTGTTATTTATTTGGCACAAGTCTTTTTTTTTTTTTGGTAAAAATTTATTTATCCTTATTTGTGTGTATGTGTGCATGAGTTTATGTGCAACACTATGCAAATGCTGGTGGAGGTGACAGGGTCTTGGATCCCCTGAAAATGCAGTTGCAAACAGTGGTGAGCCACTTAATATGAATATTAGATCTAACCTGGATCTTCTGAAAGAACAAAGAGTGCTCTTGACCACTGAGCTGTCTCCCCAGCCCTGTTTGGCAGAGCTATAATAGAAACAAAAAATATAAGAAAAACGAAAGCCAGGGACTAGAGAGAAGGTTAGAGTGTTAAGGGTACTTGCTGCTCTTTCAGAAGACTTGGGCTGCATTCCCAGTATCCATATCAGGTATCTCACAACCAGGGCTCCTGATCCAGGGCATCTGATGCCCTTTGGCCCCATGTGGTGTGCAAAAACACACACTGGCACACACACATACATCTAATAATTAATTAATTAGTTAATTAATTAAAAAAATTTTTGAGACAGAATTTCTCTGTGTAGCCATGGCTGTCCTGGAATTTACTCTGTGGACTAAGAGGGTCTCAAACTCAGAGACCCACCTGCCTTTGCCACCCAACTGCTGGGATTAAAGGCATGTATCACCAGGCAAAATGAATTAATTTAAAAGAAAAAGAAAGAGAGAGAGAGAGAGAAAAGAAAGAAAGAAAGAAAGAAAGAAAGAAAGAAAGAAAGAAAGAAAGAAAGAAAGAAAGAAAGAAAGAAAGAAAGGAGAGCTATGCAGATTCCCATAAAGAAGGGCAGGTATTCAGCTTGTATGGTGTTCTCTTCCCTTTGCTGCAGTTCTCTGAGGAATGCTAAGACTCCCTGGTATTCACTAACTTGTTCTGACCTTCTCAGTTCACAGAGTAGCCAAACTGAGACTTGGTGGAGCTGAGTCAGAGATACGTAATCCAAGCTACTCAGGCAGAACGATCTTGAGTTTCAATCTAGACTAGGTAATTTAGTAAAACTCCACCTTGTTGAGAGGTAGACACTGGGAAGGAGGAAAGAGAAGAGAGACAGAGATGGAGAAAGAGAAGGGGAGAGAGAGAGAGAGAGAGAGAGAGAGAGAGAGCACCTGGTTGGACTTGTAGTTCTGTGATAGTGTTTGTTTGCACAGCATGCATAGGGGTTTGTATTTGATTGAATGCATCACAACAGAGACCATCAGAGATGGCTCAGCAGGTAAGAACACAGACTGCTCTTCCAGGATACCCAGGACTGAGTCCCAGCATCTACATGGCAGCTTACAACCTCTGTAACTCTATGCCTAGGGCACCCAACACCAACTCTTCTGGCCTCCATGGGGACTAACCATACATGTGGTGCACTGACAAACATGCAGGCAAAAAAATCCATATATGTAAAATAATAATGATAATAATGATGATAATGATAATAATAATAATAACAACAGCAAAAAAAGAAAGCTATTGGTTAATTCAGAACCCTTTATCAAATTTAAAGCTACAGTGTATTTGTTTGATGACTTATGTGGCTAAGCAGGGCTCCCTGTTTCTCTTGCATTGTCTCATTTATTCCTGGCAAGACTCCTCAGAGGTATAGGTGATAGGGGGATCAACTCAAGAGATTAAAAAAGTGAGAGGATAAGTAAATTGCTCAAGGTTGCACAATCACAATGTTGCCTTTTTGGTCTTCTGTTGCTTCATCAGTAACTGGATGAGGTCATTTTCTGAGGCACATGCTAATGTGGATCTATAAAATTTTCTGGCCATAATCCCACATTGTAAGACTGGTTCTTCCACAGTGACCAGTTCTTTAGAGTTAGGCACATTACAATGGTTCATTATGTGAGACATGCAAAGGGGGGTTTGAAAATGTAATCTTCAATTCACCAGTCAAGAAAGGTTAATAGTCCACTGATGGTAGGCATGGTAATGCACACCTTTAATCCCAGTACAGAAAGAGGCAGGCATCTTTGGGACATCACGGTGAATCTGGTCTACTTAGTGAGTTCCAGGCCAGCCAGCGCTACAAAGTGAGACTCTGTCTCATGTCTCCAATAAACAAATGAACAGACAAACAAACAAACCCACTTGAGAGCAAGTACTACTAATGCCCCAATGTTTGTTAATATAGTAAGCTACATCACAGAGGATGGGAATTTGCCATTCTAAGTTTGCTATTCTGGAATATGGTTGCTTTGAGCAGGTTGCATTGTGAGAAACTGTCCTTTGTATATCTGACTTAAACTGGGATTTAAGTTTTCATTTATAAACTGGACATGGTGGTGCTTATGTCTTTAATCCTAGCACTTGGGAGGCAGAGGCAGGCAGTCCCTGTGAGTTCAAGGCCAGCACATAATAGAAACTGTGTCTCAAAAATATTTTTTTTTCCATTTGTAAAAGTGTCTCCCTCTCTCGTCCTGGAAAAGGAGAGTAACTCTTAATCACTCTAGACTCTTAGCAACCCAAATCTTTTGTCTGTTTTTCCAGTCCAGATAGGGAACTTAGGAGAGCAGAAAGAAAAGGGCTTGGTTTTATTTTGTTTTCTCTTTTCCCACTATATTTTGATGGAACCTCAAAGCAGATCATTTAGGAGGAGGAGGAAGAGAAGGAGGAGGAGGAGAGGGGGAGGAACAGCAAGCCAGCCTCACCAAAGGACATGGAACTGAAGAACAGGCATGGTGAGACACACTTATAAAGCCAGCATTGGGTGCATGGGGACAAGGCAATCAGTTCAAGACCAGTCTTGGCTGTATAAGAAGTTCAAGGCCTATACTACACAATGTCCTGACTCAAAGACAAAAATTAAAAAAATAAACAAACAAAGCAAAAAATGATGCAGGTAGGCAGTGCCAACAGCAAGTACCTATTGTGACACCTTCACAGCCTTCTTCCTTCCTTCCTTCCTTCCTTCCTCCTTCCCTCCTCTTCTTCTTCTTCCTCCTCCTCCTCCTCTTTTCTTTTTTTTTTAAAAACACAGGTCTTGCTATGTTGTCTTGGCTGGCTTGAACTCTCTATACAGAGCAGGTTGGCCTCCAACTCACAGAGCTCTACCTACCTCCTGCCTCCTGAGTGTTGGATAAAGATATAGGTTATCACACCTGGCTCAAAGTTCTTAAGTAAATGGGCAACATGCTTTCTTCTTATTCATTTTTCTGTGTGTGCATTGGTGTTTCGCCTGCATGTATGCCTGTTTGAGGATGTTGGATCCTGGAATTGGAGTTACAGAAAGTTGTGAGATGCCATGTGGGTGCTGAGAATTGAACACAGATCCTTTAGTCCTCTTTTTTTTTTTTTTTTTTTTTTTTTGGTTTTTCGAGACAGGGTTTCTCTGTATAGCCCTGGCTGTCCTGGAACTCGCTCTGTAGACCAGGCTGGCCTCGAACTCAGAAATCCGCCTGCCTCTGCCTCCCAAGTGCTAGGATTAAAGGCGTGCGCCACCACCACCCGGCCCTTTAGTCCTCTTAACCACCAAGTCATCTCTCCAACCCCTGAGCAACACATTTTCAATTAAAAAAGAAAGATTTTGGTAGCTATTGTACCACGTCTGTCATCTTAACATGTAAAAGGGACACTCTGGGGCAGGATAGCAATCTTGAGGTATCTCAGAAAAGCAACAAGACCCTGTGGCAAATTGTTTATAATAATCCTGGATAAAAAGGTAGCATTTGGCATAGAAATTAAAACATAGAACCCCAATGATCTTCGAGCTGCTGTGATGAACTTTCAATAAGAGCAGGACTAGTAAGATGGCTCAGTGGGTAAAGGCTCAGCAGTTCCCAAAAAATTGGACTTAGGGAGCTCTGACCAATTTGGATAAATTTTTGTTCTATATCCAGTGGCACCCATTCTCCCAAGCTTTGCTGGAGATTCCGAGACTATAAAAATGATATGCTATCCGATAGTCTGGGGCCAAAAGTTTATATGATGGCAGTAACTTCAGATCAAACATCTTTGTATCAAAGGTTCCTCCAAAACAGTGACTGATCTTTGTTCGGGAATGGGGCTACCTCTCGTTGTGCAGTAGTGACTCAGCAGAAGATGCTGGAGGGTCCGGGACCTGGATAGGCAGTAGCTGGCAATAGGTACTCATGGAGTCTGAAGAAGTGATGTTTCTAGAGAAGGATAGGGGAGAGAAGCAGTCTCCACATGGCTAGGAAAGACCTGGGCCACCAGCTGGGAACTCAGCTCCTCCTGGGTTTTGGTACCAAGTGATAAATTATTTCTCCACCCCTGAAATAAGCCAATTCAAGCCAGATTAAAGGTAAAACAAGGCAGGTTTATTGGGAAACTGCTCTGGGGCGAGTTCAATGGTCCCAACGACAGAGGCCAGGGGGAGGAAAAAGAAAGAGAGAAAGGGCATGCCAGCAGAGAGAGAAGAGAAGGAAAAGAAGAGAGAGAAGGAGAGAGAGAGAGTGAGGAGACTAAAATGTCTGGATTATATAGGGACGAGCCTTTGAGGGAAAGGCAGCCCAGACCCTGGGATGGAAAGTTTATGGGTGGGAGTAGGGTGTGCCAGGTAGGGACTGAGGGATGCTAGGAAAGTCTGGAGGCCAGGTCTGCCTTGGTATGTAAAATATATACCTGGGGGCTGGGGGTAGGAGTGGGGATGGGAGGTGGTGGAACTTGTCCAGGAGTCTGAAGTGTTTACTGCCAAGGTTGATGACCTAAGTTTAATCCCTTTATTTACATTGTAAAGAAGAAAGGTGACTCTCAAAAGATGTCATCTGACCTCCTTACTTGCTATGGCATAGGAGGTTTGGGCATGTAGCAAGTGCATACACACACACACACACACACACACACTAAATGTGATAAAACTTTTAAATGCAAGCAATGTCTTTATAAAGGTAATCAGTTCTTGAACTTTGACTCCAGTAAGTATTAAACATAGAGATGATTATGCCTGACCTCAAAGTAGCATGGCTCTTTTCTTTCTTATTTTATTGTTTCAAGTAACACTTAAAGTCAGATGAGTTCTCTGGCTCCGTTGATTTGATTTCCTGAACACGAGGCTTGGTTTCTCACCTCTATGCATACATGCCAACTTAAAAGACATTTTTCACTGAAAGAAAGAAACTACAGTGATGTGGAAAGTGGTGACCTTTGCTTATGATCCCAGCATTGAGGGCAGAGGCAGAGGGTCAGGATTTCCAGGTCATCCTCTGTTACTTGGAGTTGGAGGCCAGCCTGAGTTACTTGAGATCCTGTCTCTTAAACAATGACAAACAAAATCTTCTCACATTAAAGGTCTAGGGTGTATCTGAGTGACCAAGGGCATGCTGAGCACGTACAAAGACCTGGGTTCAACCCCAAGCATCCCAAAACAAACTAGCCAGCACTGCAGTTCTGATGTCCACTGACTTCTCCCATGTCCTGGGTTATCCCCACCTATCTTATGCTCTAATATTATGGCTTTTTTTTTCTTTTATGGTGAAGTGAATGAAGATTTATTAAGGAGAAATGATGAGAACTCCCAAGACAGGAAAGGGCTCCAAGGAGGAATACTTACTCAAGTTCTTTTTATTTTTTCTTTTTATTTTTTTTCAAGTTCTTTTTAAACATTGTAGGTGTGTATTTGAGACACAGTCTCATGAAGCCCAGGCTGTCCTTGAACTGAATGTGCAGAAGATGATATAGAATTCCTAATCCTCCTGCCTCGGTGCTGCGATTCCTCCATGCTAGAATTACACATGTGCACCCCCATGTCTGGTTGTATGCAATAGACCGAACCTGGCACCTTATGCTTGCTAGACGAGCTAAAGTCCCAGCCCCACGGGGTGAGACGAGTGTCTGCTCTTCTCCAGCGGTTCTCCATACCATTCATTATTGCTCTCTGTTGCACTGTATGCATCTTGGCACCAGGCCACCTATTTGGTTCGTCCCCAGAACAATTAATTTTTCTTCCTGTCCTCTTCCATACACCTGCCCAACTCATACTCTAAGACTCTAATCAAGCAACACATTCATTATCTCTCTCTTGATTTTTGTTTGTTCGTTTTTTTTTTAAAAAAAAAAAACCTTTGCACTGTAGTCCTTGGATGGTGTGGTACTCCATATGTAGTCCAAGCTGGCCTCAAGTTCATGGCAGTCCTCCTGCTTCAGCCACTCAGTTGCTAGGATGATAGGCCTTCACTAGCACAAGTGGGTATCTACTTAATCTTTGCTGTTTGATTTGGTTTGGTTTAGTTTGGTTTGGTTTGGTTTTTAGAGACAGGGTTTCTATGCATAGCCTGGCTGTCCTAGTCCACACTCTGGAGACCAGGCTGGCTTCAAACTCTGAGATCTGCTTGCCTCTGCCTCCCAGCTGTTTGTTTGGTTTTGTTTCTTGTGAGATTAAAAGTTTCACTGTGTAGCTCAGGCTGAATGGTCTTGCACTCTTGATGATAATCCTGCCTCTGCATCCCCAATGCTGGATTTCAGGCATGAACTACTATACTCATTTAACCTACTTGATTCTTATTGTTTACCTAAAACCAGTGTTACTGTGTGGTTGCCATGGACCATACACTCAGGGAAGAAGGGAAACTCTGACCAAGTTCCTGGTCTTGAGAACTTTGTGCGTTGATGCAGGACACTAACATTTAATACTACAGAGCAGCTTCTAAGTCTTGTGTTGTTTCTATCATAAACAACTGAACCAAAAGCCAAAAGCCAAAAGCCAGATCAGGAGTTTAAAATCACCCTTGGCTACATATCAAATTCAATACCCTGTCTCAAAAAAGAAAAATAATAAATGGCAAAATAAATAAATAAATAAGGGGCTGGAGAGATGGCTCAGTGGTTAAGAGCACCATCTGCTCTTTCAGAGGACCCGGGTTCAGGTTCCAGGACCCGCATGACAGCTCACAGCTGTCTGTAACCCCAGCCCCAGGGAATCTGTCACCCTTACACAGACATACATGCAGGCAAAACACCAATGCACATAAAACAAAAATAAATAATTTTTTTAAAGTAAAAATCATGGCTTGGTATGGTGGCTAATGCTTGTCTATAATCTTAGCATTGAGGAGACAGAAGCAGGGGATCACTGAAGTTTCTACATAGCAAGTTCCAGACTAGCCAGGGCTACATAAAAACCCTCTGCTTAAAGAAAAAAGGAAAGAAAAGAAAAGAAAGAAAAACGAGAAGACTGAGCATGTAGATCCATGCTTGCCTAGATGTATGAAGCTCCTGGCTTGGTCCCTAGAACTGAATAAATTGGGTGTAGTGTTGAGCACCTTGAGGGTAGCCTGGGCTACAGTGTGAGACTCTCTCTGGTCCCCAAATTGGGGTTCATTTCCACTGCCATTTCTGTGTCAAGTGGTACCACCTCTGGAAGAGTTTGGTGGTTCTCTCAGGTAAACTATAGATAGTCTATTACTGAGGTGCATATCTCTTGTCCTCAGGGGTGGAGGCAGGAGGATTAGAAACACCAAGTTCAAGGATAATCTTAGTGCAGGAGACTGGGGCTTAACATAAAGAAAGCTCAGCCTTAGCACCTAACTGCTGGTGGGAAGTCCATTCCTAACCTCAGAACTTCGCAGTGGAAGCAAGAGAACTGAGAGCGGATAGCCTTGGCTACACACTGAGACCTCAATTATTTCTCTTTTTAGACTACAGCTTAAAGAGTATGGATAACTCACCATTCCAGAACAGTCTCTTGTAGTCTTTGGCAAGACCCAGAAACTCCCTGGACCCAGACCCAGTTTCTAATGTGTCAAAGAGGTTGAACTAAAATTCCTTGAAGGTCCCTTAGAGTTGTCAAAAAATCTACAAATCTAGGAGGTTCTCTTAAGAGAACCTAAATAAAGGCTAAGCAGCCAAGGGCTTCTAAACTGTTTATCAGCCAGCCCAGAGTTGAAGGAATTGGAACAAAGATCAAACAAACCCTGGACTCTAACTACTTTCTCCTGCCTATAAAACAAACAGCAAACTCTGAAAGAAAATGCAGAGTAGGCCAAGGTGTACATCAAAGTGAAACGACCTGCACAAAGGCCAACTGACTCACTCAGCCTTCTTATCGCATAGATAAACAGCTGTAAATGGGCCATAAATACAGAGTGTTTAGTTAGAACCCAGAAAGAGAAGCAGCTCCCCGAGAGAGCTGCAGAGAGGCTTGTCAGTCACTGGGCACTCTGTGCTGAGGAGAAACTAGCTGGACAGTTGGGATGGGGAGGGAAAGCTGGAGCATAGCACCTCTCAGGCCAAGGTGTTGTTGAGGTGAGGGGGAGGGCTACCCCGAATGAGGCATGAGACGCGAAACCTCCAGAGAGGAACATCTGAGGGTGTTCGGGGGTGAGGTACCTTCTCAACTAAAGGCATTTTATTTTAGCAGGCACAGTTCTGAAGACACAATCTGACCACTCGGTAAAAAACGGGGTCGGGAGTTTCTAAACTCACCAGAAATGCAGAATCTCAGGTTTAACCTACATCTACTGGATAGAAATATGCATATAAGGACAACATGGGAAATCTGCATCTTTACAGGAACCTCGAAATTCTTTGCAGAAAGCTTGGGTCTGACTGGAATGCTAGCTTCACACTTTTAGACATTAATCACGTGGGCTGTACCAGTGATGGGAAAACCCTGAGCACACAAGCCATTACACATATAAGGTCCATCCCGAAGTCTTAAGAGACCAAAGACAGGGTTTCACTGTGTAGCCTTGACTGTCCTGGAACTCATTCTGTAGACCAGGTTGGTCTCAGACTCCCAGAGATTTTCCTGTTCTGCCTCCTGAATGCTGGGATTAAAATTGTGCCATCACACCCAGCCAGATATCAATTCTTACAAATCATTTCATTAAGAAAAAAAATCCTTATATTCAATCCCAGAAAAAGTCCATATAAGTATAGGTTAATTCTAGTCAATCATGGTATGTTTCAAGTGGAGATAAATAAGCAGGTTAAATCCAGAAGATGAAAAGCTCAAATCTTCATTCTACCTTCCATACTAGGGATTGAAGCCACAGCCTTTCATATGCTAAGGCACACGCTAAGAAAGTTCTCCACCAAACCTCCTCAACACAAGAAGCTGTGTGGTAAATCTCATCTGTACTATTTATGAAAGTTGGTTCTATCTCTATTTCATTTATGTAATACAATATATTACATTTAATCAATACATGATAAATACTCAGGGCCAGAGAATACTGGCTCAGTATGTTCAAGGCCCTGAGTTTCATCTTCAACACACACAAAAAAATAAATAAATGAAATAAAATAAATTGAATGAATATTGGCACAACTGGAAGATTGTTTTCTTTCTTTTTTCTTTTTCTTTCTTTCTTTCTTTCTTTTTTTTTTAAGTATCTAATGTAGCTCAGGGCCCAGACACTATTGTGGATGCCAACAAATGCTTGCTGACAGGAGCCTGATAATAGCTGTTTCCAGAGAGGCCCTGCCAGTTTCTGACAAATACAGAGGGGGACACTCTCAGCCAGCCATTGAACTGAGCACAGGGTCCCCAATGGGGGAGCTAGAGAAAGGACCCAAGGAGCTGAAGGGGTTAGCAGCCCCATAGGAGGAACAACAATATGAACCAACCAGTACCCCCAGAGCTCCCAGGGACTTAACCACCAACCAAAGAGTACACATTGAGGGACCCATGGCTCCAGACACATGGGTAGCAGAGGATGGCCTTGTTGGACATCAATGAGAGGAGAGGCCCTTTGACCTGTGAAGGCTCATTGCTCCAGGGCAGGGGAATGCCAGGTCAGAGAAGTGGGAGTGGGTGGGCTAGTGAGCAGGGGGAGGAAGGATAGGATAGGGGGTTTTTGGAGGGGAAACAAGGAAAGGGGATAGCATTTGAAATGTAAATAAAGAAAATATCTAAACAAACAAACCAGAGGGGAAAAAATGTAGTTCAGGGTAACCTCCAACTTGCTATATTGCAAGGTCTGGCCCTGAACTCCTGATCTTCCTGTCTCCCTCTCTTGAGGGCTAGGATTACAGGCAAATATCATGAAGCCCAACTAGTATGTGAATGACACCATTTATTTGTTTGTTTGTTTGTTTTGAAGCAGGGTCTTTTATGTAGTCTCTGGCCATCCTGGAGCTCACTATGCAGTGAACTCACAAAGAACCTCCTAGCTCTGCTTCCTGAGTGCTAGGATTAAAGGTGTGTGCTACCATGCCAGACTAAGAGTTTCTTTCTTTCTTTCTCTCTCTCTCTCTCTTTCATTCTTTCTTTTTTAAAGATTTATTTATTTATTATGTGTAAGTACATTGTAGCTACTGTAGCTGTCTTCAGACACCAGAAGAGGGTGTCAGATCTCATTACAGATGGTTGTGAGCCACCATGTGGTTGCTGGGATTTGAACTCAGGACCTTCAGAAGAGCACTTAACTGCTGAGCCATCTCTCCAGCCCCCAGTTAATAAACTGTCTATTTTGTTTCTACATTTATTTACTTATTTGATGTGTGGGGAGGGGTGGGAGCATGCTCCTTTGTCAGAAGACAACTTTCTAGAGTTGGGTCCAGGGAACGGAACCCCATCAAGCTTGGCAGCGGGTACCTTTACACACTAAGAGATCCCAACAGCCCACTTTATTAGATAAAGATAGCAAAGCGGATACAACTGGTAAGGGTAACATACAAGATTGGGAACAACTTTTGAGCAAAGACTACCACAGGTTTGTTTTTCAAAATATTCCATGTCTTAGTCAGTGTTCTATTGCTGTGAAGAGACATCATGACCATATCAATTCTTACAAAATAAAGCATTTAATTGGGGCTTCCTGGACGTTTCAGAGGTTTAATCCTTTATTACCATGGTGGGAAGCATAGGGGCACACAGGCCATCATGGGGCTGGAGAGGGAGCTGAGAGTTCTACATCCATATCTGCAGGCAGCAGGAAGAGACTTTGGGTTTTGAAACCTCAAAGCCCACAGGCAGTGACACGCTTTTCAAATAGTGCCACTCCCTGGTGACCAAGCATTCAAATCTATGAGCTATGGGGGCCATTCTTATTCAAATCACTACACCTGCCACAACCTACATGGCTCCAGGGACTGACCTGACCAGAGGGGAAAGAAGAAAAAAAAAACGTGGACAAAGAAAAACTGGGGTTGGCTAGACTCAGGTATCTGGTGGAGGACTGAAGTATCCCAGAAGCTTGGTGTGTTTATTATACACATTTGAACAGGAAGGGAGGCTATTGTGTACATGTGAATCAAGGATGCTGGTTTATCTAATCTCATTAGGAATGGTGTTTGTAGGGAAGCAGTCTTCAGGCTCTAACCAGCTGGGGATGAGGGAGAGAAAGCTGTGATGGGTAGTTTCTGCACATGGTCCTTACGTGAAGCAGGGGAAGGCTTTGCCCTCTTCCCTCCAAGCCTCATTCTGGGAAGGCTATGCTACTCCCATGGGACCAAGGCTCTGTGGGGAACTTGACATGTCAACAGCACGCAATTCACTCAAGACTTCACACAATCCCCATCACAAATTTAGTAGACATTTAGCTTATTAGCTGGAGGAATGGTGATAAAATGAATGGATTTGTAATAAGCATTTGAAAGACAGGCCACTTTTCTATGAACAAACTGAAAATGGTATAGACTTTGGGTAGACTTAGAAGAACCTGCCATACTTTAGTCCCTATGTTCTCATGGTCAGAAGGATAAATTTACCTAACAATGGAATGGGACATACCTGGATGTGGTGGCACACATCTCAGCATCTTCAGCACCTATATGGCAGCTCTCTATTGTCTGTGACTCCAGCTCCAGAGAGATCCAACACCTCTGGTCTCCTCAGGCACCTGAACACACAATGCATATACACACATATCCACATAATTTTAAATCATAAAAATAGCTGGGTGTGGTGGTTTAACTATATATCCTTTTTTTTCTAAATTTTTAATTCATGTGTACTAGTATTTTTCCTGCACCTATGCCTATGTAAGGGTGTTGGATCCCCTAAAAACAGTTGTAAGCTGCCATGTAGGTGCTGAGAATTGAACCCAAGTCTTCTGGAAGAGCAGTCAGTGCTTTTAACTGCTGAGCCATCTCTCTAGTCCAGTATACCATACATCTTTAATCCCAGAACTCAGGAGGCAGAAGCAGGTATATCTTTGTGAGTTGGAGGCCAGCCTGGTTTACACAGTGAGTGCTAGGCCAGCCAGGGCTATAGAGAGAAAGCCTGTTATATATATAATAGCAACAGGGCTGGGGAGATGGCTCAGCAGTTAAGAGCACTTACTACTCTTGCAGAGGACCCAGGTTTGATTTCCAGCACCCACATGGTGGCATACAAACATCTTTAACTCCAATTCCAGGATACCTGACACCCTCTTCTAACCTCTGTGGGTACCAGGCATGAATGTGGTTCATGTACACACACATATGTTCATATAAAATAAACAAAGCTAAAATCATCTTAAAAATTAAAGGAAAGATATGAACCCAAAATAGCAGGAATGGGGGCAGGCTGATGCTTGATTTAGGGTTAAGGCTGTCTCTATTTGCAATATAAGGCATTAAATTGATGATGCGATCCTCAGAGATTAAGAGGCTCAAACACCTCCCCAGCCATGATGAATATTCATAATGTAACATTCTTAACAGTAGCAAGTTGAGATCAGCAGTAACTGTTGAGCAGATTTGTTCTAAGCACTGCTCTAACATTCCCAAACCCAGGGGACGTCTGTACCTGGACTGATGGGTAGTGACAACACGGAGAAACCTTGGCTCCTCCCACTAAACTGTTCCTGATCCAGACAGAACCGTTGAGGCAAACGAGCCTGATGAGCAAATTCAATTCCGGGGTGTGTGGTAAGGAAAAGGCAGGTCTCAGCTGGGGAATCCCATGAATCTTCCCTCCGCTCAGCAATGACAAGTCTAGCAGGTTCCCTTGGGGGGGGGGGGAGCAAATACAGATAACTCTTACACAACGATTGTTTTATTCTTTTAATTTTGAAAAGCTTTTGTTATTGTTCTGCGTGTATGGTGTGTGTGTTGGGGACACGCCTGTGTCCTAACACCTAACTGCTGAGCCATCTCTCCAGCCCTGACCTTTAGGTTTTGAGAGGAGGGTTTTTTGTTAAGTTGTTCAGGCTAACACTGAACTCTCAACCCTTTCACTTGACTGTCATGAGCAGCTGTGATTCCAAGAGAGCAGCGCCCCATCTGCTCTGGATTCAGGACTCTATGTGAGGACATTTCATCTAGTAAAAGAGCTTACTGATTTTGTTTTATTTGTCTGCTTGCTTATTGTTTCAGCGGCACACAGTGAGCTTGCGGAAGTCACAGGACAAGGAGTTGCTTCTCTTCTTCCATCATGTGGGTCCCAGGATTCAAGCTCAGGTCAACACACTTGTTGGCAAATGCCATCCCCTGCTTAGCCATCTGGATCTGGAGGGTCCAAGATCTTACGTAGATACTAAAAATGAGGTGTTTCTAGCTGAGATAATGGTTTTTCTTTGGTTCTAGGCTCTAGATCTGAGTTTAAAAAGTGAGGGGTGATGGTGTTGGAGCTTGGGCATGTCAAATTCAGGATTTTGTATTACATACCAGTCCTGGATGGAACAAAAGTAGAAAAACGGGCCACAAGTAGTTCCTAAAATATGAGGAAACTAATCGCTAAAACCAAAATCCAAACCTAAGCTCACATATCAGCAATACAGCAGGAAAAATAAAAAACCAGATTTAGAATACACAGGGAATATGGGAAGATAGGTGTCAAATTGGGAAGCTTCCGTATGCGAAGAGAACTGAGAAATATAAACAGCCACCATAGGCATGGGTCATGTGACAGGCTGGACCTAAGATGAGGGCACTTGATTCCTCACTCATTTGATATCTGACTAGGTATACCATAACCCAGGCAGTTATGGGTTCAACCAACCCATGTAAGTATTTAGCCAACAGTATTAAGTAAATAAACTAGTGCATCTTTTTAAATTAGATATATTCTTTACTTACATTTCAAATGTCCTCTTTCCTGGTCTCCCCCCGCCCCAAAAGCCTCATAACCCATCTCCCCTCCCCCTGTTCCCCAATCAACCCTCTCTCACTTCCCTGTCCAGGTATGCCCTTATACTGGGGCATCGAGCCTTTCCAGGACCAGGGGCCTCTCCTCCCTTAGATGTCCAACAAGGTCATCCTCTGTTGCCTATGCATCTGGAGCCATGGATAACTCCATGTGTTCTCTTTGGTTGACGGTTTTGTCTGGGAGCTCTGGGAGTACTGGGTGGCTCATATTGTTGTTCCTCCTATGGCACTGCAAACCCCTTCAGCTCCTTGGGTCCTTTCTCTAGCTCCTCCATTGGGGACCTGTTGCTCATAAACTAGTGCATCTTATGACTGTGTACACTGTTATATTCAAGAACATCTTCCGAGAATTAGTTTTCTGTTGTGAAGTTTATAGTTAGAAAATGTTATTTTGTGAAAAACCTAACAATAGAGCTGGTCATGTTAGCTCAGTGGGGAGAAGCACTTACCGTCAGACATGACATCCTGAGTTTGATCCCAGGAACCCACGGTGGGAGGAGAGAACCAACTTTCCAATATTTCATCCCTTGACTGCCACATAGTTCTGTGGCCCACAAGTGCCCCCCCAACCAACACCCACCCAATAATAATAAACTTAAAAACTGGGGGTAAAATATCTAACGATAACAATTCAATTTTACAAGAGCCGCTTGGCCGTTTCTTCTGTGCTTGGCAGTTTTACTGATTTGATTTGGTCAAAGCTTTAGATTTCTTTTTTTTTTGTTTTTTTTTTTTTTTTTTTTTTGTTTGTTTTTTCGAGGCAGGGTTTCTCTGTGTAGCCATGGCTGTCCTGGAACTCACTCTGTAGACCAGGCTGGCCTCGAACTCAGAAATTCACCTGCCTCTGCCTCCCAAGTGCTGGGATTAAAGGCGTGCGCCACCACCGCCCAGCAAAGCTTTAGATTTCAAGTTCAGAGCTCTGATGATTCTGTATGCCTTTGAGTTTGTAAATTGTGTTTACTGTTAGCAGGACTATATAGTTCAAACGGCTGGACGTTAGGACTAAGTGTTGATCAAGAAAAAGATTAAGACATTTGTATATTCTTCTTTCTCTTTGGAAAATAAAGGGTGATTTCTTACCACCATGTTTATATGGTGTCTTAGTCAAGGTTCTATCACTGTGAAGAGACACCATAAGCAAGTTTTACTCTTATTTACTCTTTTTACTCTTATAAAGTAAAACATTTGATTGGGGCAGGCTTACAGTTTCAGAGGTTTAGTCCATTATGATCGTAGTGGGAAGCATGGCGGCACACAGGCAGACATGGTGCTGGAGGAGGAGCAGCAGTTCTACATCCTGATTAGGAGAAAATAGGAAGAGAGACACGTGGCCTGACTTTGGTTTCTGAAGCCTCAAAGCCAACCCTCAGTGACACTTTTTGTCTAAAATGGCCACACCTCCTAAACTTTTTAAGTGGTGCCACTCCCTGATGCCTAAGCATTCAACTATCTGAGTCTATGGGGGCTTGTCTTAGAGTTTCTATTGCTGTGATATAACACCATGACCAAAAAGTAAGTTGGGGAGAAAAGGGTTTATACTTCCATATTGCTCTTCATCATTGAAGGAAGTCAGAAAAGGAACTCAAACAGGGCAGGACCCTGGAGGCAGGAACGGATACAAATGTTATGGAAGGGTGCTGTTTACTGGCTTGCTTCCGCTGGCTTGTTCAGCCTGCTCAGAAGCCAGGGCCACCAGCTCAGGGATGGGTGGACACACAATGGGCTGGGTCCTTCCCCATCAATCACTAATTAAGAAAATGTTTTATAGCTGGATCCTATGTGGTAAGCTCTTTCTCTCCCTTGGGGACACAGGTATAGGCCAGATTAGATCAGATTAAAAGTAGATTATTAGGAGGCAGTTCTGTGGTGGGTTCGCTGATCTCACAGGTGGAGGTCAGTGAAGTCACACATCCAGGCTAAAGCAACGAGGTTTTATAGAGCTTAGGCAGGAAGAGATGATGTGCCAGCTAGTAGCTGGGATGGTGTCCATACATGGTCAAAGTCTAAGCCCTTGGGCGGGCACTCTTGGGTCGGTTGGTAGTAACTTGGAGATGAGGAGTGAAGAATAACATATTAGCCCAGAGTTTTCTCCAAGCTGGTAGAGGGTTTTCTCTGTGTGGGTGGGGTTCGGGGAAGGAGGGCAGCCTTGTGCAGGGGATGAGCAGGCATTGCAGCCTAACACTATGGAGGCATCTTCTCAGTTGAGGTTCGCCGCTTCCAGATAACTCTATAGTTTGTGTATCACACTGACATAAGCCTGGCCAGCACAACTGACCCCATGCCAGCTTGACACACAAACATACCACTAAGCCACACCTTTCCTGTCTTATTTCATCTCACATTAATAACATAAGTAACTTGAAAAGTCCCATTGTCTTTATAAATTCAAACACATTAAATTTTCCATCTCTTTAAAATGTCTCTCTAAAAATCTAACATTTCTTTTAAACTACAAAGTCTTTCAGCTGTGAGTTCCTGTAAAATTAAAATTAACTTAAATACCCTCTTCAGAGGGAAGGACTCAGAGCACATTCACAATCTGAACCAACCAAATCCAAATTCCAATAGTATAAACTATTCAATGTTCATTTATCTGTGATTCACTCATGATCTTTTGGTCTCCAAAGGGCTTGGGTCTCTTCTCCAGCTCTGCCCTCTGCAGCACACACAACTTGGCTTCTAGCTTCTGGTTGGCTCCACTCCACTGCTGCTGCTGTTCTTTGTGGCATCTCCAAAAGTGCTGAGGTCCTTTGCTGCAACTAGCAATAGCCTCTCATAGGCTCTCTTCCTGGTGTTAAGCCTCAACTTCTTTACTTGACCCCTTCAGTCCTGAACCTTCAACTGCCACTAAAATGCACCTTCACCCAAGGCCTCTCCTGTTCTCTCACAGTGCCAAGCCTCAGCTGTTCTCCATGACCCTTGCATACCTTCAAAACCAGTATCATCTGGGTGACTCTTACACATTACCAAGTTCAGCTGCCAATACAAGGTACATACATGGAATACAGCTTTGGAATACAGCTTCTGTGTGCTCCCAGGAAACACTTCCCAGAAGATTTCATCTCAGTGATGCTGGTCTCTTCTTAATTATTGCTAATTTCTGTTTTGTTTTTGTTTTTTTAAGATTTATTTATTTTATATATATGAGTACACTGTTGCTGTCTTCAGACACACCAGAAGAGGGCATCGGATCCCATTACAGATGGTTGTGAGGAACCATGTGGTTGATGGGAATTGAACTCAGGATCTCTAGAAGAGCAGTCAGTGTTCTTAACCACTGAGCAATCTCTCTAGTCCCAGGTGGAGATAATTTGACTGACCTACTTTATGCCCAAGGTTAACAAAATGGATCCTTCTAGACTTAAGCTCAGTGCTCCCGTTCCCTTATCCATGAGATTATCGAGCTGGAGAGCACTCGTGTCTGCAGCTCTGAAGGCAGAAGAACACCTGACCGTCTACACCATCAGAGCCCTGCTAATTTAGCTTCAGTTTCCAGTTCCATATTGAAAAGGGACAACTAAATAAGCTCCTCCAGGGAGAACAGGCTCAGATGGACCCATCAATTGTCCCAGCTAACCATCATCAATTGTCCCAGTAGCATAAAGTTTTTCTTTAATGGTGCTGGTGGTCTCTTGTTAATCATGGCTGACTCTTCAGTTTCAGCTGACCAGAATCTCAATTCAGAATAGCAAATGGCCCTTGTCTTAGTTAGGGTTTTGCTGCTGTGAACAGACACCATGACCAAGACAACTCTTATAAAAGGACAACATTTAGTTGGGACTGGCTTACAGCTTCGTAGGGTCAGTCCATCATCATCAAGGTGGGAGCATGGCAGCATCCATGCAGTCATAGCTTGGAGGAGCTGAGCATTCTACATCTTCATCCAAAGACAGACAGCAGAAGACTGGCTTCCAGGCAGCTAGGATGAGGGTCTTCAAGTCCACATCCATAATGATACACTTCCTCCAACAAGGCCACACCTACTCCAATAAGGCCACACCTCCTGATAGTGCCATTCTCTGAACCAAGCATATTCAAATCACCACAGCCCTGATTTCCCTCTGAAATCTCACAAGCTGGTCCTCTATCTTCTGCACTGCTCTTAACATTCTCATCTTTCAAGCTCCCACAGAATATCCCTCTGATCTCTCAAAACTCAATGGCTTCTCTAGCCCAGAGTTCCAAATTCCTTCTACAGTCCAAAAACATGGTCTGGTCTGTCACAACAATTCCCCACTTCACTGGTACCAAGTCTTGTCTTAGGGTTTCTACTGCTGTGAAGAGACACCAAGACCATGGCAACCCTTGCAAAGGAAAACATTTAGTTGGGGCTGGCTTACAGTTTGGAGGTTTAGTCCATTATCATCATGGCAGGAAACATGGAGGCACACCGCAGACATAGTGCTGGAGAAGGAGCTGAGAGTTTTACATCTGGATCTGCAGGCAGCAGGAAGAGAATGTCACACTAGGCTTGGCTTGAGCATTTAAGACCTCAAAGCCCATCCCCAGTGGCACACTCCCTCCAACAAGGCCACACTTTCTAATGGTGCCATTACCTATGACCTATGGGGGCCATTTTCATTCAAACCAAACACAGGGCCATTCTTTTTATTTTAAGATTTACTTATTTATTTTATGTATATGAGTACACTGTAGCTGTACAGATGGTTGTGAGCCTTCATGCGGTTGCTGGGGATTGAATTTAGGACCTCTGCTCGCTTCAGCCTTGCTTGCCCCGGTTAACCTTGCTCGCTCAGTCCCTGCTTGCTCTGGCCCAAAGATTTATTTATTATTATGTAAGTACACTGCAGCTATCTTCAGACACACCAGAAGAGGGCGTCAGGTCTCATTATGGATGGTTGTGAGCCACCATGTGGTTGCTGGGATTTGAACTCAGAACCTTCGGAAGAGCAATCATTGCTCTTAACCGTTGAGTCATCTCTCCAGCCCCTTAGTTAGGGTTTCTATTGCTGTGACAAAATGCCATGACCAAAAACAACTTGGGGAGGAAAGGGTTTATTTCATCTCATAGTTTGCAGTTCATCACCCAGGGAACTCACATAAGGACTTCAAGGCCTTCTTCTGGCCTCTATAAGCATCAGACATGCATGTAGTGCATGGACATATATGCAGACAAAACAAAACAAAAAACTCTACACATAAAAAAAGTCCCTTTGGTAACAGGGGACTGTTTTCCTCTTATATACAATAACATCAAGAATTATTTTAGTTTTAATTGGTTTTTAGTTGACTCCTTGGTCAGCTATGGCCCTTATCAGTTTCTTCTGCCTGCTTTGTTCTCTTTCCAGTTGGTATAAGAATAAAGAGGTGATAGTCATAAGAATATATCTAGGGCTGGAGAGATGGCTCAGCGGTTAAGAACACTGACTGCTCTTCCAGAGGTCTTGAGTTCAATTCCCAGTAACCACATGGTGGTTCACAACCATCTGTAATGGAATTCAATGCCCTCTTCTGGTGTGTCTGAAGAACTCATATACATAAAATAAATAATTCACACACACACACACACACACACACACACACACACACACACACACACATATATTGACAGAATAAGCCCCACATACATGATCTCGGACATTTTACCAAAAAAAGTAAACCTTCCTTGTCAACAAACATTAGGCCATCTTTGTCTGCATTTCTTTTCTTCAGTTTATTTTTTTTTTATAAGCCTTTTTGAAAAAAGCAGAGCTGGAGCCGGGCGGTGGTGGCACACGCCTTTAATCCCAGCACTTGGGAGGCAGAGGCAGGAGGATTTCTGAGTTCGAGGCCAGCCTGGTCTACAAAGTGAGTTCCAGGACAGCCAGGGCTACACAGAGAAACCCTGTCTCGAAAAACCAAAAAAAAAAAAAATTAAAAAAGCAGAGCTGGAACTTACTGATGGACATTTTGAATAAGGGTTTTAAGTATGAGGTTAAGAAAGGCATTTAGAAAAAAAAACCTGACAAAACCAAAACAAAGAAAGACACCTGAGGACGTGGATTGGGCTCCAGGAGGGAGACACTCCATTTTTATTGGCTTAGTTTTGAGACAGGGTCTTCATTGTAGTTCCGGTTGGCCAGGAACTCACTGTGTAGCTCAAGATGGCCTTGAACTTGTGGCAATATTATTCAGCCTTGTAAGTGCTTGGATTACAGGCCGCCGTACTGGGCTGATCATTGCTTGTGTATTTTGCAGGTGGAGACTCACGCACTCAGCAGTCCAGACTGGCCTGGAACTCACTACATCTCCCTGTCTGGCTTTGGGTGCAGAGATATGCTCCTTCTTAGCTTCCTAGGATTACAGGTAGGAGCCATCACATCTGGCTTATTCTTCTTTATAGCCGAATAACACTCCATTGATCATATATCCATCACTCTTTCATTCATTCATCCACTTAAGCCAATACCATAGCTTGGCCATTGTGAATAGTTCTGCTTCCGAGAAACATGGGTGTGCAGAGATTTCTATGCTAAATTAGGCTCCTTTGGGTAAGTATCTGGGAATGGCATTGCTAGATCATATGTAGTTCTTTTTAAAATTATAAAAAAATTGCTGAGTGGTAGTGATGCACACCTTTAATCCCAGCACTTGGGAGGCAGAGGCAGGAGGATTTCTGAGTTCGAGGCCAGCCTGGTCTACAGACTGAGTTCCAGGAAGCCAGGGCTACACAGAGAAACCCTGTCTTTGTTGTTGTTGTTGTTGTTGTTTTTCGAGACAGGGTTTCTCTGTAGCCCTGGCTGTCCTGGAACTCACTCTGTAGACCAGGCTGGCCTCGAACTCAGAAATCCGCCTGCCTCTGCCTCCCAAGTGCTGGGATTAAAGGCGTGTGCCACCACCACCTGGCAGGAGAAATCCTGTCTTGAAAATCCAAAATAAAATAAAATAATAAGAAATTTACATTTTCTCTTTTTTCTCCTCTTCCTCCCCCTCCTTCTTCTTATTGCTTGTGTGGGCCCATGTTAGGATCAGAGGACAATACTTTGACCGCCTTCTCCTTCCACTTTTATGTGGGAACCTTTACTTACTGAACTATCTCTCTCTGTCTTTCCGTCTGTCTCTCTCTCCCATGCTCTAAATGTCTTTACAGTATATCAATTATGTGTCATCATTCCTTTTAAAAGTATTTAATCTTTATTTTGTATCTATGAGTGTTTTGCCTGAGTGTTTATCTGTGCACCACAAGAATGCAGTGCTCTTGAAGGCCAGGAGAGTGTGTTGGATCTCCTGGAAATGGAGTTACAGATGATTGTAAATTACCATGTAGGTGCTGGGAATTGAACCGGAGTTTTCTTTGAGAGCAACAAGTATTCTTAACCACCAAGCCATGTTTCCAGATCCTTGAACCATTTCATTGACCCTATTTGTTTTTTTAATGAACTCCATCTTGATTTCTTTATTGGCGACACTAACTTGCATACCCATCAACAGTTTATAGACATTCCTTTTCTCCACATTCTCTCCAGAATGTTTCTTATTGTCATTTTCCCTGCTTCATGATAGTTGTTATTCTGACAGGGGTAAGACAACATTTTTCAAAATTGACTTTGTTATTTTATGGATATGGGTATTTTGCCTGCCTATATACATACCTGGTGCCCTTGGAGGGATCTCTCAGAATTAGAATTATAAACAGTTGTGAGCTACTATGTAGATGCTGAGAATAAAACCCAGGTCCTTTGGAAGGGTAGCTGGTTTTCTTAACTGCTGAGCCATCTCTCTGGCCCCAGAAAATCATAATGCAGTGTTTGTTTTCTTCTGAGAATGGGTTTTGCTATGTAGCCCTGGATGGACTCAAATTCAACTCATAGCAACCCTCCTGCCTCAGTCTCTTGAATACTGGACTTAAATGTGCAACTCCATGATCCACTGTTATTATTTGTCCTTTTGGTGTTTAATCTCTGGTTGTTCTCTCTCTCTCTCTCTCTCTCTCTCTCTCTCTCTCTCTCTCTCTCTCTCTCTCCCTTCCTCCCTCCCTCCCTCCCTCCCTCCCTCCCTCCCTCCCTTCCTTCCTTCCTTCCTTCCAGAGGCAGGGTCTATCTACATATTCCTGGCTTCTCTGTATAGTCCTGGAACTCTCTGTGTAGACTGAGAAAATGGCCAACCAACTTAAAACCCATCCCATGTACAAGAATCGATCCTTGGAACTATTAGTGATAATCTGTTATGCTTTCAGACAGGAGCCTAGTATAACTGACCTCTGAGATGCTCCATCCATCAGCTGACTGAAACAGATGCAGAGACCCACAGCCAAATATTAGATGGCACTCAGGGAGTCTTATGGAAGAGTTGGGAGGACTGAGGGACTCAAAGGGGACATGGAAGATCTCCAGAGGAAGACCAACAGAGTCAACTAGCCTGGACCCTTGGGGTTTCCAGAGACTGAATCACCAACCAAAGAGCAAGCATGGTCTGGACCTACCCTCCCTGCCCCCGCACATATGTAGCAGATGGGCATCTTGGTCTTCATGTGGGTCCTCCAACAACTGAAGAGGGGCTGTCCCTGAATTTGTTGCCTGTCTGTGGATCCTGTTCCCATAACTGAGCTTGCCTGGTCTGGCCTCAGCAGGAGAGGATATGCCCAGTCCTGCAGTGATTCGATGTGCCAGGGTGGGTGATACCCAGAGGGGGACTCCCCATTCTCAGAGAGGAAGGGGTGGAGAGGATGTGGAGAGGACCTGTGTGGGGGGAGGGGACCAAGAGAAGGCAGAGGGGCTGCATTTGGGATATAAAGTAAATAAATTAATTAATGAAAAAAAGAAAAAAACCCCTCAGATCCCCAGGGTTAGTAGCAGGTGCTGTTATCTATGAGTTACCTCAAGCTCACCTTAGTATAAAACTAATTTTTATTCACCTGATGTAATTGTTGTCTCCAGGTTTAACGACTCCATCTGCAAACCTAGGCCTAGTCCTGGAAGCTTCTAGCCTTCGTACAATCTAATCTAGACCTAGAATGTTTTCAACCTATGAGACTTGCTGAATAAGTTCACCTCTTTCTAGTTCTTTCCATCTCTGGCTGGCTGATTCAACTCACCTGGTCTGGCCAAAACTCCTCTCTGTGTTAGCTGATTCATTCTGGTTTCTTTTACTTCTGACTGCATTGGTCTGCTTGGCTTCAGACTAACTCTAGCAATCTCTTCTGATCTTCCGGCTCCTCAGTCTCCAGCTTATTCTGTCTTCACCTGTTTCTAGCTTTTTCTTTCTGCAGTCTGTCTCTGTAAAACTAATGAGGTAAAATTGCTTCTCTCCAATTCTCTCTCTGCCCTGCCTCTCAAAAGCTTCTCTTTTTTTCTCTCTTTTCATGAGAGTTGGGCATACGGTATTCTGTCAAATCTTTTAATTGTCACTTTGTCTACCACTCAACTAGACATCACTCTCAAACATGAGTTCATCCTTCTACAAACTAACTTTACCTTCGTTGTTTGGGTAGAAAGGTGTGCACTAAGGGTGCATCTGTATTCTAGTCAGAAGGCTTAAGGTGTGTGCTAAGGGATGAGCCATACTACAACTAGAAACAGGTTTTTTTTTTTCTTCAATAAATAACACAAAATCTTGAGGGTTTGTAGTGTCATCAAATACTGTGCGACACTCTAACCTTGAATTTCTGATCTTGCCTCCCCCTTCCATGAGTTTGGATAATAGGCATATACCATGATGTCGGGCTTGGTGTTAAATGTCTGAGTTCATTATACATCTGGATATTAATCTTCTGTGAGTTGAATGGCATGCCGATACTTTCTCCTTCTGTGGGTTTTCTCTTTACTGTGCTGTGGTAGTTTGAATAGGTATGGCTGCCATAGATTCATGTCTTTAAATGCTTGGCCCATAGGGAATGGCACCAATAGGAGGTGTGACCTTGTTGGAGTAGGTGTGCTTTGTTGGAGGAACTATGTTGCTATGGGGCAAGCTTTGAGGCCTCTTATGCTCAGACTATGCCTATTATGGTACATAGTCTCCTTCCCATGCATGTGCATCAAGATGAAGAACTCTCAGCTCCTTCTCCAGCACCATGCCTGCAATCCACCATGCTTCCCACCATGACAATAATGAACTAAACCTTTGAAACTGTAAGCCAGCTCTAAAGGTTTTCCTTTATCAGAGTTGCCTTGGTTGTGGTGTCTCTTCACAGCAATGAAACCCTAAGGCATGTGCTGATTGTTTCTTTGCTGTATAGAAGTTCTTAATTTCATACACTCTAATTTGTAAACTCTTGCTATTAGTTCCTTAGCAATTGAAATCCTATTTAGAAAAATCATAGTCTATATCTTGAAGTGTTTTCCTATAGTAATTTCAAAATCCAGGTCTTCAAAAAATTACTCTGCTTTATTCATTTGCATGATTTCTTTGCATCATAGTGCACTGATGGAGGTCTGAGGACACCTTTCAGGAGTTAGTTCTTCTACCACGTGGGTCCCAGGGTTTGGTCTTAAATCATCAGGCTCAGGAACTGATGCCTTTACTCACTGAACTCTCTCGCTGGCCTGTGGGGATCAGATGAAGTCCTGAGTGAATGTATCCTGTTGACATGGGTACAACCACATCAAGGAACCCATACTTCAGACCCAAGAGTATGGCACAGTCTTCCCCTGGTCTGAGTATGGAAGTTGACAGTTTGTCTAGAAAGTATCAGCCACAGTCTCCTCCTCCTGGATGATTGCAGCAGGAGACTGCACCCCTGCAGAGACCTCCTACTAAGATTAGCTAAACCAGCATCCTTGTTCAGTTGCATGCCATAACCTTACCTCCTTGTTCAGCTGTATACAACAAACTTGTTGAGTTTACAGGGTGTGGGTGTGTCTCCATCAGCACATATTTTCCCACCAGATCTCAGCTTTTCTGTATATGTGTCTGGGTCAATTTTTCATTCCCTGCCCCTCTTCCCTGATCAAGTTAGGCCAATCTCTAGGTCAGGCATATTGTAGCACTGGTCCAAAAGTTTCAGTTCTTTGGTTCATTGTTGTTTGTACAGGGTGAGATGTAGGGATATAGATTCATTCTTCTAAATGTAGATATCCAGTTTGTCTAGTACTATTAACTAAAGAGGCTTCCTTTTCCTCAATGTGACTCTGACGTGCCCCCCCCCTCCATTGTTGAGAAGCAGATGGCTATAGCTGTGTGGATTGCTTTCTGGGTCCTCTAGTCTATCAAACTGCTCTGCAAGGTGGGTAGTTTATGGATGAGAAAACAGATTCAGAAATTTTGAGTAACTAGTCCAGTAATAACTAAAAGGTGTTGAGATTCAAAAGCTTGTTCTATTTGTTCCATAAGTGGTAATTTTTTGTTGTATTGAACTGTAGAAAATGCCAGAATCAATGAGCAGATCCCAGGATATACAGGCCAAGAATTTAGGAGCATAGAGGGAATAGATTTAAAATGTCTGCAGAAGCTTGCCTTCTTTTAGTTTCTTAACTAATGCTCCTTATCAATATATCAAGAGAACATTTAAAATAGCAATTACATTTGGTGACTAAACTGAAATGCATTTTTCCCTTTGACAAGCTAAAAAGGAAAAAAAAGTCTAATAATATTTAATGTAGGTGGAAGCAAGGGTAAAAATGAAGTCGAAGATTAATATAACCCTGAAGGTTGATAAGACAGCTTGGTCACTTGTTCTCTTTAGACCCTTGTTTCGCCCTCGTGACTGTGAGCATGTAAGTGCTCACAACCACGTTTACTGCTGTGGACCCAACTCAAAGAACCTTCTGGCTTTGTCTCTTTCTTTCTTTTTTTTTTTTTTTTTTGGACAGGGTTTCATTTAGTACAAGCTGGTCTCAAACTCACTACCTGGCAAAGACTTGATTCAAGCTTATAATTCTCCTGTCTCAGTCTCCCAAGTTCCAGGTTACAGGTATGAACCTCCATGCTGCTAATAACTTTCTTCAATAGTGAAGAAACTGTATAGAAGAAATGTGGACATAGACTCAGAGTGAACTGACAGACACTGGCGCAGAGAATCTCAGGAGCTTCTGCTTGCCTCTGCTTTCTGAGTACCAGAATTACAGCCATGTACCACCTATCCAGTTCCAATTACCTATTCCCCCCCCTTCCTCTTGCTTTGGGGCCCCCCTCGCTCCAGCCCAAAGGTTTTTTTGTTTGTTTGTTTGTTTCTCATTACAGGTGGTTGTGAGCCACCATGTGGTTGCTGGGATTTGATCTCATGACTTCTGGAAAAAGCAGTCGGTAGGTACTCTTAATCGCTGAACAATCTCACCGGCCCCCAATTACTTATTTTAATAAGTTGATTTTGAGACAGAGAGTCTCAACATGTAGTGCTGAAGAGGCAATTGACAAATGGACTCTGTAGGTCAAAGGAATATGGAATTGGAGAAATTTATCTGCTAGCAAACAAGTGAAGGACAGAATCAATACTCTTGGGATAAACTCTCTCCATCAAAGGTGAAGAAGTTGAGCCTAAAACAATAACAAAAGGTTAAAACGTTCCCTGACAAAATGGCTTATTGGGTAAAACCGCTAATCACCAAGCCACATGACCAAGTTACATCTCTGGGATCGAAATGGTAGAAGGAAAGAACTGACTCCGGTCATCAGGATGTGCCACACCTTATTCCCTCCCTGCCTCTCTCTCAACTGAGGATGATCTTGAACTTCTGACCTTCCTCTACCTTCTTCTAGGAATTCTGTGCATGGTAGGCAAGCATTATACTTAGCTTACTAACTGCTTATCCCTAGCCCCAACAGTTTTTTTTCTATTGATTCACTATATTCTACTTTAAGTTTTTAAAAAATTGAGACAGGGTCTTACTATGAAGACCAGGCTGGCCCCAAACTTACAGAGATCTGCCTACCTCTGCCTCTTGAGTGCTGGGATTAAAGGTGTATACCACCAAGCACAGCAAAAGCCTTTTGAAGAGAGATAATGAGATGATTATACAGGAAATGATAGGCTATTTGCTTCAAAACACCCAGGAAAGGGCAAAAAAAAAAAAAATGAGTAGAGGCACACAGAAAATAAGATTAGCATGAGTTAGCTCATAAAGTTGGGCAAAGGATCCAGAAGCTGTTTTATTTATTTCTGGTGCTGGACATGAATCCCCGTGGTCTTGTACATGCTACATACGTGCTCATCACTTCTAGCTCTGGAAAATTTCACTGTACTACTTGTACAATCGTAGTCCAGTCTAGAGTCTCTTGCCTCTGCCTCCCAAGAGCAGGCAGGGGTTTACACCACATATGACTTTCCCCTCACTATTTTTTAGATTTTATTTTTATTTATGTCTGCGTCTCTGTAGTATATGCAGCATGCGCGTGTGTGCAGGTGCCCAGGGAGATCAATAGAGGGCATCAGATCCCTGGGATCTGGAGTTATAGAAGTTTGTGAGCCACTCAATGTGGGTTCTAGAAAATGAACTCAGTCTTCTGCAAGAGCAACAAGTGCTCTTAGCCGTTAAGCCATCTCTCCAGTCCCCCCCTTTCCTCTTTGCACACTATTCTGAGGATTGCTTCCTTTCCTCCAACTCAAGCTGTATCTCTTCAAACTTGCCTGAGGGGCCTCACAAAGGAAGACTGGGCTGAGAAACCACCAGATTCTCACATGAGCCCGTCCTGATAATGCAGGGACAGAGTGTATGCAGATAAGGTGTGAGAAGAGAGACGTGGAACTTGCCAGCAGTCTGGGTCATTTAGGTATCATAAGAATAAAGCAGATTGTTGGAGGCATAGCTCAGTGGAACATGTAAGTGCCTGGCATACCTAGTTTTCCCTGCCCCCCCCAACCCACACACACATAATATCTAGCTTGGTGGTTGTGTCTATTATCCTAGTAATGGGAGGAAGAGGCAGGAGGAGTTCAAGGCCATTCTTGGCTCCATAGCAGGTTCATAGCCAGCTGTAATATATGTCTATTAGTCAGGATTCTCTAGAGTTAAAGAACTTATGGAATATATATATTCATATATATATGAATTTATTGGAGTGACTTATAGGATGCAGTCCAACTAACCCAACAATGGGCAGCTGTGAATGGGAAGTCCAAGCAATCTAGTAAGATAGTCAGTCCCATGAGTCTGGGTGTTTCAGCTGGTCTGTTATATAAGTTAGAATCCTGAAGAAGTAGGCTCCAATAAATGTGCTGGCAAGAAAGTACAAGCAGGTAAAGAAATCAATGATTACTAGTATTGATTTGGCTGGTGAGGTACAGATTTCTGTCTTCCCTCACAGACTCATAAATATTCCTCCTGAAGCCATGGCCTTTATCTTGCTGAATTGTTGAGTTCTGTTCTTCTATCAAAGGTATGCAGAGTAATTTTGCTCTCCTGCTAACACTTTCAAACAGGCTCTCAAGTTCCCCTTGTAGGAGAATATAGGGTTGTCAGACTCATCAAGCTTCCGAGACTCCAAGCATAGCCACAGGAGCTACTGCACCAGCTCACACAGCATTAGGCCTGCTCTGCTTCCTCTCTGCTCCTCCTGGTCTTCTTCCTTTCTCCCACTTCCTCTCCCCTCCTCGAAGTGGAAAACTTAAGGGTTCTTTGGAAATTCAATTGTGTTGGATGATGTTTTGCTGGGGCAAACATGTGAAGGTACGATGAGCTGTAGCAGACACAGGAGAGAGGATGTTCTGCTAAAGCAAGCATGGGAAAGGACTTGTGATGAAGGATTCTTTGCTAACAACACACATGTATTGGTTTGCCTTATATTGCTTAGTTGAGCTGCATTTGTTGGGCTTCCTTGGACTAGGGCTGATTGGCTGCACGTGCTGAGGCAAGGCACCAGGAGGACATGTGATGTTTGGAGGGTATAAATAGGACTTGATGGAGTGACAGAGACGGAGCGTGGCTTGCTAGTATAGCTAGCTGTGCAATGCTTGGGAACTTCACTGATCTTCCGCTTCCCTGTGAAAGGCACAGCTGAAAACTCCTGGTGTCCCTGCTGGTTCCTCCTGCTGACTCGTGTCTAGGCTGAGGCCTGGCTGTCTCTGCTACCGCTGCAGATTCCTGTTTACTGTTCCAACTACTAAACTGGGCTGCTGGTGCATTCATGAGGTGTTCGCGAGTGGATCAAAAACACTGCCTCTGCCTGTTAACCTGTGAACCGAACTGTTCATTTCCAGACAACACAGATGGGAGTTGCTCCAAAGAACCTTTCTAAACAGGTCCACCCCCCCCCATTCCCCCACCTCCCCACCCCGTATCCCCCCCCCCCGCCATATTCTTTCTTTTCCACTACCTCTGGTGGGTGGTGGGCTAAAAAAGACGTTAAAGCATTTAAGAACCATCATTAAAAATAAGGTTTAAAAAATTAAAGATACACCTCCTCTTCATTGTCTTTTCTGAGACAGGGTCACATGAATTTGAGGCTGGCCTAGAACTAGATCTGTAGCCAAGGTTGACCTTCAATTCTTGATCCTTCTGCTTTTACCTCTGGAGGTGTAGGTGCCCCCATCCTGAGTGTGCCTTGTGAAAAAGAAAAAGAAAGCCAGTCAATATTTCTACCCTACACACAGAGGGAAGGAACTACTTAGAAGGCAGGACCTGTTCTAAAGAGGAAAACCTGCTTATCACCTGCATATTGTTTACCCAACAGGTCCATGGCCTCTGCATCAGCTCCTGCCTCCAGGTCCCTCACTGCTTGACTTCCTGTTCTGGCTTTTTCCAGTGATGAGTACAATGTAGAAGTGTAAGCTAAATAAACCTTCCCCCCGCCCCTCCCCCCCAGCTTGCTTTTTGGGCATGGTGTTTGATCACAGCAAAAGAAACTCTAAGACAATATTGTGAATTAATAAAGTGTTTTCATTGGGAAAATCAGTGTACTCAGTGGATGAGGAAAAGCTAAGTGAGCAGCACCCAGATGGAGAGAAAGAAAGTGAGCGAAGCGTAGGCCTATCTGTGTGAACCATTCATCATCTTTTTCTTTTTTTCCTCTTCACTCTCCATCCTTCCTTCTTCTCTGTTTTGGTTTTCTTTTTTTTCTTTTTTTGGTTTTTCGAGACAGGGTTTCTCTGTGTAGCCCTGGCTGTCCTGGAACTCACTTTGTAGACCAGGCTGGCCTCGAACTCAGAAATCCTCCTGCCTCTGCCTCCCAAGTGCTGGGATTAAAGGCGTGCGCCACCACCGCCCGGCTTGCTTTGTTTTTCTTTGTGGCACTGAGGAGTGGACCCAGTGCTACCACACCCTCATCTCTCTCATCCACCTTCATTATTTTTGAGACTGCTCTTCATGTTTTTCTATGATAGGTTCTGTGTACCTGGAAAGGAAAAGTATGAGCTCACATGCGACCTTGTCCCCATGGGACCCTGTTCAGAAGATTTTGAAGAGAACAGGGAGGATGAGGAAAACGACAGACACCTGTAGGATTCGCTGTGAAGAGGGCCACCAAAACCTCCCCCTATTTAGTTCTTTTGCCTTGCAAATCCACAGGCCTCTACAGTGAAAGTGAGCACTCAGCGGGAGGAGGAGCTTCCAGCTAGAATGTCACTTCCCTTTTCAGAGGGTTGGCCAGATTACCGCGGTGCACCCCACCCCTCCTCTTTTTGTGAAGCAGGGGGTCAACCTGGGACCTCATTCATGCTAGGCAAGAGGGCTACAAGTGAGCTACACCCTCATCCCTTATGTATGTTTTTATTTATTTAGTGACAGAGTCTTACTATGTAGCCTGGGCAGGCTTGGAATTCACAGGGATCTACCTGCCTCTGCCTCCCGAGTGCCGGGTTAAATGCATGTGCCACCATGCCTGACCTGTACGTATTCTTGTATCTATAAATTTAAAAAATTTGTAGCTTTAGCTTTGATGCTATAATGATCATAACAGTTATATGCTTATAGGGCTCTCTAGTTCTATTCCAGCTTTTTAGACAAATAATTTGCTTTTTTGGGGTAAGGATTTATTTAATGTTACATATGTGTGTTTCTGATCATTTGTATGTACACCATGTTTGTGCAGATGATCATAGAGGCCAGAAGAGGGCATTGTGTCTCCCAGAACTGGAGTCTCGGGTTCTCTGTAAGAAGAGTAAATGTTTGCCAGGCAGCGGTGGTGCGCACCTTTAGTCCCAGCACTCGGGAGGCAGAGGCAGGCAGAGCACTCTTAGTTTGAGGCCAGCCGGGTCTACAGAGTGAGTTCCAGGACAGCTAGAGCTACACAGAGAAACCCTGTCTCGGGGGGGAAAAAAAAGAATAATAAATGCTCTTAATCTTGGGCCCAGGTGTTCAGCCTCTATTTTTTTTAATTGAACATTAAATTTTGTCTTCATTCTTTAGAGTTTCATACATGCACACAAGGAGAAATAATCCTATATATTCCCACCCAAATATATGTATATTCTATTAAGTCCAGTTAGTGCTGCCCGTATGGCCATGGGCAAGAGACAGTCCACTGGAACATGGGACTCTGGCAAGTGGCTAGATCCTCATAAAAGGACTCTCTTTCCCTGAGCAACTATTAACTGCAAATAGTTCCTCAGTAAGGATAGCCAGATAGCTCTATATTAAACATCAAAGTGAATTTATTTATCCTGAGTATACAAGAGTGATCAAGAACATGCAAAGTAAAGAACAGCTGGCTCAGATGAAAAGTTAGACTCGAAAGTTCATTCTAGAAGATATTGGGAAGGAAATGGAGATTAAAAAAATTATGGTAAAACTTTAGGATGATGAAAACATTAAGAGAAAATTAAGAAAAAAATTAGATTTTCTCAAATCTTGTAATCCATTATATGGGTAAAAAAAAATGGCTTCTTCAAATTGTCTTTCTTTCTTCTTTCTCTTTTAAGTAGGAAAAGGTTTTCGGCATGTCTGTCTTAGTTAGGGTTACTGTAGTGGTGGTGAAACACCATGGCCAAAAGCAATTTGGGTTTATTTGACTTACACTTCCACATCACTGTACATCATCGGAAGAAGTCAGAACAGGAACTCGGGAAGGGCTGGAACTGATGTAGAGACCTTAAGGAATGGCTAACTCCCCATGGTTTGCTCAGCCTGTGTCCTGGCTGGTTTTATGTCAACTTGACACAAGCTAGAATCATCAGAGAAGAGGGGGCCTCAGTTAAGAAAAGCCAGCACACTGACTTTATTGCTTTTTAAGGGTCCCGTAGTTTTAATTTTTATTTATATGTATGGTGGTGTGCCTCTGGGTAAGTATGTACATGTACACATGGGTAACACTGGAGGTCAGAAAAGGCTGTGTCTTAGTCAGGGTTTTACTGCTGTGAGCAGACACCATGACCAAGGCAACTCTCATAAGGACAACATTTAATTGGGGCTGGTTTACAGGTTCAGAGTTTCAGTCCATTATCATCAAGGCAGGAGCATGGCAGCATCTGGGCAGGCATGGTGCAGGAGGAGCTGAGAGTTCTACATCTTCATCTGAAGGCTGATAGGAGAAGACTGGCTCCCATGTGGTTAGGAGGAAGGTCTTAAAGCCACATTTGTACTTCCTCCAACAAGGCCACACCTCCAAATAGTGCCACTCTCTGGGCCGAGCATATTCAAAGTTAGATCCCCTGAAGCTGATTGTTGTGAACCTCAGGACAGGTGCTGAGAATTTAATGCTGGTTATCAAAAAGATCAGTAAGCACTCTGAAATACTAAGTCATCTCTCTAGCATCTGCTCTTTAGATTTACAGGTACCAAAGAATGGGGTTGGGAAGAAGGGGAGGCCCTTTCAGTGTCTGAGGGCTAATGATATGCAACCATCAGAGCTAGAGATCCAACCTAGGGTCCCACTCTAGCTGAATAAGCGCTCTCCCATTAAGTTAAACCCATAGCTCTGTTTAAACATTTTGAAAGCATTAGTTTTTACATTGGTGAGGAAGTACAAGAAGTCCACAAGTTAGGTTTTCAAATATGAAGGTGTCCTTAACGTTTCTGCTGTCTGGACTGCTAGTGTTAGGATGCTTCCAGGGCCCCAGACCAACTCCTAACTATTGTTAATGGAACCATATTCATATTGCTAAGTGTTTCTTCTTGAATCAATTCTGATTGCTAATGTGGTTAGGAAAATGGCATCTGTTACAGAAGCCAAAAGCCAAAAATTTTCAAACCTGCAGTTAACTTCAGAAATAAATTGACAACCAGGCATGTATCAGCTAGACTTAACATTACACTTGTTGGCAAGAATAGTGAACAAATGAAAGAGTAATTCTCAGCAAAATGACCATTATGTATACGGGTACTCACCAGTTATGCACAAATCTTTAAAATAATTTAATGAACCTTTTAATAGCATACAAAAAAAATAGGTTTCATTAAGACATGCTCACACCTGTCAGTTATTCAGTCATTGTTGCTCTACACGTTCCCCCACCCCCTTTTCCAGTTCTAATTTCAATCAGCTGCAAGTCTTTGGCCCATCTATCTTTTGCCAGGAGAAAAAAAGTTGTAACTTATTTTAAGCTATTTGTTCTTTGAAAAATTGATACCTTAAAAAAATTGTTGCTGGGCAGTGGTGGCGCACGTCTTTAATCCCAGCACTTGGGAGGCAGAGGCAGGCAGATTTCTGAGTACTAGGCCAAGACTGGTCTACAGAGTGAGTTCCAGGACAGCCAGCGCTATACAGAGAAACCCTGTCTCCAAAAACAACCAACCAACCAAACAAAACAAAAAAATTGTCACCAAGTGGTGGCGCAAGTCTTTAATTGCAGCAGTGGAGGGTGAGTGTTTAAGGCTAGCCTGATCTACAAATCAGACTTGCAGGAACTGCCAGGACTAAATAGTGAGACCCTGTGCACCACCTCACCCTCTGCCAAACAACGTAAGTCAGAAATAGTTTGCCAAAATTTCATTACAGCGAAGACTCTCCAACTCGATTCTTTAGTACCTGCAAAACTGAAAAATGGGTGCTAAAGAGATGACTCAGTATTTCAGAGTACTTGCTGCTTTTCTTGAGGACCAGAGTTAAATCCTCCCCTGTCCTGAGGCTCACAACCATCAGCTTCAGAATGTTTACCTCTAGATCTAGGTTACCTTTGGGAGGCAGCAAGTTACGATTATCTAAATTAAAGAGTTACACGTATGGTGTTATCAAAATCTGGGCAGAAGTAGAGAAAGCCAACGCAGCTAAGGTCTCTCCAGAGGCTTAGAGAAGGGCAGCCCTCCAGTGTCATACTTCCAGGGTCACACAGTTATGGGTGGGACTTCCAACCTCTACTAAAGGGAAACTGCAAATCTCGCTTGACTTTCTTTATTCTTTCATTGACCTTGAGCTATTATAAGTCACTTTCTCATTCTTTGAAAGCCGGAGAGTTCGGAGAGGCGGTAGTCACCTGCCACAGGCCACCGCAAAAAAACGCAGAACAAACAGAAAGGCTGCAACTAGCGCCCGGGGAGCCGGCGGTCTCTCGTTTCGGGGCCCAGTAGGCCTTCGGGTCAGAATTCTAGGGTGCGCCCTGAAGTCGACCAGTATAGGTCCCTCTGCTAGAAGGAGGGCGCTCATAGGGCGGAGCCCAAGCACAGAGGCGTGGCCTGAGCGTGAGGCTTGATAGGAGTCTGTGGGCGTGGGTCAACCTCTGGGCGGAGCCCAACCACAGGGGCGTGGCTCTAACGGGGAGGGTCCGACTTCGGACCCCACCCCCAGCGTCCTTTCTACCGCCCCCGCAGAAGGAAAGGGAGAGGGACGGAGGGAGGGAAAGTGGTGTTCTGTGGAAGGGAACGGAAGGAGGGGAAGGCAGAAAAGAAAAGGGAACAGAAACATGGCGGTCTGTGGTCCGGACAGTCTCGCCGCGGGCAGTGCCTAGACATCGGTCCTCCCGCAGCGCCCGCGGCCCCCGAGCCCCTCGGTCGGCGGTTGCCCTCGCTGTAGGTTGTACCCCTGGAGACCCGGCCGCGCGGAGGCGCAGGCGCAGAGGGGCCACTGGAGTCCCGGCCCTGCCAGCGGAGGGTGCCCAGGCCGCCTAGCCGGCGCTTTCTCACCCCAGGAAGCGACGGTGTCGGACAGTCGCCGACTGGGCCGGTGCAGGTGAGTCCGCACCGCCGCCCTGCCTAATCCCTCCCGCGCCGCCAGGCCGCTCAGGTAGCGTGCGGGACTGCGCCGGAGGAGGGGAGCGGCCGGCTGGCCTAGTCGCCGAGCCGGCGGGAGGTCCCCAGAGCCTGCGGGCTGCCGTGCGGAGAGGCTGCGGCCGGAGGGCCTCGTGAGGATCGCCTCGGTGCAGGGACAGGGCCTGGCCTCTGCCGCCGAGGTGAGGCGGGATCCAGGCTCTCGGGCCCTGGCCCGGCCGGCGGGGTGCTGAGCGGTGGCGGCTGTGGTGGAGCGTAAGGATCTGCGGACGCTGCGGAGGTGGAGGTACCCGGGTGCAGGCAGGTGCCACAGGTGAATCCAGGGCATTTCCTCCTCTGCCGGACCGTGGCTGATGTTTAGGGCTGCTTTGTTGGGGATAACTTATAGGAAGGCACCATTCAGCTCTGGAGTGACTAAACTCAAATAAAGCCTACTAATGAGTCCCTAAGTGCTGACTCTTGCAAGAGCTGTAACTTTAAAGCATTGGAGTTGCTGTCACGTTGTTACGTCTTCCCCCTCCCCTTTTTGTGATTCGTAGGCCGTTTCCCTCCCGATGAATGTGCTTGGAGAGAACAAATAAGGAATGACCCAGTTTTTAAAATGTCCCCTCTCTCTCTTCCCCTCAAATTTCGTTGGTTTCACACGGGAAAATTTAAAGCAGTTACCGTAGTTACTTGAGCAAATGTGAGAGAAGGTGTCATTCTCCGTACTGAAAGCTCAACTTGCAGTGTGATTGTGTCTAGAGAGGTCATGCACTGTAGTCTGAGCAGTTGACGTACTGAGGCTACTTAACTGTGTGCAAACTCGACTCCAGTTAACACTAGAAATGGGTCTTCCCGTCTATTTCCATGCTTCCAAGGAGAAGTAAGCTAGAAAAGATCCTTAGGTGTAATGTCCTCTTGTCAGGTTTTCAGTAAACATTTGATAATCATGTTTATATACTAAACTACCTCAAATCTCGAACTCATGTGACTTTTTTGTTAAAAAAAGAATTGCAAAAGGAAAACTTTTTTATTACAGTCATTATAACCATAAAAATCCGCTATATTTTCTGCTCTGTTCTCAATATTAATGTTAAAAAGTTGACAAACTGCCTTCTTGATGTAAGACTGGGAACTCAGAAATCTCAGACATAGTCTTAGATTTGTGCTCATAAACATGACCTGCCTCTTACTGGATTGCTTTGAATTGTTTTTTGGTTAGTGGCAAAAGGTTTTCTGCTATTCAGTCCATTCCTTTGACTATTTACTATTTATAAAGTAATGGATTGAGATTAAAGGGTCTAATCGTCTTTATTACCGGTTTTAGTGAAATGATCCCATGTCATTTGATTTTTGGCCAATAGTACTTTGCTTGGAGTTTGTTTATTTGAATAATAGAAAAGCTGTGTCAGAAATGTTAATGTTTTGTATTTTAATAATTTACTCCTGTGTAATTTGTAAACGAGTGCATTCTGTTAGGAATAAATACAGAGTTTTGTAGTGTAAACTTGAGCTTGTAGCTGAAGAAATTTGTGGAAAAGTGGGTGGAAACTATTCTTAAAAGCAAATGTTGCCAGGCAGTGGTGGCGCATGCCTTTAATCCCAGCACTTGGGAGGCAGAGACAGGTGGATTGCTGAGTTCGAGGCCAGCCTGGTCTACAGAGTGAGTTCCAGGACCGCCAGGGCTACACAGAGAAACCCTGTCTTGAAAAACAAAAAACAAACAAAAAAAAAAAAAAAAAGAAAGAAAAAGAAAAAAGAAAAGAAAGCAAATGTTTTAAATTACAAGGAACTGCCGAGTTGTGTAGTCTGTGACAATTCAGGATGGCAGATTTAGATGGTTATTTGGGCAGATCTTTCTAAGGAAACACGTTAAGCATCTGTAGTAAACTGCAGTTTGTAACTTATGCAAGAAGGGTTTTGCATGGTAAGTAATGGCAAGGCACCTTTGCTTTTTTGTTATCTGCCCGTTAAGACTGAAGCAAATACCCTGCTGGCTTTGCTGCTCACTTTGAAAGTTACATTTTCGCCTTGTTCTTGAACCTTAAGTACAGGTTGTAAAGGGAAAAAGAAAGCAGCTGAGTCAGCAGTCAGCGGCAAGTTGTCTCTCTCATCTGACTGCTCTGACCTGAAAACAGAATGTCTGTTATAACTTGAATTTCTAGTAGGAAACGCTTGAGAACCTTAGGACACAAGTTTTTATAATGGATGATTTAAAATGTCACCTTTTAAAGAACTGTGCTGCACAAGCCATACCTTCTTTCAGATTGTCAGCTTTATAGATTTATGTCAGTGGGATGGTTGGTGGACTGGGAAGTCTCTTTAGAAGTTAAGCTTTGGGAAACCAGGTGTGCTGCTGCATACTTGCAATCCCCCTTCCCAGCAATTGGAGGGTGGAGGCAGGAGGACTGTAGAAGTGAGGCCAGCTTTTCTATTCAGCATTTCACCTCAGCTTGAGTTAAGTGGTGACACCTTGTTTAGAAGAAACATAACAGAGCACCAAAAAAGAGAGTCGAAAATCAGGGAGGAATGTCGTGTATGACAGCCTAATAAAAGAGGTCTTTTAGCATCATGGTATAAGGAATTCCAAATTTAGATACTTTATTATTTAAGATTTATAATAGTATTTGTGGGAAGAAGGCCTTGAGTTTTCTATAATCCTCCTGCTTTTGCTTTAGTGTGGGACTAAAGGCATGCCTACTTTTTGTGTATATTGGGGGGAGTACAAAGTCCTGGTATATAGTTTGGGTAAGCGTGGAACTTGCTGTGCTTTCTGTTGTCTTAAATGCTGGGAGAGGTAAATGCCTAGGTAACCTTGAACTTACTACACAGCTGAGGATGACCTTAAACTCTTCTGCCTCCTACTCCAAAGTGCAGGGTTTGCAGGTCGTTCTCACTGTGGTCTGCTCAGACTTTCATTTTATCTCTAATTGCTCTTACATTTCTCTTTTCTTTTTTTCCCCAGTACATTCCTAGTGTTTTGCTAGGAAAGCTGGAGGTACTTTCTCCTTTCAAATCGGATGACGTTTATCTTTCCCTGTTTTACTGTTGCTGTGGAGGAAAGGCAGTATAATTCTCACTCATAACTTCTGTGTTAGTAAGATTTGTTTTTTAGGTTGAACTCAGAGCCTTAAGCATAATGAACATTCTCTTCACCACTAAGCCATATCTCTAGCTCACATATGTAGTTTAGGCATTTAGTGGCCCTGCACTAAAATGGGTAACAATAAATGGAATCAATAGCTGGGCATGAATGCACATGCCTGTAACCCCAGTAGTTAGAAGGTGGTGACAGGAGGACCCAACTAGCTTGAGCTTCAGAGTGAGGTTGAGGCCAGCCTGGTTAGTCAAGATCCTGTCTCAGAAAACAAAATAAGGGTCACTGAGACAGCTGAGCATGTAAGGCACTTGTTACCAACCCTAATGACCTGAATTTGATCCCTAGGCCCCACAAGGTAGGAGCAAAGTGACTCCTGCAAGTCGTCTTTCAATCTTCATACATGTGCTTCACCTGCATACACAAATAAATAAATAATAAAAAATTAGACAAATGAAAATAAAGCAAAAAAACCAAAGCCCCAGGAACAACAAAGTATGGTTTTGGTGCATGTCTGTCATTCTAGTACTTGGGAGACTGAAGGAGGAGGTTTATGAGTTCAAAACCAATCTGGACTATGAGACCCTGCCTCAACAAAGCAGTAAGGAAAAGAAATACAACAACAAAGGGAGGTAGGGAAAAGAAGGGGGGGGGGAGGCAAAGCACAGAAAATATTTGTGAAACTATAATAGTAGATGCATACACTATTCATTTGTTCAAAATCATAGAATTAATACCACCAAGAGGGACCCTGTACACTAGAGACTCTAGATGATGACTGTGTGGACACAGCAGATTCTCCAGTTATTGACATAGCTAACACTCTGAAAGGGGTGTTTATAGTGGAGGTGGCTAAGCACTGGTGAGATTCTATGGGAACTGTAGTATGTATAGCTGGGCTAATCATCACAGTCTGGATTCCAGACCCTCCTGCCTGCCGCTGATTCCACAGGGAGAATTACAGCTGTACGGCACCATGATGGTTCTTGGTTTTGTTGTTGCTCTAGATATCTCTCTGTTAAAATTGCTTGTACATGATACCAGAGGAGGTTGAAGGGAATAGATTAGATCTGAAGGATGTGGTGCTGGAAACTCAACTTGGGTCCTTTGGAAAAGTGGCAAGTATTAACTGTTGAGCCATCTCTCCAGCCCTTTCTGCCACTTGCCCTTTCTGTTTCCTAATAGTTAAGTTTGCCTTTCTTTTTGTTTTAAAAGCTTTATTTTTACTATTTTTGATCATGTATATGTATATGTATGTGTCTGTGTGTAGATATGTATATGTGAGTGTAGATACCTGCAGATGCCAGGGCGTGTCCTCCATCAGTCCTCAAATTCATGTATTAATAGCAGTCCTTCTCCATTTTGCTTCCCAAGTGATAGACTATATGCCCAGTTGTGGTCAGTATATTTGTTGTTCTAATTCTTAACATTTTGGACAAAGCTTACCAATAACTTTCTTTACTCACGGAGCTATCTCCTTATTCCCCAGTACTGTGCTTTAAAATAGTTTAAAATAGGGGCTGGAGAAGTGGCTCAGCAGATAAGAACACTTGTTCTTGCAAAGGACCTGGGTTTGGTTCCCAACACCCACATGTAACCTCCATTTCCAGGAGATTGTTAGGTCTTCTGACTCTTCTGACCTTGACAAGTGCAGGTTTGCATTTGGTACACATACATATAGGGAGTAAGACACTTAGACGCATAAATACATCTTTAAGAAAAAGTAGTTATGAACAAAAATCTCCACTTGGCTTCCTCTAAAACATTTTGTTGTTATTTGTTTATTGAATGAGATTTTGTTGTATGTCCTAAGCTGGCCTGCAGTTCACGGTATGGCATGGATGGGCCTCACACTCATGACGATTCTTTCTTTAGCCTCTTGAATGCCATGATTAGAAGGATGTACCATAAAACAAGCCCCACTTTCCTCCTGAATGAATAAACCTGAAAAGTTTTATTTTGTTTTGGAGAGAATGAAGAGAGGGAGTTTACAAGATCAAAACATAGACCTATCATAATTAACTGGATGTTGCTTGGGAATTGGCTAATGGAACAAAACAGAAGGTAGACTTTTTTTTTAAAGGGTGCTGTACATTAAATTTGGAGCCTTCTTTTATGTACATCAGCATTTAGCTGGATTCCCAGCCCCTACATAGATTTTACTATATAGAAAAGTGAATTATTCAGAGGCTAGTGAGATGGCTCAGTGGATAAGGTTACTTGCTGCCACGCTGCCAACCTGAGTTTGATCCCCAGCTTCTGCATGGGAGATAGAGAAACTGGTTCCTGCAAAGTTGTCATCTGACTTGATGCTGTGATGCCTGTGCTTCCCTCTCTCACAAAATAGATATTACATATGTGTTTTTAAAAAAGATTATTCAGTAATTTAGTTTTATCGTGATCAATGGGATACTATGGTTGCACGTAGAGTATAACACAGTGGTAACCATAAGATATGTTGGAGGTGTGTGTGTCTCTTTACTTTTCAGATAAAAGACTTAGTTAACTGGCCTTAAGCTTTCTTCTTTCTTATAAAATAGTTCCCTTATTACATGACAGTTCAATTTTTCTTTGAAAGACTATTCTCACCTGTAATCCCAGCATTTTCTTTAATTTTTAAATCTTATGTGTATGGGTCTTTTGCTTGAATGTGTATCTCTCAGACTGGAATTTCAGATGGTTGTGAGCTGCCATGTGGGTACTGGGGATTAAATCAGGTCCTCTGGAAGAACAGTCTGTGCTCTTAAACTCGTAAAACACAGAGCCATCTCTCCAGCGTGTATGCTTTTCTTTTCTTTTTTGAGACAGGGTCTCACTCTATAGGGTCGGCTGGCCTTAAACTTGCAAAAAAACTTTTCTGCCTTAGCCTTCATACCTGACTTGAAGTGTGACTTTCAATTATTTGGAGAGTTCCTTTCCAACCCCACAGTCATGGTCTTTCACTGAGTAGCTAGCCTGGCCTTGAACTTGAACTCAGAGATTCAACAGAGCCTGTCTCTGGAGTACTGAGATTAAAGATAAATCTGGCGTGTGTGTGTGTTTCCATGTCACTATTTTAAAGCTTTTTCATGTGCTTGTGTGTATTGTATGTGTTTACATGTGTGAAGGACATGCATATGTAGGTGTGCAAATAGGCACTGAGTGTGCATATGGAGGACTGAGGTTGATATGAGGGAATCTTCCTTAATTTTTCTCCCACTGTTTTCTTTCCAGGCAGGATCAACCCAAAAGCTCACATACAGCTAGTCTTAGAAGCCTGATTATTCTGGGATTCCCATCTCTGCCTTCAGAGGTGGAATTACAGGAAAGCTACCAAGACTACTCAGAATTTACATAGGTTCCTGGGATTGTACTCTTGCTTGTGGGACAAGAACTGTAATCACTGGGCCATCTCTGACTTTTTTTTTCTATATTCTTTATTAACATTCCAAATGATTTCCCCTTTCCCGGTTACCCGCTCCCTGAAAGTCCCATAAGCCCTCTTCCCTCCCCCTGTTCCCCATTTGCCTAAGAATTTCATGAGATCATTGTTTTTAATTGCTGAGTAGTATTCCATTGTGTAAATATACATGGAAACTATCTCTGATAAAATTGAAGAAATATATAGAAAAACACGTTAAGATTGACTATTTCACTCCGGAGCATATACCCAGAGGCTTTACCTGCATGCAATAAGGACACATGCTCCACTATGTTCATAGCAGCCTTATTTATAATAGCCAGAAGCTGGAAAGAACCCAGATGTCCCTCAACGGAGGAATGGATTCAGAAGATGTGGTATATTTACACAATGGAATACTACTCTGCAATTAAAAACAATGAATTCACGAAATTCCTAGGCAAATGGTCAGAACTTGAAAATATCATCCTTAGGTAACCCAATCACAAAAGAACACACATGGTATGCAGTCACTGATAAGGGGATATTAACCCAGAATCTCAGAATACCCTAGACACAATTCGCATATCAATAGATTTCTAAGAAGATGGAAGGAGAGACCCCTGGTCCTGGAAAGACTGGATGTAGGGGAATACCAGGACAGAGAAGGGAGAGGGAGTTGAATGGGGAAAAGAGGGAGGGAAGGGGGCTTATGGGACTTTTGGGGAGGGAGGAAACGGGGAAGGGGAAATGATTTGGAATGTAAATAAAAAAAATATATAGAAAATAAAAAAAAAATTAAAAAAAAAGATTGACTGTTTCATGGAAAAATTATACAGATAAAATGGTAGGCATAAAAATATTCCTAAGTTGATTGAAAGTGGAATTATAAACATTTTCTGGTAAAATTGAAGATCTATAAGGAAAATATTTCTGATAAAACTCAAGAAATATATAAAAAAAAAACCTTAAAACTATTTCATGAAAAATTAGACAGATAAGATGGTAGGCATAAAAGTATTCCTAAATTGATTGAAACTAGAATTAAAAACATTTTCTGATAAAATTGAAGATTAACATGGAAAATCTGATAAAATTGAAGAAATTTATACAGATAAATTGGTAGGAATTAAAATATTCCTAAGTTGATTGAAAGTAGAATTATAAACATTTTCTGATAGAATTGAAGATTTACATGAAAAATATTTCTGATAAAATTGAAAAAAAATATGGAAAAACATTAAAATTGAAGATTATCATGGAAAAATTATACAGATAAAATGGTAGGCATAAAAATATTCCTAAGTTTTCTGAAAGTGGAATTATAAACATTTTCTGATTAAAATTGAAAATCTACAAGGAAAATATTTCTGATACAATTCAAGAACTATATAGAAAAACATGTTAAAACTGACTTTTTCATGGAAAATTATACAGATAAAATGGAAGGTATAAAAATGTTCCTAAGTTGATTGAAAGTAAAATTATAGACATTGTCTAATAAAATTGAAGATTTACATGGAAAATATTTCTGATAAAATTGAAGAAATATATAGAAAAACATTAAAATTGAAGATTATCATGGACAATTATACTGATAAAATGCTAGGCATAAAAATATTCCTTAATTGATTGAAAGTGGAATTATAAACATTTTCTGACAAAATTGAAGATTTACATGGAAAATATTTCTGATAAAATTGAAATATATAGAAAAAATGTTAAAATTAAAGATTATCATGGAAAATAATACAGTTAAAATGGTAGACATAAAAAACATTGCTAAATTGAAAGAGGAATCACAAACATTTTCTGATAAAATTGAAGATTTACATGAAAAATATTTCTGTTATACTATGTTTTTTGTTGGGGAATTGAGTCCATTGATGTTATAAGATATTAAGGAATAGTGATTATTGTTTCCTGTTATTTTTGATGTTCTTTTTATGTTTGTGTGGTTACTTTCTTTTGGGTTTGTTGGAAAAAGATTACTTTCTTGGTTTTTCTAGGGTGTAGTTTCCCTCCTCATGTTGGCGTTTTCCATCTATTATCCTTTGTAGGACTGGATTTGTGGAAAGATATTGTGTAAATTTGGTTTTATCATGGTTTCTCCATCTATGGTGATTGAGAGTATAGCTGGGTATAGTAGTTTGGGCTGGCATTTGTGTTCTTTTAGGGTCTGTATGAGATCTACCCAGGATCTTCTAGCTTTCATCGTCTTAGGTGAGAAGTCTGGTGTAATTCTGATAGGCCTGCTTTTATAGGTTACTTGATCTTTTTCCCTTACTGCTTTTAATATTCTTTCTTTCTTTGTTTAGTGCATTTGGTGTTTTGATTATTATGTGCTGGGAGGACTTTCTGGTCTGGTCCAGTCTGTTTGGAGTTCTGTAGGCTTCTTGTATGTTCATGGACATCTCTTTCTTAGGGAAGTTTTCTTCTATAATTTTGTTGAAGATATTTACTGGCCCTTTAAGTTGGAAATCTTCACTCTCTTCTATACCTATAATCTTTAGTTTTGGTCTTCTCATTGTGTCCTGGATTTCCTGGATGTTTTGGCTCAGGAGTTTTTTGCATTTTGCATTTTCTTTAACTGTTGAGTCAATGTTTTCTATGGTATCTTCAGCCCCTGAGATTCTTTCTTCCATCTCTTGTATTCTGTTGTTGATGCTTGTATCTATGACTCCTGAATTCTTTCCAAGATTTTCTATCTCCAGAGATGTCTCACTTTGTGATTTCTTTATTGTTTCTACTTCCATTTTTAGATCCTGGATGGTTTTGTTCAGTTCCTTCACTTGTTTGTTTGTGTTCTCCTGTAATTCTTTAAGGGATTTTTGTGTTTCCTGTTTAAGGGCCTCTACCTGTTCACCCATGCTCTCCTGTATTTCTTTCAGGGATTTTTGTGTTTCCTCTGTAAGGGTTTTTACCATTTGACCCATGTTCTCCTGTATTTCTTTAAGGGAGTTATTTATGTCCTTCTTGATGCCCTCAAACAGCCTCGTGAGATGAGACTTTAAATTCAACTCTTGCTTTTCCGGTATGTTGGAGTATCCGGGACTTGCCGTGATGGGAGAACTGGGCTCTGATGTTGCCAAGTAGCCTTGGTTTCTGTTGGTAGGGTTCTTGCACTTGCCTTTCGCCATCTGGTTATCTCTGGTATTAGTTGGTCTTGTCTCTGGCAGGAGCTTGCTCCTCCTATGGGCCTATAAGCCTGTGCCTGTACTCCTGGGAGACCAACTCTCTTCTGGCAGGGTCTGTGCACAGAAGGCTGTGGAGCTGTCTGGTTCCCTGAAGCAAATGGCAGCCAGAAGGGAAGACTCCTGTCCCAGCAGCTCCACTGATAGTATTCCCTGTGCCTTCCTAGCTGTACCCCTCCAGAGAGAAGGTGGAGATCTCACCTCCACACTCAGAAGTGAAATCGCTGCTGGGAGATCACTCTCTCCTGGTGGGCTAAGCACAGAAGGCTTTGGAGCTGCCTGGTTCCCTGCTGCAGATGGCGACTTTTTTTTTTTTAATAAACATTTGTATGTATGTGTGTGTGGTTGCCGTGGTACCTGTGTGGCGGTCAGAGGACAACTTGCAGGAATTGGTTTCTCCTACCATTTGAGGCCTGGAGACCCAGGTTGTCAGGTATATTGGTAAGTTCCTTTTTCTACTAAGCCATCTCACTGACCCATCTGTTTGATTTTTGAGATATAATCTTTCTTTGTAGTCCAGACTAGCCTGGAGCTCCATATTTATTGGTACAGGCCATCCTTAAACTCAAGATCCTCACTTGGCATTTTTTTGTTAAGAAAAAGATTTATTTATTTTATTTTATGTATATGAGTACACTGTAGCTGTACAGATGGTTGTGAGCTGGTTGTGATCATGTGGTTGATGGGAATTGAACTCAGGATCTCTATTTGCTCTGGCCCAAAGATTTTTTTATTATTATATGTAAGTACACTGTAGCTGTCTTTAGACACACCAGAAGAGGGTGTCAGATCTCATTACACATGGTTGTGAGCCACCATGTGGTTGCTGGGATTTGAACTCAGGACCTTTGGAAGAGCGGTCAGTGCTCTTACGTGCTGAGCCATCTCACCAGCCCCTCACTCAGCATTTTGAGTGTGAAGTTCCAGGTATATCATCTCTCACCAGACTAACATTTTATAGCTGTACAGTTTCTAATGGACTTTTGCTCAGTGTTCTTTGAATAAAAAAAGAAATTGTTATGTTTTATTAAAAAAAAAAAAGACCAGGATATGTTTTATAGAGCACGGTATGGTGAATGGAGAGGGGTGAGTCAGTGGGCCCATGCTGAGGCATCCCTTCCCCCTGAGGGACCAGCCATCACGGGTATGGTATGGAATAGAGTTTATTTAGGGCATGGGAAGGGGAGTTGAAAAGGGAGTAGAGACAGAGAAAGACGAGGGGGGGAGGGGGGAAGGGGGCAGCCAGGAACACATGGAAAAGGAAGGGAGAGGAGAGAAGGAAAAGGAGTCAGGGAGAGAAGGAAAGGAGTCAGGGAGGGAAGAAACTCAGAGAAGGGTCAGAGAGTGAGGAGGGGGTCTACAGCTCCTTTTATAGCAAGCCAGGCATATCTGGGTTGTTGCCAGTTAACTGTTGGGTGGAGGCTAGAAGGAATGCCAATATCAATAAAAAAGGAAAGGACGGATCTGCTCCTAGGTATGGTGGAGGAGAAAGTTTGTTATAGATAAAAAGGAGTGTGTAGCCAGAGACAGGGACATCTGGGAGAGTACAGAGTAGACATGTGAGGAGAAGGAGAAGGGAAAGGGGGAAGGGGAAAGAGGAAGAAGAGAGAGGAGAACCAGGTGCAGCAACCAGGAGGCCCAGAAGTGAAGGGGTAACCAAAATGACTGGATTATATAGGAGGCCCAGTCCAGATACTGGATTGGAGTTGAGGGTAGGGGGCCAGGGTGTGCTGGCCAGGAAGATCCTGTGTTAGGTGGGTACTAAGGGATGCAGTGAGAACTTGGTAGCCAGGTCCACTTTGATGTGTTAAATATTCACCTCAGCCCTTTGTCTCAGGTTTGAAACCTAACACTTAAGTCTCAACTCTTGCTTGAATCTGAATATGTGATTATAAAATGGTTATTTTTTATCATTCCTTCTCTCCACCCACACCATTTGACATTTTATTGTAAAAGTCTTCTGGCCTTCATGTTGTAGGACCAGAATGGGCTTACGTTCCGAAAACTTAATGTTTTATAATTATAATCTATTGCTACTATCCTTTGTTGTTTTGTATGCAGTTTACTCCTGAGTCGTGCCCCCCAGTTTCTGCCACACATTTTGATTCAGAGATCATCCTCAGTTTAAATTATGGGAGACTCATTAACCTAGTACCTGTGACTACTGACAGGACCCCATTAATCTTTAAAGTGCCTTTTGTTCTTTGCATGTGGCATTCTGGGTGTACCTTATATTTTCCTTGCTTCATTTCAGCCTTGTCATTTCTCTAAGGGACCCTGCCCCAGGGAGTTACTGTAGGGGGTGGATTAAGTACTGTTAGTTGCTTTTGGTGACTGCTGCTTCTGGGCGTGTGGTGTTTTTGTTTTTGTTTTTGGTTTTTTGCTTGTTTGTTTGGTTGGTTTTTGGTTTTTCAAGACAGGTTTTTCTGTAGCTTTGGTTGTTCTGGAACTCACTCTGTAGACCAGGCTGTCTTCAACCTCAGAGATCCATCTCTCTCTGCCTCCCTAGTCTTGGAATTAAAGGAGTAAGACATCACCTTCTTGCTCTGGGTGTGTTTTTAAGCAATCAGAACTAAGAAGGACACACATTGTTAGGATTCTGTCTAAACTCCACCCCACAGTTATCTAGCAACAGCCAGGTATGCTCCTCCCCACAGTTACCTGACAGCAGCCAGGTAGGCCTGGCCCACTATAAAAGGGGATGCTTGCCCCTCCTTTCTCTCTTGCCTCTCTTATCTTCTTGATCTCTCTTGCCCTCTTGGGCTCTTCCCTTCCTCTCTCTCCCCCCCTTCCTTCCCCCCTCTCTCCACGTGGCCATGGCCGACCTGTACTTCTCTACTCTTTCCTTCTCTCTGCCTTTCTCTGCCTCTACTACCCCCTTAACTCCCCTCCCCATGCCCTAAATAAACTCTATACTATACCGTCGACTCTTGAATCCCTGTCTGCCTGAGTCTGCTCTTCATTCTGCTTCTATAGATTTGCTGTTCTGAACATTTTGCTGAAATAGAACCATATTACATATGTTTGTCTGTGGCTAGCTTAGTGGAATGTTTTCAAGCATCATCTTTGTGGACGTGTGTGTTGGTACTTTATTCCTTCTTATTGTTGAACAGCACTTGATTGTGTAAATAAATATATTGTACCACATTTTGAACATGTGGTACCGATGGATATTGGTACCAGTTAATGGACATGTGGACTGTTTTTATTGCTGTTGTAAATACTGTGCATATGCATATATAATAAGTTAATAAAACATATATATTTAAATTATTGGAGTAGTGGATATTGACTCATTTGTTAAAGTGTTTGCTGTGCAAGCAAGAGTACTTGATTCCCAGCATCCACATTAAAAAGCCAGGTGTGACATTGTGCTCCATAATCCCAACACTGAGAAGGTAAGGAGACGGGAGGATCCCTGGCATCTTGCTGGCCAGTCTACTGAATTGGTGAGCTCTAGGTTCAGTGACAAATCTTGACTCAAAAATAAGGCAGAAAAACACTTGAGGAAGACACCCAGGATCTACCTCTGGCCTCCACAGGCTTGTGTTTACATACTCATGGGCACTTCCTTTTCCCTCAATAAAAAATAAAGAAAATCAAATTATTTTAATTTTTTCTAGTGATGCTGTAGATTGAACTCAGAACTTCTCCCAAGCAAGGAAAGTGATCTATCACTGAGATATGTCCTCAACCTTAAAATTATAATTTTTGAATAATTTTAGATTTATAGAAAAGTTGTAAAGATAGTATGAATTTTTGTAATTTTCTCCTGATAACATTTTATGTTATTAGTTGGATGTAGTAGATCACAATTCAACTCCCAGCACTGTTGAGGCAGAGACAGGAGGATGCCATGGTTTCATATCAGACTGGACCAAATACTGAGTGGCAAATTGAGACCTTGTCTCAAAAAACAAATTTCTCCCAAATGAAATATTTTGCATAATTGAAAATGAACATTTTGCAAAAATGAAACTATACATAATTGTCCTACTAATGAGATGGTTTTACATCAGTACACATTTATTTATTTAGTTTTCCTTAAAATTTTTAATGTTTTATTGGTATATATTATTTATACATAGTAATATGTTTAATTCCGACATCTTTATTCACATATGTAGTGTATTTAATCCTATTCATTCCTTACTCTCCCGTTCCTCTCCCGTTCCCCATCTCTTAACTAGCCCTGCATCTGCTCCAATCTTTTTAGTGACCTAATGAGTTTAATTAGGGTTGATTACAGGGGCATCGGGAACAGGTTATTTATAGAAATAACATTAGAAAATGTCCCTCTTTCTCCAACAACTGTTAACTGTCTATAGTTTCCCATAGAGTGGGTGGGACCTTGTAACTCCCTCATCTCTCCACCCAGGATGTTGATGGATGTATTCTTGATCAGGAAATCACTTCTGCCGAGGCTCACATCCTGTTTTACCTGGGTGATGGACTTTCACAACATTCCATCCCAAACTTTGTCTCTTAGTTTCTTTCTACTCTCTCTTTCTTGCTGTTCCTCCAGCCTTGGAGTGGGTGATATAGATAGGCTGTTTATTAAACACCTGAACATTCAGCCTCAACTTCCTGAGTGCTGGGATTATGGGCAACAATAGTGCCACCACACCTGCTTTAATATGCCGTTTAAGGGCATGAAATTGCCTTACTATACGTCTGCTAAAGTTATGCATTCATACTGTTGCTTTGGATTTCTTTCTAGTACACTGAGTCTTGTCTTTCATCTCCAAATTGTATCCTTTTTCTTACAGCAGGAATTCTGACAAGTGTTCACTCAGATATAGGTACAGAATAATTTCAAAATTGTTACACCCATACCACCATGAGAACCCTTCTTAAAAAAACAAAACAAAGTGTCAAATTTTCTTTTTTAGTTCTTCATGCCAAAGTATTCTGTTCAAATGCCACTGGGAATCATTGATTTTTTTTTTAAAATAAAGCTTATTTTATTATATATCCTTGCCAAAAATAACACACACACACACACACACACACACACACACACCCAAAGTTAACCAGACCTAAAGTTGTTCTTTTTTTTTTTTTTTAATTTAATTTTATTTTATTTTTTTAATTTACATTCCAAATCACTTCCCCTTTCCCGTTTCCTCCCTCCCCGAAAGTCCCATAAGCCCCCTTCCCTCCCTCTTTTCTCCGTTCAACCCCCTCTCATTACTCTGTCCTGGCGTTCCCCTACATCCAGTCTTTCCAGGACCAGGGGTCTCTCCTTCCATCTTTTTAGAAATCTATTGATATGCTGATTGTGTCTAGGGTATTCTGAGATTCTGGGTCAATATCCCCTTATCAGTGACTTCATACCATGTGTGATCTTTTGTGATTGGGTTACCTCACTAAGGATGATATTTTCAAGTTCTGACCATTTGCCTAGGAATTTCGTGAATTCATTGTTTTTAATTGCAGAGTAGTATTCCATTGTGTAAATATACCACATCTTCTGAATCCATTCCTCCGTTGAGGGACATCTGGGTTCTTTCCAGCTTCTGGCTATTATAAATAAGGCTGCTATGAATATAGTGGAGCATGTGTCCTTATTGCATGCAGGTAAAGTCTCTGGGTATATGCCCAGGAGTGGTATAGCCGGATCCTCCGGAAGTGTCATGCCCAGTTTTCTGAGGAGCCGCCAGACTGCTTTCCAGAGTGGTTGTACCAGCCTGCAATTCCACCAGCAGTGGAGGAGTGTTCCTCTTTCTCCACATCCTCGCCAACAACTGCTGTCTCCTGTGTTTTTGATCTTAGCCATCCTGACTGGTGTGAGATGGAATCTCAGGGTTGTTTTGATTTGCATTTCCCTAATGACTAAGGATGATGAACATCTCTTTAGGTGCTTCTCAGCCATTAGATATTCTTCAGGTGAGAACTCTTTGTGGAGCTCTGTACCCCATTTTTTAATAGGGTTACTTGCCTCTCTGGAGTTTAACTTCTTGAGTTCTTTGTATATCTTGGATATTAGCCCTCTGTCGGATGTAAGGTTGGTAAAGATCATTTCCCAGTTAGTTGGTTGCCGCTTTGTCTTTTTGACGGTGTCTTTTGCCTTGCAAAAACTTTGTAATTTAATGAGGTCCCATTTGTCTATTCTTGATCTTAGAGTATAAGCTATTGGAGTTCTGTTCAGGAAATTCTCCCCTGTGCCCATATGTTCAAGGTTCTTCCCTAGTTTCCCTTCTATTAGTTTCAGTGTGTCTGGTTTTATGTGGAGATCTTTGATCCACTTAGAATTGAGCTTAGTGCAAGGAGATAAGGATGGGTCAATTTGCATTCTTCTGCATGTTGACCTCCAGCTGAGCCAGCACCATTTGTTGAAAAGGCTATCTTTTTTCCACTGGATGGTTTTAGCTCCTTTGTCAAAGATCAAGTGACCATAGGAGTGTGGATTCATTTCTGGGTCTTCAATTCTGTTCCATTGATCTACATGTCTGTTACTGTACCAATACCATGCAGTTTTTAACACTATTGCTCTGTAGTACAGCTTGAGGTCCGGGATACTGATTCCCCCAGAGGTTCTTTTACTCTTGAGAATAGTTTTAGCTATTCTGGGTTTTCTGTTATTCCAGATGAATTTTTGAATTGCTCTTTCTAACTCTATGAAGAATTGAGTTGGGATTTTGATGGGGATTGCATTGAATCTGTGTATTACTTTTGGTAAGATGCTCATTTTTACTATATTAATCCTGCCAATCCATGAGCATGGCAGATTTTTCCATCTTCCGAGGTCTTCTTCAATTTCTTTCTTCAGAGACTTGAAGTTCTTGTCATACAGATCTTTCACTTGTTTGGTTAGCGTCACGCCAAGATACTTAATATGGTTTGTGGCTATCGTAAAGGGTATTATTTCTCTTACTTCTTTCTCAGCCTGCTTATCCTTTGAGTATAGGAAGGCTTCTGACTTGCTTGAGTTGATTTTATATCCGGCCACTTTGCTGAAGTCGTTTATCAGCTGTAGGAGTTCTCTGGTGGAGTTCTTTGGGTCGCTTATGTATACTATCATATCGTCTGCAAATAGTGATAGTTTGACTTCTTCCTTTCCAATTTGTATCCCTTTGACCTCTTTTTCTTGTCTAATTGCTCTAGCTAGAACTTCAAGTACTATATTGAAAAGATATGGAGAGAGAGGGCAGCCTTGTCTAGTCCCTGATTTTAGTGGGATTGCTTCAAGTTTCTCTCCGTTTAGATTGATGCTGGCTACTGGTTTGCTGTAAATTGCTTTTACTATGTTTAGATATGGGCCTTGAATTCCTGATCTTTCCAAGACCTTTAGCATGAAAGGATGCTGAATTTTGTCAAATGCTTTCTCAGCATCTAATGAGATGACCATGTGGTTTTTTTCTTTGAGATTGTTTATGTAGTGGATTACATTGATGGATTTCCTTATATTGAACCATCCCTGCATCCCTGGGATGAAGCCTACTTGATCGTGGTGAATGATCGTTTTGATGTGTTCTTGGATTCGGTTGGCAAGAATTTTATTGAGTATTTTTGCATCGATATTCATAAGAGAGATTGGCCTGAGATTCTCTTTCTTTGTCGGATCTTTGTGTGCTTTTGGTATTAGTGTAATTGTGGCTTCATAGAACGAGTTGGGTAGTGTTCCTTCTGTTTCTATTTTGTGGAACAGTTTGAAGAGTATTGGTGTTAGGTCTTCTTTGAAGGTCTGATAGAATTCTGCACTAAAACCATCTGGACCTGTGCTTTTTTTGGTTGGAAGACTTCCAATGACAACTTCTATTTCTTCAGGGGTTATAGGACGGTTTAGATGGTCTATTTGATCCTGATTTAATTTTGGTACTTGGTATCTGTCAAGGAAATTGTCCATTTCCTCAAGATTTTCTAGTTGTGTTGAATACAGGTTTTTGTAGTAGGATCTGATGATTTTTTGAATTTCCTCAGTTTCTGTTGTTATCTCTCCCTTTTCGTTTCTGATTTTATTAATTTGGATACTATCTCTGTGCCCTCTGGTTAGTCTGGCTAAGGGCTTATCTATCTTGTTGATTTTCTCAAAGAACCAACTCCTCGTTTTGTTGATTCTTTGTATGGTTTTATTTGTTTCTACTTGATTGATTTCAGCCCTGAGTTTGATGATTTCCTGCCTTCTACTCCTCTTTGGTGTATTTGCTTCTTTTTGTTCCAGGGCTTTCAGGTGTGCCATTAAGCTGTTAGTGTATGCTGTCTCCCGTTTCTTTTTGGCGGCACTCAGGGCTATGAATTTTCCTCTTAGCACTGCTTTCATTGTGTCCCATAAGTTAGGGTATGTTGTGCCTTCATTTTCATTAACTTTCAAAAAGTCTTTGATTTCTTTCTTTATTTCCACCTTGACCAAGTTATCATTGAGTAGAGCATTGTTCAGCCTCCATGTGTACGTGGGTTTTCTTTTGTTTTTGTTGCCATTGAAGACCACCCTTATTCCATAGTGATCTGATAGGAGGCATGGGATTATTTCTATCTTCTTGTATCTGTTGAGGTCTGATTTGTGACCAATTATATGGTCAATTTTGGAGAAGGTACCATGAGGAGCTGAGAAGAAGGTGTATTCTTTAGCTCTAGGATGAAATGTTCTATATATATCAGTTAGTTCCATTTGGTCCAAGGCTTCAATTAGATTCACTGTGTCCCTGTTTAGTTTCTGCTTTCCTGAACGATCCATTTCAGAGAGCGGGGTGTTGAAGTCACCCACTATTATTGTGTGCGGTGCGATGTGTGCTTTGAGTTTTAGTAAAGTTTCTTTTACGAATGAGGGTGCCCTTGCATTTGGAGCATAGATATTCAGGATTGAGAGTTCTTGATGGTGGATTTTTCCCTTGATCAGTATGTAGTGTCCTTCTGTGTCTTTTTTGATGACTTTGGGTTGAAAATCAATTTTATCCGATATTAGGATGGCTACTCCACCTCGTTTCTTGGGGCCATTTGCTTGTAAAATTGTTTTCCAGCCTTTTACTCTGAGGTAGTGTTTGTCTTTGACACTGAGGTGCGTTTCCTGCATGCAGCAAAAAGCTGGGTCCTGTTTACGTATCCAGTCTGCTAGTCTATGTCTTTTAATTGGGGAATTGAGACCATTGATATTAAGAGAGATTAAGGCATAGTGATTATTGCCATCTGCCATTCTTGACGCTATCTTTATGTTTGAGTGGTTATCTACTTTTGGGTTTGATTCAAGAAGGTTATTATCTCATTTTTTCCAGGGTGTTGTTTCTCTCCCTGTATTGGAGGTTTCCACCTATTATCCGTTGCAGGGCTGGATTTGTGGAAAGATATTGTGAAAATTTGGTTTTATCATGGAATATCTTGGTCTCTCCATCTATGGTGATTGAGAGTTTTGCTGGGTATAGTAGTCTAGGCTGGCATTTGTGCTGTCTTAGTGTCTGCATGAGATCTGCCCAGGATCTTCTGGCTTTCATAGTCTCTGGTGAGAAGTCTGATGTGATTCGGATAGGTCTTCCTTTGTATGTTACTTGGCCCTTTTCTCTTACTGCATTTAGTATTCTTTCTTTGTTTAGAACATTCGGTGTTTTGATTATTATGTGACGGGAGGTATTTCTGTTCTGGTCCAGTCTGTTTGGAGTTCTGTAGGCTTCTTGTATGTTCATCGGCATCTCTCTCTTTAAGTTAGGGAAGTTTTCCTCCATAATTTTGTTGAAGATGTTTACTGGCCCTTTAAGTTGCAAATCTTCACTCTCATCTATACCTATAATCCTTAGGTTTGGTCTTCTCATTGTGTCCTGGATTTCCTGGATGTTTTGGGTTACGCGTTTTTTGCATTTTGCATTTTCTTTGACTGTTGAGTCGATGCTTTCTATGGAATCTTCAGCACCTGAGATTCTTTCTTCCATCTCTTGTATTCTATTGTTGATGTTTGCATCTATGACTCCTGATTTCTTCCCAAGGTTTTCTATCTCCAAAGTTGTCTCCCTTTGTGATTTCTTAGTTGTTTCTACTTCCTTTTTTAGTTCCTGGATGGATTTGCTGAGATCCTTCACTTGTTTGTTTGTATTTTCCTGTATTTCTTTAAGGTATTTTTGCATTACCTCTTTCAGGATTTCTTCCTGATGACCCACGTTCTCCTGCATTTCTCTGAGCGATTTTTGTGTTTCCTCCTCATGGGATTCCATCTGTTGATCCATCGTCTCCTGCATTTCTTTAAGCAGTTCTCGTGTTTCCTTTGTAAGGGCATCTAACCGTTGATTCATTTCTTTAAGCAATTTTTGTGTTGCCTCCTTATGGGCATCCGTCTGTTGACCCATATTCTTCTGCATTTCTTTATGCAAATTTTGTGATTCCTTTGTGAGTGCATCTACCCGTTGATTCATCTCGTTAAGCGATTTTTGTGTTGTCTCCTTGTGCGCCTCCATCTTTTGATCCATGTTCTCCCGCATTTCTCTAAGCGATTTTTGTGTTTCCTTTGTAAGGGCTTCTAACCGTTGATTCATGGTCTCCTGTAACTCTTTATGAGATTTATTTGTGTCCTTCTTGTGATCCTCTAATAGCATCATGAGAAGTGATTTTAAATCCAGATCTTGTCTTTCGGGTGTGGTGGGGTATCCAGGACTTGCTGCTGTTGGAGAGTTGGGTTCGGATGGTCCCACATTACTTTGATTACTGTTAGTAACATTCCTACGTTTGCCTTTTGCCATCTGGATACCTCTGGTGTTAGTTGGTCCTGCTGCCACTGGCTGTTGGTTGGACCTCCTGTGAGCCTGCAAAGCTATTTCTGCTCCCCCTGGATTACCAGGATTCCCCTGGCACCGATTTCTGGGGCCTGCCTGCTCCTGAGTGACTTTGGAGCCCTAATGTGCTTTTCCCCAAGTGATCTTATATTGGGGAGGCCTTGCACATCTAAAGGCTCAGCCTAGTGGATTCCTGGAGCAGAGGTCGCCAAAGGGAGGCTGGCAGGCTCCTGCCCTGTGCAGGGGTGTGTGATCTCTCCTGGGGGGGGGAGGGGGCGTCCCTCTGCCAGGCAGAAGTCCCACAGCAGATCTGGCGCGCTGGTCACTGCAGATCAGCCCAGCACCTGGGAGCAGGTTACACACAAGCTGCCTGAAACCGAAGCGATATTATGCCTGTCTGTCTCTGAGCCTGGCGGTCCCAACTACCTGGTCACTGGAGCAAAGATGGCGGAGGGCAGTCTCCGTGGCGCTGCTCACCCTGTGGTCACGATGGCCCGCCGATCTGGCACCCAGACGACCACAGCGCCAACCCGCCCTCGGGCACAGACGGAAGCCCCAACAGGCCGTGTCCCAAGTGATGTTATATCGGGGGGAGAGCCTGGGTACCGGTCTCTCCAGCGCAGTCCGCGGGAACAGAGGTCGCGGAAGGGAAGCTGGCGGGCTCCCTCCCTGCGCGGGGTCCCTCCACCAGGCAGAAGGTCCCACCGCGGAACTGGCGCGCTGGTTACTGCAGATCAGCCCAGCACCTGGGAGCAGGTTACACACAAGCTGCCTGAAACCGAAGCGATATTATGCCTGTCTGTCTCTGAGCCTGGCGGTCCCAACTACCTGGTCACTGGAGCAAAGATGGCGGAGGGCCAAAGTTGTTCTTTTAAATTTCCCAACATGAGTTATACCATTAGTTTGATACATAGGTGCATTGGCTTATGAATCTTAGTGGTAAAGCTAATGGCCTCCTTCTCTTCTACCCCTTTCCTGGTGCCTTCATGGAGTCTCCTGCAGTCCAGGTTGGCTCGAGAATCCCTCTGTGAGGTTGGCCCGGAACTCCTGATCTTACTCCTGCAACCTCCTAAGTTCTGGGATTGCTGGCATAGCTAAGCCAGGTTTGGCTTTTTACCACCCCCACCTCCTTTCTTTGAGATAAGGTCTCACTAGCTAAGCGGTCTTGGCTGCTTTAGAACTCACTGTGTAGACCAGGCCACCTCAAGCTCTTGTTGAATCTTCTCTATTTGCCACCACACCTGGCCAACTTGACTTTTCATAACCTTCAAAAACAGAAGTTCTGGGGCTGGAGAGATGGCTCAGTGGTTTAGAGCACTGATAGCTCTTCTGAAGGTCCTGAGTTCAAATCCCAGCAACCACATGGTGACTCACAACCATCTTTAACGAGATCTGACTCCTTCTGGTATGTCTGAAGACAGCTACAGTGTACTTACATATAATAAATAAATAAAATTAAAAAAAAACCCTGGAAGTTCTAGTTTTTCCAAGTGGGTTAGACAGTTAACAACTATTTACCCTATTAGCAGCGGCTGCCTGCATCCTCTACTTTCCAGGGCTTGTTTATCCTGCCTGGCTTTCTCTTTTCTTTCTTTTCTCTTCCTTCTTCCCTCCCTCCCCTTACTCCTCTGGCTCTAGCTCTCTTGAGACAGGACAGTCAGTAAGTAGCCTTTGCTGACCTGGATGAAATTCACTGTGTAGCCTAGGCCTGGAACTTGCTGTAATCCCCCTGTTTCAACCTTCTGTAGGTTGGCCTAAGTACTTTCAGGCATTTGTGTTTGCAGCCTCTTTTTTACATCACTCTCGTGTAAAACTTTGAGCCACAGACACAACAGTGGAAAATGTCATTGTGCTGTTAACTGATTTTATTCAAAATGACTTCATTTTATAGTTCTTTGACTTAAGTGATATTGATAGAACCGTCTAAAGGAAACCACTAACCCCCGTTTTTGCATTGTTTAAATGTAGCCAATAACTGATAAAATGGTGCTTTCTTTGATTAAAAAAAAAATTCATTTTGCATGGTGTGGGAACCATGCAGACAAATTTTGAAATTTTGATAACAGTGAGAGGACTTGTAGGGATGATATTTTGTTGTGTAAGTTGAATAGTGTTTTGTCTACATTCATGAATTCTCTGGGTGCCAGGAATTGTACTACATGCCTTAAATTCTGGCACTCAGGAGGGAGAAGCTGCTATAAAATGCAGTGGGTGGTAGGCAGTGGACTTGACTTGGCACGGGCCAAGGTGTCTTTCTGAGAAATTAGGCCATGTGACAGACCTGGTATAAAGGAAGTTTATTTGGGGGAAAGGAGGAGAGTGAGGACCTGGAGAAGGGGTAGAGCAGATATAATTCATCATAGCTATTGCGGGGGGGGGGGGGCGGCACAGAGAAGGACTGAGAGGCCAGCCAGGAACATATGGGAACAGAGGATGGTGGGAGGGGGAGAAGGAAAAGGAGGTTCCTCTTCCTTTAAAAAAAGCTTTGTTAAAGGTAAGCATGAGGACTTATACCTGTAACCCCTTCAGCAGGAGGACTAATGAGAGTTTGAGGCTACCCTGAGCTACATAGTTAGTTCTAGCTAGCATGGGTTTCAGAGTGAGACCCTGTCTTTAAAAAACAAACTGGAAGAAAAACTTATTCTACACAGAGTTGCTCAAGGTTTAGAGCAAAGAGAGTCATGAAACACTATTTGTGGAAATGTAAATTGGTATAAACATGAAAATTAATTAGGAAGAATACTCAAATTATATTAAAAATAGAACCACTATATAGTCTGGCTGTCAAACATCTAGTTATCTAGTCAGAGTAAAATTTCTTTTCTTTTTTTTTTTTAAAGATTTATTTATTTATTTATTTATTACATGTAAGTACACTGTAGCTGTCTTTAGACACTCTGGAAGAGGTAGTCAGATCTTGTTACAGATGGTTGTGAGCCACCATGGGGTTGCTGGGATTTGAACTCAGGACCTTCAGAAGAGTAGTCAGTGCTCTTAACCACTGAGCCATCTCTCCAGCTCCAGAGTAAAATTTCTATCTTGAGGTGATACCTATATCCCCAGGCTCATTTCAGCTTTATGATAGCAGCAAGGTATAGAGATAACTTAGTGTCATTAAGTAGATGAATGAATAAAAAATGTGAGGTACATATACACAGAGAAATAGTGTTCAGCCTAAAGTATGTGCAGTATGAAGTGGTCATGGTAAAGAGAGTTAAAGGTCTAGTATTTGATCATTTCAGAGTGTGAGGCAAAAGGACAAAAGGATTGCTATGACCGAGTCCCACTCTTCCATCACCCTCACTGGAAAAAAAGCCAAACATAAATAAGTACAGGACTAGAGAGATAGCTCAACAGTTAAGAGCATTGGCCTTTCTTTCAGAGGACCTGGGTTTGGTTCCCAACACCCACAAAAGGCATCTCAAAGCAACTTGTAACTCCAACTTCAGGAGAATTCAAACACTCTAGCCCTTTAGGGTCTTTTAAGCTCATGCGCACATACCCCTACACAGATACATATATTTTAAAATGATTTCTAATTTTTTATGTGTATGGATGATATGTCTCAATGTATATTTGTGTTTTACATGCATGCAGTGCGTTTGGAGGCCAGAAAGAGAATCTGGGATCACTTGGGACTGGAATTAGACAGTTGGAAGCTGCCCTATGTGTATGCTGGGAATTGAACCCAGGTCCTCTGTAAGAGCAGCCAGTCCTCTTAATCTCTGAGCATCACCCCAGTCCCCACTAAACATAATTTACGAATAAAAATAAATCTTAAAAAAATAAGAGAGGCAGACGCAAGTAAATCTTCAAGAGTTCAAGTTCGGTTTGGTCTGCTATCAAGTTCCATGCTGACCACGGATACATAATGAGACTCTGTTTCAAAAAACAACAGCAACAAAACCCTTTTTAACCTCTTATTATCCTCTCCTGTCTCCCTACCTACTCTGAAGCAAACTCATTCCTATTCACTACCTGCCTGGTGGGAGCACAAAAACACATTCCAGGAATAATTCTCTCCTTTGAAGGTCTGAAGTCACAAGGCTTTTTTTTTTTTGTCTTGTTTTCTTGGAGTTGTCTCACAAGCACTCAGAATTCTCACATGACTCCATTTTCAGACTGTGTTCCTTCTTCCAAATTAGTACCCCTTTTATTTTGTTTTTTAAAGACACACACACACACACACACATATATACACATATACATATACACATACATACACACACACACACATATATATATGGGTTAGGGTTTTTGTGTGTGTGTGTGTGTGTGTGTGTGTATGTATATGAGTGCATGTATGTATATGCATCGTGCTTGTGCCTGGTGCCTACAGAGGTCAGAAGAAGGTATCAGGTCCCCTGGAACTGGAATAGTTTCACAGTTGTGAGCCACCATGTAGGTGCTGGAAACCAAACCTGGGTCTTTTAAAAGAACAGTGAGTGCTCTTAACCATTGAGCCATTACTGCAACTGCTCCCACACCGTATTGCTGTTGTCATAATTTTAACAAGAACACAAGGCTGCAGGTATCATCTCAAGATAGCAAGTTTACTCTGCCTAGATAACTAGAAGTGGAATTTATTATAATATGTTGTTATATGATAGGTATTGAATACAGAATATATGTGATTTGAGGAGATAATAAGAAAGGCAGTAATTTGAAGAAATTATGCAAAATATTTGTCTTAACAATTAGTTGGAAATAAAAATATTGGATGACATATAGAAAAGACCCACATGGTTAGAAATTAATGCATTTTTAAACAAAGTGTAGGCTGGTGGTGGTAGCGCATGACTTTAATCCCAGCACTCAGAGGTAGTGTTCAGCCTGGTCTACAGAATGAGTTTCAGGATAGCCAGGGTTACACAGAGAAACCCTGTCTCAAAAACCAGCCAACCAAATAACAACAACAAAAACCAAAATGTGTGTCAGTCAGTAAGGCGTTCAAAAAGCAATTTAGAAGACATTTGGGATAGTCCAAAAATGAAAATAAAATAAAATTTAAAATGCACCTAAAGCAGTAGAGAAATGGAGTATTTATCATTAAATTACTCTTATTAAAAAGTTCTATACTCTTATTCCCAGCAAGGCATTTTAAAAAAGATCAAAACATATCATATACATTTATGAAGGTGCCATAATGAAACTCATTTTGTGTATAATATATGCTAATAAAAACTTGAAAAGACAACAGTAAAACAGATAAAGTGTACAACTTATACTTAAAATGTATAAATCTTAGACAGACTAGGTGTTTAAAAACCCCACACTCTTAACTGAAGGGCTATTGACAGTTGATGGCTTCTGGTGGAGAGAGACTCAATTTTCTTTAAGGGTTGTGGTGCCTGGAAGGGTAACACAAGAGGTCAACACACTGCAGTAGATGGGTCTCACCTCCCTCAGTATGTGGGCACCACAAGTTAGATTTAGTGTTTTTATTTCTTTAAAACAAAACAAAAGACCAGTTGTGGGATGGAAAGGATGGTCTGGGTAGACCTGGGAAGAGTCAAAACAACATCGGGGGTAAATATGATCAAAATATATTGTATGATTGTCTTAGGGTTTTATTGCTGTGAAGAGATACCAAGAACAAGGCAACTCCTTTATTTAATTGGGGTTGCTTACAGTTTCAGAAGTTTATTATCATGGTGGGAAGTATGGCAGTGTGCATGCAGACATGGTACTGGAAAAAATGCTGAGAGTTCTACATCTTCATTCACAGGCATCAGAAGGGGACTGTGTACCACAGTGGGTGTAGCTTGAGCATAAGAGACCTCAAAGCCCACCCTCACAGTGACACTCTTCCTCCAACAATGATACACCTCCTAATAGTGCCATTCCCTATGGACCAAGGATTTAGACACACACGTCTGTAGGGGCTAGACCTATCTAAACTACCATAATGATATCCTGAATTAATTAAATATTATATTAAAAGACACAAGTCTACACTTGGGAAAACATTGTCAAATCAAGATAGAGAAAATATCCATCAATTTTCTAAATTTCCGTCTACTTCATTATTATCTCCTGATTGTGTCTTCTACCAATATAGTTTCTATCATTCATAAATGAATGAGACATGTTATCTCCAGGTAGCCCCAGCTGACCTTGAACTCCAAGATCTGCCTGGCTCTACCCCTCCCAAAGTGTTAGAATTAAAGTCATAGGCTACTTTTTTTTTAATGTGTGTGCTCTATCTGCATATACACCTGTATGCCAGAAGAGGGCATCAGATCTCTTTATAGATTGGTCATGATCCACCCTGTGGTTGCTGGGAATTGAACTCAGGACCTCTGGAAGAGCAAGCCAGTGTTCTTAACTGCAGAGCCATCTCACAAGTCTCCTGCGCCACACCTCCTTTTACGTATGTAAGTGTTTTGCCTACTTGTATGCCTTTGCACTACATTTATGCAGTGTCTTTGGAGGCCAGAAGAAGGCATCACATCCCCTGGGACTGGAGTTACAGGTGGTTTTCAGCCTCCCTGTGGGTGCTGGGAATGGAACCTGGGTCCTTTGGAAGAGCAGCTAGTGCTCTTAACTGCTAAGCCATCTCTCCAGCCCACAATGATTTTATTTTTATTATATGTATATGAATGTTTTGTGTGTGTATGTATGTATGTATGTATGTATGTACATGTCCCATGTATACATGGTACTCAGGAGGCAAGGAGAAGGTATCAGATTCCCCAAAACTGGAATTACAGACAGGTGTGAACTGACACATAGGCGCTAGGAATTGAACCCATCTTTTCTGGAAGAGCAGCCACTGAGCTATCTCTGCAACCAATATTTAAAACTTATATAGGCACGGTGGTGTATGCCTTTAATCCAACCAGTGGGGGAGGCAGATGCACATGGATCTCTGTGACTCTGAGGCCAGCTTGGTCTGAAGAGTCAGTTCTGTGCCAGCTGGGGCTACATAGTAGACTTTGTCTCAAACACACACACACCCCCCACCCACACACACTAATAAGAACAACAACAATACAAATGGAATCATATATGCATTCTTTTGGGGGTGGGCTCTGGTTGCTTCTACTCATAATAATTTCACATTTTATTATTCATCCATAGTATCAACATAGCATAAGTCTTTACCAAATAGTAGTGTGTGTATGTGTGTGTGCGCCACATTGTGAGTGTGAAGGTCAGAGGACAGATTACAGGGGTGTTGGCTCTCTCCCTTTGTGGGTTTCAGGTATCAAGCTGAGGTCATTAGGCTTTTGAAGAAGATATTTTACCCCTTGAGCCACCTCAATGGCCCTCTTTTTCAGGTTTTGAAACAGGATCTCACTGTGTAGTGCTGGCGTCAAACTCAAAATCCTCCTACTATATCTTCCCAAGTGCTAAGATTGCAGGTTGAACCACCATACTCAACTGATGATTTTTAAAGGAAGAGCTGTAGGTACAGGAAATGAATATAGTTGTGTTACAAATGTATTAGACTTTGTTGTAGGTAAAAGCTGACAAGATGATAAAATGCTTCTACAGAGTGAAGTTTGATTACAAATTTGTGAAATATGGTAGCTGATTATTCCTAACTCAGGAATGTCTTAATTTTGATCAATATAAAGTATTTCCAACCAATGATATATTTTCTTCTCTTTTAGGAAATAGAACAGCCATCATGATAGAAGACAAAGGACCAAGAGTGACAGACTACTTCGTTGTGGCAGGTCTCACTGATACATCCACTCTTTTGGATCAAGAAATAAATCGTATAGATGCTAAATCGATTGGCCCTAAAGCTCCAATCACAGACATTGCTGTTATTATCAAATCAGCTGGGGAAACTGTACCTGAAGGTTACACCTGTGTTGAAGCCACTCCATCAGCACTCCAAGCAAACTTGAATTATGGAAGTCTGAAAAGCCCAGAGCTTTTCCTGTGTTATAGGAGAGGGAGAGATAAACCACCCCTTACAGATATTGGGTATGATCACTTTCTTTTGCTATGGTAAAGGGAATTAAATTTATTTAAAGGTTAAAAAGGTACATTATAGAAATTGAAGTTGGATAGTTTTATTATTTTTTATTTTAAGATTAAGTTTAAAGATATATTGTATATCTATACGTCTTCTTAATTAGATACAAAAACACGAGGAGTTATGATAATAGGCATTGTGTTTTTAAGAGCTGTGTTGAATGATTAATAACTATAAATATGAACATCTTTAGGGAAGGACATTCCTTTTAAAAATATGTATTTGGAAGCTAAGTGGTGGCTCATGCCTGTATCCAAGCATGTGGTAGGTGGAAGCAGGAAGATTAAAACATTGAGGTCATCTGTGTCTGTGTACCAGGTTCAAGACCAACCTAGACTGCATGAGATCCTATCTAAAATATTGGGGTTGGGGAAAGTCTTTTTTTTTTCTCCCTCCATGGAGATGGGCCTGCTTTGCTTAACATATAAGCTTCTGGGTTCAATTTCCAGCACTACTTATTTAAAAAAAAATAGCTGGACAGTAATAGTGCACTCAGCACTCCCAGCACTCAGGAGGCAGAGGCAGTAGATCTTTGAATTCCAGGCCAGCCTGGTCTACACAGTGAGTTCCAGGACAGCCTAGGCTGTGTTGAAAAACCAAACCAAACTAACCAACCAACCAACCAACCAACCAAGAAAACAAAAAACTTTTTTCAGTAGCTGTTGTGGGAGGCTGAGAGATAGCTCAGTAGTGAAAGAGCATTGGCTGCTTTTTCAGAGGATCTGGGTTTAATTCCCATAACCCATATTGCAGCTCACAACTGCCTGTAAATCCATGACATCCTCATATAGACATAAATAAAAATAAATCATTAAAAAAAATCAGTAGTTGTAGTTTAATTGTCCGTTAAGATTTCTTCTTTGTAACTGCTGCAAAGACTTTTAATTTCAAAAATTGCGTTGATATTTTTCTTTGAAAATGATATTACTTTTATAATTCCCCTGATGATTTACTATGTGTGGATATTATATTGAAGTGTCATGTTTATTATAGCTACTATAAAAACCGATGGTAGAACCTGGTGATCATAGGGATACTCTCCTGTGATTTTGGCAGGATCAGTACTCAAGACTGTTTAGCTATATATCTAATTTGATAGATTACTTGAAAGCCTGTCTTAGAACTAACCCCATCCCCAACACACACACACACATGCACACACACAGAAGAATTGTGTTTTTGTCCATTTGCATGTCTTTTTTTGAATGTCTGTTTACATTATTTGCCTACTTTAAAAAACAGGGATGTTTCATTTTAAGCATTTTTTAAAAATAATACTTACTTGGTTTCTGGAGAGATGGTCTAGCTGCACAGCCCAGTCTGCTCTAGAGCTTTCAGTCCTGCTTAGCTGTCCTGAGTCCTGGCAAAAGCCAGTTGAAAATATTTTTATCTTGACACAGAAACTACAAGGGTAACAGAGTTCTCATATGTCCTTCACCAAGCTTTGTGCCTTTTTATTAATTTATATATTTTTAAAATTTTTACTTATTTTTAAAAATATTTATCATTTATTTTATGTGTGAGGGTTTTTTGTGCTATGTATATCTGCACACCATGTGGATGCTGGGAATCTAACCTGAGTCTCCTGGAAGAGCAGGTCTGCTCTTAACTACTGAGCCATCTCTCCAGCCCAGCTTGACTTATGGTTTTTTTTTTTCATTTTTTTTTTTTATTGAAAAAGGAAGTAAGAAGATTTTCTGATAAAATTGAAGATTTACATGGAAAATATTTCTGACAAAATTGAAGAAATATATAGAAAAACTAGTTAAAATCGACAATCTTCATGGAAAATTAGAGTAAAATGGTAGCCATAAAACCATTGCTAAATTAATTGAAAAAGGAAGTAGAAACATTTTATGATAGAATTGAAGATTTATGTAGAAAATATTTCTGATAAAATTGTAGAACAATAGAGAATAACATGTTAAAATTGAATAGAAAATTACACAGATAAAATGGTAGGCATAAAAATATTTCTAAGTTGATTGAAAGTGGAATTATAAACATTTTCTGATAAAATTAAAGATTTACATGGAAAATATTTCTGATAAAATTGAAGAAATAATAGAAAAACATGTTAAAATTGAAGATTATCATGGAAAATATACAGATAAAATGGTAGACATAAAAACATTACTAAATTAATTGACAGAGGAATTACAGATATTTTCTGATAAAATTGAAGATTAACATGAAAAATATTTGTTAGTCTATGTCTTTTTATGGGGGAATTGAGTCCATTGACATTATAAGATATTAAGGAATAGTGATTGTTGCTTCCTGTTATTTTTGATGTTCTTTTTATGTTTGTGTAGATACTTTCTTTTGGGTTTGTTGGAAAAAGATTACTTTCTTGCTTTTTCTAGGGTGTAGTTTCCCTCCTTGTGTTGGCGTTTTCCTTCTATTATCCTTTGTAGGGCTGGATTTGTGGAAAGATATTGTGTAAATTTGGTTTTATCATGGAATATTTTGGTTTCTCCATCTATGGTGATTGAGAGTTTTGCTGGGTATAGTAGTTTGGGCTGGCATTTGTGTTCTCTTAGGGTCTGTATGAGATCTGCCCAGGATCTTCTGGCTTTCATAGTCTCAGGTGAGAAGTCTGGTGTAATTCTGATAGGCCTGCCTTTATAGGTTACTTGACCTTTTTCCCTTACTGCTTTTAATATTCTTAGTTTAGTGCATTTGGTGTTTTGATTATTATGTGCCAGAAGAACTTTCTGTTCTGGTCCAGTCTGTTTGGAGTTCTGTAGGCTTCTTGTACGTTCATCGGCATCTCTTTCTTTAGGCTAGGGAAGTTTTCTTCTATAATTTTGTTGAAGATAATTTACTGGCCCTTAAGTTGTAAATCTTTCTATACCTATAATCCTTAGGTTTGCTCTTCTCATTGTGTCCTGGATTTCCTGGATGTTTTGGCTCAGGAGCTTTTTGCATTTTACATTTTCTTTTACTGTTGAGTCAATGTTTTCTATGGCAGCTTCAGCCTGAGATTCTTTCTTCTATCTCTTGTATTCTGTTGTTGATGCTTGCATCTATGCCTCTTGATTTTTTTCTGAGGTTTTCTATCTCCAGAGTTGTCTCCCTTTGTGATTTCTTCATTGTTTCTACTTCCATTTCTAGATCCTGGATAGTTTTGTTCAATTCCTTCACTTGTTTGTTTGTGTTTTCCTGTAATTCTTTAAGGGATTTTTGTGTTTCCTCTTTAAGGGCTTTTACCATTTGACCCATGTTCTCTTGTAGTTTTTTAAGGGAGTTATTTATGTCCTTCTTGAAGTCCTCTATCAGCATCATGAGATGCGATTTTAAATCCAACTCATGCTTTTCCGGTGTGTTGGGGTACCCGGGACTTGCTGTAGTGGGAGAACTGGGTTCTGATGTTCCCTAGTAGCCTTGGTTTCTGTTGGTAGGTTTCTTGTGCTTGCCTTTCGCCATCTGGTTATCTCTGGTGCTAGTTGGTCTTGCTGTCTCTGGCTGGAGCTTGTCTCTCCTATGGGCCTGTAAGCCTGTGTCTGTACTCCTGGGAGACCAACTCTCTTCTGGCAGGGTCTGTGCACAGAAGGCTGTAGAGCTGCCTGGCTCCCTGGTACAAATGGAGTCCTGTCCCAGCAGCTCCACTGACCTTATGCCCTGTATGCTCCTAGCTGTTCCCCTCCAGAGAGAAGGTGGAGATCTCACCTCCGCACTCAGAAGTGAAAGCACTGCTGGGAAATCACTCTCCTGGCGACCATGCACAGAAGACTGTGGAGCCATCTGGCTCCCTGGTTTTTGAGACAGGGTCTCACTATGTAGTTCTTGACTGACCTGGAACTCATGTGTATATTATGTAGAGATCTATTTGCCTCTTCCCCCTGACTTCTGGGAGGAAAGGTGTGTACCACCGGACCTGGCCCCCTTTATTTTCCTGAGGCAATCTAATTATACATGGTGTGCCACCACATCCTGTTGTGTGTACATTTAAGAATTGCATTATCTTATGTTACTTGCAGATTTTTTTCACATTTTGTATAATTTTTTTACTTACTCTTTTTGAAATTACATTTTAAAAATTACTTTGTGTATGTACAAATGTGTGTATGAGTACATGTGGAGTTATTTCTTTGTTTTCACCATGCAGTTCTCAGTGATCAGAGCTAAGGTTGGGCTTGGCAGTAAGTTCCCTTACCTGCTGAGCCAACTCTCAAGCCAGAGAGGTTTGGGTTTTTTTGTTTGTTTGTCTGTATGTTTTGATACAGGATTTCACTTTGTAGACTAAGCTGGAGTTCCCTGTGTATCAGTCTTGTGCCTCAATTGGGATATTTGGCCCATTTTACTTGATAGTATTTGGACTGTGTGGTTTTGTTGTTGTTTGCTTTCTTTCCCTGTCTAGCCCGGAACTTGTATAGACTAGGCTGGCAATCCAGAGATCCTCGTGCCTCTGCCTCCCTAGTAAGTAGAGCTCATTCTGTCTAAGAATTTTTGAAGATAAAAGTGTGACAAGAATTAGGAGGCATGTTTTTCTAAAACCACCTGAATACTCTGTAGACGTTTTAGAGCCTGACCAGAGGATGTCTGTAGTGTTCCCATTCCATTCTTATGTGTCTTGTCATAAAAAGTTGAATTGCTCAATCCAATTTTTGCTTCTTAAATCATGTCTAAGCTTTTAAAAAATAATTCAGAAAAGTATAATTTCTAAAATAATAATTTTAGTCATGATTGAAGTTTGGAGAGCAACAGAAATGGCTAAAATTTTGTTTGCTCATTTCAAGAAGAAAACAGCATTAACTTAAAACCTTTCTCTTCCTTTCCTCCCTGCCACACAGAGTTCTGTATGAAGGGAAAGAAAGGCTTATTCCAGGATGCGAAGTGATCCAAGCCACGCCATATGGCCGCTGTGCCAATGTCAACAATAGTTCAACTACTTCTCAAAGAATCTTTATCACCTATCGAAGGGCTCCTCCAGTGCGTTCCCAGAATTCCTTGGCTGTAACTGATATCTGTGTTATTATAACCAGTAAAGGAGAAACCCCTCCTCATACTTTCTGCAAAGTTGATAAAAACTTAAACTGTGGCATGGTAAGAACAAAGTTGTCTTATTTTCATATTTTTGTTATTCTTGTTTATATTTTTATGTCTCCATTTTTCAAATTTAAAAGGACTTGTGGAGCTGGGGATTAAGCCAGGACCTTGTGCATGCTAGACTAGCTCCCTTATTATGTAGTACTATCTGTGTCTTTCTAATATGCATAAATCATGATTTTTAATATTCTAATGACACAGAAAAAGTATAATTTCAGCTTGGGATTTTATTTATGTGTATATTTTAATATTTTCTGTTATATCGTTATAGAGATTTATTAACTTTTGGTTTTCAATAGTAGCTTTAAGGATAGTTACAGATAGATTGATTGAGAACTCTCCTTACATTGTAGTTTTACTTTTTGACAGGGCTACTAAAACTCAGACATGACTATAATCTCAGCTCTGAGGCACAGTCCGAAGAGTCAGGAGTTCAAAGCCAACCTTAGTGGAATAGAACATTCCTTAGCCAATCTGGTCTACAAAAGTCAGACCTGCCTCAAATAAGCACACAGAGTCCTGAAGAAGGGAATTGGGCATATGCATTTGAGTTATAGTTTTATAAGACTAATGTTTATCATTGGGTTAGATTTATTGTGAAGATAGATGGTAATGCATACATTCATAACTGTTAGTAAAGGCGATAATCTCATAGTCTCCTAGAGAATTCAGGCTTTCCTATTTTGGGCTTTAGTGTTCATTCCTTTTTGTGTGGCTCTCTTTCAAGCACTAGTAGGCTCTGAATGATGACAAAACTATGAGCTTTTTAAAAAGTTACCCCCATCCCCGTGTGTGTGCATGTTGTCTTGCATATGTGCACACATAGAGGACAGGAGATCACTTTCAGGAGTTGAGTCTCTATCTGAACTCAGGTTGTCAGGCTTCACAGTGAGCACCTTTGTCCACTGAACCATCATCCCACTGGCCTCATCAACTCTAAACTTTTCAAACTGTCTATTAAAAAACCAAAAAAACCTGCCGGGCGGTGGTGGTGCACGCCTTTAATCCCAGCACTTGGGAGGCAGAGGCAGGAGGATTTCTGAGTTCGAGGCCAGCCTGGTCTACAAAGTGAGTTCCAAGACAGCCAAGGCTACACAGAGAAACCCTGTCTCGAAAAAACCAAAAAAAAAAAAAAAAAAAAACAAAAAAACCAACTTGTTTCTTTCCAGTTAGTGTTGTCAATCATATTTACCAACGTTATTCCATATAGTCTGTTTAGTAAATAGTATATTTATTTATTTATTTATTTATTTATTTTGGGTGCTGGAATTGAACTGTACCACTGAGCTCCATTCCTACCCTTATAAATGTAGGTTTTAGTTTAAGGATATTTATTATTGTTGCTGAGTCAGAGTCTCATGTATGCCATCCCAGGCTGGTCTGGAAATGGCTATATAGGTAAAGAAGACCTTGAACTCCCAGTCTCCCTCTCCTGCCTCTACCTCCCCAGTGCCAAGATAACATGTATGCACCACCAAGCTCAATTTTATGTGGTACTGGGAGTCAAACTCAGGGTTTGACAGGGTTTCACAATACTAGTCAGACATTTATTAATAACTAAGGTACTTAGCTCTTCCCTGCCACTCTTGCTTCCCCCACCCCTAACACACACACACGCACACAGGGTTTCTCTGTGTGGCCCTAGCTAACCTGGAACTTGCTCTATAGACCAGACTGGCCTCAAAACTCATAGGCATCCTCTCTCCTGCCTCCAGAGTGTTGGGATTAAAGGTGTGCACCACCATTGCTTTTTGTTTGTTTGTAAAGATAGGATCTTTGTATTTTGTAACCCAGGGTGGCCTCTGATTCACTACCTTCCTCACCCTGAATGCTGGGATTACAGGCAGGAATTACCCTTCCTGGCTCACTAAGAGTTGTAAATGATTTGTGTGGATAAATATCAAAATCTCTAAATGACATTAAAGATCATCAGTTCCGCCCTTTCACATTTGGTTAGTTTTTTTGAAAACTTATTTATCTTTTACAGTGGGGTTCCAGTGTGTTTCTGTGTTACAAGAAGTCTGTGCCTGCTTCAAATGCAATAGCATATAAGGCTGGTAAGTGAACTGAAGATCTGTCCCAGTTGAACGAACTGGTGAATGCTTATTAAATTGGGCTGGCTAGAAGAGACAAAATATGTTCTATTATATACTTTGTAGAATTGATGTATTTATTAATTATCTATATTTTTAGCATGTAAATGTTGAAGTTTTCTTGTTATATGCTGTTAGATATACTAATACCACCCTCTATATGTTATTAAATTTAAACTTTTGTCCAAGCAAGTGTTTGAGGCATAAACCTCCAGGCTTTTGGTCTACACTAATAGATTTAATAATTCAGTGCAAATTGCTTACTCTTTGTCTTTGTATTTGGGCAGTCATAAAGTCATAAAAACTGCGTCTTTACTTCTTACATTTCCTTCTCTTATCTTTGTGTGTCTGATTTGAAAGCACATGTTACTTGCCATGAAAGGTGGACTTGCTTCCTTTCTCTCTTGTTGCAAAGAATCAGCTATATGGAGGAGAGGAGGGCCTGAGAAACTTTTCTGCCATGAAGTTTTTGGGAAATCTATCGCCACATTCTAACTGAACACTAAAGTGTCAAGGGCTGTAAAGATTTAAGTGTGACTTCTTCATCCCACTGGTATGGTGGGATAAAATCTGAAAATACAGGTATGCTCCAGTTGTAAATAGCAGATACTGGAATGCTTCTTTGTGAAAAGAAGCAATGTCAATTACTTTTGCTTTTGCAGTTTTTGAGATGAAATTTTATGTTAGGAAAATTAGGCAACTCCGTATCTGAAAACTCTTGTCCTCATAGCATCATTTATACTAATGAACTAAACCATTTACTTTATATAAAACAAAAGCAACAATTAATAAGAAATTCAGAATCATTTTAGAGTGTGATATTGTTTTGTCTATAATACACGATTACCTTGAAGTCTTTTCTTTGAAAAGGGACATGGTACTAACAGACAATCCTCAAACCTAGAATATTTACAAAAAGTTTGCAAAAGTATTTAGAATCTGAATTTTACACATAGAATACAGAATTTTTGAGGCTGAACTTTCATGTTTTTGGCTTGGAAGTCGGCTGTGTGTTGGTGACATTAGAGGTTAGTTAACTGACTGTGTGCAGCTCCCCTTGAAGGGCTCTGTTAGGGCTCTCAGTGCTGCTTGCTACCTGCCCTCCTTCCAGGGAGGCCCCTACTTTACTCAGGTGAATGCCTTTTATACCAAGGCTTTCAGCATTGTCTTACATTCAAGGAATGACATTTATCTCTTCTCTGAATTTTTCCTAAAGATTACCTGAAGTAATTAAATTTGCCTTTATCTTTCTTATCATTCTTTACAAGGTATTAACACATTTAGGGAAAAAATATGTTGATTTTTGATCAGATTAAATTCTTTATTAGTATCTTTTTTTAATTTTTATTTATTTATTTATTTATTTATTTATTTGGTGTTTTGAGATAAGGTTTCTCCATCTCATGGAGCCCTGACTGTTCTGTAATATTTTACATTTTATGTTGTAATTATAACATATAAAAGATAGATTGGCTTATCTTAATTTCTATTATAGAAAAATATATTTAAAAATTTTATACCAATATTTCTAAGAAATTTGATAGTACAATGTGTTAGTATGTATCATGAATAATTTATATAAAAGCGATTTTTTTTTTGAAGAAATGTTATCCTTTCTTTGAAAGGTTTGATTTTTCGATATCCGGAAGAAGACTATGAGTCTTTTCCGCTCTCAGAATCTGTGCCGCTCTTCTGTCTTCCTATGGGAGCCACTATTGAATGCTGGGATCCTCAAACCAAATACCCACTTCCTGTTTTCTCAACATTTGTCCTGACAGGTTCTTCAGCTGAAAAGGTATATTTTGTGTCTTATTGATTAAACCTGTTTTGTCCATATTTTAATGTTGTAATGTGGTTCATATATGTTTTATTTGAATGTTAGGGTTATTTGGATAAAAGATATTACTATAATTCCCAGTATAAAAATAAAAAATAACCAGTTCCAAAGTATGCACAACCCAGTGAACTTTTATACAGATAGAATTAGCAGATTTTGGGTCGGGTTGATTTTAGTATATGATTTTTAAAATTTATTTGCAAGCTTTTTTTAAAATAGTAAAGTTTACGAATCTCAAAAATGACATGAAAACTGTGATTGGGAGGTAGACAGGCTCAGAGAGATCTGTGAGTTCAAGGCCAGCCTGATTTACATATCGAGTTCCAGGATAACCAGAGGTATGAAGAGAGATCTTGTCTCAAAACAAACAAAATTAGTAGGCAGAAAAAACAGATGACTAGAAATTAGAAATGTGATCTTTAAAATTAAAAAAATAAATGCAGTTAAAATTCATTGACTCTGATTTTGGTTTTTTGAGATTGTGTCTCACTATGTAGCTTAGACTGACTTCATTTACATGGATCTTCTTGCCTCAGTCTCTTGTGTTAAATTATAGGCATGTTCTACCATACCTAGCTTTCAGCAAGTGGTTTCAACAACATACGTATCAATACTCAAAGGGAGAATTAATGAAGAGGAAGGTAGACTTTCTAAAATGTAGCACTGAAAAGGGCAGAACATAAAATTCAAAAATAAGCAGATATGACCGGGCATGGTGGTACATACCTTTAATTCCAGCACTTGGGAGGCAGGTGGATCTCTGGGTTTGAGGCCAATCAGGTCTACATAGAAGTTCTGTCCTAGCAGGGGACAGTGGGACCCTGTCTTAAACAAACAAAAAAGCAGATAACAAATAAAAATATAACACATAGAATTGGAAGGCTCAATAAATGAATTCCAAAAGAGTAAACTAGTAAAGGTTACATTTTTAGTGCCTAGCACTTACTTGGGTACTGGGGATCTGAGCTCAGTTTCTCGAGCTTGTGTGGCACATGCTTCATTCACTGAGCCATTCTCCCAGTACCCGTTCACTTTTGAAAATAGCGGCTTATGTTGTCTGTCTACATAGAGATGTTACCAAGTCATCTGGACATAGGAATTGATTTCTGGGATGAGGTCAGACAAAAATAAAGATTGGTGTTCTGTTAGTGAGATGGTTGTAGTTCAAACCATTAGAAAATGAACTTTTCCCAATAGAATTAGCCGAAATATAGCAATATTTAAATGATGAGCAGATTTTGGATCTACCATGTGAAAGAAAGAAGTTAGCAGAATAAAGAAGTGTTTACTCTCATACCAGAGAAGTCAAGATTTTGAAGATAGGACTATGGTTTTAATTTTGTTCTAGAGAGGAAAAGGGGGTAAAGCACTGAAAGTGTTTTTGCTAGATCTTTTTTTTTTTTTTTTTTTTTGGTTTTTCGAGACAGGGTTTCTCTGTGTAGCCCTGGCTGTCCTGGAACTCACTTTGTAGACCAGGCTGGCCTCGAACTCAGAAATCCTCCTGCCTCTGCCTCCCAAGTGCTGGGATTAAAGGCGTGCGCCACCACCACCCGGCTTTTTTTTTTTAAAGCTTTTTTTTTGTTTTTTGAGACAGGGTTTCTCTGTGTAGCTCTGGCTGTCCTGGAACTCACTTTGTAGACCAGGCTGGCCTCGAACTCAGAAATCCACCTGCCTCTGCCTCCCAAGTGCTGGGATTAAAGGCGTGCGCCACCACTGCCAGGCGTTTTTGCTAGATCTTTAATGGTAATCTTGATGAGAACTGTTGTAGTGGGTGTAGGTGAAAATAGTTCCCTAACAGAACATGGCTATTAGCCTGCCACAGGTACTTTACCAGGCAGCTGAGGAATAGCAGATGGTTCAAGCCACATAGGGACCTACAATTTCAGATAATTGGAGAAAAAGGGAGAATAAAGAGTTCAGATGTGACCAACAACCAGGTAGGGATTAGACCATGTGAAAATCAACTGTACTTCAGTGACCTAGAGCTTGCTGTGTGCAGCCCTGAGTTGTATTACCATCACCAGACAAGCAACCAAATCACACTCTAAACTCAGATTCTATCTTACGCTTCATCATAAGGACTGAAAAGTATAAATCTCTTAGAGGACTGGCCTTCTCTCTAATGATAAAATTTTAAAGAAATATTTTACAAGAAACCATTGGGAAAAGTCTTCATGCATGCCATTGAATTTGCTAATATGACACCAAAAGGTCAAAACAGAAAAGAAATGGCTAAATTAGATTTCACCAAAATGAAAAACTTTGATCTGTCAAAGAATATATGAGTGGTGCGTACCCAAGGTTCTAGCATTTGGACAAGGAGCCCGAGCCTCTCAAGTTTGAAGCCAAGCAGGATTACATGAGACTACCTCAACACAATCAAATAAGAAAGCCCCAACATTTTAAGAGCAGGAAAGAAACCACAACTGACAAGAAGGGAGAAAATATTTGCAAAATATGTGTCTTAGAAGGCTTTTATTTTTTCTGATGGGGATTTAACTCAAGGATCTCCTTGCAGGCAAAGCATTCTGTTTATACCCCTAGCTCCTAAGTGTTTATATTCAAAGCATATAAACACACTAACAACAAAGTCTTGACCATCCCAATTCAAAAATGGGTCAAAGGACTGTGTATAAGTTTGGTTTCTGTTATTGTAGTAAACACCATGGCCTAAAGCAACTTGGGGAGAAAATCGTTTATTTCATCCTACACTTCCAAGTCAGAGTCTCTCATTGAGGGAAGTCAGGGCAAGATTTGAAGCAAGAGAGATTTTGGATGAAAATGGTTTGCTGTTTTTTCTCCAGCTCATTTTCAGCTACTTTTTAAAACAGCCCAGGCTCACCTTTGTAGAAATGGTACTGCCTACAGTAGGCAGGGCCCTGAGACATCAATTTGCATTCAAGAAAATACCTCACAGTTATAGCTACAAGCCGTTGTGGTAGAAGTAGTTCTTTAATTGAAGTTCCAAACCTCTTTTCAGTTGTGTCAGGTTGACAACCAAGGTTAATTATCACAGACTTACAGTTCTATTGCTGTGAAAAGATACCATGACCAAGGTAACTCTCATAAGAGAAAACATTTGATTGGGGCTGGCTCACACTTTCAAAGGTTGTTCATTATCATCATGATGGGAAGCATTCAGTACGCAGGCAGACATAGTGCTGGAGAAGTAGCTTAGAGTTCTACATCCTAACTCAGTGGGCTGCAGAAAGAGAGTGACATTTGGCCTAGCTTGGGCTTTTGAAACTTCAAAATCCATTCCCAGTGCTGCATTTCTTTCAACAAGGCCACACCTCCTAATCCTTCTCCTTGATGACTAAGCATTCAAATCTGTGACCCTATAGGGCCGTTCTCATTCAAACCACCACACAGACTTAAATAGACATTTCTCCAAAGAGACATAAATGACCAGTAAGCTTGTAAGAGATGCTTAGCTTCATGTAATTTGGAGATGCAAAGTTATGGTAAAGTGGCATTTCTCATCTATTAGGTTGGCTGTTTTAACAGCAAAAAATCAGAAAGTCAGTATTACTGAGAATATAGAGAAAGTGGAACCCTTGAACCCTGCTGGTATGAACAACAGATTGGCAGCTTTTTCAAAAGGAAAATGGAATTACTTGATGACGGTCTATTCTGAAGACTGTACCCAGAGAACCTGGGACTCATTGAACCTAGGGACTCAGAAAGACACTGGATGCGAGTATTCTTACAGTATTATCACAGTGCAAGTGTCCACAGAAGAGTGAAAGGAAAGTAGAATTTTCTTATATATTCTATAGAATATTACTCAGCCTTAAAAAGATAAAATTCAACTACATGCTGTAACATGAATGAACTTTGAAAACATGCTAATAAAAATAAGCAAGACACAAAAAGAATAAACACTGCTTGTAACTATAGTAGGTACCATTAGAATAGGCAATTTTATTGAGACAGAAAGTAGAATAGAAACTACTAACAATTTGAATTAGGAGTGGGAGAAATGGGAAGTTATTGTTTAAGGGGTACAGAGCTTCTCTTTAGTGATCAAAAAAAGATTTTGAAAGTGGATAACAGTGGTGGTTACACAATATTGTGAAGATTAATGCCACTGAATAGTATTCATAACAGTAGTTAATATGTCCAGAGGTGAGCGACACCTGCCTTTAACCCCAATCAATACTCAGGTGACAGAAACAGGTGAATCTCTGTGAGTTTCAGACAAGCCAGGGTTATATATCTTAAGAGAAAAAGAAAATTAATGTTGCCTGAAGGGATGGCTCAGTGCTTAATTTCTTGTCATGCAGGTATGAGGACCCACGTTTGAATCCATAGAGCCCACATAAAGTCAGATATGGTAGTGCATATCAGTAACCTCAGTGTTCCAGTGGTAAGATGGGAAGCAGGAACAGGAGAATCCAGAAGTTTGTTAGACCACTTGGCTGGGCATATATAATGGCAAACAGCGAGACCCCGTGTCATGGTAGAAAGTGAGGGTAGATATATGTGCCATGGCACATGTACCTTCACATGTAGGTACATTTAAAAAATGACAAATGTGACCAACTGTATGTTTCTGTATATTCAGTGTTCTGAAAAATGGCATACAAGCAAGTACAAGTTGAGTGAGGTCCTTAGCAGACCCTCTCTAAGTGTTGGCTAAAAATACAGGGAGTGCTTAAAAGTGAGAACAAGTCAAAACAAGGTTGCCTTTTTAAAATATGTGTGTGTGTGTGTGTGTATAGGAATACATGTGTTGCATATGCCTGTAGAGGTCAGAGGGCAACTTTTAGGAGTCACTTCTCTCTTAGTAGGAATTTGGTAGTTTGGACTCAGAGTGTCAGGCTTACAAAGTTAAATGTTGTGCCTGCTGAGCTACCCCACCTGCATAAAAGGTTGCTCAGTCCTCTTTTTCTGTTCTATTCTTTCCTATTCTGTTCTGCTCTTTTTCTGTTCTCCTCTCCTCCTCTTTCTTTTTGTAGATAATACATGCTTAAAATATTAATCACACTGTGTGGGAGGATCTAGATGGATTTGCATCAAAATCTGGTTGAGTTTGGGTTGAAATATTTGGTTGAGATATTTCATGTTATTTATCTGTTTAGTATGTAGTCCCAGAAAATATTTGTTTAATAAAGAGCAGTGGGTATGAATATCTACTGGTAGAGTGGTTGCCTAAGATGCTTGGGGTTTGGGGTTTAATTTCCAGCATGAAATATAAAAAGTGAAAAATGCAGAGAAAAAGATGACTTTTCAAAAACAATCTCAAATCTTACAGCAGTTCTTTGACTGTAGGTGTATGGAGCTGCCATCCAGTTTTATGAACCTTACTCTCGAGAACTGCTAACAGAGAAGCAACTTTCACAGCTGGGCCTCCTGACCCCCGTGGAGAGAAAAGTGGTCTCCAAACCCATCAATTCAAACAAATGCATTTGTTTGCTTTCACACTGGCCTTTTTTTGAAGCTTTTAAGAAATTTCTTATGTTTATCTACAAAGTTTCTGTGTCTGGACCACATCCTCTTCCCATTGAAAAGTATGTATAATGAAGAGGAGTCATGTCTATGGAAATCAGATGTGTAATGCTCATTTCACTGTTTATATAACTTAGCAGCAGAGTTGAAAGGGAAGGAGAGTCATAGTCAACTTATTTTAGCTTATTCTCTTTTCACCTGAATCGTTGAAATTAAGAACTTGAAGTTGGAGCATGGCCTTATGATGCTTTTAAGAATTCTGGTGAGGAGTTAACTTGCATAGATGTGTGGGTTTTCCTATTTGTTCTTTGGAAATCAAGACAACGAATGTACGCATGTGCTTTGTGTAAGCAGCCAATACAAGATCTAGGTATAATGAATGTTCATCTCTAAACTAATGGGGAAATTTGAAAGGTAAATTAACTGATTTTAAATGTGTCATTTTAGCACGAGGCAGAATGCTTCATAATTCTCTTTGTCATATAGACACGTTTTATAAGGAAGGAAAATAGATGTGGAGCTATGAGGACTGTGGGTTTTGATTGTTTGTTTGTTTTGTTTTGGGGGGTTGTTTTGTTTTCAGACAGGATTCTCCTTGTAGCCCAGACTGGCTGCAGACTCCTAGGCCTCTTAGTTTCAGAGTTCAGGAAATTTATAGGAATGCATGGGTCATTTATTTTTTGAGGCCAAGAGGAATGGCTCAGCAGGTATTCTTGCAGAAGATTTGGGTTGGATTTCCAGCATGCTCATGTCAGCCCACAAATTACTCATAACTCTAGTTCTAGAATATCTAACACACTCTTTTGACCTCCACATGTCATGTACAGACATAAACAAAACATTCAGACACATAAAATTAGTGAAATAAATGAATAAATAAAAACTTACTGTATACATGCATTTATGTGCACACATGTGTATAAACTACCAAAGCACACAAATTGAAGTCAGAAGACAACTGAGTGTCACTTCTCTCCTTCCACCATGGGCTCTGGGAGGATCAAACTCAGGTTGTCAGACTTGGTAGCAGACACTTTTACCCCCTGAGCCATCTCTCTGGCTCATGTTGTTTGTTTATTATTGTATCTAATAAAGACTTTAGTAGCAAACCAAGAAAGGTTAAGAACTTTGTGTAAACTCATTACAAAATCAAAATTTAGTATAAAAATAGGATTTCTACTTTTTTCCCAGAATATAAGTTAGTGGTTTATGGTTTTACATTTAATTTTTGGTTGTCAGATTAATTACATTGAGGTGAATTTTAACATTGGTGATAAGTAAGCAAGCTTATGGACAATTGCAATTCTATGGTTTCTACAGTAGACTTAGAGATCAATGATGTGATCGTTGTTCTTCTCTTTTTTTTTTTTTTTTGGTTTTTCGAGACAGGGTTTCTCTGTGTAGCCCTGGCTGTCCTGGAACTCACTTTGTAAACCAGGCTGGCCTCGAACTCAGAAATCCTCCTGCCTCTGCCTCCCAAGTGCTGGGATTAAAGCCATATACCTCCACTGCCTGACAGAAATAGCTTTTTAAGAAAACTATTATTTTATTTGTGTGTGTTCATGTTCATACCACAAGTATATCATTACCCATGGAGGCCAGAAGAGGAGCGTGGAGCCCCTGGAGCTAGATTTACAGGTTATTGGTGAGCCAGTAGGAACTTAATTCAGGCTCACTGCAAGAGTGTAATCATTCTTAGCTGCTTCTGTATTTTAATAGAGCTACTTTTATATTATTGTTTTCCTGATGAAAATAATGGTTTTTGTTTGTTTTATTAGACAAGGTCTCACTCTGTAGTGCAGGCTGGCCTAGAACTCTCTAGGAAGCCCAGGCTAGTTTTCAGCTTGTAGTAATCCTCCTGTCTCAACGTTTTAAGTACCAGAATTACAAGAATCCACCAGTATGCTTTGCAAAAGTTTATTCTTTAGCCCAGTTTTAAACATGTGGTTTTTCTATTGGGATGATACATAGTGGAATGAAAGTCTTGCTAAGATCTGAAATACATTTAAGAATAACTATGGTATTCATTTTACAATCTTTCCTAGGCACATTTCACATTTTATGCAAAATATTCCTTTTCCTTCACCACAAAGACCAAGAATCCTCGTACAGGTAATGAAAAAGGAGTCTATTCATGTCAGTTTGTGCTAAGTTCTTTGAGTGTGAGATGAAGCAGTATGTGTGTTTGAAGTTCTGACTATTCTTTATTGAACATTCTTTCCTAGTTGGTTTTTAGACCCCAGGTGAATAGAACTGGAGTAAATATAACTTATGATTCATGGTATTGTTTTCATTGGTCCATGTGTGCCCTTTCCATAGCTAAATTTAATAATTAAACCCATAACATAAAATTATATTATGGTTATATCCTTAGTTTCTGAGTAACTGATAATATAATATTTTAGTATTTAAATTTAAAATTTATTTGTGAGGAAGGAAATTAATACAGCTTTTAACAGTACTTTTAGACTGTACTAAAGAACCTGCTTCTTTCTCAAGCCTAGGTAGTGACAGGCCTAGGTAGGTACACAACTTGTGACATTTACTATTTAGAATCAGTACAAACAAGAGTCCAAAGATTTACTGTTTGATTGTAGGAATGAGATCCAGTTGTTATGGAAGTTGTGAAACATTTAGCTTTCTGTTTATTTGCTGTCTCTTCCTGAATCTCAACAGTTTACAAACTGACACTCAGTAGCATTATAGTCTAATGAGACAATCTATTTAATATTTCTTCTAAAATATTATCTATACTCTATAGCAGGACTAAGTCAGAAACTGTTGGTCTGAATGTATTTCAGTTCAACAAGTATTAATATGTACTAGACAGTTACTAAATGCTTAACTAAGTTTCTTGAATGAATAAATTCGAAGCTCTTATAAAAATTATTCCAAAATTTAACCTCCTAACTTGCTCAAAACTCAGTTATCAATTTAAGAAGAGCTGATTTAAAAAAAAAAACCAAAAAACAAAAACTCCTCTCAGTATTTAGTTATCATTTATATCTCAGTGTACTTAAAATTACAGACCTTTCTACATATTAGCAATGTTCTGTTTAGCCCTTATCTAAATATTGAGACTATAAAATTGCTTTGGCTAATTTGTCTTTTTGTTTGTTTAAGCTGTCAGTCCACGATGCATTAATATTATCACAACCAGTGTCCACACCTTTACCATTAAGGTAATGATGGTTTGCTTATTTGTTTGTCTGTGGCTTGAACCCAGGACGTTATATATGTTGGACCTTTGGAGCCACACCCTCATCCCATTTTATAATATTTAAAATGCTATTTTTATTTGCTTAGAACAAAATGCTTTAAAATAGTTTACTGAGATAAGCATGGTTGTACAAGCCTGTAATCCTAGAATCTTGGAAGACTGAGGCAGAAGAATTGCAAGTTTAAGGCCAGCATGGGCAACTTAATGAGATCCTGTCTTAAAATAGAAAACTACGGGTACATGTAATAGCTCTGTGATAGAGCATTTGTTTAGGTTACACAAGCCCTGAGTTCAGTCTCAAAAAGAAAAAGGGTCAGAATACTTTAGAGGCAGGATAACACTAGATAAGATAGGGTATCACTTAGTATTGCCACCCTTGATACCTGGGTGGGTGGTGTGGCTAATTTAATATGAAGGCACTTTGAGACAATTGCAAGGCTGGGGAAATGATTTAGTAGGTGAAGCATTTGCTCTGCAAGTTTGAGAATCTGAATTTTGGTCCACAGAACCCATGCACGTAGAAAGCATGTATGGGTTGTACATGCCTGTAATCCCAACCGTGGGCAGACAGGAAATAAAAACAAGTGAACCCTAAAAATCACTGTCCAGCCAGATAGCTCACTTGGTTAAGTTCTAGGCCAAGGATAGACTCTAAAACAAAAGATGGCAGGTGCCAAAGACCAACACCTGAAGCTGTCTTCTGACCACCACATGTTATGTCCACGTACTTCATGCACAGGCGTTCTACAGAATCCACAATTATAAGATCTAATACAGGAAATGATTCTTTCTTATCTCTCCTTCCCACATTCAGTTTGTAAGTCATTGTTCATGATAGGCTGATGCTCACCTCCTGCATACTCCTTTGCTGCTTTTCATCTGCATCACTAATCCAGCTACTCTCTGGACTATTTCATTAGTAGTCTCTTGATTATTGATCCTTTTAGACCTTCAGTTCTTTATCTACCTGCAGCCAGTGTATCCTCTTATGAATATGAGTTTGAGTCATTTCTCTTTACCATAATCTCTTGTTATTTTCACATGCTCCCTTATTTTGAATTTCTTGGATTATGACATTAGCTTTTTCCTGCTTCAGAGTTAGTTTTTATGTTAGTTTTAATGCTGTCTCCCAGCCCCATTATACCCCTCCCTGTGTTCCTTTGAACTCAGCTCAGATGTTTGAACTTCAGGAAATCTTTAATAATGTTCATTTGAATCACACCATATACTACCTCATTAAATTAATTGCATTCTGATAAATTATGAATTGAAATTAGCATCAGATTCTTAACCTGTTTAATAAGTAATCTTGATGTGTTTTAATTAAGTAGTTCGCAATCCTTTCTTTCTCCGTTCTCTAGTGGAGCCGACTTTAGTTCCTTGCTGATGAATCTGGGTCCTGAGAATTGTGCAACCCTGCTGCTTCTGGTTTTGCTTGAGAGTAAGATTCTGCTTCACTCTCTCAGGCCAGCTGTACTGACTGGGGTAGCTGAAGCTGTTGTTGCTGTAAGTACAGTTTTCCTTTCAGAACAGAATTACTACTGGAGGATTTTGTAACTCTTCTTCAAAGAAGGCAACTTTGCAAATTCCAGCCCAGTCAGTTTGATATGAATGTAATTTGAGTGTATGAAGAAAACAAGTTCGAGGAAAAAAAATGTCAGTTTCTAATTTTTCATATTTTAGTGTTCTCCTGAGAGTAAATACTCATTACATAACAGTAAAACTTGTAAGTGGAGCCTGGCAGTCTCCACCTGTAGTCTTATGTTTCCTGGGGTGACACAAACAAGGGTCTTGTCATCCTAATAGAGAACCCAGGAGACACTAAAGTAATGAATCCCCAAAGTCCAAATTGGAGATTACTCACAAGAATATAGATGAGTGAGCAGTTATACGGCAGAGCAGGGAAAACTCAAATGTAGCTGTGTCATGGAAATGTTCCCTGGAGCCTAAATGACGACTCATGGTTGCTGGAACCCTGGCGGTTGCTGAGGGATTTGCAGGCATCTCAGTAGGTCAGAGTCTTTTCCAGATACCGAGGTGGTGCAATTATTTACTGTTCTTATGACCTAGGAGAGGGGCCTTATGAATCTGAGTCAAGTTTCCCAGATTTGTTAATTTCTTAAGTCTCTCCTTTTTCAAGAAGAGAGTGTTTCAATTTGAAGAAAGTTGCTACACAATATCATAGAACTTAGGAGGCTGAGGCAGAAGTAAGTGTGTGTGTGTGTGTGTGTGTGTGTGTGTGTGTGTGTGTGTGTGTGTGTGTATCAAAATCCTGCTTCAAAAAAAAATATAAAAAAGAAATAAACCTGGGCAGCGGTGGCGCACGCCTTTAATCCCAGCACTTGGGAGGCAGAGGCAGGTGGATTTCTGAGTTCGAGGCCAGCCTGGTTCCAGGACAGCCAGGCTACACAGAGAAACCCTGTCTCGAAAAACCAAAAAAAAAAAAAAGTGTACAAAAAAGAAATAAACCAAAACTCTAGTTGATTTTAAGTTATGCAAATCATTACATGGTTAATTTCTAATTTTAACTTTTAACTATTGTCTCTCTCTCTCTCCGTATATATATAACTAACTTTATTGTAAGTAGGATAATATAAAAACGATTTGCTCTTGGATAAATCACAAATGAAGTCAAGTTGTATTTAAAACACTATAATGCCTTTTTACATTTGTTGCCCGTGTGTAGCTATATACACATGTGCGTGCACATGCCTCTGCATTCATGAAATACTATGCTTGTACTGTGGGTGCTGGGATCTGAACATCAACTTTCATGATTCTGCAGCAAGTGTTCCCTAACTGCTAAGTAATCTTTTTGGCCTTTGTTTATTTTTCTGTCTATTTAATATGTGTTTGTGTCTGCCTGTCTGTCTATCTGCATACATGAGTGCAGGTGCCTATGGAGGCCAGAAGAGAGCATGGGATCTCTTGGAGATGGAGTTTCAGGTGGTTGTGAGCCATTAGATGTGGGTTCCTGGAATCAAATTCAGGTCTTGTTCAAGAGCCGTACTCACTCTTGAATGCCAAGCCATCTCTCCCATCCCTGGTTTTGTTTTGTTTTAGACAGGCTCACATTCAGCTAAAGTTGACCTGGAACTTACTTATCATGTGGGTGGTGTGAACTTTCATAGTTCTCCTGCCTTAACTGCCTGTGTTGGGATTAGAGGTGGAAGCTGCCATGCCCAGTCACCCTGCTTGCTTGGTGTAGAATACTTTTGTTCATGTTTCAGGTAGTTGTCTCTTTGTGGGAGGCTCACATTGCCAGTACTAGTGCATCCTGCTCTGAACGCTGTTTATGGGTCTTTTCCCTCCGTAGTATTCCTGTCAGACTAGGGGTCAACAAACCGGGCAAGTCCGGCCTGCCAGTTCATGTCTACCAAGAGTGTACCACTAATAGTTTTATTGGAACATAGGCTACTTATTTTATAACTTGTTACTGTTTTCTTGTATAGTAGCAGAATTAAGTAGTTGTTACAAAGGATTTGAAGCCTAAAATACTCTGCACTTTACAGAAAAAAGACTAAAATTCTAGACTTTGAAGCTAGGAGGTATGGCTCTGTTTTATTGATTCTGTAATCTCATTGTCTAAGAGTGCTTGGCACTTAATAAATGCTTGTGTATCTATTAGTACATAATTGTTGAATACAGAAATGCCAGTCTTGAATAATAATCTATAATGCCTAGCATTAATTTAGCAGAAATTGTGCTATAGGTATTTCTTTGGGGTTGCTGATGATGAGTAACAGTGAAAATCGAACCAGACCGTAGAGCAATAGGTCATCACTGATTACATTTGTGGCTGATTGTTTATTGAGCCTTCAGGTCCAGAGGCAGGTCATCATCTACATAGTGAGTTTGAAGCCACCTATGCTATGTACTGCTCCATCTCATATAAAAGTATGTTTTTTTGAATGAGGCTTTGTAGTTGGGAAGGTAACTGTATGTGAACCAAAACAATACTTTAGTCTTTTTTTTTTCTCTTAGATTTATTTGTTTTGTGTGTTTATGTCTGTGTATATATGGGTGAGTGCCCATGGAGGCCAGAGAAGGACATCAGATCTCCTAGAGCTAGCTAGAGTTACAGATGAATGTGAGCTACTCAGTGTGAATTCTAGGAATTGAACCCAGGTCCTCTGGTAGAGTAACCAGTGCTTTTAACCACTGAGCCATTTCTCTAGCCCCTTAGTGTATTTTTTCAACCTATTAGAAAGTACTCTTAAAAATAGAAACAAAACCAAAAAAAATAAATAAAACCAACCAAACAAAAACCTAAGTACACATACACTAAGATGGCAATTTGTAAATTAAAACTTCGATTAAATTTTTTTGTGTATATATGTTTGTGCGTGTGCGCGCGTGTGTGTGTGTGTGTGTGTGTGTGTGTGTGTGTGCGCTAGAGACAAACTTCTGATGTCATTCTTCTCTGGTACATTCCACATTTTTTTTTTGAGACAGATTCTCTCACTGGCTATTTTGGATGGCTAGCAAGCCACAGAGATCTGCCTGCATCTGCTTCCCCATTGCTGAGATTGTAAGAGCCCATCATGCCTGTCTTTTTATTCGTTTGATATTCTCAGAGAATGTTTAATATCAAATATATTTTGAAGAGGTCAAGTTTCACTGGACAGGCTCCAGTCTGAATTATTTTAAATGTTTATTTGAAGTGTAGAAAATGTTTTGTTGAAATCTTTAAGTGATTACGTTTTAATTATTATATTTTACTTTTTAGTGTGGCACTTGAGATAGGGCCCCAGGTTCCTAAAACCTGCTAAGCAAACACTCTACCTAACCAGAGTCCCACACTAGTTCGTTTCTCCCACTCTCCGCAGGCCCTCTGTACACTTAGATTTTGGTCAGAGATTGTAAGTGGGTAAAATGCCCAAGTTTATAAAAATGTAGGTTTGTTTTATTATTTTGGGGGCAGTTTCAACTTTTTGCTTTGAGTCTCCATAAAGTATGCATGACATTTGTGGATAAGAATTAGCCTGCAAAGAAAGAGCTGTTAGTGTGCCGTGATCATTAGTATTCTTGAAAATTTTAACCCAATACTATTTGTAGTCACTTAACTTTGGAATGAAACTTAAAGTTGAAAAAAATAGATTTCATTGCTTTTCAATGGTCCCTTTCAGTAATAGGTAATTGTATAGTTGTCGTTGCAAATTCAAATTTGGTAATTTTTAAACAACTTTTCCCCTAGATGATCTTTCCATTTCAGTGGCAGTGCCCATATATCCCCCTTTGTCCTCTTTCATTGGCTGGAGTGCTTAGTGCACCTTTACCATTTATAGTTGGAGTGGACTCAAGGTACTTTGATCTTCATGACCCACCACAAGATGTTGTTTGCATTGACTTGGATACGAACACGTTATATGTGTAAGTGATTCATCTTCTATTATCTCCCATGTGTAGTTTCCACCATATACAATTAAACTATTTAGAAGCATTTAGAAATAAGTTGAATTGGCAGGAAATGTGTAGATAAAGAAATTGAAGGTGCTACTAGTAGTGGTGGTCCTGGCACTAGGGAGGCAGAAGCAGGCTGATCAAGGCCAGCCTGGTCTACAGAGCAAGGACAGCCAAGGTTGCTTAGAGAAACTGTTTTAGAAATCCATTCCTCCCTCTCTGCCCCGCCTCCCCCCCCCCCCCCAAATAGGGTCTGGGAGTGTGGCTCAGTTGGTAGAGGGCTTGCTTAGCATTCTTGGAGCCCTGGGTTCCAGTTCCAGTACTGAATAGATGCTTTAGTAGCATAGGCACTTGGGATACAGAGGTGGCAGGATCAGAAATTCATGGACCTTCTACATAGTAGCTTTGGAGCCAACCTTATACTACATGAGACCCTCTCTCTCCAGACCCTTGTGGTCACTGCAGGGCAATAGTTTGGGAAGATAACTGTATGTGAACTGACAGAATAGTTGTATGAAAGGAAGCAAACATTGCTTAGAAAAAATACTGAAATCAGTGTGCTTATGCTTGTAAACCCAGTACTTGGAAGGGTAAAGAAGATCACCATGAATTAGAGATCATCCTAGGCTACATAGTGAGACCCAGGTCAGCCTTAGCTACAGAGTGAGACATTGCCTCAAACAACCCCAAAAAATTTTAAAATTAAAATAATACTGAAGTGGATACACTGTATTTTGAAACTGTATAGCTACAGTGGCTCATTATTATGTATATCCAGATTTATAGATAACTTGGAAGTAATGAGTCACTTCATGAATTCAGTTAGCCCCCACCCCACCCCCTTCCTCCTTCATTTCCTACATTTCTTTCCTTGTTTTCCTGGAATTGAACCCAGGGTCTGCTGTGAGATAGGCCTGATCTTTACCACTCAGCCTCATAGCCAGCTCTGCAAGTTTTGTCTGTTTGTGAAAGTCTCTTCTATCCCAGACTGGCCCTGAGTCTGAGCTAGCTGTGGTAGCCAAGGATGATCTTGAACTGATCTTCCTGTCTCTCCCAAGTGCTGGCGTTACCGGTATGTATCATATACCAAGTCCAACATCCTTTCTTTTATGGCAGTAAAAACAAGTGCTTTATGGTTGATGGTTCCCTTAGATTAGACAGACTGTGGCCCATGAATGTATGTCAGTTCCTAGTCATTTGGTATGTTATCATTGTCATTTTGTAGAGAAGAAATTTGAGTAACAGACTTTCAAAGTGATTATTTCTCAAAGTCAGATAGATAGTAAGTGTTAGAGCCAGATTCCACACTGATGATAACTCATATAGGGATGACAGTGTTCATCTGGGAATTTAAAAGCACCAAAATAGATACTGTGTAATTATATCAAGTGGGATTACACGATCAGAGTTAAATGTTACGCGCCATCAATTTTAAACACATGAAAGTTTCATAGTTGATTTGACATCTTATTTACTTATTTAATTATAAGAAAAATCTTACTCTGTGTCCTTAGCTGACCTGGAACTTGTTATAGGCCAGACTGTCCTTAAACTTGAGGTGATCTTCCTGCCTTTGCTTCCTAAGTCATAGATATGTGCCGTCATGCTCAACTAGTGTGAGTCTTTTCACAGTACCTGGAACATGGCCGTGTTACAGCCCTGTTAGTCAGTTCTCTTTCCAGTGAGGATACCATATTTGCTTCTGTGCCGGTGGCATTATCAGCCAGGGAGTATTTGAAGTTAATTTCTACTTGGAGTTCCTTGGACCATGCTGATAAATTTGGTTGGACCGAAGTAATTGAAGGAAGGAATCTCTTCCCAGTTGAAATCTAAGCGAAGCCAACGTTACTGAGTCTTAGTTTGGTTTTCATTCAACACCATGTTTGGTTCTGACCAAAATAGGGGCTTGTTAATTAATCCTTAGGTCAAATGGAGCTTTGGCATTTCTCCAGGTTTCTACTCACTGAAGACTAAACTATAACATTAAAAGGAAGCCTGGTACATGCTGACTTGTAGAAGAACATTTCTCAAAGCCATTGTCTCTGCTCTATTTTATATTTCTGGATTATAAAATTTTGAAAATTTTAACGTTTATTTAGCTTTTGCTTTTATTTTATCTGTGTCTTTAGGGTTTTTTTTAAATGCTTTTATGGTCATAGATTATGTTAAATAATGTTGTATCTTATTTCTTCTTAACACCCCTGAGGAATCCAATGAACTAGATTTTCTTTGATTCTTTACTAAATTCCATCCAGTTCTTGGTTTGGGCATATAGTATTTTAGAGTTCTGCCAATAGGTTAATGTTTCAAGTCAGTTAATTTAACTCTTAAAACATTGTAGTGTTCAAGTGTTTAACTTTTAAAGTCAGACTTCAAGTCTGTGTTGTGCGACTTACTGTGATGGTGAAGGCTGTTGGGGACAGTCAGTCACATTGTCTAAGGTCTATTGACAAGGAAAGAGAAGCACCTCCCATTCCGTGTGTTAGTCTTCAGTGCATGAAAAATGTCCCTTTGAACTTTGACAGAAGAATTTTATTTAGTACAAATGAATTATATAGCAGATGTTCTTAACTCTCATTTAATAGAGCTGATGAAAAAAAGAACATAAACTGGAAGCAGCTTCCCAAAAAGCCATGCAAGAGTCTGCTTGGCACCTTGAGGAGACTGTATCTCCAGCTCTGCTCAGGTGAGTGGGCGGCGGGGGGTGGGGCACTTGCCACAAACCCAAATGGGAATTGTCTCATGCTCTGTCTTTCTCTCCCATCCTTTCTTTTTAGTATTTTATTTCTAATAACATGTGAGGGGTGTGTGTGTGTGTGTCTGTGTGTGTGTGTGTGTGTGTGGCATGTGAATGCATGCGATAGGTACCTGTGGAGCCTGAAAGAGAGCATCAGATCCCAAGGAGCTGTAAGCTGCCCAGTGTTGGTGGTTAGTCTTACACAAGAACAGTATGCATTCTTAACCCCTGACCCATCTCTCTAGCCCCTTTTTATGTTTTGAGACACTGTCTTTGCTATAGAGCTCAAGTTGATCTGGAACTTGTGATCCTTTTGTTTCTGCCTCTCCCCTTTGAAGGTGTTTTAAATGTGAGAACAAAATAAGATAATTAAAATAAAGGTAATTGTTAAATATATTTTGTTCTGTTTAATGAGTTATTTTATATCAGACCTAAACAATGTGTGGTATTTTTGTTTTTTAACTTATTCTTTGTACCCTGTCCTCTTTGCTTCACTTTGTCCTGAGAGCTAAAGATGGCTTAAAACTCCTGACCCTTTTGTACCTCCTCCCAAATGTTAGGGTTGCAGGTGTAAAGCCCAAGACCAGTTTGTGTAGTGCTGGGGATTGGACCCAGGGGTGGGGAAGCACACCATCTCAGCTAACCCGAATCCGATTTTTTGTTTTGTTGGTTTTTGTTTGTTTGTTTAGGTTAGGATTTTTGAAATTGTAGCTCATGTTTGTCCTAGGGCTGGTTCCAACCTGCTATGTAGCTGAGTGTCCCCAGCACTTTGGGAGGTTGAGACAACAAGATGGTGAAAGGGAAGCCAGCCTGGATAACATGGCTAGAATATAGCAAGAGAGAGAGAGAGAGAGAGAGAGAGAGAGAGAGAGAGAGTGGGAGAGGGGGCGGAGAGTGCTGTGGACTTTATTTTGACGATTTTCTTATTCAATCATGATAAATATATTAATTCCTTGTTTTGCTTTTGCTTGCTTTGTCAGTTCACCGAAAACCTCAGGAAAGTTCAGCAATTGAGATGACTCCAATTGAAGCAGATTTCTCTTGGCAAAAAAAGATGACACAATTGGAGATGGAAATTCAAGAGACATTTTTGCGATTTATGGCGTCGGTTCTAAAAGGATACAGGTCATATCTCAAACCAATCACAGAAGCTCCTTCCAATAAAGCCACAGCTGCGGATTCATTGTTTGATCGACAGGGTGAGTGTCAGTGAGATCACAGTTGCCTTCATTCAAGTCAAAGGTATTTCTATTTAGGGTTGCTACGAAGATGCATTTACTACATCCATAGAAATTCATATTCAAATGTAAGGAATTTCCATTTTCTGTAATCTCTATTGGTAGATAACTATTTTTATACCCCACTATATTTTGTGAAAAATGTGAAACTGACTGTATTTAATTTGAAGAGTCCAATGTATTGTGTACAATCCCATATGATCAGTTATTTCAAAAAGACTCATCTGGGACTTGCCAGGTTTTTGGGCAGTTTTTCTTTCCTCTGTTTTGTAATTTGTGCCTCTACAAGTATTTTACAGACTGAAACCACCAGTTTTTATGACATGGTCTGAAGTTTTATGTAACTAGTATAGCATTTGTTCTAGGGAATGAAGACTTTAGACAACAAAGTACTGTAAATACCAAATCCAGTGTTGATTCCATGAGGGGGCTAACTTGGTAAGAGGTTTTTCCTGAAGACATAAAAAAGTGAAGAGTGGATAGGAATTGGATGGTGGCTTTGGCTAAACTTTATGCAAATAAAACACAGTCCCTCACAGCTGTCCTCTAGCTTCAGTGGTTTTGTCAGCCATCATTTGTTCAGTAATTGTTGTTACTGATAGAATTTCCTAGATTTACGTGTATGACCTGCTATATCATTGTATTGTTCAACATTTCATCTCCTATTTCTTGGAAACTTGATTGCATTAAGAGCCGCTCTGCCTAGTAGAAATACTATGTGAGCTACACATAGAGTTTTAAATTTGTAGTAGCTAAGTAAAAATTTAACCAATAAGAACTAATTGTAACTGTATTTCCTCTATCATGTTTGAAACAGTATCATTTTAACATACAATCAAAAACATTTTTTAAGATTTATTTTATGTATGTGAGTACACCGTAGCTGTCTTCAGACACACTAGAAGAAGGTATTGGATCCCATTACATATGGTTGTGAGCCACCATGTAGTTGCTGGGAATTGATCTCAGAAACTCTAGAAGATCAGTCAATTGAGTCATTTCTCCAGCCCCCAATCAAAAATTTTTAGTTATTAATTGCAATAGTCTTATATTCCTTATGTTTATATTGTCTATAAAATGCAGGATATAGGCCGGGCGGTGGTGGCGCATGCCTTTAATCCCAGCACTTGGGAGGCAGAGGCAGGAGGATTTCTGAGTTCGAGGCCAGCCTGGTCTACAAAGTGAGTTCCAGGACAGCCAGGGCCACACAGAGAAACCCTGTCTCGAAAAACCAAAAAAAGAAAAAAGAAAAAAAAAATGCAGGATGTATTGTGTAACTTAAAGTATAGTTCCATTAGTTGCACTTAAGATGGTGTATTACCATCATGGTTACTGAAATTAATAGTGTGGGTCTGGAAGCTTGGTTACTAGAGATTTAAGTTCAGTAGTTTTGGCACATAACAACAGAATGCTGCCCATTCTCTCTTCTTCCTCTTTCTCACGGTTTCCCCTTTCCCTCTATTTCCTTTCTTCCTCGCTTCCCTTTTCCCTCCTTTCTTCCTCACCTTCTCCTACTCTCCTCACTTTCCCTCATAATTTGATCCTATTTTATTAAATAATTTACCTGTTCACCAAGAGGGTGGGAGTGAATGAGTAATACAGCATGCCAAATGCCCTAAGGCGTCAAAAAAAGGAAGACAGAGAAAAAGTAGCCTAAAAACAATATTTTAAATGGTGTTCCAGTACAGAGGACTATTTAAGATAGTTAAAATTTCAGTCTTTAAGAATGAATTGGCTGGGGCTGGGGAGATGGCTCAGCGGGTAAGAGCACCAACTGCTCTTCCAAAGGTCATGAGTTCAAATCCCAGCATCCACATGGTGGCTCACAGCCATCTGTAAAGATCTGACGCCCTCTTCTGGTGTCTGAAGACATCTACAGTGTACTTGCATATAATAAATACATCTTTAAAAAAAAAAGAATGAATTGGCTGAATTTACCCTTAATTCATGAATTAATTTCATGAATTTACCCTTAATTCATGAATTAATTTCATGAATTTACCCTTAATTCAATGAATTGCCCTTAATTCCAGCATTTAAGAGGCAGAAGGAGAAAAATCTCTTGAGTTCAAGGGCAGCCTGTTCTATATAGAAAGCTGTAGGCTAGCCAGTGCTGTATAGTGAGACTCTGTCTCAAACCTAAAGAGATGGCTAGTAGTTAAGAGAATAAACTGTTCTTGTAGAAAGCCTGAGTCTGGTTCCCAGACCCAATGTTGAACAGCTCATAACTGCCTTTAACTCCAGTTCCAGGGAATCCAGTGTCGTCTAATGGCCTCCTGGGATGCCTGCACACGTGGTGCATGTATACACACACACACACACACACACACACACAGAGAGAGAGAGAGAGAGAGAGAGAGAGAGAGAGAGAGAGAGAGAGAGAAGGGTTAGTATAGTAGTGGTTTCAGTAAGCCTACTTCCTTACCTTCTTTGTCTGCTACCTTCATCAAAACAAAAAAACAACCAAGAAGTACTGGTAGTAGTAATTCAACTTTGTAGAAGCAAACCAAACAGAGATATTGATCTGAGAGTGATATGGAAATTAAAGATTGGTAGTTAAGTTATATTGAAAACCATCAAGGAACGTATGATGAGTATGCCTCTGTGAAGACTCATTGGGAACCGTGGTCTTTAAAGCTCCAAGTCTTTTATGGTTTGTGCATGTTAGTTACCTTTTAATCACTGGGACAACATGCCGGAGGAAAACACCCTTTGATAAGGCAGAGCTTCCATGGAAGAGCATGGCTAAGGAAACGTGTGTATCGAGACAGAGCTCTTGGGACAAGACATTCCCTTTCCAGACCTGCCTCTACTCACCTGCTTTCTCCTGTGGACCTTCCTACTAATTCCTCCTTTAATTTGAACTAAATGGGCTAACCTGATGGTGAATGATCTGGTCACTTCTCACTAGTGCCCTCAGCTGTGGACATGAGCCACTTCATGTGACACCTCATAGCCAAACCACAACAGTGAGGAGTGAAGATGGTAGGAAGGAGGGACTGATGTGCAGTTACTGAAGGAGAGGCCCCTGTCCTCAGTGAAATAGTGGACTACTAGCCAAGTACTTAACTTGAACCATACAGAAATCTTTGTCACATGCAGGACTGATGGTCTGATAGCAGAGGAAGAAAACGACTCATTAACTATGTATCAGCCAGAGTCTCAGAAAAATTGAAGAGTCTCAGAAAAATTCTTGTTTGTTTTGTTTTTTTGAGACAGGGTTTCTCTGTGTAGACCTGGCTGTCCAGGAGCTTGTTCTGTAACCATGAAAGACCTGAAATCAGAACTCAGAGATCCACCTGTCTCTGCCTCTGAGTGCTGGAATTCCAGACCTGCAGCACCATGCCCACCAGAGAAGAGTTCCTGTCTTGCTCAGGACATAGGACTGAGGTTCCTTAGAAGATTCATGATTCAGTGAAGAGATTAATATCAGGGGTTCATAGTTAAGTCAGGCAGAAAGAACTTTATGTGAGTGTTAGAAATTCCCATAAATGTGAATTTGCATGAAGAGAATATAATATATATGAGATTAATGATTGATACATTAGTTCCTTTTTAAAAATGTATAATGATTTTGTTTTCTTCAGGTTTTTTGAAAAGTCGGGATCGTGCCTATACAAAATTCTATACTCTTTTATCCAAAACACAGATTTTTATTCGTTTCATTGAAGAGTGCAGTTTTGTAAGTGATAAAGATACTGGATTGGCTTTTTTTGATGATTGCATTGAGAAGGTAATATATTGTTTTATATGCCAACTTTAAGAAAAAAATACCTTGGTTTAACCTCTATAATAATAGTTTGTGTGTGTGTGTTTAAGAGAGAGCGGGAGGGATATTTGGAGGGAGGGAGGGAGGGAGAGAGAGAGAGAGAGAGAGAGAGAGAGAGAGAGAGAGAGAGAGAATGAATATAAATGAATATGAATATATCTTTCCTCTGTGGTATCTACCTGCTTCTATTACTTGATTTGTTTTTCTCTCTGAACCTGTTGAATGTTAAAAATGTTTCCTTACCTTTCTAAGTCTTACTGTTTGTTGTTGGTGGTAGTTTTAATCTAAATGAACAGGATATGATGTTTTATTATTTAAAAGCTATAGATTTATTGTTAGTGGTCTGCTATGTCTTATTGCTTTAATGTCTTTCAGGATACTTTGATAATATCTGTAAGACTTTTTTGTTATTGTTCAAGTTTTCTTTTGAGCCAGAGTCTTATGTGACCCAGGCTGACTTTGAGTTTGCTACTTAACTAAGGATGACTTGAGTTCCACCTCCCAAGTGCTGTAGTTTTAAGTGTGTGTCACCCCTTCTCCAGCCCCTACACCATATCACTTTATTTTTCTTTTGATAGGGTCTTGATATGTTACCCTGGCTGGCCTGGAAATTGCTGTGTAGATTTAGACTAATCTGGCCTGGAACTTGAAATTGTACGTCAGTTTCCCAAATACTGGAGTGATTAGAGCCACGTACCCCTATGCCCAGCTCTTGACTTTCAATACTGAGGAATTAAGTTCTTATATCTTTCTAATTTTTAATAGGTTTCACGTTTTTTCTAAATAGATCTAGGAGCCACTTTTTCTTTTCACAGATCATATTATAAAATATTTGAGATTGTATCCATGAATGGTTGAACATTTTTTAATTTTTATTGACCTTCATTGATTCATATGCCTTAGAAACCATGTTTGAATAAGATTTATGAAACAACTAATCAGAGTCAAGCATGATAACATGCCCGTAATCCCTCTGCTTGAGAAGCTAAGGCAGAAAGATAGGAAATTCAGGGCCAAGTCTAGACTATACAGCAAGTTCTAGGCCAGCTGTGGCTACATAGTAAGACCTGTCTCAAAGAGTGAGAGAGAGGAAGGAAAGGAAACTAATGAAAAGAAATACCTTCTGTCCTATAAGTCACAGACAAATATGCTTTAATGTAAGCATAGAAAACCTAATTGTGGGGGCTGGAGAGATGACTCGGCGGTTAAGAGCACTGACTACCCGTCCAGAAGTCCTGAGTTCAATTCTCAGCAACCACATAGTGGCTCACAGCCATCTGTAATGGGATTTGGCTCTGTATCCCATTTTTTAATAGGGTTATTTGGCTCTCTGGAGTCTACCTTCTTGAGTTCTTTGTATATCTTGGATATTAGCCCTCTGTCAGATGTAGGGTTGGTAAAGATCTTTTCCCAATTTGTTGGTTGCTGTTTTGTCCTTTTGACAGTGTCCTTTGCCTTACAGAAACTTTGTAATTTTATGAGGTCCCATTTGTCAATTCTTGATCTTAGAGCATATGCTATTGGAGTTCTATTCAGGAAATTTTCTCCTGTTCTAATGTGCTCAAGGTTCTTCCCCAATTTTTTTTTCTATTAGTTTCAGTGTGTCTGGTTTTATATGGAGGTCCTTGATCCACTTGGACTTGAGCTTAGTACAAGGAGATAACAATGGATCGATTTGCATTCTTGCATGTTGACCTCCAGTTGAACCAGCACCATTTGTTGAAAAGGCTATCTTTTTTCCACTGGATGGTTTTAGCTCCTTTGTCAAAGATCAAGTGACCATAGGTGTGTGGGTTCATTTCTGGGTCTTCAGTTCTATTCCATTGATCTATCTGCCTGTCACTGTACCAATACTGTGCAGTTTTTAACACTATTGCTCTGTAATGGGATTTGATGCCCTCTTCTGATGTGTCTGAAGACAGCTACAGTGTACTCATATACATAAGATAAATAAATCTCTTTAAAAAATACAAAAAAAGAAAACATAATTGTATATACCTGGTATTGAAATGAAAGTTTATTTTTGTGTATGTGTGGTTCATATACACATGTGTGGTGAAGGTCATGTGCAGAGACCAGAGGAGGATGCTGGGTGACATGCTGTACCCTTCTCTACCATGTTCCTTTGGGATAGGGTCTCTCACTGAACCTCATGCTGGGCTGGTTATCAGCAAGGTCCAAAAGTCTTCCTGTCTCTGCCAACCTCTTCTCCATTGTACTGGGCTTACAGGCATGTACAGCTGCCCTGCTTTTCATGTGGGTGCTGAGACCAAATTCAATTTTGTTTGTCTATCAAATGCTCTTAATCACTGAGTCATTTCCCCAGCTCTAAGTTGTTGTTTTTCCTCTCCCTCTTCTTCCTCTTCTTCCTCCTCCTCTTCTTCAAGTTTCTTCTTTTTAAAATCAGAATTTGAAATTTTTAAAAATTATTCAACTCGAAACAGGTTTTCACTTAAAATTTCTCTTTTTCTCTTCTCAGTTGTTTCCAGATAAAGGTGTAGAGAAAACAGACAAGGTATGATTTTTTTCTAAGATTTAAATGTTGCATTCAGAATTAGATTTTACTTATATGCACATTAATTGAGAACATGCTTATTTTCAGGCTGATTTGGACTCAGCAGAAGACACCAAGTTAATAGAGCTAGATGACTCACAGAGAAGTGAGCACACTGTGTTTATAACGCCGCCCGAGCCACCTCCTGATGACGGAGGGAACTTGTCATCTCAGTACAGGTAGGGTGCTTTGTTAAAGAGCCACTTGGGCAGTTTAGATAGTTTCAGTTTTTACCATGATTAAGAGATGGACATGTTTGTAATATGTGTAGGTAATTTTCTGTGTGAGATCAGTGACCTGAGATAAATATTCTGTGGAGTTACTACCAGGTGTTACCGTGTAAGGGCAAATGGCATTACTGGAAGAGAGGTCAGACAGTAATATTTACTTAAGTGTTATACTGCAGGATTTTATTTCTTAAAAAAATGTTTTGGGTTTAGGTTTTTCTGTTGTTGCTGTTTTGATATTCCCTACTAACTAACTTTAGGAGTTTAATCCTGTGAAATTCTTCAATTAGTGAGATAGAGAAAATGTGAAAGTAGAGGAATCAGTCTGTGTTTAAAGGCAACCTAGCAAGTAGGATTTAGATGAGAATCTTTTCAGAAACTACAGTAAATATGTTTTCCTTATTATAATCATGATACATAGTTTAATAAACTTAAATAAGAAATGTAACACATAATCTTAATACTAATTTTAGATTTATTGATAACTTTAGGTATGTGTATATTTTGTGCAGACAAGTTCATCTTCTTTGTAACACATTTCTTCACATTTTCTTTGTAACCTGTGTTTATCTTTAATGGCCTGAACTTTCTTTCATGTCACTGAAAATTTCATGGCTTATAATTTTAGTGACCACATTATGTGCAGTTATTGTAATTTATTTATCTTGTTTCTTGTGGATTGTTCATAGTTTTTTGTATCTTTGCATACATACATACATATACACACAAACAATAATTCTCTAAGAAAAAGTCAAGGACTTTTGTAAAGAGAGTACTCAGCAGGGCTGAGTGAGACTGGAGTTATACTGCAATTGAGTGTCTTAAATGCTAGTTCCATTTCATTCTACATAATTAATTTTTATTTTGTCTTAGCTCATGTGGTTGAGGCTTTAGGTATTGACATATAAAGTACAATCAAGGGAAGGCAAGCTTTCTTTTTTATTTTTTTAAAGATTTATTTATTGTTATATGTAAGTACACTCACTGAAGCTGTCTTCAGACATACCAGAAGAAGGCATCAGATCTCATTATAGATGGTTGCGAGCCACCATGTGGTTGCTGGGATTTGAACTCAGGACCTCTGGAAGAGCAGTCAGTGCACCTAACCGCTGAGCCATTTCACCAACCCCCGAAGGCAAGCAAGCTTTCTACAGGGAAAATTTTTCAAAATAAGTCAGTAGACAGTTTCCAAGGAGAAAGAGTCAGCCCTAGGAAAAAACTCAGCATTTCTAGCATTTAAAAAAATGCACACTCAACCTTTGAACAGCAGTTTACCTGTTGGAGTCTGAGCTGTGCTGTGAGTGCATGTTAGTATACCCATGTTTGAAGTCATCTGCTATTGATTAGAATGTCCAAGTTCTCTTGAGAAACACTGCTTTAACTTAGTATTTTAAGAAATTAAGCAAGAGTATTTACGATACACACATAAAGACAGTTACTTGATGATATTCTGAAGAAACTGAATAATATCAGAAGTGTAAAGAACTTGTTGAATCATAATACATTTCTAAAAAAGATAACATTTTTAAATACTGATGTAAACTAATATCTTAAAGAAAAAGTTGATTCTTAAATATACTAACTGTGGAGGAGCTAGAGAAAGGATCCAAGGAGCTGAAGGGGTTTGCAGCGCCATAAGAGGAACAACGATATGAGCCACCCAGTACTCCCAGAGCTCCCAGAGACAAAAACATCAACCAAAGAGTACACATGGAGTTACCCATGTCTCCAGATGCAGCAGAGGATGGCCTTGTTGGACACCAAAGGGAGGAGAGGCCCTTGGTCCTGGAAAGGCTCGATGCTGCAGTGTAGGGGAATACCAGGACAGGGAAGTGGGAGAGGGTTGATTGGGGAACAGGCCGAGAGGAGATGGCTTATGGGATTTTCGGGGTGGGGAGACCAGGAAAGGGGACAACATTTGAAATGTAAATAAAGAATATATCTAATTTAAAAAAAACTGATATTTTAAATATAATTATCCTTGAACATACAGATTTTATTAAAAGAGTTATGAATTCCTCTGTAAGACAGACATCAGGGATTTTTTCCTTTTTGCAGACTATTTGAAAATAACAATAGCTGGGACCAGCTAGAGTTCCTGACAGGACATTCTGTAGTACTAGCTATGTTTCCTCATATTTTGAAACATTATAAGGAGTTTTAAAGAATATTATAGGATAATATATTTAGAAATTTAGAAATTTTTACCTGAATACTGAGTAGTTGAAGAATTTGATGGATTGTAAACCAACAGTTCTATTTTTGCTTTCTATTTTAGTTACACATACTTTCCAAGATTGGATCTTAAGCTTTTTGACAGCCCACAGGAGCTGAAACTGTGCTTCAATAGACATCCTCCTGGAAGTAGCATTTCAAACAGCCCTGCCCTCATGGCTAAAAGAACTAAACAGGTCAGATATTCTTTCTATAACCCATGTTGGTTGCAAATGTAAAATATATATGTTTAGAATCCTTAGCAGCCATTTGAAGGCCTGTTGTAGTTGTCATGTGTGTAACTGTATTTCTTGTACCCAACTTGATATTAAAGCTGAAGTTTAAAGCACCCATTTATATTTAAGGGAAGTCTTGAGAACCATACAAACCTTAACTTTTCCTGATGTGTGGTGGCACACTTAATCCCAGCATTCAAGAAGCAAAGACAGGAGGATTTCTATGTGTTTGAGGCCACCCTGGCCTATATAGTTAATTCCAGGCCAGCCAGAGCTACCTAGTGAGACCCTGCCTCAAAAATTAAAAGAAATAAAATAAAAAGTATGTAATTTAGCTGGGCAGTGGTGGTGCATACCTTTAATTCCAGTACTTGAGAGGCAGGGGTAGATGAATCTCTGAGTTCGAGGTCGTGTGTGTGTGTGTGTGTGTGTGTGTGTGTGTGTGTGTAACTTTATAGTGATAAAATTCATATTCCACATAATTTACCAACTTAGAGTATTTATGTAATTCAGTAGCTTATCTTCCACTCTGGTATTTTTAATGTGTTCTCAGGATTATGCAACCATCACCTCAGTTAATTTTAGAGATGAAAATAACTAGAAGAAAAACCCATATCCCTTTTTTTTAAGCTTCACAGCCTTTCTCTCATAACCCTCTGTAACCACTAATCTGTTTTCTGTCCCCACAGGTGCATTATTCTAGGCATTTCATATAAGTAGGATAATGTAGTAGTCTTATTTCATGATTATCTTTTTTAGCTTAGCATATTCTTTTCAAGATCTATCCATCCTCTAGTCTGCATTAGTACTTAATTTTGACTCAGTGGCATGCACATAGCAGCTTATCTGTTAATAGGCATGCAACAGTTCTGGTTTTTGGCTACTATAAATAATGTTGATATAAGTATTTGTGTCCAATTGCCAAGTAGATGTATGTTTTCATGTCTTTCCAGTATATTAGGAATAGAGCTGTTGTATTTATTATGTGGTAATTCTCTGTTTCTGTTTTTGAGGAAATGCTAAGGTATTGTTTGGAATGGCTACATCATTTTACATTTCTATTAACACCGTTTAAGTGTTCTGATATTACAATATCCTTTTCACTTATTATCTGCCTGATGAATATGAAGTGTGATAGATACTTCACTGTAGCTTTGATTTGTATTTTCTTTGTGTCTTATGTACAAAACAGTATTACAAATACTACATCACAGGGAGTTAACTCAGGAAAGCCTTGATATCTTATATTACGGCAGCATCTAATTTAGGAAGAAAGGAGTATAAGCTATGCTGAGGTGCATTAAAATAACATCCTTTATACACTGATATTTGGAGGTTCTTTAGAATGAACTGAAATTGTAGCAGTTCTTCTGCTTCAGCCTCCTGGGTATTTGGATTGCAGTTATAAACCACATTGTCTAGCTTTGGACCAGTTATTTTTAAAGATATACTCAGTGAGAGAATCTATGTAAACAATAAACTCAGCATGGAGAATTAAGTGGAAATGTTGGCAGAAAATAACTTAGGGCATCTTAATTGTTAGTAGAGAGAAGAATGAGAAGATACTTTTTAAGATAGAGGCAGCCTGGAGGAAGGGAGGAAGGTGCCTGTTGTGCAAGCCTGGTGCCTTGAGCTCATCCCCAGAGCCCATCTGAATGTGGAAGCTATGATTCCACAAAGTTGTTCTCTGACCCTGCACATGAGCCATGGGCATGTTGCAGGATAGACAGCATATTCAGTGTTTTTCAGAGTTGATCGATACATTGATTTTATATTTTAATGCTGAAAATGCCACTTTGCATAAATATGTAATACAAAATAGCAAAAGTATGTTTAGGACCAGTCCAGAAGTTATTGGAAATTTCGTCCTAATCCTAAGCCAAAAAGTTAATGATTTTTTTTTAAATGAAACTCAAGTCAGCAGCCCATACAACATTTTTTAAAGTAAATCATTTGTGATACAACACAGTGCAAATGTAAAACTAGATATAGCTCAGTGAACAAGATGCTCAGTCTACAAGTGTGTGGACCTGAGTTCTGGCCTCAGAGTCCACATAAAAGGGGTCAACACTTGTAATCTCAGTACTGAGGAGGCAAAGACTCAAGAGGATTCCTTGGGCTTGCTGGTCAACCAGCCTTCTCTAACCAGAGAGGTCCAGGCCAATGGGAGAGTGTAGCAGGAATATTAAAAAAGAAACTGCCCCGCCAGGCCTCAGCACCAGGTGTCCTGGTGAGGTCTGCTAGCTGCTGCCAAGCTCATCTCTCCCAGCTAGTTCCTACAGCAGTCCTGCCGGCCTGACCATATCTCCGTCAGGGTCCCTTCGCCCACTCCTTCCAAATACCCGGTAAAGCATGACTCTTGATCTTAAATATTAAATAGTTAACCAATTGTATTTATGTATATTAAACTCATAATTACATGATGACAATTTACAATGATAAAAGTCTTATTCCCAATCTCTAACCTTTAGATAATCAAACGTCTGATTCCATCATGATAACACATCTCTTCTCCCCCCTTGTGCGTCTGCTCTGATCTCTCACCTCTCTCCTCCCCACCCCCCCATGCTTGTGTGTCTGCTCTCAGACCTCCCAACCCTAGCTCCGCCTCCTGTTTCCTCTCCAATCACAGGCCTCTCTCGGCCTCAATGTGATTGGATATGAAATATCCTACAACAGGAGAGCCTACCAAAAACAAAACACAAAAACCCAGGGTTGATAAACACATGAGGAACACCTGAGGTTGACCTCTGGTCTCCACATGTCTGTGCACACATACAAATATGAAAATGTGTCACACAAATCCTTTTTTGATGTTTACACACTGAGGAATAGGGATAGGGAAATATTAAGTGTTTTTTTCTTCCACAAGTAAACCATTGTGTAACTGTAAGAGCAAGGAACTGCATGTGTTGTAAAGCACTGGGTTCCTGACATTCGGTTGTGTTGAAGAATAGTAAAGGCATTTTCGGCAGCATGTCTTGGCATTGGTGATGTGTTGGATGTCCAGTGCATGTGTATGATGAAGCACAATGCGCACGCACACACCTTGGAGTCTTCACATGCTTGATTTTGAATTACTCTTTGGCCATTGTGTATTTGGAGCATATGCAGAGACCCACAACCAAACACTAGGTGGAGCCAGGGGAACCCCACAGAAGAGGGGCAGGGATGATTGGGGAGCCAAAGGAGTAGAAGATACCAGGAGAATGTGGCCCATAGAATCAACTAAGCAGGACTCATAGGAGCCCACAGAGACTGAAGCAACAATCAGGAAGCCTGTATTAATTTGAGCTAGATTTAGGCTCTCTGCATAAACCTTATAGTATAGCGTAGTGTTCTTGAAGGACTCCTTCTGGATTTCCTCCTCCAACCTTGATAGGAGGTTTTGTGCCTGGTCTTATTGTAACTTGTTAAATCTTGTTTGGTGGATATCCCTGGGAGGCCTGCCGTTTTTGTTTGTTTGTTTTGTTTTAAGGGAAATGGAGTAGTGGATCTGGGGGAGAGGGGAGGTGGGGGAGGGACTGAGAGGAATAAAGGGAGGGAAACTGCAGTTGGGATGTAATATATGAGAAAAGAATAAAAGAAAAGAAGTAACTATTAAAAAAGAAGAAGCTGGGCTATAAGCCAGAGTTCTTGGAACCATGTGACACAAAATTAAGACTATGAAATCCTTTTTTTTTTTTCCGGTTTTGGTTTTTGGTTTTTTTGAGACAGGGTTTCTCTGTGTAGCCTTGGCTATCCTGGAACTCACTCGGTAGACCAGAACTCAGAACTCAGAAACCCACCTGCCTCTGCCTCCCAAGTGCTGGAATTAAAGGCGTGCACCACCACTGCTGGGCTAAAATCCTTCATTTTTAATGCCTAAGTTTACATTTAAATTTCCCCTTTTCTTTATTTCTTCCTTTACTATAATGGATTTTAATGAATACAGTGATATTTATTTTCTTTATAGGAGATAAAAACAGCTCATAAGTTGGCGAAGAGATGTTATACGAATCCACCACAATGGGCCAAGTATCTATTCAGCCACTGTTACAGTTTATGGTTTATTTGTCTCCCAGCTTATGTTAGAGTTTCTCACCCTAAGGTCCGAGCACTCCAGCAGGCACATGATGTGCTTGTTAAGATGAGGAAGACAGACGTGGAGCCACTAGATGAGGCAAGTGCAAAACACTGAGGTATTTTCACAGCTGCCGTGCAGTGGATGTATCCGGGGCCTTGCTTGGGTTTGGCAAGTGAGCTATATCCCTAGCCCTAGCTGAGACATATTGTTTTGTTATTTTAAGTGTTTGGGTCGTGATGACTCATGGTTATAATCTTAGCACTTTTTGAGGCTGAATCAGGAGTTTGTTCCAAATTTCCCTACAGAGAAACAACCTGTCTTAAACATAATAAAACAAAGTAAAAAGCAAAAGGAAAATAAGAAAGTTAATTAAGCTCTTAGTCTGCTAAGTGTACTGATTGGGGTAAAAGGTATTTTAACCATGTTTGATTTTAGAAATGAATTCTTTTTCACATTACGGAGAACAGTAGTTCACATTATGGAAAACAATGATTTTCCTTATATAGAGTTATTTTCTTAAACAGATGAGACATGTGCATGAAATAATACTATTGATTATTTCTGTTAGGCTGAATAGGGTTTATTGCTGTATTTTATTTATTTGTTTTCTTAAACAAGAGTATTTTGTAACTCATTCTAGTCTGGAAGTCACTATGTATAGCCTTGAATTCCTGATCTTCCTGCCTCTGCCTCCTCCTAATCACCCTGGTTGAGTAGCGTCTTTTAAGTCTCAAGTACACTAAGGCGCTAAGGACTTATGCTTTGCTGTTCTCTTGCTAGGTGTGCTATCGAGTACTCATGCAGCTTTGTGGACTCTGGGTTCATCCTGTTTTAGCAGTGAGAGTCTTATTTGAAATGAAAACTGCTAGAATAAAACCAAATGCTATTACTTACGGCTATTACAATAAGGTGAGTTGGGTTAACGCTAGGCGGGGCAGCATATTTGTTAAAAATTTTTATTATTTGTTAAACTTAAGTTAAAAGGAGGTTGTTTTCCCATCTCCATTAACAGAATTGTATAAATTATGCACAACATGTTTGGAAATGTAGATATATTTTGAAATAGGGTTTGTTTTTTTTGTTTTTTTTTTTTTTTTTTTGGTTTTTTGAGACAAGGTTTCTCTGTGTAGCCCTGGCTGTCCTGGAACTCACTCACTCTGTAGACCAGGCTGGCCTCAAACTCAGAAATCCGCCTGCCTCTGCCTCCCAAGTGCTGGGATTAAAGGCGTGCGCCACCACTACCCGGCTTGAAATAGTTTTGTCAAGCTAATTAACATATTCATTTACTAATTTTTGTGGTGAGAACACAAAATCTACTCTTAACCAATTTTCAAAAATAAATATGTTGTTATTAACTATATTGTCATGTTGAGTAGTAGATCTCTTAAGTTTATCCCTTCTGTCTAACTCTCAACAGCTCTGTACTATTCCCTACCGTCTGCCCCTGTCTGTGTGAATAACTACTTCTGCTTCATTCACCTTGTGAATCCTATGTGAAAGGCAAGATCATGTAATCTGCCTGTTCTACCTACCATAATGTACTCAAGGTTCCCTGGATTATTCTGTCAAGGTTTTTGGTTTTGGTGTTTTTGTTTGTTTTTTAAGCTAGTATTTCATTGTGTATATATGACACATTCTCTGTATCCGTTCATGGATATTTAGGTTGGTCCTATTTCCCAATTATTGTGAATAGTGCTATGGTGAACTTGGGAGTACAGATGCCTGTGTGAAATAGTGATTTCACTTCCTGTGGATATGTATTCATTAGTTCTTAGCTTTTAAGGGCCATATTGTTTTCCACTATGAATTTACTAATTTATGCTCCTATCAATGGTGCAAAGTCCTCTTTTCTCCACATATTTGTCATATATTTATTTTTTGAACCTAAATTTTTTTATTTTAAAATTTGTGTGGTGGTCAGAAGACAAATTTTGGTTCTTTAGCTTAGGGTTCTGGGGTATCAAGCATGTACCGAGAGTATTTTTACCCACTGAGTTAGCCCCTTGTCCTAAATAACTTTTATTTATTTTTTAAACCTTTAGGTAGTTTTGGAGAGCCCATGGCCCAGCAGTACTCGCAGTGGTATTTTCTTGTGGACGAAAGTACGGAATGTCGTACATGGTTTGGCCCAATTTAGGCAACCACTTAAAAAGACTGGGCAAAAATCACAGGTCTTTTCAATATCAGGTAATATATGTGATTGGTTTTAAACCATAGGTTTATAGACACGAAGTTTTAATTATATGAAATAGAAAACCTAATTCTTTTTGTTATTTTTATTTAAAAGTAAAGATAGATTTCCTTATGTTTTTTTCATAGAAATCTACAAATTGTTGTGTAATTATAAATTAACTGTGGGCCATTCATGTTTAGTTTCAGAAATACTGTCCATAAATTATTGAACTACATTGTCCTTATCTTTAGCTCCTCAGAATGCTGCATGTGGAAGTGATGGGGACACAGTGAGCCATGGTAGTGTGGATAGTGCTAACGATGCTAACAATGGGGAGCACACAGTCTTCGTCAAAGACCTAATCAGCCTTGATTCCATTGATAATCACTCTAGCACAGGTACTAAAATACGCATTTTACTAACCTTTTAGTTACCACCACTTAAATGATTCTTTTTCAAAAAGATTACATTTCCTGAATTTTCATAAAGGGAGTACTCTGAAAGTAGTGTATATCACAGAGAGGATTATGCTTCTGCATGTCTCTCTACTTCCTGTAGTGTGAAATTAACTTTGGGGTGCAGTGCACAGTGTGCTAGCATGGTATACCTTTATATTTGTTCATCTTCAATTTATGAAAGTGTCTGAGACAGTTGTTAGGCTATGACCTTGTGAACTTGAATGTTACTGACACGATTTATAAATCCTTTTTTCATTAAGTTGAAAATTTAACTTAGAACTTTCAAATTACGAATAAAGAACTTTTAAATTACGAATAAAGGATAGAAAATAATTCATTTTGAAAAAGGATGTTTCCATTTAAGATGTCTTGATTGTAAAAGCTGCTTATATGTATGTAGCCACAGACACAAGCAGTGTCTTGAAGTCAGAGCAACTATATTGAAAGCCCACTGGCAGGTATATGAACTTCACACCCGCCCTCTCTGTGTTGTCTGGTTGCTGGTACCAGGCTTCCTTTAAAGAGTTCACAGTCTAGTTCCTGTGCTTCCTCTGATGAACTTGTCTCAATGACTGAAGTTTCCTTTTCTCTGCTCTCTGTTGCTCTGCTTTTTACTCTGTGCTGTTTCTTGGTGCTGCATTTGTCCTGGGCTGTCAAGGTGTGGGGCAAACAGACTTTTGTGAACTGAAGCTATGGATGCACGTGTGCTTTAATTCTACCTTTGAATGTTAACCACTTCAGGTAATTTCCCATTTATTAGGTTAAAATTTGCTGACATTCAAGGGTGGGGGCAAGATACTTGGTTGTATTTTAAGTATTGTATTAAAATACAATAATAATAATAATAATAAGGAGCAATTTTAGTTTAATTTAATAATAATAATAATGAACAATTTTCAGTTTCTTGGTTGAATTATTCCTTAGATAAGAATAATCATAAAGATGTTCATGTAACAATTTATGACCAGTTTACAAACATTTATTAGTTTATTTAGAAATAAAGTATGTTTTTCTGCAATTATAATTTTAAGATTTGTTTGTAGTATCATTGCATGGAATGGTATCATGGGTATAAAAGAATTCAGTTGTTGAGGTACTCACTGCTTTCCAGAAGTCTGCTTATCTTTTGTGCTAAAACTGCCTTGCTAAAATTACCAGAGTGTGTAAACTAAGACAACATGAGCCTGTAGTTTGCCATCTTGTATTAATTGGCCTTTTAAACCAACTATTTGTTACTTAAGAAGAAACTTTTGTGGGACTTTTAAGATTTTATTTATTTTTATGTGTATGGTTCTTTTGCCTATATGTTACGTGTGTGCATCATGTGCATACCTGGTATCTTGAGGAGGTCAGAAGAGGGAATTCATATCCCCTGGATCTGGAAGTGACTGAGCTACCATGTGGGTACTGGGTCCTCTGCAAAAGCAGGAAGTGCTCTCTTAACCAATCGCTGACCCTCTTTCTTGCCTCGGCACTTTTGTTTTAACTTACTTTATTTGTTTCCTCTGTTGATTTTTCTTGCTACTTTTTTATCTTAAATTTCTGTTTAGGTATTTTATTGTATATTACTTGGATAAAATAATGTTTCTTATATTTTCATATGAATATATAAAGTCATAAAGATTAGCTTTATTTTAAAAAGTTAAGTATGTAATTTTGATATAAACTTAGTTTATAAGTGATACTGATAACAAGAGATACATCCTCATCTTTCTTCCTGATTCTTCAAGTTTTTAAAACTTGTCTTATAAATGTAATTTAATATTTTACTATTTTAATAATTTGTGTAACAATTTCAGTAGTTGGATGACACTTTTGAGACCTTTTTATAGGTTTTCAGCTTCGTTGTTTTAACTTTATTTTATGTATATAGGGGGTTTCTGCATGTTTGTCTGCGTATCACATGTATGCCTGGTGCCCTCAGAGGCCTACAGATGGCATCAAATCCCCTGAGATTGGTTGGTTGCGAGAGGTCGTGTGGGTTCTGGTAACTAAACCTTGGTCCTCTGGAAGAACATCTAGTGCTCTTTCCTGCCAAGATGACTATCAACAGCTCAGCTGAATTTCTAATGGCTAAACAGTAGATACTAAATTCCAGTGATCTTGTGTTCTTAGAGTTTCTAGTGGAGCTGTGTGACACTTGGGTCTTTGGCCTGGTGCTGACTGTGCTCATTTTCTTTATTTTGTGAATCTTTACACTTGGTGCCTAATACAGAGGTCCTTCTCAGGGACTCTGGATTAATTACCTTCTCTCTTTCCTAGTCTTTGTTCAGTTCAAGGCACTATGTTTTAACAACTGACTTTCTGAGGAAGCCAACCAAAAGGACAAAACCAAAAAACTTTATTTGGTCTGGGCAGGATGTGGGGGTGGGGTTCGGGATAGAGGTATGGGGATGAGCAGTGTTCCATGACACTAGTGTGGAGGTTAGAAGACAGTTTGTGTGAGTTGGTTTTTGTCCTTCTACCAAGTGAATCCCAGGGTTGTCAAATTTGGGAGCCATTCATTATCTGCTGAGCCATTTTGTGAGCTCTGAAGTTAGTGATTCTAAATAGTAGTGAATAAGGAATCTAGTAACTCAGTCCTCCTTAGTCACCTTTAACCTGATACGTAGTTCTTTAGTATTTATTCTTTTTTTTTTTTTTTTTTTTTTTTTTTGCTTATTTATTGAGAGCACTGTGTAGCTCTGACTGGTTTGGAACTCAAAGAGATCTCTGTCTCTGCCTCTGGAGTGCTGGGATTAAAGTTGTGCACCCCTCACCAGACTCATCAGCACTCCTTTGTTATGACTTTAGCCTTGTTGGGAGATTCAACTTGTTTTATAGAATAATTTTTAACTTGTGTTTGTATGTTTCCTTGCAGTTAGCTTAGGTTCTGTATACTGCATATGTGATGTATAATCTTTTATATACCTATCTGCACTTTGTAAATTTAGCACTTGATATCAGTGTGGTCTGGTTTCTCTGTAAATCTCTTGCCTCTTCTAGATCATAAGCTATCTTTAGGGGGCCTGAGGAAGCTATGAGACTGTGTAGTGATATCCAGTTCATTTTTCATCAGACTTAAGAATTAGCATCCATTGATGAAGCTTGCCTAAATGGATCTTCCCTGTGGTGGTCACACAGTGGTGATTTCACTGCTGTATTTAGCGATGACATTCTAGTATAGCTAGGAAGCTCTTTTCTCTTCTCTTCTCTGATAAAGTGTGAGTTTATGGGTTGTTGTATTAGTCAGTAGATTGTAATGTATTAGTCTTTACCCATTCTCAGATTACCTCAGTGTGGGCCCAGTGGATACTCCTTTAAACTTGGTTATTAATGCCTTTTAGATGTGCGGTTATGGTTCTTTTCTGGGGCCAAACCCCACTGACCTTTCTTTTGTGCATTTCCTCCCTGAGCTTAGGAACATTATTTTTTTTTTTTCTCTCAACAATCCCAGAGTTCATTTAATGAAGACTAGATTTTAGAAGTCCCAAGTCTGGGTCTTGTTGTGCCCACTGCTACACCAAGGTGTTGTGGCCCTGCTTTTAGATTTTTAACAAACAGGATGAGAAACTAATTATATGTAGTGTTGTAGAAATACTTCTAGTTCCAAATCAGCTCCACAGGATTTTTTTTTTCTAATCTTTCTTCAGTCTTTTTTTTTTTTTTTCTAATTGGGGGCCTGGTAGGATGCTTGCCTAACACATACATGTTCTTACTTAGTTCCCAGTATCATGCACATGAAACCTCCTATGTGCTCCCATAGTGAAACCCTTGTCTCCTGATACCATTACATGTAGTTGTTTACTCAGTGTGCATAAAGCAGGGCTGGGGAGCGGGGACTCGATGTGATAAAGATGCATTGTTTGCAAGTATGAATTTGTCAAAGAATCAATTTTAAAATGTCTAATATTTTTCAAATTCACTCCACCCCCTTGGATGGACTCCAAGTAAAGTTTTTAAGCTTAACCTCAGAGTTGGGTATGATAACATACACATAGATAGACCCAGTATTTGGGAGGAGAATCAGGAGTTCAAGCAAGGCTAGCTACATATTGAATTTAAGGCTAACCTGAACTGCATAAAACATTGTCTCAAGCCAGGCAGTGGTGGTGCATGGGAGGCAGAGGCAGGTGGATTTCTGAGTTTGAGGCCAGTCTGGTCTACAGAGTAAGTTCCAGGACAGCCAGGGTTACACAGAGAAACCCTGTCTTGAAAAAATAAAAAAAGAAAAAAGAAATAAAAGAAGACATTGTCCCAAAAGAAAAAGTTCATGTAAGAGATGGCATGATGGCTCACTGGGTGAAGAGATACGTGCTGCTAAGTCTTATGACCTGAGTTCAATCTTTGGGACCATGTGGTAGAAAAAAATCAATATCCCAATCCTTGGCCTCTCATCTCCACCTTTGTATTTGAAAGAAATGTAATTTTAAAACATTCAGTTCAAAAGTTAGGTAGATTATCCTTTACCCTTCTTTTGCCTTTAAAGGCTTATGTTGTTTCATGCATAGTATTAGTTGGCCATACCTATTTCTACTTGCATCAGTTTTAGCGAACACCCTAATTTTGTTGACTTAAGTTTTTGAGTATGTAGAAATGTATTAAAAATAAAACATCACAGTAAACCATACTTTGGGAAGTTTCCTCCTTTTTTTCAAATCTCTTTTTCTCTACTCTTTGCAGGTAAACTCTCTTTATTATTTTCTAACAATAAAAATCTTATTGTTCTTCCTACATTTCTTTCACAAAAGTAGCAGGTGCCTGTTTCAGTCCCTTTTTGTTCTTACAAGACGGCAATAGGCAATATGCTCTAGACCCTCTTCATAAGAGATTCAAAAATGCTTGGCCCAAATTACCTTTAATTTTTAGGTGTGGAAATTAAGGTTTGATGCTTTTAAATGTAGAACAGCCTTCAGTCTGTTCTCTCTCCTTGCTTTTGCTTATTATTGTTTTTGGAATGTGTCTTGTGAGAGTTAATTTTTTTTTATTGTATAGTTTTGATTATATCGACCTGTGGTGTTTTCTGTTTGTAACTGTATTTTAAACATGTGAAAGTATTTACAAGCATGCATCTTTTCAACAGGTGGTCAGTCTGACCAGGGCTATGGGTCCAAGGATGAGCTTGTGAAGGAGGATGCAGACACTCATGCCCCTGAAGAGCACACGCCGCAGGAGCTGATGACCACAGAGCTGCGCATCGAAGGCGAGCGTGCTGTCTGTGGGCTGTGTGCGAGAACACTCAGATCGTTTTGTTTTATGGAGTGATTACAGCAGTGGTTCTCAGGAAGTTAAGGCCTGTTTCATAGACTGACTGTGATAGTCTTTACAGTGGAAATTTGAACGATTTTAGAAAGAAGTTTATAGATCATCCTTTATTTTGTTAAAAAAAAAAAAAGGTGTCATCCATTGGCAAAGTTACATGGATAATTTTTTGACAAAACTAGGACTAAACTTTGTCCTATTTTGATCTTGAACTCCAGTTCCTCCTGCCTCTGTCTTTAAAGTCCTGGGACAACAGGCATGTGCCAGTCACCAAGCCCACCAATAAGACCAAACTTGATCTTTCAAATTGATACTTACTGTTCTTCTCATCTCCCAACTCTGAACCTGAGGATTATTCCCAGGGTCATAGACAGTAAACAATTTACATCTCTAGGCCCTGAGGTTCCTTTGATTTTTTTTTTTTTTTTTTTTTTTTTTTTTTTGGTTTTTCGAGACAGGGTTTCTCTGTGTAGCCCTAGCTGTCCTGGAACTCACTTTGTAGACCAGGCTGGCCTCGAACTCAGAAATCCACCTGCCTCTGCCTCCCAAGTGCTAGGATTAAAGGCGTGCACCACCACCGCCCGGCTCCTTTGATTTTTAAAAGGGTTTTTTTATTAGAACTTTTTTTTTTTGTGTGTGTGTTTCTAAGTACATAGTTTGCATGGCAGGTTAAAAATAAATATAAATGGTTTTTCTGGTTTTTACAGGACCCATTGAGATTGAGAGCATCTGTTGTAATCCTTTTATGGATATGTAAGGAGTATTTTGGTTTATGGCAATAGATTTTTCCTGTTCTCTTACTCAAATGTATATTTTCTTTGATTATAATACTTAACCTTATGCTCTAGAGTTATAAATAAGCTATTTGACAATGGAAGAAATAGAAGTCAAGGCCAAGGGTTTAATTGACTCACTAAGAAATGCTCAGGTCCAGATTATTGAATGCTACAATAAAACACTATTATTCGGGGCTAGAAAGACAGCTCGGAGGTTGAGAGCACTGGCTGCTCCTCTAGTGGTCCTGAGTTCAATTCCTAGCAACCACAAAGTGGCACAATTAGATCTGGTGCCCTCTTCTGGCCTATAGACATACATGCAGACAGAACTCTGTATACCTGATAAATAAATCTAAGGGAAAAAAAAAAAACAAACACTTAGTGTTCTTGGTATTTACAACATACAGTAAACTAGCTAAGGAAGTCAATGAGTAATCATACACACATCCCTACCTGATGAAAGACTATACCCATATGTAAAAATCTCTGCTTTCTGATCATTATTGTTAAAAGTCAGAGCAATAACATCCAAATATTTTTCTTTCAGAAGAGTGTGATGTATCTGTCATTGTCTCAAAACACTTGCAACCCACTCCTGAACCTCAGAGTCCTACTGAGCCTCCTGCATGGGGCAGCAGTATTGTGAAAGTTCCATCTGGGTTATTTGATACCAACAATAGGACTAGTACTGGTGAGTAGAAAGTGACCTCTACCTCTTTTGGGGACACTAACCTGTAGTCAAGCTGACCTTGACCTCCACATTTTCTCCTGGCCTTGAACTCAGAAATCCTCCTGCCTCTGCCTCCCAAGTGCTGGGATTAAAGGCGAGCGCCACCACTGCCCAGCTGTTAGAGTATCTTTAATATTATTTCTCTTGGCTAATTACAATGGATATGCTAGGAAGCCATGATTGAGTCTGAATTCTATAAGTGGGCTAAAGTAAAGTTAAAATTTGTAACTTAAAGGAACAGTTTGAGATCCTCGCATAGTGGCACCCCCCCCCAAAAGTAATATGGAGACATTAAAAGCAGGTGTGAGGAAATAATGTAAGTTATATGAAAATACTGTACCATTTTATGTAAGGGAATTGAGTGTTGGTGTGTTTTGGTAGTGACCTGATAAAACTTTCTGAAGGATGGGTATGAGGTGTGTTTGTTAACTTAGTGTGTTTTTCTTGCTATATATACTTTATCTATTTGGTTATTCCTTTTCATGATAGATAATGAGGGTATTAAAGGGTCTCCTGTGCTTGTCAAGAACAGAGGCAGTGATTTGATAAGACCCCAGCACTGAGGAGGCAGAGACAGGTGGATCTCTGAATCTGAGACCAGCCTGGTCTACATAGTACTGCCAGGACTATACAGAGGGATCCTGTCTCGAATGAATGAATGAATGAATGGATGAACGAACAAATGAATGAATAAACAAATGGAATTGAGGCCAAGACAGAGTCTTGGTGTGGAGCGCAGGCTGGCCTTGAACTTGCAGTGATCCTTTAACTTTCACCCCGCCCAGTGATAACAGACATGCAGCACTACCATGCCTGACTTGAGAGAATGTATCTTTTATTTATTTATTTATTTATTACTTTTATTTTCTATATTCTTTATTTACATTCCAAATGATTTCCCCTTTCCCGGTTCCCCCCTCCCCAAAAGTCCCATAAGCCCTCTTCCCTCCCCCTGTTCCCCATTTGCCTAAGAATTTCATGAATTCATTGTTTTTAATTGCTGAGTAGTATTCCATTGTGTAAATATACATGGAAAATATATCCGATAAAATTGAAGAAATATATAGAAAAGCACGTTAAGATTGACTATTTCATGGAAAAATTATACAGATAAGATGATAGGCATAAAAATATTCCTAAATTGATTGAGAATAGAAGTAAAAACATTTTCTGATAAAATTGAAGGTTTATATGGAAAATATCTCTTATAAAATTGAAGAAATTTATACAGATAAATTGGTAGGAATTAAAATATTCCTAAGTTGATTGAAAGTAGAATTATAACCATTTTCTGATAAAATTGAAGATTTACATGGATATTTCTGATAATATTTAAAAAAATATGGAAAAACATTAAAATTGAAGATTATTATGGAAAATTATCCAGATAAAATGGTAGGCATAAAAATATTTCTAAGTTGATTGTAAGTGAAATTATAAACATTTTCTGATAAAATTGAAGATTTACATGGAAAATATCTCTGATAAAATTGAAGAAATATATAAAAAACACGTTAGGATTGAGTATTTCATGGAAAAATTATACAGATAAAATGGTAGGCATAGAAATATTCCTAAGTTTTTTGAAAGTGGAATTATAAATACTTTCTGATAAAATTAAAGTTCTATAAGGAAAAATATTCCTGAAAAAATTCAAGAAATATATAGAAAAACATGTTAAAACTGACTATTTCATGGAAAATTGTATAGATAAAATGGAAGGTATAAAAATGTTCCTAAGTTGATTGAAAATAAAATTATAGACACTGTCTGACAAAACTGAAGATCCACATGGAAAATACTTCTGGAAAAGTTGAAGAAAAATACAGAAAAACATTAAAATTGAAGATTATCATGGACAATTATACCAACAAAATGGTAGGCACAAAAACATTCCTAAATTGATTGAAAGTGGAACTACAAACACCCCTCGACCCCCCCCACGAAACCGAAGATCTACTTGGAAAACACCTCTGACAAAATCGAAGAAATACACAGAAAAAATGTTAAAATTAAAGATTATCATGGAAAATAATACAGTCAAAATGGTAGACAACAAAAAACATTACTAAATTGAAAGAGGAGTCACAAACATTTTCTGATAAAATTGAAGATCCACATGAAAAACATCTCTGTTAGACTATGTTTTTTTGTTGGGGAATTGAGTCTATTGACATTATAAGATATTAAGGAATAGTGATTGTTGCTTCCTGTTATTTTTGATGTTCTTTTTATGTTTGTGTGGTTACTTTTCTTTTGGGTTTGTTGGAAAAAGATTACTTTCTTGGTTTTTCTAGGGTGTAGTTTCCCTCCTCATGTTGGCGTTTTCCATCTATTATCCTTTGTAGGGCTGGATTTGTGGAAAGATACTGTGTAAATTTGGTTTTTATAATGGAATATCTTGTTTTCTCCATCTGTGGTGATTGAGAGTTTTGCTGGGTATAGTAGTTTGGGCTGGCCTTTGTGTTCTCTTAGGGTCTGTATGAGATCTGCCCAGGATCTTCTGGCTTTCATTGTCTCAGGTGAGAAGTCTGGTGTAATTCTGATAGGCCTGCTTTTATAGGTTACTTGACCTTTTTCCCTTACTGCTTTTAATATTCTTTCTTTATTTAGTGCATTTGGTGTTTTGATTATTATGTGCTGAGAGAACTTTCTGGTCTGGTTCAGTCTGTTTGGAGTTCTGTAGGCTTCTTGTATGTTCATGGACATCTCTTTCTTTAGATTAGGGAAGTTTTCTTCTATAATTTTGTTGAAGATATTTACTGGCCCTTTAAGTTGGAAATCTTCACTCTCTTCTATACCTATAATCTTTAGTTTTGGTCTTCTCATTGTGTCCTGGATTTCCTGGATGTTTTGGCTCAGGAGCTTTTTGCATTTTGCATTTTCTTTAACAGTTGAGTCGCTGTTTTCTATGGTATCTTCAGCCCCTGGGATTCTTTCTTCTATCTCTTGTATTCTGTTGTTGATGCTTGTATCTATGACTCCTGAATTCTTTCCAAGATTTTCTATCTCCAGAGATGTCTCACTTTGTGATTTCTTTATTGTTTCTACTTCCATTTTTAGATCCTGGATAGTTTTGTTCAGTTCCTTCACTTGTTTGTTTGTGTTCTCCTGTAATTCTTAAAGAGATTTTTGTGTTTCCTCTTTAAGGGCCTCTACCTGTTCACCCATGCTCTCCTGTATTTCTTTCAGGGATTTTTGTGTTTCCTCTTTAAGGGCTTTTACCATTTGACCCATGTTCTCCTGTTTTTCTTTAAAGGAGTTATTTATGTCCTTGATGTCCTCTAACAGCATCGTGAGATGAGACTTTAAATCCAACTCTTGCTTTTCCGGTGTGTTGGGGTATCCGGGATTTGCTGTGGTGGGAGAACTGGGCTCTGATATTTTGCCAAGTAGCCTTGGTTTCTGTTGGTAGGGTTCTTGCACTTGCCTTTCACCATCTGGTTATCTCTGGTGTTAGTTGGTCTTTTCTCCAGCTGGAGCTTGCCCCTCCTATGGACCTGTAAGCCTGTGCCTGTACTCCTGGGAGACCAACTCTATTCTGACAGGGTCTGTGCACAGAAGGCTGTGGAGTTATCTGGTTCCCTGCTGCAAATGGCAGCTGAAAGGGAAGACTCCTGTCCCAGCTGCTCCACTGATCCTATGCCCAGTGCGCTCCTAGCTGTACCCTTCCAGAGAGAAGGTGATCTCACCTCCACGCTCAGAAGTGAAATTGCTGCTGGGAGATCACTCTCTCCTGGTGGGCTAAGCACAGAAGACTTTGGAGCTGCCTGGTTCCCTGCTGCAAATGGCAGCTGTAAGGGAAAACTCCTGTCCCAGCTGCTCCACTGATTGTATGCCCTGTGCGCTCCTAGCTTGTACCCCTCCAGAGCGAGAGAATGTATCTTGATCTTAGAAGATTTATTCAATAAAGAAAGGAAGAGGCGGTAATGGTACTTTTGATATTGTGTCAGTCAATTTTATATTCAATTAAAAATAAGGTGTGCAAATAAGCTGGAACTACAATGAGAGCCTAAATAATCACAAAGACCCGTTTCTCATATATTGAGAAAAGTGTCAAAGCCAGTATAACTATAGAGTGGAAATAGGTTACTTGAAGTCTCCCAAAAGCCTTTTTAAAAGTCTCTCAGAGGGTCTGGGAGATGGCTCAGTGGGTAAAGGCCCCAACTGTCAATCATGACAACCTGAGTTCAGTCTCTGAGATCTACATGGTGGAACTGACTCCCACAAGTTGTCCTTTGTCCCCAACCACACACAGCAAAATTAAATGCTTAAAATGTTTGCTTTTTTTTTTAAAGTTCATTTTTTGAATTTTTCAAAGAACAAATTAAGTATAAAAGAAACAGTTTGCAAATATATAAAACACACAGTCAATAGTTAATTAGACCAGTTTGAAAGATTAAACGTATATTGTATGAAAGGCAACTTTTTCCTTTAAAGCTTCTGGATCATTATACTCTTAAAAACAAATAAGCAAACAAAACAGAAACAAAAAAACAAACTAAAGATAACACAGTGGCACACATCCTTTAATCTCAGCACTTGGCAGGCAGATCTTTGATTTTTTAGGGCCAGCCTGGTCTACACAATGTGTTCCAGGATAGACAGAGCCTACCTGGGTAAGACCCTGAAACATCATCCCATCACCCATTCCACCCCAAAATAAGAACACCAACCAGTTGTGGTGGGTGCACACTTTTAAACCAGTGCCTAGGAGACAGAGGCAGATGGATCTCTGTGAGTTCAAGACAAGGCAGGGCTGCATAATGAGACCCTACCCTCCCACACCCCCCAAGAAAAAGCAGATGAAGGTGCTCGCTGCCATGACTACAACTCCAGTTCAACTTCCTGGATCCATGTCGTGGAAGGGGAGAGCCAGCTCCTGCAGGCTGTCTTCTGATACCACATGTGCACTGTGGCCGGCACATATGAGCTACCATGCACTGCGATAAATAAAGTAGTAAGAAAAACAGCAAATTCAGATGTTTGTGGGTGATATTTTAGTTGAGTAGCTATGAGAGAATACACTACAAATTGCATCTTATATATGCCGGCAGAAATGTCTAAGACTGGAGTTGGCACGTGATGAGTTTGACTGAGGGTCTTCTTACACGGCAGATTGCCTGCTTCTCTTTGTGTCCTTGTGTTGTAAAGACCTGGGTGTGCTGGAACATGTTTGTGATCTTAGAACTTTGGAGACAGGCAGAATGAGCGATCAAACACAGGTCTCTGGATTTTCCTTCGTAAGGACCTTAGTCCATTCATAAGAGTGCTATTGTTAGGCCCTAATTATCTCCTGTATTCAGTTCTTAGACTTAAGTCTTTATTCTTCCAGGTTTTAGATTTGGGGGTTTTGTTGTTGTTTTCTTTTTTTGGTTTTTTGGGGTTTTGTTTGTTTTGAGATAGTTGCACTGCGTAGCTAGCTTAGGACTTCCTATGTAGCTCAGACTAACCTTGAACTTGCTTTGCTTCCCCATGTTAAATTTTTAAACTTTATTTCATTATTTTTTTTTTGAGTGCCATAATGCATGTGTGGAGGTTAGAGGACAGCTTTGTGGGGTTGATTCTCTCCTCCACCTTTGTATAGGGTTTGAGGATCACACTCAGGTTGGCAGACTTGTATGGCAAGCGCTTCCACCTGCTCAGCTATCTCAACAGCCCTCTGGTTGTTAGAGACCGGGCCTTGAACTTGCTCTGTATCACAGAAGATATACTGGAACTCCTGATCCTCCTGCCTCAACTACCTATGTGCTGGTGGCTAAATTTAAAGTCTAAAATTACAGACATGCAACCATATTAGACCTAAATGTTAAATTATAGTAACATGGAGAGATGCTCTGCCATTTAAATCACTGGCTTTAGTTGCAGGGCATCCTCTTTGGACATCCTGAGGTACCAGGCACACACATTGTACAGACACACGTGCACATCATGCATATAAAATACCCATATACATAGAATAAGTTTGCTTAGATATGTGTGTGTGTATATATGTATACATATATACATATACACATACATATAAACAAACTTACATGTATATATATCTATACATAATATATACATACATACATATACACACACACACACAGAGTTCACTGAAATAGAGGAATGGAAAAAATTGTATGGTAACAAAGAGTTAAAAAGAAAAAAAAAACCTCGTGTTCTGGAGGTAGGGCTCAGTGGCTAAGAGCATTTACTCTTCTTGCAAAGAGAACCTAGTTTCAATTTCTAGCACCTATGTGGTGTGACTTAAGACTGTAATCCCATAACCATCCAGAACTTCAGTTTCAGGAGGTCTGACACCCTCTTCTGGCCTCCATGGGTACTGCATACATGTTTTGCCCTTAAACAGACATAGGCAGAACATTAATTCATACTCATAAAATGGACCTAACAAAGTTTTTAATTAAAATAAATAAAGACAGACCAGCAGGGCTGTGGTGGTGCATGAATTTAACTCCAGTACTCAGGAAGCAGAAGCAGAAGCAGATGGATCTCCGTGAGTTCTAGGCCAGCCTGGTCTATAGAGTTAGTTCTAAGACAGTCAGGGCTACACAGTGAAACCCTGTCTCAAGAAACAGAAGCAAACAAAAAGACACATGTTTCCCTAAAGCAGTTGTTGGGTCTCCAGCCTTCCCTGTGCTTTTGTTTACCTGATCTAATGGTACAGTCTGTTTTAGTTGCCATTGTATTTGTAGCACCTTGTATAGTTAATAACTATCATTCACATATTTGTTCAAAGATCAAATATAAAATTCACTCAAGATTTCATCAGCCATCTAGGGTTTTTCTATTTTTTCTTTTTTAACTTTGAATCAATTCTTTTACCTTGGTATAATAATGCTTTGCCTATAACAAATGTGTAATTTCTCCATAATTACCAACTGGTTTTGTATAGAGTAGATCTCCTCCCCACCCCTCTATGTTCAGAGTTATTAAATCCAAATCTTTTTTCTTTTTTTTTTATGCTGAGTAAGGCTTTACCACTTAACTATATCCCCAGTTTACTGGCAAGTGTTCAAAGAATTGGATATATGAAAGTTAAATTAGAAGAGAATTTTTCTTTTTGAATCTGCTATTTAACTCAGAGTATTTTTCCTAAATTGACTCTTAAAATATAAGAAGCATAGTTATATGTTTGTTGACAAAGGTTAGCAGTGCAGTCATATCCAGCATGGACTGTATGCTGTGTTTTCATAGGCATGATATGCACAGAGGGGGAAGGTGGATGTTACCTATAAGAGGCAGGGTTGGATAGATTTGGACTGCACTTTTTCTGCATACACTTTATGTAGCTCTAGATGAAAGCCAGGCATTTTAGCTGTTAGACCCCTTGGGAGATGCTGATTCTATACCCTCCAGATTCTCTCTGTCTTGCTCTCAGCATAATCAGAATAATTACTTTGCTACTTTGAAAAATAGTGATGTTTCATTTTACTATATTGCCGCCCCCTTTAGGTAGTACTTCAAATGTGCTGTTTTCTACTCAAACTCCAGTCGAGGATGCAGTCTTCAGTGAGGTTGCTAATTTCAAGAAGAATGGTGATAGAGGAGAGAAAAGACAGAAGCACTTCCCAGAGAGGAGCTGCAGCTTTAGTTCTGAAAGTCGAGCGGGGATGCTGCTTAAGAAGAGCAGTTTGGATCTGAATTCAAGTGAAATGGCCATCATGATGGGAGCAGATGCCAAGATCCTCACTGCAGCACTCACCTGTCCCAAGACTTCTCCGCTTCATGTCTCAAGAACTCATAGCTTTGAGAACGTTAACTGTCATCTAGCTGACAGTCGGACTCGTGTGTCAGAAGGTACCTGGAATTCTGAGCACAGATCATCTCCTGTGCTAGAGATGCTGGAAGAAAGTCAGGAGCTCCTGGAACCTGTGGTTGGTGATCATGTGGCAGAGACTGTGGTAGAGATGACATGTAACAATCTACAAAGTAACAGTAACCAGTCCAGAGACACAAAAGCAGGATCCCAGGATACAGTGAATAAGAGGAGCAGCTCATATGCTACTAGGAAAGCCATTGAGAGGGAAGATGTTGAGACTGGACTAGATCCTTTGTCTCTTTTAGCCACTGAATGTGTAGAAAAAACTTCTGATTCTGAAGTTAAGTTATTTTCTCCAGTAATTTCACGTAATCTGGCTGATGAAATTGAAAGCTACATGAACCTAAAAAGTCCACTAGGTAGTAAATCTTCTAGTATGGAATTGCATGGAGAGGGGAACCAAGAGCCTGGCTCTCCTACTGTGTTTGCTCACCCTTTAGAAAGGAGATCAAGTCTACCTTCAGACCATGGCCCACCAGCACAAGACAGTGCTGAGATTGAGAAGAGCTCCCCTGCAGTGTCCAGGTCTAAAACTTTGACTGGGCGTTTCAAGCCACAAACTCCTTACCGCACTTACAAAGACCGGTCCACCTCCTTATCGGCATTAGTGCGTTCTTCACCAAACAGCTCTCTGGGTTCTGTAGTAAATTCTCTATCGGGGTTAAAGTTGGACAATATACTCTCGGGGCCCAAGATAGATGTCCTAAAATCTAGTATGAAACAAGCAGCAACAGTAGCCAGTAAGATGTGGGTGGCTGTAGCATCTGCTTATAGCTACTCAGATGATGAGGTAAGAATATTGTAGTGTGTAGTCTGTCTGATGTAGGAATGCTAGTATTGCTGAAATGTATATGTTTATGTTTGTATAATCTAGAGGTTTCTGCTAAAGGTAGTTTTATACTTTCAAAACTTTATACATGTTCTATTTTATAAAGTGACTTAAATGAGGTAAAAATACATTGTCAGAATTGCCAGACATGGTGGCACTCACCTATAATCCCAACACGTGGGAGGTAAAGGCATGAAGATCAGGAACTCAAGGTTGTCCTTCACTATGTATTAGGTTTGAGGCCAGTCTGCACTACATGAGATCCTGTCCTAAAAAGGAAAAATAGGAGGCTAGAGAGATGACCCAGTGGTTAAGAGCGCTGGCTGCTCTTCCAGAGGACCTGGGTCCAATCCCTGGTACCACGTGGCAGCTCACAGCCATATAAATCAGTTCCAGAGGATCTTATACGATCTTCTGACCTCCATATATACTGTACACAGATAGTGCAGACATATATCCCATGCACATAAAATAAAATAAAAATGAACAAATAAAAAATAACATTAGGATTACTTTATAATTCCATAAATAAGTCTAAGTTAAAACTTTTGGAAGCACTGATAGTGTTTGAAATTATAACAACATCATTTTTTTTTTTTTTTTTGGGTTTTTCGAGACAGGGTTTCTCTGTGTAGCCCTGGCTGTCCTGGAACTCACTCTGTAGACCAGGCTAGCCTCGAACTCAGAAATCCGCCTGCCTCTGCCTCCCAAGTGCTAGGATTAAAGGCGTGCACCACCACCGCCCGGCTAACAACATCATTGTTATATATGCATAACATTTCACTTTTTCTTCTGGGGTTTGAGAGATGGGAAGATAGCATGCAGACCAGGCAGACTTGAGGTTTATTCTCTTCCTCCCTCAGCCTCTTTAGCATTGGTTTTGCTTGTGTTTACCACCCCACTTTCCATGGGCACTGTCATTTTTACATAGCTTTTTGCCTGTTACCAGTTACTGCCTTACTATACTTGAAATCAACCAGCAGCTTAAAATATTATGAATAGACTAAATCATTAGATTTTCTTTTTGTGAAAATACAAATAGAAAAACTACTTATAGAAAAAAGTTGTAATTTCTCCTTCATGTTCACAGAATTGTATGGTACATGAGTAATTTAAGATAATATGATTCCAGATTGCTAAAGCTCTTGGGTGTAAAGTCAGCCAAAATAAAAATGACAAAGAAAATAAAGAAGCTGGAAATAAACTGGATAAGTAAGGCTTATTGAAGGAAAGCTTCTAGGAAAAGAACTAATTGAATAAAAAATCCAGAATTATGACAACAAACTGACTTTTGTCTATGTGACACTAGGGCCTTTGCACATGCTAGGTTAGCTTTAAACCATCTCCTGCATTCTTACCTAGCCTTTGTATTTAAAGAGCTTTACAAGATCCATCCACACAACACAGAATCACTTTAAAAGTGTCCATCTGAGGCCTGAGATTTGACTTACTTGGTAGAGTGCCAGCCTCACATAGAAGGCCCTTGGGTTTTCCCTCCATGAGTGTGTATTGTGGACGGGTAGGGATGGGGAGGTAGTGTAGCCTTATGATAAAGAACAGACTGAACCATCTTACTTCTGAAATGTCTTTTGACATTTAGAAAGGATTTTTCTCATGGCCTTTTGGACTTGGACTCTGTGACCATATTAGTCTTGTATCAATGTATTTGGGGTGCTTAATTAAGCAATAGGGGGTTTACTAATTATGTAATAGTATGTAAGTGATAGAATAATTAGTTCACCTAGGGCACAGCCCAGCCTTTTTTGAAGTAGGTGACTTTGTGAGGGGACAGTTTTTGAGCATCCCTTCGAGGTATGTCACTTATTGAATGTCTTAGACTGTGGAAACTTCATAAGTCAGTGAAATAACTTGATAGTTTAGAAAAGACAGGGGGGTTATTTGCTTTAAGATACAAAGTTTCAATGTGAAAGGAGTAAAGTGAAACCATTTCCATTGCAGAAGATATTACTTATGTATGTGAGGTTTTATTCTTTTTAATTATAGGAAGAAACTAATAAAGATTATAGTTTCCCAGCTGGCCTAGAAGATCATCATATACTGGGGGAGAATCTGTCACCCAATACAAGTATCTCAGGGTTGGTTCCCAGTGAACTTACCCAGAGCAACACAAGCCTCGGCAGTAGTAGCAGCAGTGGAGATGTTGGAAAATTTCAGTGTCCAACAGGTATGGGACACTTTCGCCTTTTGTTTTGCTTGATTTTTACTGACTTGTGATGCTGAAGATTGAATCAGGGCCTATACATATGGGCAACAGTTCTACCACTTAGCTACGTTCTAGCCTAGTTTTCATTATGCCTATGACCCTTCACCCCCATATATCTATTTTACTGTGATTTTATGATATCCAAGTATTGTCAACTGAACCAGTTAGGGAATCAGTCCCCCTCCCTTCTCTGCCCCCCCCCCCCAGCTTCCTCCCTTCTTCCTCTGAAACTGAATTTGTGGAATGGGGCCTTGGGAGTATGTTGTTTTGTTTTGTTTTAACTTGTTCTCTGGATAAATCTGTAATTGAAATAGATTTTAATGGCCTCTGGAGAATACATCCCCCCCCCCCCCGCTTCAGTTCTCCTTTTCTCCCCTTCCAAGTACTGGTAGTACAGATATACACCTGCAGTCATCTAAGTTGTTATTAGGAAAAGTTGAGAAAATTATTTAGTAAACATTTATATATCCTCTACCTACATTTAGTTAACTTTTATTAATTTTATCAGTTTATATGTATATGCACTCACATTTATATAGTAAATATTTATCTATAAATACCAGATTTCATGGTACTTACCTCTTTAATATTTCAGCATGTATTTCCAAAGCATTGAGAACACTCTTCTACATTATGTGTTCTATTTCTTACTTGTCTTTAGGTGAAGTTCAATTTTCAAGAAATATCAAAGGGCAGGACTTTGAAAAATCGGACCATGGTTCTTCTCAGAACACCAGTATGTCTAGCATCTATCAAAATTGTGCAATGGAGGTAAAGATTCTATAGTTCTTGTACCTGTGGTAAAGTGGTTGTGAACATATTCTTATCTCATAATAGCAATTAATAGGATTCAATAGGATCTATGTGGATAGTCAGAGGAGTGCTTAATATCTTTGAGGCAATAGACTAGTAGTTTGTCTGTTGAAACCAATAAAATAACTAAAAATTGTAATTTTTTTCCCCCAGTAGAATAGACCAGTGAAATACATTTCTACCGTAGAGACTCTCAGTGCCTTCCTACTTTCCCCTTAGGTTTTGATGTCGAGTTGCTCACAGTGTAGAGCTTGTGGAGCTCTGGTTTATGATGAAGAAATCATGGCCGGATGGACAGCAGATGACTCAAATTTGAATACAACCTGCCCGTTCTGTAAAAACAACTTCTTGCCTCTTCTCAATGTAGAATTTAAAGACCTGAGAGGCTCTGCCAGGTTAGTATGTACAAGCTCCCTTAGGAGGTCAGTCCCTGGAGACTTGGCTCCTCGGGGAGGTGCAGCACAGCACACACGGGCGGTGAGGGTGTCCTCTCCTTTCTCTCTAGACTACTTTTCTACTCTGCTTAATGTATGAATACCAGGAGCAGATTTCTTCAAATTAAACTCTGTTTATACCTGATTCAAAACTAATGTTTTAGTGTTATTTCTTTACTCCCTGAGCTGGGGAGATGGCCTGGTTTTGAAAGTGCTTCCTGAATAAGCATGAGGGCCTGAGTTTGGATCCTGAGCACCCTTCTGAATTGCCAGCTCTGGGGAGCTGGAGACAGCCAGGGCTCTGAAGCTCACTGGCCAGATCAGTGAGTTCCAGTCAGTGAGAGACACTGTGTTTAAAAAACAAACAAACAACAACAGCAACAAAATAGAGTGAAGCCAGGTCTGGCACCTTTACTCAGAAGGCAGAGGCAGGCAGATGCCTGTGAGTTCAAGGCCAGTCTGGGCTATATAAGGAGAGTCTTGAAAATAAAAACAAAACTGAACAGTGGAAAGTGATTAGACACAGGACATTGACCTCTGACTTCCACATCCTAAATACACACTCATGTATGTGCATGTGCATACAACTACACAAATATACATGCACACAAAACTTCTGCCTTAGAGACCTGAATTAAATCTTCACATCTTGTTGCTACTGTCTGATACGGTGAGATGAACAAATCCTAGGTAATAGAAATGCCACGAATTAGAGGCTGGCATATGGCTCGATAGTAGATCTGTTGGCCTAGCATGCATAAGGCCCTAGGCCTGGAAACAAAAAGAAATTAGACTAATCAGTCTGTTATCAATTAAAAGTTGGTAAAATAGCTGGGCGGTGGTGGCGCACGCCTTTAATCCCAGCACTTGGGAGGCAGAGGCAGGTGGATTTCTGAGTTCGAGGCCAGCCTGGTCTACAGAGTGAGTTCCAGGACAGCCAGGGCTACACAGAGAAACCCTGTCTCGAAAAAAACCAAAAAAAAAAAAAAAAAAAGTTGGTAAAATAGGTAAGTAATTGAGAAGTGTGCTGACCTAATCAATGACATTAGTATTTTATTTGCTTTGTTGTTTTGTTTTGATTGTTGAGAATCAAACTCAGCACTCTATCAAGTAATATAAGCATGTACTCTGAGCTACATTCTTAGCTCCCTTAGAAATTTTTGTTGTTGCTGATGATGTTTGTTTAATCTTCAATTAAAGCGGTTTTTAAATTTTTTATTTATTGATATTATTACATGTCCCTGGGGATTCCCAGCTAATGTTGTTTTACTATAAAGAAGTGGTTCTAAATACGATTATTTGTGGACATGGGAATTTAAACAGAGAGAATTAGTCACACATGCCTTTAATCCCAGTACTCGGGAGGCAGAGGCTCTTGGTGTCACAGAGATCAGAGATTGGAGGGCAACCTGGTCTACATATTGTATTCCAGGCCAACAAAGGCTACACAGTAAGACCCTGCTTTAAAAAAATTATTGTAAGCCTGGTGGTGGTGGCTCATATCTTTAAGGCAGAGGCAGATAGATCTCTGAATTAGAGACCAGCCTGGTCTTCAGAGTGAGTTCAAGAATAGCCAGGGCTACACAAAGAAACCCTGTCTCAAAATAAAAATAAAACAAAACATATATATTGTGGATACGAGTGTGTGTTTGTATGTGTGGGGAAACAGGAGTGTGTGTGGAGGTCACAGGCCGACTTTCTCCAGAGTTGGCTCTCTCCTTCCACTGTGGGCTCCAGGGATCCAACGCAGATCCTCAGTCTTGCATGGCAAGCATGTTTACTCCCTAAGCTAACCTAGACTTGGAGATTTCTTTTTTAAGCCTTTCTTCCCCCTTCTGTTCCTTACCTAGCTTTTTCTTGAAACCAAGTACATCTGGTGACAGCTTACAAAGTGGCAGCATTCCATCGGCAAATGAACCCTCTGAACACAAACCTGTGTCCAGGTCAGCAGAACCTGACTTGATCAGCTTTATGGATTTTTCAAAACACAGTGAGACCATAACAGAAGAAGCAAGTTATATAGTCGAATCAAGGTATTGAAGGGTGCATAGAGTTCACTGTAAGAAATACAGTATTCCTGTGAACATTCTGCATCTAAGACAGCCTGGTTGGGCTTGGTGGTGCATGGCTGAAAGAGGAAGATTATAAATTCAAATCCACTATGTCCCATCCCTGCCCCCTGCCAGTGTAAATCATGTCCTATCTCTGTTTTTAGTTAGATTATAGCCTGGTAGAAATGAAAAAAACCTCTCAGCAAATCTGTATTTACTTACATGGACAAGTACTTCTTTTGAGATTGTGTTTAATAAAGATGAAGTAATGTTTAAATAAAACAGCTGAATAGGCAGTTTTTTTAATGTCATGTCCTCACATATCCATCACCAGTTAATCATCTGACCAGGGTTAGGAGAATGCTTGGAGGTTGTTTAATGTTTCCATGGGGAGAGGGATGGTAGAGATTGAGCAGGCCTCAGGAGTCAAGTGCTCCACCCCTGAGCCACACCTCCAGCTTCACATTTAAGTCTTTTATTTATATATATAAATTTGTTCTGTGTTATAAGAAGTGCATGTTTTGGTTTTGTTTTTAACAATTTTATTTATGTATGTAGAAGAGGGCATTGGATCCCATTACAGATGGTTGTGAGCTGCCGTGTGGTTGCTAGGAATTGAACTCAGGACTTCTGGAAGAGCTCTTAAACTGCTGAGCCATCACTCTACCACCACATTTAATTCTTAACAGATGCCAGTTCTTCTCAGGGGATTCAGAACATTCAAATCCACTGTAGAAAATACTGTACCTCTTTAGAATTTAGATTGTTTTTCATGACTAACATTGCTTCATTTTTTTTTTCAGTGATGAAATAAAGAAAAGCAGTGTTGATGTTCAGAGTGTGAAAATTTCATCTGTGCCTAATAGTTTATCTAAACGAAATGTATCTTTGACTCGAAGTCATAGTGTAGGAGGTCCTCTGCAAAATATCGACTTCTCCCAGCGACCATTTCATGGCGTCTCAACAGTCAGTCTTCCAAATAGTCTACAGGAAGATGTGGTATGTACTGCTGTATACTTTTGTAATATAGCTTGGAACACCCCACAGTCTCATGGTATCATGTGAAAAGTGATAGGTACAATTTTTTTGGTGGCACTTGAGGCCAAGACTGGAGGATTAAATTGACCTTTGTCGTACACAGTGAATTTTAAACCTGGCAGAAGTACATAGCAAGACCCTGGCATGCTGGGGAGATGGCTCAGCCATTGAAATGCTGCTGCACAAGCATGGAAACTCAGGAGTTCAGATCTCCTGTACCACACAGGATGGTCCATGCCTAATAATCCAAACACTGAGTAGGTGGAGACGGAAGATTACTGGACTTGCTAGTCAGTCAGTCAGGCTGAATTTTTGAGCTCCAGGTTCATTGATAGACTTTGTCTCAAAAAATAATGTAGAGAATGTTGAGGGAGACACCCAGTGTCATGTGCTGCACACGCATAAACACATAGGAACATAGAAATTGGCCAGATATGATGGTGTATGCCTGTCCCAAAAAATCCATAAAGAAACTGAAAGATTTTCAAACAGAAAATATACCTGTGTGTGCGTGTGTTTTGGCTTTTTGAGACACAATCTTGCTCTGTAGCTCTGATTGCCCTGAAACATGTTATGTAAATGAGACTAGCTTCAAACTTTGTGGGAATCCTCATGCCTCTATCTCCCCAAGTGCCGGGATTACAGGCATGTGCCACGACACCCAGTTTAAACTTAAGTATTGAAATTTTCAAAAATGTACAAGGTCTTACAATATAGGCTGGGCTGGCCTCAAATTCACATAGATTCTCCTGCCTCTGCCTTCCAAGTGGTGTGTACTTCTGTACCCAGCTCATTAAGTCTCCTGACCCAACAGCTACCTTTAGTAATTTTTAGTTTATGGCCGTTTTTTTGGTTATTATTTTATGAAAATCCTTATAACTTTTCTATACCTAGATTATTTTGAAAGCAATTTCAAGCAATGTCTATGTTGCATATAAATATTTCAGCAGGTATGTATAAATGATGACTAACAAATATAATCACAACATTATACCCTAAACTTAGGGAATCAACGGGATATTCAGTCTTTGTTCAGAGTTTTAATCATGAAAGTTGTGTCAAAAGTGTGTCTGGGGCAGGATGTGGTCTTAGCCATCAAGATAAAGTATAGTCATGCCTTGCTTGGTTGGGACACTTTAGTCTTTAAATTGCAGGAACTGTTTTTTCTCCTAGCTAGGTATGAGAGGTTTCCACAGTCCTGATTTGGTTGATCGCAACCTTACAAATTGGCATTTGAATCTAGAAACGTGGTTAGCCTCAGGGTTTGTTTTGCTTTAATTTTATTCTAAATTTAACTTTTTTAATTTTAAATTTAATTCTAAAATTAACTTTTAGAAAAAACTTGGAAGCAAAAAATATTAGACACCAAAATTAACCAGACCTAAAGTCTATACATCTTTTATGCATCTGGAATAGCTACTTTGAGGTTGTGAGCCTTCATGTTAGATTTTACACTTTCATGTTTTTTGTTTAAAACGTGAATTTAAAATTTAAATTAAAATTTTTTTTTTAAAATTTTTGCCTTTTTGAGACATCTTTCTTTATAGTTTGAGCTGACCTTGAATTCAGTATGTGGGTCAGGTTGGCCTCACACTTGGAGCAGTTCTGTCTCTGCCAGCACAACTCCTAGCTGACAAAGAAAACAAAAATTATTCCATCTTTTAGCATTGTGATAATCTATTGAAATATAGATTATCAGTTTTCTCCTATAATGATTTAGCTTAAGTATAATCTAGTGGCTTTCTCTGCTTTGGTTCATTAGCCTGTTTTACTACGTGTAATAATAGCCCTGAGATGACAATTTTAACAGGATGGAGATGTATCATCTCACTGCAGAGTACTGGCAAGCATGCAGAGTTAGATAACGTTCACTTTTTGTCTATTTGTAAAGGACCATCTAGGCAAGCGGCCCAATCCTCTTCCTGTGTCGGTGCCCTATTTGAGTCCTCTAGTGCTTCGGAAGGAACTTGAGTCTTTGCTAGAAAATGAAGGTGATCAGGTCATTCATACATCCTCGTTCATCAATCAGCATCCAATCATTTTCTGGAACCTGGTTTGGTATTTCAGACGTTTGGACCTTCCTAGCAACTTGCCAGGACTTATTCTCAGCTCTGAGCACTGTAATGAAGGTGTGCAGGTAAGCAGTTGTACACCACAGCTGCGCTGCTGCAGTTGAGTAGGCGGAGCCTCAGGCTACTGAAGTAGATAATAGGAGCTTTCCAGAGGAGGAGCAGAAACTTGGGATGGGATGGTAGTGTTTGGGCTGAGAGTCTTCTGTTTTTGTTTTCTTTTTCTTAGTTGTGTGTGCTTTCCATTTTTAAGGTTTTCTGGTCTAAGATGACTGACTTCTGTCTTCAGGCTATCAGAGTCACATCCCATCCAGCAGTGAGGACACAATTGGTAGCCAAGAGAGCATCTTCTCTCTTAGAGCTCATGGAGTTGTGCATAGTGTTTCCACACGCGTGTATCAATATGGCCTGGATTTAGGTTGCTCTGTCTAGCTATGCTGGTGGCTAGAAAAGGAAGCTTTTATCATTAGCTATCATATTTTCTCCTAAAAAATGCACAGCTATATTATAGAAAAGATCTTACTCATAATTTTCAGATAATATAATTAAAAATTAGGGAGGTATTTGTGTAAGGTAAATTTCTTTTTTTTTTTTTTTTTTTTTTTGTGGTTTTTCGAGACAGGGTTTCTCTGTGTAGCCTTGGCTGTCCTGGAACTCACTCTGTAGACCAGGCTGGCCTCGAACTCAGAAATCCTCCTGCCTCTGCCTCCCAAGTGCTGGGATTAAAGGCGTGCGCCACCACCGCCCGGCTTTTTTTTTTTTAAAGATTTATTTATTTATATATATATATATATATATATGTATGTATGTATTTATTAATTTATATGTAAGTACACTGTAGCTGTCTTCAGACACTCCAGAAGAGGGAGTCAGATCTTGTTACAGATGATTGTGAGCCACCATGTGGTTGCTGGGATTTGAACTCAGGACCTTCAGAAGAATAGTCAGTGCTCTTAACCACTGAGCCATCTCTCTAGCCCCTTTTTTCTAGTTTTTTTTGTTTGTTTGTTTGTTTTTGGTTTTTCAAGACAGGGTTTCTCTGTGTAGCCCTGGCTGTCCTGGAACTCACTTTGTAGACCAGGCTGGCCTCGAACTCAGAAATCCTCCTGCCTCTGCCTCCCAAGTGCTGGGATTAAAGGCGTGCGCCACCACCGCCCGGCAGGTAAATTTCTAATTAGTGATTACACTAAGACCACTCCACCCGCCTGCCTCCCAAAGCCCATGCTGGTAACTGACTGCAGACAAGGAGCTGCCGGCATGCCTCTATTTTATCATACTGAACTTTGGGAAACACCAGGCCCCTGTTTGACTTGTTTATTTTAGCAAATAATAAGTTAAAAAAAAAAAAGGTACCTCATAAAAGTAGCATACTTGGTTGTATTGATGATTACATCATTGTGCCTTTGTACCATTTATCAAATTATCCATCCAGTCTTTTAATGTCAGAAAAACAAAACGTACGTGCCAGAAAATAACAAGACATCAGGCACAGTTTGTCATCAGGCATTTAAAAAAATTAATTTTGAGTCTATAATTTAAAAAAAAAAACACTTAAATTTTCTTATTACTGGTAACATTTTATTTGGAAAACTAATTTTATTATCTCCTTTAGCTTCCTCTGTCATCCTTGGCCCAGGACAGCAAACTGGTATATATACAACTGCTGTGGGATAATATCAACCTTCATCAGGAGCCGGGAGAACCTCTGTATGTCTCTTGGAGGAACTTGAGTAAGTAAAAGAGAATTGAAGAAAACAACAGGGTTGGGCTTGGCGGGACATTCCTTAAATCCTGGAATTCCAGAGGCAGAGGCAGGTGGATTTCTGTGAGTTCTAAGCCAGCCAGGACTCACTACATGGTGAAACGCTGTCTTTAAAGAAATTTTATTTTATTTTATTTTAAGATTTATTTATTTATCTTATGTATGTGAATACACTGTAGCTATCTTCAGACACACCAGAAGAGAGCATCAGATCCCATTACAAATGGTTGTGAGCCACCATGTGGTTGCTGGGAATTGAACTCAGGACCTCTGGTAGTCAGTGCTCTTAACTGCTGAGCCATCTCTCCAGCCCTGTCTTTAAAAAGGACAAAACAGTACCTTTAATCCCAGTACTCTAGAGGCAGAGGCAAGTTCTAGGCCAGCCTAGTCTACAGAGCAAGTTCCAGGACAGCCAGTGCTACACAGAGAAACTCTATCTCAAAAAACCAAATAAATGAGTGAATGAATGAATGAACGAATGAAGACAAAACTGTGCTGGCAGAATGATTCAACAGGTAAAGCCCTTACCATCAAGCTTGGCCATCAGAGTTCAGTCTAGATATCCACAGGGAAGAAGACTCCCAAAAGTTGACCTCTGACCTCCAAACACGCATGGTCCCCACACATATGTCTATGTATATCCATATAGACATATAATCAGTCAATCAATCAATCAATCAATATAGTGACCTTTATGCTACCTTTGGCTTTAAGTCTTCTTTCTTAGATAAGTATATAGACTGCTTATTTTCATTTCAGTTTTGTCTGTCTGTCTGTCTAGGCATGTGTGTTACTTTTTTCCCTATAGTTGGCATTTTAAGTAAAAGAATGTCATGGAGGATTATTTTGACAGTCATGACTGTTTGGGATCTAAATGCCTCTTGTGCTTTGGATATATATTCCCTTACATCTTAGGAAGTACTCAGCAAGGACTTTGTTCGGCTGAGCCATCTTGATGGCTTTCTTTGTCTGCCTGCCTGCCTGCCTACCTACCTACCTACCTACCTATTTACCTAACTATCCACCTACCCACCCACCCCCGTATCCTTTATTGGTATCTGAATATAACATTTCTTCAACCTGTCTCCTATTCCATATTCTCGATATTCTTTCTTCTATTGGAGCCTTCTCTGCTGACAGGATGTTTTCTTTTGTGTTTGTCATCTGACCTTAGTTCATCTCTGTGGTTAGTTTTGGTTTGGTTTTTTGGTCTCGATTTCTCATCCATGTTGACAACTTTTTCAATTATATTGCTGAGGTTTTTTTTTTTTTTTTAATCTATGTCTTAAAATTATTTTCTGCTTTTTTTGTCTGTTTTATTTTGTTTTTGTTTTTGAGGCATGACTTTTCTGTATGGCCATGGCTGTCCTGGAATTTGCTCTGTAGATTAGGCTGAGAGATCTGACTGCTTCTGCCTCCCAAGTGCTGGACTAAAGGCAAGGGCCGCCACTGCCAGGCTCATCTGCTTACTTGTGTTTTCTTTGAAAACACTGATGCTTTTCAGAGAGAAGCTTTTTGATTTTTTTTTTCCAGCATTTTACCATCTTTTTTTTTAAGATAGATTATTTATTTGTTTGTTTGTTTGTTTAATGTGTATGAGTACACTGTAGCTGTACTGATGGTTGTGAGCCATGGTTGCTGAGAATTTTGAATTCAGGACCTCTGCTTGCTCTGGTGGGTCCCTCTCGCTATTTATTATTATATCTAAGTACACTGTAGCTGTCTTCAGACACACCAGAAGAGGGCGTCAGATCTCTTTACGGATGGTTGTGAGCCACCATGTGGTTGCTGGCATTTGAACTCAGGACCTTTGGAAGAGCAGTCAGTACTCTTAACCACTGAGCTATCTCTCCAGCCCAGCATTTTACCATCTTAGTATATCTGAATTCGGTAATTGAGAATTAAAGGTCTTTTGGAGGATTCATAGTACTTTGGGGACCTTTTGTTTTTTTCGTTGGATGGTGTTTCTTTTGTCTTTATTTGGGGACAGTTTTTTGTTACATATCCCAGGCTGGTTTTGACTTGTGTTTTCCTAGATCCTTTTGAGTCAGTCTTCACAGTGGTGGGATAACTTGTCTTTGCCATCTTTTCCATTGTTTTTATGTCTTGAAATTTGCATACCTATTGGTATGGATGTCCTTCCGGTATTATTTAGGGGTTTTAGTTGTGTTCCCTTCAGGGTTCAATCTTTAATACCACTCAGGTGGGAAAATAAACCATGATAACAAAACCATCGGATCAGATCAAACATATACATACACTTAAATTCAATTGAAGTCAGCTACTGATGACCATTGCAAAGAAAATGGCAAAAAGAAGTTACGAACTATATAGGTAATAATGAGTGAGAAGAATGAGGCAGGGAGGATAGAAAGCAAGGGGAGGAAGCTAGGCTGACAAAAGACAGAAAAAACAAGAGGAAAGGAGAGTTGTTTTAGAAGAAAGGAGATAAATAATATTTTGGGTGAGCCTTCAGACCCACCCACCCCCCACTGAGGCAGCCTGGCTTCTCCCGTCTTTCCTTCTCAGCTGTCCTGTTCCCTCTGCCCAGATTTCTGATATTCTGCCCTCCTCTATGTCTGCAGTAGAGGCTATCCTTTGACTTCTGCCCTCCTCTATGTCTGCAGTAGAGGCTATCCTTTGACTTCTGCCCTCCTCTATGACTGCGATAGAGGCTATCCTTTGACTTCTGCCCTCCTCTATGACTGCGATAGAGGCTATCCTTTGACTTCTGCCCTCCTCTATGACTGCGATAGAGGCTATCCTTTGACTTCTGCCCTCCTCTATGACTGCGATAGAGGCTATCCTTTGACTTCTGCCCTCCTCTATGACTGCGATAGAGGCTATCCTTTGACTTCTGCCCTCCTCTATGACTGCGATAGAGGCTATCCTTTGACTTCTGCCCTCCTCTATGACTGCGATAGAGGCTATCCTTTGACTTCTGCCCTCCTCTATGTCTGCAGTAGAGGCTATCCTTTGACTTCTGCCCTCCTCTATGACTGCGATAGAGGCTATCCTTCGACTTCTGCCCTCCTCTATGACTGCGATAGAGGCTATCCTTCGACTTCTGCCCTCCTCTATGACTGCGATAGAGGCTATCCTTCGACTTCTGCCCTCCTCTATGTCTGCAGTAGAGGCTATCCTTTGACTTCTGCCCTCCTCTATGTCTGCAGTAGAGGCTATCCTTTGACTTCTGCCCTCCTCTATGACTGCGATAGAGGCTATCCTTCGACTTCTGCCCTCCTCTATGACTGCGATAGAGGCTATCCTTCGACTTCTGCCCTCCTCTATGACTGCGATAGAGGCTATCCTTCGACTTCTGCCCTCCTCTATGACTGCGATAGAGGCTATCCTTTGACTTCTGCCCTCCTCTATGACTGCGATAGAGGCTATCCTTTGACTTCTGCCCTCCTCTATGACTGCGATAGAGGCTATCCTTCGACTTCTGCCCTCCTCTATGACTGCGATAGAGGCTATCCTTTGACTTCTGCCCTCCTCTATGACTGCGATAGAGGCTATCCTTCGACTTTAGGCATCCATGGCATTGTACAGAGGCTGCTTCTCAGCTACTGTTTTCCCCTGGAATCTTTGTGTCCATGGCTTCTGAAAGATGTCTGGTAGGGACTGGAGAGATGGCTCAGTGGTTACGAGCACTCACTGACTATTCTTCCAGAGGTCCTGAGTTCAATTCCCAGCAACCACAACCATCTGTAATGGGAACTGATGCCCTCTTCTGGTGTGTCTGCAGACAGCTACAGTATACTCACATACATAAAATAAATAATGCTTTAAAAAAAAGATGACTAGTAGCTGGGCAGTGGTGTTGCACATCTTAATCTCAGTACTCAGGAGGCAGAGGCAGGCGGATCTCTAGAGTTCAAGGCCAGCCTGATCTATAGATCAAGTTCCAGGATAGCCAGGGATATACAGAGAAACCCTGTCTTGAACAACAAAAAGAAAAGAAAAAGAAAGGGGAGGGGGAGAGGAATATTGAGATGGTTCAGCCTACTGGCATAAACAGGTAAATAGTTCTTTCTCATGGTTATGTTTTAGAAATTATATTGTATATTTTAAGCACATACAGTTTTTCTTTTTGGGGAAGGGAGGGTGGGTTGAGACAGGATTTCTCTGTCTTACCCTAGTTGTCCTGGAACTGACTCTGTAAATCAGGCTGGCCTCAACATAAAGATCCACCTGCTTCTGCCTCCCAAGTGCTGGGATTAAAGCCACCACCCAACCTATGATTTTTATTTTGTAATAAAGCTTTAACTATAAATTGGGTAGTTTCTAAGCAATTCCTTTTTCATCAGGGTTCTGATTCCTTCTGGTATATTCACTTTTATGTTAAGTAAAAGTTGCTCCTTGGTCTTACTACAGTTTCTGGCATTTAGTATTACACCGCAGCCTCTAGGAAGAAACTGTAAATTGGAGAAAGGGGAAGAAGGTTATCCAATTTAAAAAGAGCAGGGACTAAGCTTTTTTTTTTTTTTTTTCCGAGACCGGGTTTCTCTGTGTAGCCCTGGCTGTCCTGGAACTCACTTTGTAGACCAGGCTGGCCTCGAACTCAGAAATCCTCCTGCCTCTGCCTCCCAAATGCTGGGATTAAAGGCGTGCGCTACCACCGCCCGGCGGGACTAAGCTTTTTTTTTTTTTGTTTTTTGTTTTTTTTTGGTTTTTTTTGTTTTTTTGTTTCTTCGAGACAGGGTTTCTCTGTGTAGCCCTGGCTGTCCTGGAACTCGCTCTGTAGTCCAGGCTGGCCTCGAACTCAGAAATCCGCCTGCCTCTGCCTCCCAAGGGGACTAAGCTTTAATAAGCACACTGTCACATGATTTTACTGGCAAGTGGGAGGTGATATTGAATGGACAAGGAGAGGTGACATAGCTCTGGAAACTTGTTTGCTGCTTGGGAAACTTACTCTCTATGTACCATTCTTTAGATTCTGAGAAGAAACCGTCACTTCTGTCAGAGGAGCAGCAGGCAGCCAGCGCTTTAGTTGAGACTATCAGGGAGAGTATTCAGCAGAATGATGTTCTGAAGCCCATCAACCTGCTTGCCCAGCACATGACGCCAAACACGAAAAGGCAAAGGTAATGATTTCAGTATCTTTTACTTGATTCCACTTGATTTAGCATTTCATGATATGTTATTTTTTTAATTTTTTTTGTGAATTTTATATCATATGCCCAATCTCACTCATCTCACTGTCCCTTCTTACTTGCCTTTCACCCTTGCAACCTCCCAGCCAAAAGAAAAAAAAAAAACCTCATCATAGAAGCTGTACTGTATGACAATGTATCCTATAGTATGTGTCACACAGTATACCCTTTTGTCCACATTTCTTTACTTGCAAATGATCATTACAATGAGTAATTGGTCTGGTTCCAGGCCTCTGGTTCCTATCAATGCTAAATCCTTACCAGGACTCCATTCACGTATCTTGTTGTTGCCCTGTGTCATAGAGGTCCTGCAGCTTTGGATCTGCAGGACTGGCCCCTTCATGTACTCCTGCAGTTGATAGATGGGCCAACTCAAAGTTCTAGATTTGGACCTGGGTGGTAGCTGAGATGATCAGCTGGCTAGCTCTCCAGCACCCACACAACTGGGGCAAGCTCCCCAGCACTGTCCATAGCCAACAAGGGGCAGAGCTGTGTCTCATGCTGTTGGGGCTGGCTCACCCATGCCCATGCTGGTAAGGCCAGCTCTCCTGCCTGCTGTAGGTGGCAAAAGATGGAGCGGGGGGGGGGGGGGGGGGGGGGCAGCGGCGTCTCATTCTCGCTACCACATGGCATACAAGTATCAGGGCCAGCTCTCCCTTGCTCACATACTTGGGTCCCACTCACCTGTAACCTCCACAACCAGGGCCAGCCTATTGCCTATCGCCTGATTGTCTCTGGCTTGCCAGCTGCCCAAGTAATGACACAGAGACTTTTTACTAATTATGAAAGGTTGGGGCTGGAGAGATGGCTCAGCAGTTAAGAGCACTGACTGCTCTTCCAGAGGTTTTGAGTTCAGTTCCCAGCAGCCACATGGTGGCTCACAACCGTCTGTAATGGGATCTGATGCCTTCTTCTGGTGGGTCTGAAGAGAGCATATACATATTTTATGTATATGTACTCATATACATAAAATAAATAAATCTTTTTAAAAAGAAAGAAAGCTTAGCTTTAGCTTGGGCTCTTATAGTTATATTGAACCCATTTATACTAATCTATGTTCTACTACATGCTGGTTATCTCTTGAGTACCAATACCTGCTTATTCCTCTGAGTTTGACTGGTGAATCTCTCACCTTATTCTTTTCCAGAGTTCCTATCTCTTCCCCCAAAATATCGCCTATCCTTTCCTGCCTTGCTGGAAGCCATCAACTCTTTACTAAATCGATCAGAAGGTGTTAGAGATGTTTACAAAACACTGAGATAGGTGATGCTTCATATACAGTGCACAGAGGTTATCCCAACAGGCAATGGAAGGGGTACTCTTGGGCTTGCTTTGCCTGCCCGGTCACATTAGCATGTATGTTATATGTAATACCTCTGATCATAAAAGAAATAAGTGCTATTCACATATATGCATTCATATCTCATCACAAATGTACAGTGAGCCAAAGAGTATAGGTTAAATCTTAATAAAGTAAGCCATAGATAATGAAGGTATATGGTATATATTTTGGAAATGATATAAGTATGTATGTGCCATCCTGTGATGACCACACATTTTTTTCTTGTTGAATAAAAAGATTATGAGATTAGAAGTAGAATTGGTTTAGGAAAGAGATAAAAATAATGAAGAACTCAGATGTGAGTCTCTTCCTGATCCTTTTGTTGGGATCTGTTCACTTGACTAAGTGAATTTTACTGTCCAAGCTTTGGAAATGGAGCATAATTATATCAAACATTATGAATTTTCCCAGAGTCTTATTCTTTTTTCTTTTTTGGAAATAAAGTCTCCCAGTGTAGCCTTGACTGGTCTGGAACTCAGTATGTAGACCAGGTTGTCCTTGAACTCACAGAGATCTATCTGCATCTGCCTCCAAAGTGCTGAGATCAATGGTATGTGCTACCATACACCAATTCCTAGAGTCCTTTTTGGGTCTTCTTACTCTTAGCCTCTTAGATGACCTCAGAAGTGATAGAGCAAGAATTCACATTGACACCTGATGGTGTACTTAGCATCTAACGAAGTTGAGATGACTTTGAAGTCTCAGGAGTAACTTGCATCTGTAGTTTGCGTGCTAAAAAGGGTTTGAATGTCATTTTACTATTTCTGAAGCTTCTAAAGAAAGCTTCATACGAGGCATAATTAGAATTTGCATTGCTTCCTAATTTATTTTTTGATACAGGCTGGACTTAAACTCTTTATCATCCTCTCTCTGTCATCCAAGTACTGGGATTACAGGCATGCACCACCAGGACAGTAAATTCATTTTGCAAGTCCACCTCATCGTTATTTTTTCATGTTTGTCTTGGTAGATAGGAGTTACACTTTGGCCCTTGTGCATGGTAGCAAACACAGTGCCACTGTGTCACAGCCCTAGAGCAATAGTACTGGTGTTCAAACCCAGAGAAGGCCTTGTGCATGTTCAGCCAGGGCTGTGTGATGGAGCCATGCCACCCAACCCCCTTAACTTTTTTTAAAAGTTTAAAACTTGAATTAGAGGCTCACAGGATTATATATTTATAATATAAAGTTTAGTATACCATTCAAAGACACTTCACATACCTGAGGTGTTACATGAAAGCAGGAAATAATTATATAGCTGTTAGCTAAGTATCATTGATCATGTTTTCACTGCGCACGGCCGGGTATACTGGATCATTTCTGTAGTTTCAGCACTTAGGTAAGAAGGAAAGATGGCCAAGAGCTTGAGGCCAGTCTTAACCACACAGTAAGTTCCTGGCCACTCTAGACTAGACTGACCCTCTGTCACGAAGAAACCCCCAAATCAACATTGTTTTGCTGACTATTTCAGAATCTTTCTTTTTCTTTTTTTTTTAAATAGGAGTTTATACAGAGAAATCCTTTTCTTATCATTAGTGTCTCTTGGGAGAGAAAACATTGATATTGGTAAGTTAATTAATGGGGGGATCAATAAAACTTTAATTTTAATTTTGAAGTTAAAATTTGTTTGTTTGTTGTTTAAATGGAGCTAATGGGAATGTTAGATCACATGCCTTGTGTACAGGGATCTGGTTTCATTCATCAGCATTAAAAAAAGGATAGAAAATGTGGCTGGTATTAGTAGTTGCCTTTAAAAAGGTTGTAGTGTGATTGGACAGCTTTCTACACCTGCTGTCATGTCATGCCATGCCTTCTGCACCATTACGAACTGTCCCACTGGAACTGTAAACTAAAATAAAACCTTTCTTTAAAAAGAAAAGCAAAAGATTACTGCTTTTACTGGGCCCTGGACACATGCCTGTATTCTCAGCACCTGGGGACTAAAATTGGAGGAGTACAAGTTGGAGGGCAGTGGGGTGGGGGGTGAGAGGTCTCTATACTAAGTAAAATAAGACAGCAGGTGAGATGGCTTACCAAAGTACCATCCCCACTACCCACATGATGGAACTAGAGAAGTGAGTCCCTCAGATTGTCCTCTGATCGCCACACAAATGCTGCAGCCCTGTATTGCCTACTCCACTCTACCCTAAAAATTTCTATCTGAAAAGATACTAAATAATCACTACTTCAAATAAGCAATGTAATCTGTGTTAAGTATAATTTTTAAAAGTACATAGCTTTTGTTTCACTAACAATTTACAATTGCATTTTTGAAAATGTCTTTCAGAGGCTTTTGACAATGAATATGGACTTGCATACAGAAGTCTGTCTTCAGAGATTCTTGAAAAGTTACAGAAGATTGACACTCCACCCAGTATCAGTGTGGAGTGGTGCAGGAAGTGTTTTGGAGCACCTCTCATTTAAATTTGAAATTTGACTCTTGTCTTTCAAATTTTGGTAGAGTACTGGGGAAATAGATCCTGTCTGGACACTTTCTATGGTCTTCCCAAACGTAACTTGGTGAAAGCTGAAATGAAGTTAACCCTGGGGATGAAATACAAATGAACTGTAATTCATACTGAGTCATCGCAGAATGTACAGCAGCACTCACTTCCTGGAGGTTTATTGATGGTGAAGATTCCTGACCTATTTCTCTGCCTCTGCTGAAAATCACAACTATTTTTGCATCTCACATAGTATGTGTTAAAGAAATAATGAAGTTTTCATCTTTCTAGATAGCCTGCTTTTGTTGAAGCTGTCCAGCTAAGCAATGGCAAATTAAATTTGCCTAACAGAAAGACATGAAATATTTCAATAATAAGAATAATTGTGTATGATTGTATGTGTGAGGCTGTGTAGTCAGTATGTGTATAGGCGTCTATTTATTAAAATACTGATATTGCATGTTGCAGCAGTTTTCTGAAGGAGGCCTCATAGCCCAGTCAGTGACTATTACACTCACTTGTTTGTAGTCAGCAGTTCCAAAAACATCTAAGTCTTTCTTAACAACTGCCTTCCCTATGACTTAAAATTTTATATCTTTGATTTTTAAATTATGTAATATCTTACTTAATAGGTTATATCTTAGATATCCATGTGCTCCTTTCCATCTTCTTCCAATACTAAGTTAATCTGCAATAATTTCATTGGAATCCAATAGGTAAAATGAAATTAATCTTTGTAACCTAACAAAATTATCCAGAACATGCTTTTAAAATACTAATGAATAGTCTTTGACCCTGAAATCTTTATTCAGGCATGACATTTGTTGATATCAATTACTTTTTTATAATCCTTGTTTCATGGGAGGCAGAGGCAGGAGGATCTCAAGTTGAAGGCCAGCCTGAACAACTTGTAGTGAGCCCTGTCTCAAGAACTTGAAAGAAGATCCAGGAATGTAGCTCAGTGGTAGAGCACTTGCCCAGCATACATGAGGCTATAGGTTCAGTTCCTAGTACCACAAAATGAGTAAGTAAATAAATAGATAAAACCTGTGGGATGGAGAATTTGCACTGCACATCAAAGTTTTATTCTTGTATAATATTTTGATTTATATGCTTGTGAATAAAAGTGTGTATTTGTAAATACTGTTTTTTTTTTTTAGGTCAAATCAATTAAGTCTAAAAACTTTAAAGCTTATTAAGCTCATTGCCAGGTTTCAGAAAATCATGACCTCACATGCCCCACCCACCTTGACATAAATTGTGCTTTTTGTTTAAAACATCGATCTAAGAACAGCAAATTTGCCTTAGCTGTCTTTGTGGTTTAGAAAACCAGTGGCTATGTGTGCACTTACAGTAATAGTACAGATGACTAAACCGGTTGACAAACTTACCTCAATGTAGTACACATTAATAGCATGAATCTCTTCAACGTGGTGGGCATTTTTTAAAATTATGTACCAACATTTCAATGTTAAAGGATGTTAATCTGACTTTGCAGAATTCTAGTCAGAATTTGAGTCTTAAAAGTTTTTATCAGAAATTTTGTAAAAGCTTTCTTATATTCAAATTGGGTCTTTTACAGTTTCAAATATATATATATATATTTACAGCTTATACCTTAACAGTTATTGACCCAACAAATTTTGAAATTATCTTACATATATAAAATTAAAGTTGAATAAAAAGAAAAATGTCAAGTTTTGTGTCTGTTGAATTTCTAAAGCTGGTGCCATCTCTAGGATTGACTTTCATTTCTGTTTGGGAATCTTTTTTTTTTTTCTGGTCTGTGTAACTTGACTTGTTTGTTTTTTGTTTTGTTTTGTTTTTCTCAAGACAGGGTTTCTCTGTGTAGTCCTGGCTGTCCTGGAACCCACTCTGTAGACCAGGCTGATCTCGAACTCAAATCCGCCTGCCTCTGCCTCCCAAGTGCTGGAATTAAAGGTGTGCGCCACCACTGCTTGGTAACTTGACTTATTACTTGTTGAAGAACTTTACCAAATTTATGAGATAGTTACATACTTAAAATATGAAGTTATACCTTTTGTTATCTTTTTAGAAACTTTAGTTTTTGCTACCATTTAGATTCATGGGAACCAGTTTCTGGTGTTCATTTTTCGTTTTTTGATTTCTGTGTGGCCCTGGCTGTCCTCGAACTTGCTCTGAAGATTAGGCTGACCTCAAGCTCACTGAGATCTGCCTGCTTACACATGCTTGGATTTAAAGGTGTACACCACTCCTGCCCGGCTTTGTTCGTTTTTTAATTTTTTTTTTTAATGCTTTCTCTAACACCTTTATAGAGAGGTACTAATCACATTTGTAGTACAGTCTGGATATAATGGCTTACAACTAAATCTCAGAATTTGAAAGTTAAGGATTCAGAATTTGAGGCCAGCTTGGGCTATAGGAGACCTAAAAAAAAAAAAAAAGTACAAAGTGGACCTTAGCCATAAAGTACAGAATAACCACAGACCCAAAGAAGCTAATTAACAAGGAGGCCCCAGGGAGGATGCTTGAATCTCACTCAGAAGGGAAAATAAAACAGACATCAGAAGTGGATGGAGAAAGGAGATGAGGGGAGCAGGAGTGGGGATCAGGTTTTGGGGGTGGGGGGCTCAGGAGAGAATAGAAATTGGGGGGGGGTGTCTCTCAGGAGTCTATGGGGATGACGCTGAGACTCTAGCACCTGGGGGATATGGAGACTGAAATAGCTGCCTCCTATAGCCAGCTAGGTGGGACTTCCAGTGGAGAGGGGGGGGCAAAATTTGTCCTTCAAAATTTGTCCGGCCTACAAGACATGCAAGGAAGACAGCAGAGATTGAGGGAAAGGCAAATCAATGAGTGACTCAACTTGAGCCCCATCTTATGGGACAGAGCCAGCACCTGGCTGCTTTATTATGTCATTTATTAATGACACTCTGCTTTGCTTGCAAGATAGGACCCTAGCATAACTCTTCTGAGCTTCATTCAGCAGCTGATGGAAACAGATGCAGAGACCCACAGCCAAACAACAGGCAGGCAGACTCAGGAAGCTTTGTGAAAGAGCTGGTGGAAGGGTTGAAGGAGCTGGAGGGGTCAGGAACACCGTAAGACCCAGAGTTAACTAACCTTGGGTCCATGGGATTGTTATCCCTGAGGCTTATTGCCTGTCTGCTAACTCAGGCACAGTCCTATAAACTTCTAACCTCCATACAATCTAATCTAGGCCTAGAGTGTTTTCAGCCTGTGAGACTGCTGAGTAACTCATGCCTTCCTAGGTGTCTTTGATCTCTGGCTGGCTGATTCAACTTTGCTGTTCTGGCTCAAACTCCTCTCCAAGTTGATTTAATCTGGCTTCTTTCTTTCTCATGAATTGTTCTGCATGGCCTCAAACTCTAGTAATCTGTTCTAATCTGGCTCCTCCTCATTCCCTGGCTTGTTCTGTTTTCACCTGTGTCTAGCTTGTTCTCTTTCTACAAGCCATCTCTATAACTGTCCCAGTAAAAATGCCTTTCTCTGTACTGCCCCTTAAAAGTAGTTTCCCTTCTTCTGGTGAGAGTTGGGCATACCTATTCTGTCATTTCTCTGATTCGTCACTTTTATCAATTCGACATCACTTTTAAACATGCGTGCATCCTTGGGCTGTAGAGATGGCTCATCAGTTAAGAGCAGTAACTGCTCTTCCAGAAGTCATGAGTTCAGTTCCCAGGAACTGGTGGCTCATAATCATCTGTAATGGTATCTGATACACTCTTCTGGTGTTTGAAGACAGCTACAGTGTACTCATATACATAAAATAATTCTTTAAAAACAAAACAAAAACGGGTGCTTCCTTCTACAACTAACTTTACCTTGTTTGGTAATTAAAGATGTGCTAAGGGCTGAGCCACACCCTAACAATCTCAGGATTCAGTGTGATCAAATATCTGCAACACAAAAGAGCTCACAGACTGAACTACCAACCAAAGCGCATGCATGGTATGATAGATACACCTAGGCTCCCTGTACATAGTAATGTACAGCTTGGTCTTCATGTGGTCCCATAACAATTGGAGCTGGAGCAGGATCTGTCTGTCTCTGGATCCCCTTTTCCTAGCTGAACTGCTTTGTGTGGCCTAAGTGAGAGAGAATGTGCTTAGTTCTGCTGCAACATTAAGTGCCAGGGAGGTTTGATACCCATGTGGGGCGAATCTCTTCTCTGAGAAAGGGAGGTGCGGTGGGAGCTGGAGAGATGGCTCAACCATTAAGAGTACTGACTGCTCTTCCATAGGTCCTGAGTTCAATTCCCAGCAGCTACATGGTGGCTCACAGCCATCCATACTGAGATCTGATGCCCTTTTCTGGTGTGTCTGAAAACAGCTACAGTGTACTTACATATAATAAAGAAATCTTTAAAAAAAAAAAAAAAGGAAGCAGGGTATCCTATACAATTATAGTAAGCCAGATGATCTCTGGGTCACACATGAAAACTTACCTCATGTCACAGTATGCCTTTTAGGGAATGTCCTGTTTGCTTTTAAAAATGTTTACATTTCCTCTCTCGGTGTTAGAGGCAGCAGAGGTTTTAAATTGCAAACCACTATATTGCTCTGGAACTCAATTGTATAGACCAGGCCTGCTATCGCCTCCCCAAACAGCAGCAGACATTAACAGCATTGGCTTATATGGGAATTGGCTGTAGAATTTGGGGCCTGCCTAGTGAATGAATATATATTGCCTAGGTTAGGGGGGTGTGTGTGTAGTACTTTGGGTTTTACTCTTTGAATTTGTTTTCTAGAGCTTACATTACTTTGAACCTCATGTACCTTAAGATCCTGCTCTTCCCAGTCATTTCCAGGCCCGACACTGCCTTAGAAAGATCCTGTTTTACACAAAGTCAAAGCTGGGCATGTTGGCACTCAGCCAACATTCAGGGAGGCTTGAAGCAACTTTGACCCCAGGCCAGCCAGGATACAGAAAAACACAAAGGCACAATGGCAGAGGTGCCAGTTAGCCTGAGAACATGTAGAAGCAGCAACCCATACACTAAACACCAGCTCCCAGAATTAGAATGTACACTGATCAGTGTTATGATGGACTTAAAACTGGTTTCAGTGGATCAGTTAAATCTTGCCATGTGACACAGGACAGAATAACTGTCAGACCAATGTACCTGGAATATTTTATAAACAAAAGGCTTTGTGTACAGGTGATTTGTACTGTAAAACCTGTTCACTAAAGCAAGAGGCAGCTTTGTAGCCTGCACCCCTTTTTTTTTGGTAATACCTGTGAGTGGTACCCTAACACCCAAGTATGAATTAACTCTCCTGCCAGAAAAAAAAAAATCTTACTAGAATTCCTAAACCTGTCAGGCAATTTTAGAACACACCTTTAATGCCAGTACTCAGGAGGCATAGACAAGCAAATGAATTGCATTGGGGGCGTGGCCTACAGAGCGACCTCCAAAGTTTGACAAAGAAACCCTTTCTCAAATCCCCACTCCAAAACAAAATCACAAGCAGGTCCTTGGAAGGTATTTTCCATTTTACTGTGTTTGCAGCACACCTACAAAAGCAAGATGAAGAAAATAACCTATCTTTGTCACACAGGTTCTAATTAGTGATAACACAACAAAAACTACCTTCACACCTAAGTAGGTGTATCCAAATGAGTGGCAGTGACTGGGAAGCAAGATTGAAGCCAATGTTTAATCACTACCCCTCCCATTTACCAAGAATGCAACCAAATAGGTCATTGCCACTGTAGAAATTACGGTACATTACAGGAGCAGGGAAGGTGGCAGTACATGGTGATACCTTTTGGGACAGAAGTTATCTTTTTTTTTTTTTTGGTTTTTCGAGACAGGGTTTCTCTGTGTAGCCCTGGCTGTCCTGGAACTCACTTTGTAGACCAGGCTGGCCTCGAACTCAGAAATCCACCTGCCTCTGCCTCCCAAGTGCTGGGATTAAAGGCATGCGCCACCACTGCCCGGCTATAAAGATTTTATGTATATGAGTACACTGTAGCTGTACTGATGGTTGTGAACCATCATGTGGTTGCTGGGAATGAAGGTTACTTGCTCCAGTCACCCCACTTGCTACGGACTATAGATTTTTACATATTATAGCTAAGTACACTGTAGCTGTCTTCAGATGCACCAGAAGAGGGCGTCAGATCTCATTACAGATGGTTGTGAGCCACCATGTGGTTTGGTTGCTGGGATTTGAACTCAGGACCTTCGGAAGAGCAATCAGTGCTCTTAACCACTGAACCATCTCTCCAGCCAGAAGTTATCTTTTTAACAAGTTTCAAAAGCAGTGTTTTGAAAAGGCCTTTAAAGGCTGTTTATTAATCTTACATAGTAATTTAAGGCCTCTTCTATGCCATCCTACTTTTTAATGGTCTCCAAATGTATTTATTTACCTTGGGGTAGGGACTAGGTATGTATTAATTTGAAAATAATCACTTTCCCCATATTCTAGCAGTCCTATATATGTATTCCTTTTTCTGACTCATTTCTTCCCTTTATTTATCTAGTTACACTATTAATAAAAGCCAACAAAAGAGATTCAAGGTCATTTATTTGTTACTCTTAAAGACTTATTTTTGACTGGATTCAGATTTAGAAGTAGAAGCTCTCAGTGAGGACAGCCTACGTCTCTTGGCAATCTGTTCCTGGCGCTTTTCTTTGGCTTCCTAAACAAAACCAAAAAAATTCAGTTAAGGCTTTACCTTGGTGAAAAATGCAAACCCAATGGCATTCCTGCCTTCTTTGTTACACCACTGTCTTACCTTCATTCTCTTGGCCAAAAGTTTAGCGTATTCTGCAGCCTCCTCCTTGTTTTTCTTAGTGCGTTGTTTCTTCAGAGCAATGCGTCGGCGTTTGTGTTGCAGGACACGTGGAGTAACAAGACGCTGAATCTTGGGCGCTTTGGTCCTGGGCTTCTTACCTAAAAATACAGATGAGTAATCACTTCTCAATATCCACGCTGGAGGGCTATGCACATCCAAGGCCCAATTCAATCCCCTCCATCCACAAAGCCAGTGCTGTCCTCAAAACTTTTTTTTTTTCAAGACAGGCTTTCTTTGTATAGCCCTGGCTGTCCTGGAATTCACTCTGTAGATCAGGCTGGCCTCGAACCCAGAAATCTGCCTGCCTCCGCCTTTCAAGTGCTATGATTAAAGGCCTGTGCCACCACTGCCCGGCCTTAAAACTTTTATAAGTATTATTCTAGCCCTATGGTCTGCATTCTTATAATCTCACATTTTCAATTTCTCATTTATGCTTGAATCCTATTTTCAGACAAACTCTGCCTACTATTAGAAACTTATGTTAAGTTCTAAAATATTCATTTTAGCCTTTTGGAATTACACTCCTTACTCCACATTACAGGCCTCTCTGGGAACAGAAATCTGCTGTCATCTCAGCTCATGGACCCTTGCAAAATAAGCTAGCCAGCCAGACTCTGCTACAGTTTAGCCACTCCGTCCACGAGCCACAAACCTTTTTTTAAACCTCTTGTCAACTAAGTTACACATTTTCTCTAATACCACACTTTTCTAATGCATGTCTACGTCAAACAGTCCTGAGTTATTTGTATTTAATGTACAAGCTATGCATCTGCACTAACAAATAGTATTCGCTGACATTTCGCTTATAATCAATACGTGTTTCTCCTGACTTTCACAATCTATGTCCCAGAGATGAAAAACAGGAGAGCCATTCATCAGTAAATTCAAGTGTCTCTTCTGTACTCCAAAACACCAACTCAGAATCCTGTCTCCTGCAAACTGTCCTTTGGCCCCCACATATACAGAAAGTGCTTTAAAGGCTTTTCAATGCATTAAAATGAGAATACTTTCGTAATCTCAGAATCCTTGTCACTCCTAATCCCAAAGCCATGAACATAACTGTCTGGTAAACCAGCTCTAGGCAAGCAAAGCTGCAGTGACAGCACAAAATGCCCCCAAATCCTTGTTACCTTCTTTGTTTAAAGGCTTTCTGACAACATATTGGCGGACATCATCTTCTTTGGAGAGATTAAAAAGCTTTCGGATTCTACTGGCTCTTTTAGGTCCCAACCGACGAGGCACAGTAGTATCTGTCAGTCCAGGAATATCCTTCTCTCCTTAGAAGAATCAATCAGAATAAAGACATTAAATCTGTATCACTTAGGAAACAAGTTCATTGGTCAATGCCCCACTACCTAAGAGGCAGACCTCTTGCATTCCAGGACAACCAATTTCAACAAATAAACTTGAACAGAAGCCTCACCTTTCTTTACAATAACCAAGTTGAGAACACTCAGATTGGCATCTACAATGCATCCACGAACAGACTTGCGCTTCCTCTCCCCAGTTCTCCTTGGTCTGTAACAAGAATGCCCCTTACTCAACAGCAGGCGCACTCTGCCATGGGTCAAAACGCCTTGCTTCATGGGAAAGCCTTGCTTGTCATTCCCACCGCTGATCCGGACCACATAACCCTGCATTGAGCATAAGATAGTACATTTACAAAAAAAAAAGTACATTTACTAGTTTAGTTCCAATCTTCAAATTACAGGTTCTAAACTTCTTATGTGGGACACCCACTAGGGAGAATAACTGAGTCCAATTTCAACGCCTAAGTTTTGTCTGTTTCCAGCTAAGGTCAACTAGCAATCTCTCCATTTCGACTTTACACTCCTAACTACCCAGGTTTTACCAGAGTGAACGCAAAAGTCTTTTTAAGACCCTGAATTACAGCAAGCAAGAAAAAACAAAAGCAACTCCTCTTGGCACATTTCCCCAAACTTGGTTCTATTAATGAAACTTAACCAAACCCAACAACACTTGCACTCCCAAGCTGGGGTAATGATGTCAATCCTAACTTTACCTTCCACTCTTCACCAAGGGCATCAGCAGCTACTTCTGTGGCCATGCGCTTCTCATAGAAAGTACGAAGCTTGCGTTCGTCATCTACTTCAATGAGTTTCTGACAGCCGGTGGCAGGGAAGGAGATATTCAGCTAGGATTTTAAAAGGGGGCGAAAAAAAACCTTAGGAACCTACACAACGTAACCAATTCAGCCGCAAGACGTTTTGAAGCTGCTCCCATACACAGCAGAAAATCCGAGCCTCGGATTCTTACGCCCTGCAAAGTACCACGTCAACGGGACATTTTACAAGAGCTCCGTAGAATGCTCTAAGGACGCCAGAGCGACCCTCACGACCTCGGGTAGCAGAGCGGCGACGGGTCAAGAGCCGCGGGACAGCCCGCAGCAAGCGGGGCTTCAGACCCGCGTGTGCCCGGCCCGGAGCCGGGCGCCGCCATTGCGCTACGCCCGCGGTGGCGGCGCTACAATCGCCCGCCATCCGCTCTCCCAGAGGGTCCCAAGGCAGCAAGATCGAGCTTCCTCCTGCCTCGGACCCTTCTCCGCTTAGTGCAGGACTTGTGAAAGCCTGGGGCTGAGGCAATGCCGCATTCTCGGGCTCGAATTACCTCACTCATCCCCAGCCTGGGACTCTTACCTTCATCTTGACACAGCCGACAGCCTAGGAGGCACGAAAAAGAGGCCCGACTTCCGCTTAACCCAGGTCACATAGCGCTCTAAATTCTCGCGAGAATAGCCAGAGCTGGAGCCGGCGGAAGTGAGTTCGAGGGGCGGTACTTCTGGGGATGGGATTAACTAGACTACCGAGAGGCCCGCTCGTAGCCCGTTGGTGTTTTAACATCCCGAACCTTCGTGGTGACGGGGGACTGTCGCTTATCACGAGGGTTAGCCGCTTCTTAGCTAATTTTCCCCGTGTCCGACCAGACTGGTCCACTGAGGAGCCGGAATCTCCGTTTCCGACCCTGGGTTCTAGTAGTACACAAGTGGGAAAGCCAGAATTGTCGCCCGGGCTGACCTGTCCCTCATCTCTACGGAAGATTTCCAGAGCTTGTCCTAGTCCCAGCGATTGACAGCAAGAAATCCTGAAAGCCGGGCTTTGTTCTACATCGATCCTCTGATGTAGTCCTGTAGTCGCCGGACCGCAGAAGCCAAGCAGTCCGTCTCTTTTACCCAGCACAGACAACTACCGGATGCCTCACAGTCTTGAGCCTTTCTGCTTTCTCTTTTCTTTTGCCAGGATTGTCCCTTTTGTGGGTAGGATGGAGATGACAACTCAGATTAGAGATTGAACCTAGAGTCTCATCACTGTCGTCTTCAGCTCTTTTTCAAAACACAACACCATTTCCGTGGGTCTCTAGTTTACTGCAATTAGTTACATACTGTTCTGTTCAAAGTCATTTTTTGAGACTAAGAAGTGTCTTTGTATAACCCTGGCTATTCTGAAACTCCCTGTGTACACCATACTGGGCTGCTCACCACTGTCACCAATTTCTGTCTCTTAAAATTTTGACTTGAAGCCGGGCGGTGGTGGCGCACGCCTTTAATCCCAGCACTTGGGAGGCAGAGGCAGGCGGATCTCTGAGTTCGAGGCCAGCCTGGTCTACAGAGTGAGTTCCAGGACAGCCAGGGCTACACAGAGAAACCCTGTCTCGAAAAACCAAAAAAAAAAAAAAAAAAAAATTATTAAAAGCCGGGCGGTGGTGGCGCACGCCTTTAATCCCAGCGCTTGGGAGGCAGAGGCAGGTGGATTTCTGAGTTCGAGGCTAGCCTGGTCTACAGAGTGAGTTCCAAGATAGCCAGGAACTCAGAGAAACCCTGCCTCGAAAAACCAAAAAAAAAAAAATTTTTTTTTGACTTGAAGCCGGGCGGTGGTGGCGCACGCCTTTAATCCCAGCACTTGGGAGGCAGAGGCAGGAGGATTTCTGAGTTCGAGGCCAGCCTGGTCTACAAAGTGAGTTCCAGGACAGCCAGGGCTACACAGAGAAACCTTGTCTCGAAAAAAAAAATTTTTTTTGACTTGAACTTTTAAAAATTAGTATCACGTCTTGGTGGTATACATCTGCCATGATCGTAGCACTTAGATGAGGCAGGAAGCTGAGCCTTAGCTACATAGCACGTTTGAGGGCGTGTCTCTCAGTCTCTATGAATTGTTGGTTTCATGGACACCTGTGGATACCGAAGTCCATGGATGCTCTGGTTCCTTATGTAAAATAGCATGATATTGAGCACTGCACACATCTGACTTCCTGTGTACCACCTAATACAGTATACATGCTATATAAATAGTTGTTTTTATGCTATTTTTAGAAGAGTAATGACTATAAAAAGTCTACAAATGTTCATTATGTGTGCAGGGTTTTTTTTTCTCAAATATTCAAAATTATTATATCTAGAAATGCAGATTCCATGGATGCAGATACACTTTCTCAAACAAAACAGTAAAATACAGGAAGAGAAGTTGTAGGTGAGGAAATGGGTTCTAGTATTTCAGAGAGCTGTTCGCTTTCTAGTCCAGTCTTGGACACACACACACACACACACACACACACACACACACACACAGGGGTGGGGGGATACAGAGAATCATTTTAAACACAAAAGTTCAACTTACAGAACAATCTCTACTTCTTTTCTCTTTTTCATGTATTTATTCACCTTACACCCAGATCAAAGCTCCCCCCCCCTTCTCCCAGTCTCACCCTTACAAATTGCATCCTCCCTTTCTCCTCAGAGAAGGTGACACACCCCTTGGGTACCACCCTACCCTGGGACACCAAGTCGCAGCAGAACTAGGTACATCCTCTCCCACTGAGGCCCAGCCAGGCTGTCCACCTAGGGGAAGGGGATCCAATGGCAGGCAACAGTCAGAGACAGCCCTTGCTCCAATTGTTAGGGACCCACATGAACACCAAGCGGCACATCTGCTACACATAAGTAGAGAGTCTAGGTCTAGCTCCTGCATGTTCCCTGATTCATGGCCCAGGCTCTGTGAGCCCCCATAGGCCTAGGTTAGTTGACTCTGTAGGTCTTCATGTGGTATCCTTGACCCCTCCATTTTGCTCAACATTATCTCCAAGTCATCCACAAGATTCCCTGGGCTCTGCCTGATGTTTGGCTGTGGGTCTCTGCATCTGTTTCCATCTGCAGCTGGATGCAGCCTTTCAGGAGACAGTTATGCTAGGCTCCTGTTTGCATAGCCGAGTATCACTACTAATGTCAAGGAGTTGGCTCTCTCCCATGGGATGGGTCTCAAGTTGGGCCAGTCATTAGTTGGCCCTTCCCTAATCTCCACTCCATCTTTATCCTTGCACATCTTGAAGGCAGGATAAATTTAGGGTTTAAGTTTTTGTGGGTATGTTGATGTCCTGCTCCCTCCACCTAAAGTCCCACCTGGCTACTTGAGATGGCCACTTCAGTCGACATGTCCCCAAGTGCTAGATGTCTCTCATTGCATCTGGAACTCACCAATTCAGCTAGGGAAGCTGACTAGTAAGCTCCAGGGATAGATCTCTCTCTCTCTGCCTCCCTGGACCAGGGATGACAAATGCATACCACTCTACTCCGCTTATGTAGATGCTGGAATCCAAATTCAGGGGCACACTTGTGTGTTGCAGGATATTTGAGCACACCAAGAACCCCAAATTGTGTTATTTACTAGATAACCCATAGAGAGTAAGAGGAAGATCGGGCAGATGGATAGAGAAAAACACAGGAAGTAGACAGTGGGACATTCAGTTTGAAGGGATTTTGAATATCCCTCCCCTCCCCCCATCCTCAGACAGGGTTTCTCTGTGTAGCCCTGGCTGTTCTGGAACTCACTCTGTAGACCAGGCTGGCCTTGAACTCAGAAATCCACCTGCCTCTGCCTCCCAAATGCTGGGATTAAAGGTGTGTGCCACCAATGCCCGGCTGAAGGAATTTTGAGATGGCCTTGGAGAAGGAGAGAGTCCTTCTGAGACATCAGCTGAAGAGGAAGGTCAGCTGGGTGCTTTCTCTGCCTCTCTGAGCTAGGAGGCACTCACCCTGGCTACTGAGTCTTCATTGGTAAAATCAAACGATTGGAATTTTGTTGAAAACAGCAACCTAATACATGCTAAACAAGTGTTCTACCACATGTATGCGTACATCCCCTGCCACACACCACACACACACACACACACACACACACACACACACATCTCTAACCCTTAAATTATTGAAAGACATTTACATACTTAAGTTTCTATATATATAAATAGCCAAGTTATCCTTCAAGGTGAAAAAATTTCATTTGAAACCTAGAGGAAATTTTGGTGGTTCACATATCTCACAAGAGATTTTTTTAAAAAGGTTTATTTTTATTTATGCATATGTGTATGAATCTGTACGAGTATCATGTATGACATGTGTGTGGGTACCCATGGAGGCCAGAAGAGGGTGTTGGATCTCTGGAGCTAGAGTGACAGGCAGTTGTGAGCTGTGTGATGTGGGTGCTGGGAACTGAACTTAGGTGCCGCAACTGCTCTTAACTACTGAGTCATCTTTCCAGCTCCCATCACCATTCTTTGAAAAACAACGTGTTCTATTATTTTCCGTGTGAGTGTGTGTGAACATGCAAGTGCCACGGTGCATATGTGGAGGTTAGAGGACATCTTGCAGGAGTTGAATCTCTCCATCACGTTGGTTCTGTGGGTTGAATTCAGGTCATCGGGCTTGGTGGCAAGTTCCCTTACCTGCTGAATCATCCCACTGGCCCCTTTTAGAAGAGATTTGTGGGTGGGTGGGTGAGATAGGCTCTTTCTGTAACCCTGGCTCTCCTGGAACTTACTCTATAGATCAGGCTAACCTTGAACTCAGATATCCAACTATCTCTTCCTCCAGTGTGCTAGGATTAAAGGCATGCACCACCATGCCTTGTTTACAAGAGATGTTTGTTAGCATTTCTTCTAGGCTTTGCCCTACTCTTAACTGGCAACAGCCAGGTATGCCTGACTCACTAAAAAAGGGGCTGCTTGGGCCCTCCTCACCCTCTTGCTCCTCTTATTTTTAACAAAAACAAAACAAACAACAAAAAAGGAAATAAAGAAAGAAAGAAAGAAAGAAAGAAAGAAAGAAAGAAAGAAAGAAAGAAAGAAATGCAGCCAAGTGTGGGGGTGCATGACTGTAACTCCAGCATATATAAGGTAGAGGCTGGAAGATAACTATGAGATCAGCTTCACCTGTCATGCTAAAATGAGTAACTTCTCTGTGTGAATGGAAAAAATTCAATAAGTCCATTTAGGGAACCGCCAAATATTTCTAGATTGAATTTCTTCAAATTTGCATACTTCAGGGGCTGGAGAGATGGCTCTGCTGTTAAGAGCACTAACTGCTTTTCCAGAAGTCCTGAGTTCAATTCCCAGCAACCACATGGTGTCTCACAACCATCTGTAAAGGAATCTGATGCCCTCTTCTGGTGTGTATGTACTCACATATATAAATAAATCTTAAAAGAAATTTACACACTTCAGAGGAGCAGCAAGTGTCCCTTAACTAGAGTATCATTTGTTCTCAAGGTTGCATTTGCTAGTGAGACTTACACTCTTTGTTCTTGGTGTCTAGTCTGAACTTTCCCATGGACAGCTGACCACACCCATATACACTGGCTGTGTCTCAGCCCTAGGCCTTTCCGGTCATAACGGCCAGAGACGTTAGAGTGGCGGGACACAGGCAGCAGGCATGTTTAGCACTTAGACTGGAGAGATGGCTCAGCTGTTAAGAGCACTGGCTGCTCTTTGAGAGGTCCTGAGTTCAATTCCCAGTCACCACATGGTGGTTTATAATGATCTGTAATAGGATCTGATGCTCTCTTCTGGTTTGTCTGAAGATTGCAACAGTGTACTCACATATAGAATAAATAAATCTTTCACACACACACACACACAAAGAGGAATGCTGAGCACTTACTTCTTTGGGTCTTCTTTTTTGTTTTGTTTTGATAGAGGGTGTCTATGTATCCCTGGTAGGACTGGAGCTCACTATACAGACCCAGTTGGCTTTGAACTTACTGTTTTTTCAGAGGGCCCAGGTTTGGTTGCTAGCACCCACATGGTAACTCACAACCATTTATTACTATTCCAGTTCAAGAGGATCTGACATTCTTTTCTGGTTTTCTAGGCTACTATGTATATACAATGCACATAACACTCATGTAAAATGTACACACACAAATACATAAAAATTAAAAAAAATCTTAAGGGCTGGAGAGATGGCTCTGTGATTAAGAGCACTGCCTCCTCTTCCAGAGGACTGGGATTCAATTCCCAGCACCCACTTGGCAGGTCAAAACTGTAACTCCAGTTTCAGGGCACCCAACACCCTCACACAGAAATGCAAGCAGTCAGAACACCTAATGCACATGAAATGAAATAAATAAATCTTAAAAAAAATGTTGCATGAGCTTATTGATCCCAGTCTTTCCCACTGCTTCCACATCCACAGTCTCACTCTCATGCCTCAAAATCTCAGAAATAGGACTTTCTTCCATTTCTTTCTCTTCCTGTTTTTCTTATTCTCATCTGAGAGAGAGAGACAGACAGAGCGATTGGATACATACAGAAGTCAGATTATAAGCAATAGTTTTCTCCTTTGCCTTTGTGTTGGTTCCAGAAATTAAGTCCAGGTTATTGGGCTTGTACAACAAGCCTCACTTTTACCCAGTGAAATATCTCTCCTGTGTACCCTGACCCAGTGAGACAGCTCTTCAGTGTGCTCTCTCCCTTTCCTTTGACTTTAGACAGCATCTCACTATATAGTCCTGTCTGGCATGGAACTTGCCGTGTAGACCATTGCTGGCCTCAAACTCACAGAGATCCATTTACTTTTGCCATCTGAGTGCTGGGATTAAAGGGATGATGTATCACTATGCCTGGATTCTTTCACTTATTTATTTATTTATTTTAGTTGTGGTTTGTTTTTTGGTTTTGTTTTGTTTTGTGACAGGGTCTCTCTATGTAGTCCTGACTGTCTTGGAACTCACTATGTAGACCAGGCTGGTTCTGCTTCTGATTCCTGAGTGCAGGGATTAAAGGCATGCGCCAGTTCACCCATATCTTTCACAAGTAAAAGTACTTCGACTCAAGCTCCCTTTTCTTGAGGCTCTAATTTGCCCCAAACTCTCCTATGCAAAAGGAACACCCCTGTCCCTTAAGCTACTACTCAATATACATGCCTTCCTTTTGGACTATGTAAATGTCACCTGCTCTTTGATAACACTTTACCCTGTCTGGATCTGTCCCTCTTCATTTTCTCCTTCAGGGTCATTCCCACTTCCCTCTGGCATTTTCTGATCTTTGGAGAGTGAGGAAACATGAGGGGGTAGGCCACCTCCCATAGCTAGCTCCCAGAGATAAGATGGACGGTCCTGAGGTGCCAGTGATATCTCCCAACCTACCTTCATCATTCCCCTGGATTGGGGACTGTGACATTGACTAGTTCCTGACCCACCTAACTTACCTGTGGCCTCTCAACCTTCTAGACCCACCAGGATGCTCATAGGAGCTTGTTTACTGGACGTTCCCTGGGTCCAAACTTTTCCAGGAAGAGAGTGATCGATATCCTTTGTGTCCTCAGACAGGGTAACCTTGGCTGCTCCGCTTGTGCCCTCGGCAAGAAAGATGAAAGATAATAACCGCAAGCTGTACAGAAACTGCCTTTGGCACTAACTTGAATTTCTGTTGGTCTTGAGTTATGTGATGCATTTGCTGATAATCTACAGAAGCCCTTTGTTTCTGAACAGTGTAAACATGTACCAAGTAAAGATAACTATCCAAAGCACTTGCTACCTAGTTTCAACAGTTACCCATTTGGGTCAATGCTGCTCCGTTTGGACCTCCCAAACCAGACTGTCCCCTCCCCTATTATTGTGATATTAATCGCCCATGTTCTACTTTATCATAAATACTTCAGTCTATATCTCTAAATGAGCTTTTGGTTTTTATTTGTCTTTGAGTTTGATCAGATTTACCCTTAAATAAGGTCCCAGGTTTGTGAACTCCAAGTTCGGTTACCTTTCAGAGCCCTGTGCCCATCTGTAGGGAAGTCCCTCTCTCATCCCGGCAGTCACAGGCATGCTTTCCACTATAGCTTTATGTTTGCCAGAACTCCAGAAAAATGAAGCTTCAGCAGCCTTTTATCAGCCACGTTTTAAGACATAACTGTGGGGGGCTGGAGAGATGACCCAGTGAGAGAACCTCGGGCTCTTCTAGAGGTTTCAGGTTCAGTTCCTAGCACTGACTCGGCAGCTCACACCTGTCTGAACTCCCGTTATAGGAGGTCCGGCATTTTCACACAGACATACATGCAGGCAAAACACCAATGCACGTAAAACGAAAATAAATAAAAAACCTAAATGTGGGTCTGGAGAGATGGCTCAGTGGTTGAGAGCACTGACTGCTCTTCCGAAGGTCCTGAATTCAAATTCTAGCAACCTCATGGTAGCTCACAACCATCCATACCGAGATCTGACGCCCTCTTGTGGAGTGTCAGAAGAAAGCTACAGTGTACTTACATATAATAATATATCTTAAAAAAAAAAACAAAACTAAATGTGGAGCTGGGCACAATGGCATCCACTTAGAATGTCAGCACATTAGAGGCTGAAATCAGGAGAACTGCCATTAGGTCAAAGCTACCCTGGGGTCTTTGAGACTCTATCTCAACATATACAACAACCAGACTCACTGAGTCACAATCTGCATTAGTAATGCTAAGCTACAGGGACTCTTCTGTTGCTGTAGGTTGATAGCGAGGTGTCTTTTTCCTCCTACTGGGTCTTACAGAGTAGCCCAGGCTGGCCTAGAACTTTGGGCAATCTACCTACATCACTGTCTCAGGCTGGAGGTATAGTCATGAACCACCATGTCTAAGTAGTCTTGATGGTTCAACAGTCACCACGACTATCCCCACCCCCATTCTCCTCCTGAGCTGGTTGCTGGGGTGTTTTGTCTCTTGCTTCTCAGCCTGGTCCACTGCTCTCTACACCGTCTGACTGCTCAGCAGTCAGGCCCTGTTGCCTCCCATGGTGCAGGCTCTATAGATGTGTGGATGCCCAAGGAGATGTTGTCCTTCTTCCCAGTTCGCTACACTCCCCTCTGAGCCCGTGTTCTACAAATCTCTCTAATCCCAGTGTGCTCTTAATCTCCTAGCCTGCCTTTCTGGTAATGGGGCAGTGTCTTCGCAGATATTCAGCCCGAATCTCCACTCAAGTCAGATAAATCTACATCTCCGTTTTCTCTTTCTTCTGGGCTTTGGGCTAGTAATCTACTTTTTGACCACTCAGGTCAGCTGACATTGTCTCTTTCATGCCCTGATTTCTTTTTAGAGATTTAGCTTTTTTAAACTCTCCTGTGCTTGCTAGCCTCCATTAAGTCCTGCTGGGAAGGGAACAAAGCTTCCATGTCAGTAGTTTGCAGTATAGTACAACTTGTTCAAGTTAGGTATTTGTCAAGGATTTGCCTGAAGCTCTGATTTGCTTCATGGACTTTTTTTTTTTTTTCAGTCAAAAATGCAGGCCCAAGAACAGCCCCACTTTGTGATGTAACAGGGGAGAAAAGCTATGGTCAAACCCCTGTTCAGGTATCCAGTTGGCCACAACAACTGGGAGGTCAAGCCCTATCCTTGAAAGTATGTCAGCTGGCCTCGAACTCACAGATATCTGCCTCTGCCGCTAAAGTGCTGGGATTAAGGGCATTCACAAACACCCAGACTTTAGTTTTTTCAGTTAATCCTGTTGCACTTTTTTTTTTTTTAAATGACAGTCTCACCCTGTGGCCCTACCTTGTCTGGAACTCATGAAGCTGATTTGACTTCAAACTTGCAAGCCTCTCCCCTCTGCATTCCTCATGCTGGGGTTACACAGTACTTTTGTTACAGCCAGCTATTGAACTGGGTTCTTTGGGGCTAAGAACAGTTTTTTTTTAATTGGTCTTATATTATCCATCACTTATATGGAGATGCTTAAAAACTGCCTGCTAACTCTTTGCAAGTCAGAGCTAGTTAACAGTCCTCTATCCAGAGCATTAGACCAAACACACCAGAAGCATCCCAGACCCTGCAAACAGGCAAACCTTTCTGCCCCACTCCCGCAGCTGTTTTTTGTTTTTTTGTTTTTTTGTTTGTTTGTTTGTTTTTGAGATAGGGTCTCCTGAAGCCCAGGCTAGCCTCAGATTCACTGTGTAGACAAGGATGACCTCCTGCCTTCACCTCTCAAATATTGAGATGACAGGCATGTGCTACCATTCCCAGTCTTACATGCTGCTGGGGGCGGAACCCAGGGCCTCATGTGCATGCCAATGAGGCTTGCTCGGTAAGCCAATCGAACTACATCCTTAACCTCAAAACCACTTATTTTTATCATTTATCCAGTCTTATGAGCCAGAAGAGAAACCCTTCTAGAGGTCATCAAGGGCTTGTTAGCAAACAAGTAGCAGACACCTGACCCCAGCAACCATGGTGCCTACTTGTGGATGAAGTGTTGCCTGAAAAAGACCTGCTGCTTACTAAACCCCACCTCTCCCCCTCCCTCTCCCCTCCCCCTCCCCTCCCTTCTCCGCCCCCTCCTTCTCTTCTTCCTCCACCTCAGCCTTTTCTTTTTTGGTGCAGGGGATAGAACCCAGGCCTTGTACATGATACATATACACTTTACCCCTGAGTTACAACCCTCCCTCTCCCTCATTTCTGAGACTAGACTCTCGAAGTGAAAGCAAGGAGTAAGGTATGGTAGTGCACGCTGTAACTCTACCGCTCATGAGGCAGACAAGGGGATCATGAGCAAGTTATAGGTTTCATTGTGACATTTCGAGACAGGGTTTCTCTGTGTAGCCCTGGCTGTCCTGGAACTCACTTTGTAGACCAGGCTGGCCTCGAACTCAGAAATCCTCCTGCCTCTGCCTCCCAAGTGCTGGGATTAAAGGCGTGCGCCACCACCGCCCGGCTTCATTGTGACATTTTCAACACACGTTTTAATTATTTCTCTTGTTGCTGCAACCAAATATCTGACAAAGGGTTATGTCAAGGAGAACGGGCTTATCTCAGTTCACGGTTCTTAGAAATACAGTCCATTACAGAAGGAAGACACAGCAAGCCGGTCGCGCTGTGTCGATGTTGGGAAGCTATGGGAGGAGAAAGCCGGAGCTCATCTAGGTTTCCTCCCCTTTTTGTTCAGTCTGGGGCCACAGCCTGTGGGATCGCACTGCTCGCATTCAGGGTGGCTCTTCCTCCTGCATCATCTTGGGGATTCCAAATGTAGCCAAAGTGACACGATTAGCCTTTATATTTGTCACTGTACACTGCTCTCATTCGGCCCCTCACCAATGGTTAGATTTGGCTTTTTTAAAGAATTACAGCCCAGAGTGAAACTGTACCCTTTTTTTATACACTTCTTGAACATGGCTGAGACTGGGGTGGGAGACCTCCAGTGTATTTGGAGTGGGTGCTAGACAATTGCGTATCTGAAACATTCCCAGCTCTAGCTGCTGCTCAGTTTATTCTGAGAAGGAATCACCAGCCTACACCAAGCAAGCAGAGAGCTCTGGCCAAACAGAGAAATGCAAAGAATTTCATCCCTAATTGGGCACTTCTTGCTTCATTGGCTCAGGTGCCTACAGTTTTTGTTTTTCCCGGTATTGATTCTGTGGTTTGATAAATTCTACTCGTGGAACAAGCTAAACTGGATATTTCCCATCAGAAATTTGCTTAGGTAAATACTGTTGCACACTAAGTAAAAATGCAAGATACCATGGGTGTGTTGGCTTATCTGCATGGTGGCATCTCTAGAACCTGGTTTCATAGCTCTATATCAGTGGTTCACATTTAGACCAAAGGTAATGTAATGGCCATTCCTGTTTGTCAACTTGACTATATCTGGAATGATGTACAATCCAGAATTGGAGGGCACACCTGTGATCCAGATCTTGAGACTGGAAGACATAAGTTTCTGAAATGGATCTTGGTATGGAAATCTTGAGGCATAGTGGCTATGAAAGCTTAGGCCCAGGCAAGGTAGTACATGCCTTTAATCCCAGGAGACTAAGGCAAGGAGATCTCTGAGTTCAAGGCCAGCCTGGGACAAAGCAAGTCCCAGATCCACCTTTAATCTGAGCCACACCTTCTGCTGGAGACCTACATAAGGACACTGGAAAAAGGAAGATTCACTCTTCTCACCTGCTTGCATTTACTTGCCAGCATATCTGTTGGAACCTACTTCTATAGAAGACCAGCTGAAACAACTAGCCTCATGGGACTGAGTAACTACTAGAGCCTTGGACTTCCCATCCACAGCTGCCTATTGTTGGGTTAGTTGGACTACAGATTGTAAGTCACCACAACAAATTCCCTTAATATATAGAGACTATAAGTTCTGTGACTCTGGAGAACCCTGACTAATAAAGAAGTTGGTACCAGAGACTGGGGTATTGCTGTGATAGACCTGACCATGCTTTTGCTTGGAAGAATATATATATTTTGGGACTTTGGATTTGGAAAGCAAGTATTCTGCTAGCAGCCTTCAGATGAAGATGGAGAACTCTCAGCTCCTCCTGTGCCATGCCTGCCTGGATGCTGCCATGCTCCTGACTTGATGATAATGGACTGAATCTCTGAACCTGTAAGCCAACCCCAATTAAATGTTGTCCTTATAAGAGTTGCCTTGGTCATGGTATCTGTTCACAGCAGTAAAACCCTAAGACAGGTACAATGAGCAAACTTACCATAGAACTAAACTAGGCTTTGTTTCTGTTGCCATGCACCCCCAAAAAACACACACACACACACACACGCGCGCACACAGTGTTTACAAGATTGAGTATGAAACCATTGATTGCTGAAGCACCATAGTATTAGTAGAGTTCAATCTCAGAATTGTTTACCTGGCAATAGCTACTGATGTTATTAAATGAGATTATTATAGTCATTGGGAAAGTGTTTTGATCAGAAAAAAATGTAATAGTCATCAGCAGACCAACACGGGTGCCACTGGAGGATTTGCTAACTTTAGTGTTCTCTGCCATTCATCCATAGCTAGTGGCTCACAGTGTGTGTAGTAAGAAGGTGTTAAGGAGATGAAAGCATTAAGGCAGAAAATGCTGGGCTGGTATACTGATCACTTCAAGCTGAAATCACTTAAGGAGCTGCACTTTTATAAAGAACCAGTCAGCCTTTCCCCTATATGTAGCAAGCCGTAAGAATTCTTTGAGGGATAGCTAGAAATGTAGAAGGGAGTGTGTCTAACCTGCTTGGGGGCCTAGATTTTATCCCCAGCACCACAGAAAGAAAAAAACAACTAAAGGGAGTTTTGGTGGGAGAAGGCTGTCCTATGCATACCGAGACCAGGAAATAACTTAGAGTACTAGAGTCTGGTGATGTGCACTCAAAGAAATGCTTTGCAAAAGCCCCATCTTCTATTACCGCCTACATCATTCTGTCTCATTTCTCTTAGTAGCAGCCCCTAGAGCAGTGGTTCTCAACCTTCCTTATGCAGTGACCTTTAACACAGTTCCTCATATTGTGGAGATCCCCAACCATAAAATTATTTTCATTACTACCTCATAACTGTAATTCTGCTACTGTTATGAATCTCGATGTAACTATCTGATATGGGGATGGTCTTAGGTGACCTCTGTGAAAGGGCCATTAACCCCCAAAGGGGGTTGCAACTCACAGGTTGAGAACCAGGGCCCTAGATTCATTGTCCACTCACTACATAAAGTTATTAATCTTGGGCTAGGCATGATAGCTTAGGCCTTTAATTCCAGTACTGGAGGCAGATTTCTGTCAGTTTAAGGCCACCAGACCTTGTTTTAAAAAAATATTATTGCTCTAGTTTAATACAAAAATATCATTATTTGATCATTTCTCCAGGCTTCGCCCTTGTGAAGACCCCTGGGAGCATGTGAAATTAACAAAACTTTTATGTTTTTCTCTTGACAACCAATCAACTTTTGTATTGTTTGGAATCCTAAATCTAGCCTAGACCCTGCATAAGAATCTAGAAGAATCTAGACCCTGCATAAGAACCAAGAAGGTAAAAGCACTTGTTCTCTCTCACAGTAGAGGACTTTGATTTAAAACTTGAGTTGGGGTTGGAGAGATGGCTCAGTGGTTAAGAGCACTGACTGCTCTTCCAGAGGTCCTGAGTTCAAATCCCAGCAACCACATGGTGGTTCACAACCTTCTGTAACGAGATCTGACTTCCTCTTCTGGAGTGTCTGAAGACAGCTACAGTGTACTTACATATAATAAATAAATAAATCTTAAAAAAAAACAACCTGAATTGTTTCTAACAATACTTACTCCAGCAGAGTGCTGGAGAGATGGCTCAATGGTTAAGATCACTGGTTATTCTTCCAGAGGATTTGGGTTCAATTCCCAGCACCTACATGGTGGCTCATAACCATCTATAACTTCAGTTCCAGGGGCCCAATGCCTTCTTATGGCCTCTATGGGTACTGCACACATGTAGTGGACAGGCAAACATATATGCAAGCAAAACACCCATACACATAAAAATAAATAAAAATTTAAAAATATTGAGGACACTAGGAGCTGGAAAGAGATGAATTAGTGGTTAAAAGCTCCTGCTAGGCAATTATGAAGAGCAGAATTCAGATCCCAGAACTCAGGAAAAACACTGCTACATGTACAGTCATGCATCTGGTGCTCGACTGTAACCAAACTCCAAGAACAGAAGCAGGATCAGTACTGAGTCCACTGGCTACCAGCCTAGTCGAGAGAATGCAAATCCGAACGAAGTTCAGGAAGAAACCCTGTCTAAAGGTAAAGGCAGAGAGTGATAGAGGCTATACCTGGCACCCGCTTTTAGCCTCTCTATGCATGAACAGACTTGTGTAGCATTCTCCATGAGTGTATATATTCATACGAACACCTTTCCACATGACTCAGTCTTTTAAAAAGTATTAAGGAACTGGGCAGTGGTGGCGCATGCCTTTAATCCCAGCACTTGGGAGGCAGAGGCAGAGGCAGGCGGATCTCTGAGTTCGAGGCCAGCCTGGTCTACAGAGTGAGTTCCAGGACTGCCAGGGCTACATAGAGAAACCCTGTCTCAAAAGAACAAAAAAAAAAAAAAAGGATTAAGGAGCTGGGCAGTGGTGCACGCCTTTAATCCCAGCATTTATGAGGCAGAGGCAGGCAGATTTATGAGTTTGAGGCCAGTCTGGTCTACAGAGTGAGTTCCAGGATGGACAAGGCTATACAGAGAAACCATGTCTCAGAAAAAAAAAAAACAAAAAACAAAAAAAGTATTGAGAACCCTGGATACCCTTTATTTATGTATTTATTTATGTATGTATTTATGGGTCTATCATCAACTTTTCTACAATGCTAGGAATTTAAACTGGGGTATCTAATGCCTATGAATGTGTAAATTCTATTAGGTGTTCGTATATCACACTACAGCCTTTGGAAAGCTCCCATACATATTGATTTTTTTTTTAATGCGAAGGAATCTGGATGTGGTGGTATGTGTCCATAAATTCTAGCACTTTGGGGGCCAGCCTGGCCTACATAAGACCCTGATTCAAAAAATAAAAATAAAAATGATGCAAATGATAAATAATGTTACAGTACTAACAGGAAACCTTTTGATCACGTGGACCACAAATGCAGAAAATCGCCATGCAGTAACTTTTATAACAGATTGGATAGATAGATGTGGATAGTTTTTCTTTCTGAGATTACAAGCTTGTGCTACTACACCCAGCTTATTTTTGCCTAAGCTATCAGGAGGAGAAAAATATGATCACATGAGAAAACAGTTCTCTTACTGGACCAGTTGGTGCTCAATATACAATAGTGGGGGAGCCATTACAGTTCAGAGAGGCATTACAGTGCATTTTCATTTATGGCTCAGGCCTACTCACTCCTGCTAGCCTGTAGCTGACCCTGGAAGGAGGTCACAGTCTATGTTCTTCTCTGTGGGTTCCGTGGGTTCCAGAAGACCTTCAGTAGAACTGGCTCTAGAGAAGGAAGAGGGGGACAGAAGGTGGGATAATGAAGTCATAGGAGTGGTTTGGCCTGTAAGGAATAAAGTTGGATTTCCTGAGCAGGAGGTGCTTCTGCCAGCCGTGGAGACAATGGCTGTGTGGGTGTCTGAGGAAGAGACACACAGATGCATTGCTTACAGGAGCTCCAGCCAGGAGAGAAGGCAGACCTGCCTGAGCAAGGAAATGACAAACCAGTGGAGATTGCTGCCATCTCCGCCACTGTCCTTACCTGGAACTTCCCAAGAAGGAGGCCCTGAGTTGCCACCGAAAAGAATAAAATGCTTTTCTCCAAGATCTTACCTGCGAATATTTTCCATGTAAATCTTCAATTTTATCAGAAAATGTTTATAATTCTACTTTCAATCAACTTAGGAATATTTTTATGCCTACCATCTTATCTGTATAATTTTTCCGTGAAATAGTCAGTTTTAATGTGTTTTTCTATATATTTCTTGAGTTTTATCAGAAATATTATCCATGTATATTTACACAATGGAATACTACTCAGCAATTAAAAACAATGAATTCATGAAATTCTTAGGTAAATGGGGAACAGGGGGAGGGAAGAGGGCTTATGGGACTTTCAGGGAGGGGGGAACCGGGAAAGGGGAAATCATTTGGAATGTAAGTAAAGAATATAGAAAAAAAAAGATCTTACTGCGCCGCATAAAACTGGCTTATATTTAGAAACTACAGAATAATTATCAGATGCAGAACCATTACGAGCTGATAGGTTACTAGTTTTAACATACACACTGGTAGAAAGGTTAATAGAACCCGCTGCCCGGGATGCCACCGGGGACACCGAATGAGTGGCATCTCTCAACAGTGCCCAGCTCATATTACTATATACAACTATGTATGTATTATGTCCAGCACTTGTGTGTTCTTAACCTGCTATACTGCATCTTCTGTGGGTTGGGATGGCTGAAGATTTCCCCAAGTCTATGTTACCCATAAATGATTAAACATTTAGTACTACAGAAACGATCTCTTGGTGTGGGTGGCCCATGATGCTTGCAAGGGTCTAGAGAACTTGTTGCTACAGCCTTGAGAATCTTTTTACTCTAACCAGCAGCGAGTTGGGTCTGGTAAAGCTGTTCTGTCTTCAAGAGGAACAAGAACCTTCCTTAGGCGTGAGAATTGGTGTTCCCGAGCGCAGTGAAGAAAATTGCTGCGAACTCGCCTGAAGTCCAAAGGGGTCCGGGTTTCTGTGCGTTTTTCAGTATTTTACATTTTTACAAAGGGTAGGGGCCGCTTTGGCGGTCTTTACACCACCTGGACGCACGCGGACAAGAGCGACTCTGAAGGCCTTTGCCACCAACCACAGTGGAGCCGGAGAGCTGGTGGTTAGGGTCCCGGCTTCACCTTTCGAGGACTAGCCTGTCAGGTCCCGCCCCGGGTGGGTGTGGCCGCCGTGCTCCGGGACTCCCGGGGGCGGGGCCGGGGCGGGTCTGCCCGCGGCGGTGGCGGGCGGGCGGGCGCAGCCGGGCTTGGGAGGCCCGAGGGGAGGCGCAGTATCCGGAGGCTGCTCCGCACCGCATAAAGCCACAGACGCACCGTGTGCCCCGCAGCCGCTCGGGCTGGTCGCCGCTTTGGAGAAGCTGCTCTGATGCTCCAGAGCGGCCATGGGCGCCCCGCACTGGCGGGACCAGCTGCGGCCTGGCAGTTCGGAGGTGGATTGGTGCGAGGACAACTACACCATCGTGCCTGCCATCGCCGAGTTCTACAACACGGTGCGGGACCCGGGGAGCTGCAGGGCAGGCGGGCGGAGGGAGGGAACTGTCCCTGTGGCTGCGGCGCCTGGAAGGATGACCGTGGACGTCCGAGGCAGAGCCACTCCACGCCCCCTTCTCCGGGCGCTTCTTCCAGCTCCATTTCTGCCCCCTCTCCGGTCCCTTCCAGAGCTCCTCCAGCTCTTCCTGTCATTTTTCTTCTTTATGTCTCTATTGTCTTGTTTGACTCCGGTGGTCCGGGAGCCAAGGGTCCGCTTCAACCCATTCTTCCAGTTTGGGTCATTTGGGGACGTGAGCCGCCCAGGGGCAGCTCCCTTCCTCCTCCCTAGGAGCTTTGTGGCGTGACGCACCTGGGTCTCATTGTGCGTTTTTTTGCGCTGAGTACCTGCTTTGAGCTCCCTGGGAAAGGGGAGTCCTGGACACGTCCAGGGGCTGGGCCCGCTCCCACAAGTTGGCAAGTCCTTTTCATTAAACTATGACGATGCTGATCGAATTATTTTTGTTCAGAATCAAGTTAATTACTATGAGTTCTTTTTCTTATTGCTTTTAGAGTCCAGTTTTGAGCCAGTGAAATTTGGGAGTGATAACGGATGGGTGGGTTTTCAGGACTTGCCTAGGTCCCTAGATATGGACAATCGAAAATTTACAGAATTCCTGGGATTTTGGTCTATGTGAGAGGTTGTCCCTAGGAGAGGAAATGTTGCTGCTTTTTTTCCCTGAACCCATCGCTCAGGACTCTGGTACCCAATGTGACTTTGCATGTCATTTTTCTGGCTTATCTTTTTTTTTTTCTATTCAGACAAAGAAAACAGGAACTCTTGGTTTGAGTCATTGTGAGTTTGAGATTGTTATTTAGGTTTTTTTTTTTTCTTTTTAGATTTCTGGAAAGAATGTCCTCAGCAAGAATCAGGCATTATTGCCTGGATAGACCTGTAGTCCCTTGTATTCCCCTGTTCTTTACTTTTGATCACCCAACTCCTCCCGTTTTTGTTTGTATTGCTCTTGTATTCCCATGGGGAAAAAACTAGGCTATTGAGCAGTGAGCTGTCATGCCCACGTGCTGATATGTCTGCTCCTACAACCCAGAATTCTTCACCGTGCCTCACCTCAGTGTTTAAAACGCATGGTTGTCCTCCCTATCTGTCCATACTCACTTCTTTTTATGTGGCCAGGTTAGTTGCTCAACGAAACCAGACCTTTGACATTCAGAGACATAGGGAAAGATCTAGTTAGTGGAAGTGGCCACACTTTTCCTATTATCCAACCTGGTGGAGTATTTATGCTGCTCCCTAGTATATACTGGTACCAACAGAAGAGGTTGGAGCACGGCAGCTGTAACAAGTGGAGAACTGCTGAGAAACACTAAAGATTTCACCAGAGTCATTGGGATGACAGGGTGGTAGCAGGATCTTGCACATCCACCGTGGCAGTCTCCTGTGGAGTGTGAGAGCTCTCAGCCAGGCTCAGCCCTGTCATAAAGTTCCCCCAAAGCTCGTGCATAGCTGCTCTGAACCAGTCTTGAAAAGCCCCCAGGGCTGGAGGAGGAGGATTGACATCCCTTCCCTTTCCTTCTTCCCTCCTCTTTCCTCCTCTCCCTCCTACCCTCTTCTCTTAACCTTTCTCTTTCTGCCAAGGGTCTCCCTGTATAGCCCAGTCTGGGATTACACTTGAGGTCCTCCTATCTCGGCTTCTCAAACAACCTGTGCATTTGACTGCCTCTTCGTTTCAATCTAATCCCACTGGAACTGTGTACAGTGAGTATAAAACTCTGTTGTGTAAAAGAGCTGTAGTGTTTGTGGCTGCTTAATCTAGCCCATCTACCCGGAAAACTTTTTTCTTTAGGGACTAATAAGCCACCACATTTTCTCTGGAATGTGGAGGAGGGTCACAGAGAAATGGCCGGTCAGCTGAGTGGCCCTCACTGTGGCTCTGATCTTTCCTGGGTCTTTCTCATGCACAGGGAAGATCAATGAGTTGTTGATGAGACACATCTCCTAAGGCCCTTATAACAAGATAGCAGGCTTCATTATTCATTTGCTAATTTGTTTTGAGACAGGGTCTCACCCCATGTAGCTCTGGCTAGCCTGGATCTCACTATGTAGACCAGGCTGGCCTCAAGCTCACAGAGATCTGCCTGCCTCTGCCTCCAGAGTGCTAAGATTAAAGGCGTGTGCAACCTTGCTCATCTCATCTAAGACAGGGACTCTTTTATCTTCCAGGCTGGACCTGATGTCACTTTGTAGGCCCATAGTATGTAGCCCATACTGTGCTCAAAGGCACCAAGATCCACAACACTGGGATTTCAGTGTGTACTACCATGTCTGGCTTAATTATCTATTTTGTAAGAAATTGATAATTACTATCAATTTTGAGAAAAAAGTTAAAGGAGTTGAGAAAAATAAAACAATTAACAATTAAAGCAGAAGAATGGTGGGGGAGGATCTAGAATCTTCTTGATGAGTCTTACAGGGTAACAGGTGAGTACTACAACTTCAGTAACTACTGGCTACACTTAGCTGTTTGCTGTGTCGTGCTGACACTGGGTACTTTACCATCATTTGCCGTGTGTGCATTAGATAAAGGAGGGCAACGAGGCCCATTTAGTTTATATTACTTGCCAAAGTCAAGAAAATGACAGAGATAGAGTTAGAACTTAGCCTTTTTGACTCCCCAAGAGTTCTCTTGTAAATATAAGCACCCAATATTTGTGTGCCTAGCATAATATATACTGTTCAAACAGTGCTTAACTTAAAATACCTGTCCTGGAACTGTCTTATTTTCAGAATAACACACATTTGATTAATTAAAAACAAAAAGTTTGTTTCAGCCAAGTGGTGGGGTATGCACCAAACCAACCAACCAACCAACTAACCAACCAAAAAAAAAACCCAACCCAGTTTCTTTTTGATAGAAAAGTAATAGTATGACCACAGAAGACTAGAATATGGAAGTTATAAAGTAACAAGTTATTCTTCTGCATCTCCTCAGACATTTCCTGGGCATGAATAAAGCATATGGAAGGGCCAGGGAAGTCAGAGGCATAGAGCTTGCCTGGCATGCATGAGGCCTGGGTTCAAACCCAACATATAGGTTTTGTGTTTACATGTAAACTATGAATATTGCATTTGCACATGCTCAAAATTATTTTCCAACTGAAATCACACTGCGTGAACTGTGTGTATGCTGCTTCTCTTCTAAGCACTTCTTAGAGGTTGTCATTTGTGGGGGTTTCTGCAAATACCATTGCCAGCAGAGTAATGGTCCACGTGAGGCAGGAAGGAAATCTGGTTGATTTCCTGGCTCTAGCTGGTTTTGGCCCAAACTTGTAGAATATGACACTGGGCAGTTTATTTTAGGCATATTTAAGTACAGTGCAATTTTTTTTGTTTTGTTTTGGTTTTTTGAACAGGTTTTCTCTGTGTAACCCTGGCTATCCTGGAACTCACTCTGTAGACCAGGCTGGCCTCGAACTCAGAAATCCACCTGCCTCTGCCTCCCAAGTGCTGGGATTAAAGGAGTGCGCCACCACTGCCCAGCTACAGTGCAATTTATAAAAATTTTCCTGTAACAATCTCATGTGCACAAGGAGACATAATTACATAGAAACTCTTCTCAAAGTACATGTCACTTCTTCCATGGAGGTGGGATTTATAGTTAGGATGCAGGTCTTATCTTAAGGGTCTACGGGAAGATCTGGTATGGTCTTGGTCATGTAGAAGAGATAGCTGAGAGGTCATCTGGGCTATTAGCTCCCTCTGGTCCTGGCTGCAGGAACTTTAGGGAGTCCCTGGGGACATGGATAGTACAAGGATTACCTTGGCTACTAGCCACCCCATTCCTAGCTGAGACAACCTTATACATTCCTGGATTCCCTAGAGGGCAAAGACCTCTGTGATCCCAATGGTCATACTGGCTGTATAGAGCAATGGACCTCTTCACAGATTCTGGGCTGTGTTCCCTATACTGTATAACGGATTGGCCATGCTTCACTTAGTTAACTCCTTAATGAACATATGGTGAAGTTTTTGGATGCTTTATAGATTTCATTTTGACTTTTAAAGAGGGATTCAGAGAATGCTCACACACCTGGAGATACTTTCTTTTTTTCACCAATGGAATTCAAACCTAAGGTCTTGTGCATGCAAGACAAACATTCTACTTCGGAGCTGCATACCTAGCTCACATCCATGTGCTTTATAAGTATCAATTCTCATTGGAGGATTGTTGTGTTGAGGAGAATATTCAGGTTTTTTGTTTGTTTGTCTTTATTTTCAGATATAGTTTTACCCGGTCAATAATTCTCACTGGCCTGGAACCTGCTAATATAAAACACACTGACCGAAAACTTTCAGTGTTCCTCCTGCCTCTGCCTCTAAATTTCTAGGATTGCAAGCATGTAACACCTGCCCAGACCAATGTGTTCACTTATTTATTATTTATTTACTTTATATTGATTTTTTCGAATCCTACAAGGTCTCATGTAGCTCACATTGAGTTCAAACTCCCCACGTAGCCAAGGATGGCATTAAATACCTGGTTCTCTTGCCTCTGCTCCCCAAGTGCTGGAATTACAGGCATGGGTGGTCATGCCTGGCTTGAAAATGTTCACTGTAAATGCTGGTTACTATCGCCACCTGGCCCAGCAAAGAGAGAGAGAGAGAGAGAAAACACAGCTTCCTTCTACCCTCTCACTGTGGCCCCAGTCCCTCTTATCATCCTTGGCTTCAGACAAGTACAAACATCTCTCTTCCAAGGAGTCATCACCTAAACACACCTTCATTCCTAACATCGGGAGGCAGAGGTAGGCAAGTTTCTGAGCGGTCTAGGCTAGCCTGGTTTAAATAGCAAGTTGCAGGACAGCTAGGGCTACATTGTTTCAAAAAACAAAAAGGCCTTACTCTTTCCCTTCTCTTGTATGGCTAAGATACTGGGTTTTGTTTTTTACAGAGAACCTTCCCTGGGTTGAATGATGTAGGTTTGTTTGCTTTGCTTTTTAATACAGAGTCTCATGTTATAGCCCAATATGGCCTGGAACTCACTTTGTAACTCAGACTGGCTTTGGACTCACAGAAATTCTGCCTCAGCATCCCAAGTCCTGGGTCTGGGTGTGAGCCAACATGTCTGGCTCCCTTGGGGTCTCCTACCACATAGGCCGCTTTGGAGAAAAGTAGAGTCTGCTTTATGGTCACTGGGTCTGGCCTTTGAAGGCTCTGTTGCTGGCCAGTGACTTGGAAAACAGAAATTAATCGGTATAGAAAAAAAAAATGAAATATGTGCGTAAAATCAGCCCGTGGCCTCTTATCTTCTCCTCTGTACTCAACTATCACAAAAAGGAAAGCTAAGCTTTCTTTCTGTGTCCAAGTCTGGGTCCCCCTATCTGATGGACAGAATATGCCTGGCTGGAGGCCTGCCTAAGCTTTGCCACTGTGTGCCTGTCACAGAAACCAGATCTGGGAAAAGTCACAGGGCATTGGGGTTCACAACAGTGGCACACACAGCTGCTGAGATGTTCGAGGTGCACACGGTGGGGCTAGTGGGAGGCTTCGCAAGCAGGTATCTAAGTAAATTTAGCCTAAGCATTTTGCTTGAGAGTTTTAATTGTTTTTAAAAACATTTCTGTTTGCTTATTTTAATTTGTTCACATTTTATTTTATGTGTATGGATGGTTGCTTCTGTGTGTGTACACCACGTGGGTGCAGTGACCATGAAGACCATGGAGACCAGACAAGGGTATCAGATAGAAGGGTTGTGAGATACTATGTTGGGAACCTAACCTGAATCCTCTGCAAGAGCAATCATCACTCTTAACCACTGAGCTATATCTCCACCCTTATTTGTTTGTTTGTTTGATGTGTGTGTGATTGTGTACATGTGGAAGTCAGAGTGTAGCTTGTGGGAGTCAGTTCTCTCCTTCTACCATTTGGGTTTAGGGATAGAATTCAGGTTCTTGGGTGTGACATCAAGCATCTCTCCTGCTCAATTTTCTTGATTTTTACAACTGGAAGTCCTGTGCCCTGGAAGACCCATGGGGTTCCTGGCAGGAACAGGACAGTGCAGTGGAGGACTAGGAATCCTGCACACATTGGAATGCGCAGACAATACACTTAGCATCCTGGGCTGCTCCTGAACCTTTGCTCAGCAAGCTAACCACCCATGCCTTTTGTTCAGACTCCCCATTCCATGGGAAAGGCTCATTCTAAGCACCAGGACCAGAGAACAGTGTGTTCCTGACATGATTTTGAAACAAATGCTGGATAGGAATCCACAGAATAAGGAACTCTTAAAGGAAACAATTAATGCATTTTGAAGTTGTGGTTTAAAAATGTCTGTAGACAGAGAGCAAATCAAATCTTCAAGGGATAATTCAGCAATGAACTTAAAACAAGCTCCCTTTGGCTGAACTGTCCTACGACTTTAGAGACCCAAATCATTTTGAAGGAGAGCTTGTTTCTCAGTAGAGATGGAGACACAGAGTCTGTCTTTAGCCGTAACTCATTTGTCTTTCCGTATTTATTTTGGTATTCCTTCCTCTTTTTGTTTTGAGAACGGTCGCTCTCTAATTTGGGCTTTTCCTTTCCATATATTGATGTCTTTAAAAGGAATAGTCGTAACCAGCAAGCCCTGGCAGATAGACTGTTCAGAAGTTTAAAAAAAATGTGTTTTTAGTGTTGGTTTGGGGCATATATCAAACTAGAGCTTGGAATTGTGCTTATGTGTGAATTTAAAAATAATGCGGAATTGTGGGAAATGCCCTTAATCCCAGCATTCAGAAGGCTGAAACGAGAGATTGCTGTGGTTTGAGACTAGCCCAGGCTATACCTACACTATGAGACCCTTCTCAAAAGTTTAACAAATAAAATAATAAATAATAATACAGGTGTAGTAAATGAACTCATGCCTTCATGAATATCACATGAACACATTTATGTGTGTCGGGAGTGTCCCTTGCCTATGGTAATATGAATCTACAGAGCCATGTAATGGACAGCTTGCCAGTCATAATTGCACTTGGCAGAAGCAAGGAATATTAATAGGCACTCAGTCGACAAAGATACACTGGAGTAAAGGTCAAGATGCAAGATAGCGCTGGGCATGTTGTAACGTACCTGTAATTGCAGTGCTTGGTAGAGAGCAGGCATTTAAGGTCAGTCTTGGCTACCTATTGAGTTCAAAGCCAGCCTGAGCTACCTGAGATCCTACCACAAACAAGCAAGCACATCCCCAAGTGCATTATATTTCCCAGCATTCTAACGGAGACTCTAAGTTGCTGCTCTTTCCCCTGAAAAATAGCTAAAACCCAACCAGACCAACACCCCTCCAGCTCTCTGCAGTAGTGTACAGCAGTGAGCTGAATCCTCTGTGCTAAGATGAAAGGGTTAACAGAGTGATGCCATGCGGTATGGGATATTCTTTCATTCATATAAATGCAAAGAAAAAGATAAAGGGTTTGCATCCAGAACAGGATTTATTTCTGGGGAGAAGGGGAGAAAGGAGTTTTTAACTCTTAGGATGTTCCTTAGAGGAAATGCTTGCCTCTGGACGTGAGGGAGAATGATTAAGCTGCAGTTCATTTTTCTATTTCTTCTCTTTCTTTACTCCCTCTTCAGCATCCCCCATTTCATCTACTTCCCCGATACCGAATGAAACTCAAGTTTAAATCTTGGGATGGTACATTCAAGCACAGTGTGATGGCATTCACAGTTCTTTTCTGTTCTTAAGACTTATTTATTATATGTAAGCACACTGTAACTGTCTTCAGACACACCAGAAGAGGGCGTCAGATCTCATTACAGATGGTTGTGAGCCACCATGTGGTTGCTGGGATTTGAACTCAGGACCTTCGGAAGAGCAGTCAGTGCTCTTAACCTCTGAGCCATCTCTCCAGCCTCTACATTCACAGTTCTTAGGTATCATATGTGAATGGCCCAGTTGGAGGTGAACCCTGGGTGGGACAGTGGGAAGAGCCTGCTGGCTGGATAGCTCTGGGTAATTGCTGCTTTGGGGTCTTTCTGGGTCTTCATATCCCCTTAAAGCAAGTGATGGTTTGGAAGACTTTTCAGCCTAACCCTGAAGGGTCCCTGGCTCTTTAAATGGCTGTGCTCATAGCATGAACAGAAATCTGTGTATTCAATAGGTAAACCCTTGTCCCATTCCACTTTAGCTTACTTTTTTTTCAGGTGCTGGGGATTGAACCCAGGGCCCCATGCATGCAAAGTGCTATACCACTGAGCTATAGCCCAGGCCTCACTCACTTCTTTCCCTTTTTAATGTTTTTAAAAGTTATTTTTATACATAAAAATTATATGTATGGATGTTTTCCTGCACTATGTCTGTGCACTACAGGCATGCCTTATGCTCATGGACGTCAGAGAGGATGTTAGGTCCTTTGGAGTCAGAATTTCAGAGTGATGTGAGCAGTCAGCTGGGAATTGAACTCCAGGTCCTCTGGAAGAGCATCCAGTGCTCTTAACTACTACACCATCTCTTCCACTCCTCAATTACTTCTTATAAATGAGAATGGTTCTATTTCCAAGTCTGGGACTTCTGAGAACACTTATTCACTCAAGGTTGTCAATCTGATTTTGTTCTATCATTTGATTATTCTCTCATTTCTTCTCTTTCCAAAACCTGTGTCACCTCCAAGGGGTGCCTGAGTTCTGAGGTTTGCTAAAAAAAAAAAAAAAAAAAACAAAACTTTCTCTGTATGTGCTCCCACGTGTGCATAGCATATGTGCACATACAACTGTGTGTACTTGCGTGTGGAGGCCAGAGTTTGAAGTTGGATACTGTCCTTAATCCCTTTCTACTTTATTATCTGTAGAACCTAGAGCTCACACATTTGGCTAGACTCACCTGCAAGCAAGCCTGGGAAATCCTCTCTCTGCCTCCCCAGCACTTGCACTAAAGCATCAAATGTAGCTTTGTGCATGAGTACTGGGAGTGCTGACTCTCCTAACTTAAGTCCTTATGCTTGTGTGGCGAACACTACACTGACTAAGCCAGCCATCTATCTCCCCAGCCCCTGCTGTGACACACTGTATTGCGATGTTCTCAGTGCGGTTTCTGAGGTCTGGGGAAAGCCCTTGCTCTTTTCATCTGGGCTCAGGTGCCCACGTGGCTCCTTTGAGCCATTATCTGATCCACATCTCTACATTAGCCAACAGGGGTAGCCACGCCTTTCTTTTGGAAGCCCTCTTGTCCTTTCTTTTGTTTTCATCTTTACTGCTCTGTCTAGTTTTACATCAACTTGACCAAAGCTAGAGTTACTTGGGAAGTGGGATTCTCAGTTGGGAAAATGTTCCTGTGAGATTGGCTTGTAGTCAAATCTGTAGCGCATTTCCTTGATTAGTGATTGCTGTGGGAGTGCCCAGCCCCTTGGGCTGGTGATCCAGGATGCTATAAGAAAGCAAATAATGGGTGAGCATGTCAGACTCTTCCATGACCTCTGTATCAGCTCCTCTCCTCTTGCAATCATACCCTGTCTTCAGTGATGGGCAGTTTCTTGGACCTCTCAGAGGAAATGAAGCCTTTCCTCCCCAAGTTGCTTTGGTCATGGTCTTTATCACAGCAAAAGAATTCCTAAGACTCTTACTTCTGCTCATCCCTGAATTTTTCTGGCAGTGCTAAGGATTGATCCCGGGCCCCCACACCTGCTGGGGGAGTGTTTTATCGTTGAGGTATAATCCCAGCCCTCTTTTTATTTATTTATTTGTTTGTTTTTTATTGCTTAATTTATTTAATGAGTGTGTATGTGTGTGAGTGCTTGCCTGCTGTAACACAAATGTAGAGGTCAGAGGACAACTTAAGGGAAGTTGGTTCTTCCCTTCCACCTGATGCGTCTCAGGAATGGAATCCTGACTGTCAGGCTTAGTGGCCTCTTTGGGATTTTAAAATTTTGAGACAGGGTCTCACTAAGTTGTCCAGGCTGGCTGTTAATTCAAGGTGTAGCCTAGGAAGGCCTTGAATTTGTGGTCCTCCTTTCTCACTTCCAGATTAGCTGGGATTACAGGTGAGAGAAACCAGGGCTAACTCTTTTTATTTTCTAAATAGTTATTATTATTATTACTGCTAATATTAATTTTGCAGACTTGTTTGTTCTGTACCATGTGTATGTGTGAACCACGTGCATGTCTACTGCTTGAAGTATCCAGAAGAGGGTGTTGGAACACCTGGAGCAGGAGTTGTAGATGGCGGTGAACTGTCATGTGGTTGCTGGGAACTGAACAGAGATTCTCTCTCAATAAAAGTAGCAAGTGCTCTTAACCACTGGGTCATTTCTCCAACCTTCTTTTTATTTTTTTTTATTTTTTTTATTTTTTTTGGTTTTTCGAGGCAGGGTTTTTCTGTGTAGCCCTGGCTGTCCTGGAACTCACTGTGTAGACCAGGCTGGCCTCGAACTCAGAAATCCGCCTGCCTCTGCCTCCCAAGTGCTGGGATTAAAGGCGTGCGCCACCACCGCCCGGCTTCTTTTTATTATTTTAATGCGTGTGTGTGTGTGTGTGTGTGTGTAACTGAACAGAGATTCTCTCTCTATAAAGGTAGCAAGTGCTCTTAACCACTGGGCCATTTCTCCAACCTTCTTTTTATTAATTTAATGTGTGTGTGTGTGTGTGTGTGTTGCCTTCTGAGGTTAGAGGCATAATGTGTGTGTGTGTTTGTTGCCTTCTGAGGTTAGAGGCATAGTATACTTTGGAGCTGGAGTTACCCTGATGTGGGTGCTGCAAATCTGGTTTACGCAGGAGCAACATGTGGTCTTAGCTGCTGAGTCACTTGTTTTGTTTTTCCAAGGTCTTTGCCTGCCTCCTACCTCACCTCCAGTGTTAAACTCATTTAGACTTAGATGTTATCTTTACATTCTGCACTCACAGGCCTGGACCAAGAGCTCCTCATTCAGTAACTGGAGAGGACACTTAGAGAGCTGCTTGTCCCTGCCGGTGCATACCTTCTAGGATGGCCTCACTTTCAACACAGGCAATAGAGGATAATACGTTTGGGCCAGGATTAGAACCCTTGTACATTGTTGGTAGGAGTGTAAATCAAAAGAGAAAGAAGTGCCTCAAAAGCCCACTATTGAATGGAAAATCACCAGACTACCTGGTGCTAGCTCTGCCTCTGCCCCATAACAGATAACCTTAAATCCAGCCGTTTTCGATATCAGAAGGTTCTGACAGTTCTAGCAATGCAGGATGAGGAGGCAGCAGATTTGTCCTCTGAGGAGGGCGCGGCCTCTTTGCTCCTGCCTCCTGCCCTTTCTGTCTTTCCACCCTCCGGCTTCCCCTCTTCCTTCCTTTATTCGTTGGCTTCATTTTACTTTTTGTGATGATTCTGTTGGTTGAAGTCAGGGCCTCATATAAATGCCAGACAAGCATCCTACAACTGAGATATAGTCCCAGCTCTTAAAACTTAGAGTGAGGGGGCTAATGAGATGGCTCAGTGGTTAAGAGGACTGACTGCTCTTCCAGAGGTTCTGAGTTCAAATCCCAGCAACCACATGGTATCTGTAATGAGATCTGACGCCCTCTTCTGGTGTGTCTGAAGACAGCTACAGTGTACCTACATATAATAAAGAAATAAGTCTTTAAAAAAAGTTAGAGTGAGGTAGAACTGTGCTTTACAGTATGGCTTCTGAACACAGGAGATGTGGCTAAAAACTGAGACTTGCTATATGTGTGAAATTTACATTGGGTTTATAAGGCTTACTATGAACCAAGGAATGTATATTTCATGATAAAATAAAAATATTATAAAATATTTTTATATTAAATATATATTATATTTAAATGTCAACATATTTTATTTTGAATATTTTAATATTTTTTCTTTCATTGATTTACTGGTATTTTAAAAAATTATTTGTTTTTATTTTATATGTATGGGTGTTTTGCCTGCATGTACGGCTGTGCACTGCTCACATGCATTGCCTGTGGAGGCCAGAAGAGGGCATCGGATCTCCTGGAACTGGAGTTAAGGTTGTGAATCTTAACATGGGTTCTGGGAATCAAACCCAGATCTGGAAGAATAGCCTGTGCTCCTTAGCCATCTCTCCATCCCATAATTTGTTTCTTTCTTTCTTTATTCATTTATATTTGGTTGCCTAAATTCAACTAATCTAATTCACAGTCCTTTAGCCTCAGCTTCTCAAGAAGTTGGGATATAGGTACAAGTTATCTTCCTAAGCTAATAATATTTTAATAGTGATTACATATTCAGATCATTAGATAAAACATTATTAATTTTTTAAAGAGTTGAGAGCTTCTTGGAGATATAATAGGTTTAAGTACAAATAAAAATTGTAAGTCAAATTACAATTTTTTCTCTTGCTTTTGGAACATTGGGGTCGGGTGGGGGTGAGGGTAGTGGCAGAGTTTCATGTTGCCCAGGCTCATTATGTGGTCGAATCTGTCCTCGAACTCCTGCTTCTCCTCCCTCAGTCTGAGTGCTGCCGTCACTAGCCTGCACCGCCCTGCCTGGCAAAATGATCATATTTTAAAGTTGGAAAGAAGCGTATGAACTTGAGTTTCTTATAAAACTAGGTTTTGATTAGGATAAGAAAACTGACAGGGTAGCCAAAGCACTTCCCTCGTGTGGAAAGCAATAGTTGTTGATTCAGAAGAGGAGTTTAGGAAATTTTCATAAATCAAAAGTATTCATGTAACTCCCTGCCCTCCCGTGGACTGACCCCAGGGTTTGATGCTAGACGAAGGTTCTATCACTATCACCGAGCTATGCCTCTAGCCTTGATGGTGCTGTTTACAGTTGATCAAAAGAGGTAGCAAGGGGCCCATTTGTCCGTGGTCTTTAAGAGGGTCTAAGTCTCAGTGTTGTCCGTGTCGTGCCCCTCTCCCCCCCCTCCGCCCACCTCCCCCCCTGCGCTTGCTCTGTGTGTCTGCAATTTAAAAAGTGCAGAGCTTGCACAAGACGCATGGCCACGTTCACCCCGGTTTGCACAGGACACACCTGGAACAAGCAGTTTTACTTCTTTATGCTTTTACTTGATACTCATCTTTTCGCGTTCCTCTCCCCTCCAGATCAGCAACGTCTTGTTTTTCATTTTACCGCCCATCTGCATGTACTTGTTCCGCCAGTATGCGACGTGCTTCAACAGCGGCATCTACTTAATATGGACTCTCCTAGTCGTAGTGGGTAAGTGGAGTCATGTGGGACCGGGACTGAAAGGGAGGAAGTGGGACCCCACATGTTTCCTGTCCCTTTTGAACACAATGTTTTGTAAACCAAAGTCACTCTGACGTCTTAGCCATTGATCCCCTGATGCCAAAAGGACTCTTGAATGCCGGCTTGATAACAAGGCTGCCTGTAACTATCTCATATCTCAGCATCCGTGGGGCAGCCACTGGTGGTGTGCCAGCGTCGGCGTAGTTTTCTGAGAACTTCTGAAGAACCTCTGAAACAATTGAAGTCTGATGAGATGTGGCTCCAGAGGACTTAAAGAAAAATATTTAGACGTTTGGTCCCTCATTGTTCTGTGAAATACTTGTGTGATTTCCATTTCCTCTCCGGCAGTTTGGGAATTCTTAACAGAGAGATAGTGTTGAGTTTTATTTACTGCCTGTTATCGTGAAGGGTCAGAGGATGGAAACAGAGTGTGCTTGGCTGTGGAATTCTTACTGTGCTGACGTTTGAGCCCAACTTGAAACCGTCTTTCTAGTCTCTAGGTCTGCATGCCTGGACCCTGTGAGGCTGTCTTCTTTCCTTTCTCTCTCTCTCTCTCTCTCTCTCTCTCTCTCTCTCCCTCCCTTCCTTTCTCTTTCTTGAGAGTGATCTGGTGGTTCTGATAGCTCCTAGAGAGGGGTCGTCCTGAAGCAGTGAGCCTGTTCTGCATTAATCCTTTTTTGGTTGTGATTGTTTCTAGGAATTGGGTCTGTCTACTTCCATGCAACTCTTAGTTTCCTGGGTCAGATGCTTGATGAACTTGCCATCCTTTGGGTTCTGATGTGTGCTTTGGCCATGTGGTTCCCCAGGAGGTATTTACCAAAGATCTTTCGGAATGACAGGTAAGCTTGTGCTAAAGTCTTTTGCTAGATGTGGTTGTCAATGTAACACACTTGTCAAGTTGCCAGTGTAACACACTCATCAAGCAAATTACTGCCTGAGAGAGAGAGCTCAGCTGGTGACAAGCTCCTCCTACACTAGCTTATCATCTACCAGCTTAATGATCTGACAGGACACCTGAGCTGACAGAGAAAAGAAGTGCTTGGAGAAGAACTTATATCATGGGTAGAGACAAAAGCTCAGAGATCTGGTTTGTGTGAAAACACATCCAATGGGAGAGACATTTTTGGATGGTACTTCAAAGTCCTTTTTTTCCTGCTAACATATGTAATTCAGTGCAGACCAATCCGTATCAGGCTGTTCACAGTGGCCTATAACTCCAGCTCTAGGGCTCCAACACCTCTGGCCTCCGTGAGTACCGCATGCACATACACACACCTATACATGTAGTTAAAGATAAAGTAAATATAGAAAAAAATTGATAGTTTTTTGAAGCCTGAATGGGAGGGATATTTGTGGAAAATACATGCTACAGAAAGCACATGGTACAATTGTGTGTGTGTGTGTGTGTGTGTGATACTTTTAGAATCAATCAAGTATATTACATACACACAGATTTATAAAACTCGCATATATTTATTATTACTTTAAAAGATTAAAGTTGTATTCATTTTTATTTTTTATTTTTTGGTTTTTTGAGGTAGGATTTCTCTATATAGCCCTGGCTGTCCTGGAACTCATTCTGTAGACCAGGCTGACCTTGAACTCAGAAATCTGCCTGCCTCTGCCTCCCAAGTGCTGGTATTAAAGGCATGTGCCACCACTGCCCGGCTCACTTTTATTTTATATATGTGGGTGTTTGGCCTACCTGGATGTCTGAGTACCATGAGCATGCATTGCCCTCACAGGCCAGAAGAGGGCGTTTGAACCTCTGACTGGAGGTAGAGATGGCAGTTGCCCCTTGAGTGCTGTGAGTAGAACTGGATTCTCAGGGAGAGCAGACAGATAGTGTCTTTTTTAAAAGATTTATTTTATTTTTAACTATTTGTATGCTTGTGTGTGGGAGTGTGTATGTGTGTGTGCAGTTGTGTGTGGAGTCCAGGAGGAGATGTCAGCTTCCCCAGAACTGAAGTTCCAGGTGATTGTGAATTTCCTGATGTGGAGGCTGGGTACTGAATTTGTAGTATTTGTAAGAGCAATATGCACATGTGCCTGACCACTGAGCATCTCTCCAGTCCTCCTGGTTTGGTTTTGTTTGGTTTTGAGTCAGGGTCTCAGGCAGTCCTGACTAGACTAGAACTCGTTAGGTAGCTGAGCTGAGACTTGAACAGAATCTTCCTGCCTCTTCTTCCTAAATGTGTGTGACTTACAAGCATGTACCACTATGCCTGGCTTGCTCAATATGTGTTTTCATATATGTACAAACATTTTAGTACTCCAGGGACAACAACCATTGGCTATCATTTGCTTCCCCCCCCCCCCGCCCCAGACAGAGTCTTGGCTGACCTGGAACTCACTTTGTAGACCAGGCTGGTTTTGAACCCACAGAGCCTTCTGAGGGCTGGAATGAAAGGCATGCGCCACCATGCCAGGCCCAGAGATACCTATGCTTACTGTTATTCTAAACTAGTTGATGTTATTTAAATAGAAGGAACACTGTTAATTTTAATATGAAAGATTAAACTTTAATTGGGATAGAGAGAAAATACTCTTTAAGTGAATTAATCTTTATCCTTCAAAATCGGACTTGAATAGAATTATTTCTGAGTATCATCTAGATTTAGAATTATCCTCAAGAAATTTGTTATTTCTAAAAAAAGAAGAGAAAGCAAATTGATTGAACTTAATTTTGCCTTCTAATTAAATGAGAAAAGTATGCTATAAGATCTCCCCGTTCCTTCTTTCTTTCCTGTCTTCTTCTGTCTCTGTCTGTCTGTCTGTTACTGGAAATTGAACTCAGGTCCTTACACATGCTCTGTCTCTTAACTACATGTTCAGCCCCAGAAATGTGCTTTACAATATGTTCACGTTGCTATGGTGACCACAGGATAAAACTTGATTCATCTCAGGAGAAGCCACATAAGTGCAGGGTTAGAGACCAAGGGCATGAGGCAAGGTGACAAGGTGGCTTTGCAGGTGACAACTTTTAACTTTACCCACCAGCTCCTGGGGTGCCCACCAGTCAGTCACCTCTGGTGTTGCACTCTGCAAGGCTTAGGGATTGACCTAACTGGTGCAATAAGGGTGTAAAGAAGTGACAGACACACAGACAGAAAAGCTGGGATCCAATGGCCATGGGTCTGATGGAGTACACCAATAGCAGCGGCAGCTTGGAAATTCAGTGCCTTTCTTGTATACATCTTAGATGAGTCAGGGTTACTGTATACAGCTGAAGCAGGAGCCAGGGTTACTGTATACAGCTGAAGCAGGAGCCAGGGTTACTGTATACAGCTGAAGCAGGAGTCAGGGTTACTGTTTACAGCTAAATCAGGAGGCAGGGTTACTGTTTACAGCTAAGTCAGGAGGCAGGGATATTGTATATAGTTGAAGCAGCAGGCAGGGTTACTGTATACAGCTGAAGCAGGAGCCAGGGTTACTGTATACAGCTGAAGCAAGAGCCAGGGTTACTGTATACAGCTGAAGCAAGAGCCAGGGTTACTGTATACAGCTGAAGCAGGAGCCAGGGTTACTGTTTACAGCTAAGTCAGGAGGCAGGGATATTGTATATAGTTGAAGCAGCAGGCAGGGTTACTGTATACAGCTGAAGCAGGAGGCAGGGTTACTGTATACAGCTGAAGCAGGAGCCAGGGTTACTGTTTACAGCTAAATCAGGAGCCAGGGTTACTGTATCCAGCCGAAACAGAAGCCAGGGTTACTGTATACAGCTGAAGCAGGAGGCAGGGTTACTGTATACAGCTGAAGCAGGAGGCAGGGTTACTGTATACAGCTAAATCAGGAGCCAGGGTTACTGTATACAGCTGAAGCAGGAGGCAGGGTTACTGTATACAGCTGAAGCAGGAGGCAGGGTTACTGTATACAGCTAAATCAGGAGCCAGGGTTACTGTATACAGCTGAAGCAGGAGGCAGGGTTACTGTATACAGCTGAAGCAGGAGGCAGGTTTAGTTAATCTTGGCAGGAGGTCCTTGTACAGGATCAGTCTCAGGCTGTAATTATAGAGAGGAGGAAGCCTCTGTGGACATTCTCCACACATACTGTCAGTATCCACATACAGACCACGGCATGGGAGGGCGTTGCCAATCCTCAGTCTGAGGCACTGTGATCTTTATCTTGACCATGCTTATGTCATCAATAAACACACATTCAGAACTTCATTGACTCCTTACACATTCTGGTGTGTGTTAGTTTCTTCACTGAGGAACCACTTTTCCCAAAGAACTCCTCTTTTAGATCTTGGTTGGGATCTGGGTGAGAAATTGAAGAAACGGGAATCAGGATTTTCTCTATTTGTGGCATCCTGTAGTCCTGTTTTGAGATTCCAAGAAGGATTTTTTTTTAAAGATTTATTTATTATTATATGTAAGTACACTGTAGCTGCATTTAGACACACTGAAGAGGGCGCCAGATCTCATTACAGATGGCTGTGAGCCAACATGTGGTTGCTGATATTTGAACTCAGGACCTTTGGGAGAGCAGTCAGTGCTCTTACCCACTGAGTCATCTGCCTGCAAGAAGCAGTCTTTATCCTATTAATTATAGACACTATTTTTCTTTCCTCATTTCAAGAAGTAGAAGTGGGGAATGTTGCCAGGCAGTGGTGATGCACGCCTTTAATCCCAGTACTTGGGAGGCAGAGGCAGGCGGATTTCTGAGTTTGAGGCCAACCTAATCTACAGAGTGAGTTCCAGGACAGCCAGGGCTACACAGAGAAACCCTGTCTTGAAAAAAACCAATAAATAAATAAGTAAATAAAAGAAAAGAAAAAGAAGTGGGGAATGTTTAAACAGGAGAAAGGGATGTGAGGTGTTGATGTTAGTGATTGAAATCTATCAATTTAATAATGAAAACAGTGTGAGATGCAATGTTGGGGACTTACATGGGACTGTCCATCATAGCCCTGTGTGTGTTACCCTAGGGAGCTTGTGACATTTGAGAGAGCACTGAGCCCTGGGTGTGGGGAGAGTCGTTTGGAGGCTGAGAACCACATGTCCTGTCTCCTGACTGGAGATGGGGTTGGTTGGCTTCCTGCTGATGGTGCTTAGGACCTGAATGGCCTGACTTGCTAGTTCCTGATCTCTGAACTCCCCCGGGGCACACACTTTGCACCACACTGAACAACATGGCCTGTGCTGTCCCTCAGTGCTCCTGGCTCCATGTGGCACACAGTGACCAGCTCTGCTTGGGGTTTCTGAGATACATGGGGATATGAAGACCGCTGAAAGAACAGTCAGTGCTCTTAACCGCTGAGCCATCTCTCCAGCCTGCCTTAAGAATTTTTATCAATAATCCCAGCACTCAAAGCAAGGGAATACACAGTTCATATTCATACACAGACTGCAGACACAGGCACATGCGTGGACAAACTCGTGTGTGTGTGTGTGTGTGTGTGAGTGCCCATACACACACACACACACACTCCTACCTAAGGGGATCAGAGAAAAATGAGAGATGGGTGTAAGTATAGTTTATTACAGAGCCCTTGTGTAGCATGCATAATGCTTTGAGTTCAAGTCCTAGCACTGCAAAAAGAAATTTTTTTTGAAAAGAAGATGAAATTAAATGGTATATATAGAACCTTGCTTCTCAGAAAATGAGGACTTAGTAAGTGCTAGAAGCTACTATAACACAGAAATCTGGACATACGTTTACAAGATGTCCTGATTAGGTTTCTGGTGCTGCGATAAACACCATAACTAACAGTAACTTGGGGTGGTGGTGCGGGTGGTGCGGGGGGAGGGTGTTTTCAGCTTATGCTTGTATTCCATCACGAAAGGAAGTCAGAGCAGGGACTCCGGGTTAGAACAGAGACTGTGGTGAAACGCTGCTTACTGCATGCTCCCCAGGCTCACAGTCAACTCCCTACCTTATACCTCCCAGCATCCCCTGCCCAGCATCCCCTGCCCAGCATCCCCTGCCCAGCATCCCAGAGTGGGCTAGCCCCACCTCTCCATTAATCACTAATCAAGAAAATGCCTCTAAAGACCTGCTACCAACCAATTGGATGGAATTACCTTCTCAGCTAAGGTTCCCTCTTCTCAAGTGAGTCTAGTTGACAGAAACTAAACAGCACAAGAAATAATACTATCTATAGAAAATTAGTGTTCATCATACCAATATAATAGGTTAAGAAAAGACACAGTCTCATTTTACTTGGGAATCCTAGGACTCTTCAGAATATACACTCAAGTATTTACAATTTTAGGTATTTTTTATTTTCAGACAAAGTAAGCAAAAAAAGGGGGGGTTATTATAGGCTAATGGAATATGCTTCTTAAATAACCCTCACATGTACTGTTCCAATTCACTCCTACAGAAACTACAAACAGCCTTCATTTTGGAGTCCACTTTGTTTTTAGTATCTTGAGTGGTCAGGGAGCAGGCTAGGTCCCGCTTGTCTTAGCACATGGAAGGCTAGAAGTTTAAACTGGGGGGTTGGAGAGATGGCTCAGCAGTTAAGAGCACTGACTATTCTTCCAGAGGTCCTGAGTTCAAATCTCAGCAACCACATGGTGGCTCACAACCATCTATAATGAGATCCAATGCCCTCTTCTGGTGTGTCTGAAGATAGCTACAGTGTACTCATACAAATAAAATAAAATCTTAAAAAAAAAAAAAAAAAGCTTAAACTGTCTGGGCCCCGGTGTTCACTGGATGAGTTCCCTGAGGCCCTTCCCAGGCCAAGTGCTATAGCATCATGGATAGCAAGGGCTGCCTACTTTAAGTAGCTATGTTTGCTTTCTGATGGTCGAAACTAGTGAGTCCTAACCATCTAAAGGGACATCTCAGAGTTTATGGACATGGTTTTATCCTTGATAAAATCTGTCTCACTTTACAGGAGTGAAGGTGACATTATCAAGTACTAAAATAAAAAACAGGATCAGTTAAACCTTTTTAAGGGGTAGATAATGGTAACAGTAAGAGCTTCTGTTTTATTAACAGTCAGGAAGTTGGATTGCTAGCTTTGTGTTTGGGGAATACGGAAGAAGGGGGTACTAAGAGTTCAGTCACCGTACGCTCTCACACGACTCTGTGGGCTGTAGGGACCACCTGTCATCACAGTTAGAACACACACTGTCAGGGCCCCTCAATTCTGGAAATTTCTGGCTCTCTAATACCTAGGGCCTCTGGTGGGTGACTCTTGCTCGAGTATAATGGGCTGGGCTGGCTTTCTGCTGGCCGTGTGACCTCTGTTTACTTTGACTGGTTGCAAAATTGTGTGCGTGCACAGGATGTCCTTGTTGTCCAGCACATTCCTCCACTCCCTCTGGACCCAGTGTGGGGAGGTGTCTCCGGCTGTCTCCTAAAGCATTTGCCTTTAAACTATTTGGCAGTATTATATGGAGTCTCAGGGGAATTGCAATGGCTTCCCAGCCTGCTCTCCTTCAGAAGATATTATCAACTGTTATTTTTTTTTCTGTCTTGTTTGCTTTGTTCTGTTTCATTTTGAGACATGGTCAGACTCTGAGTCTAGTTGGCCTCAACTCAAAGCAGTCCTCCTGCTTCAGCCTCCCGAATGCTTGGATTATTGCTCCAGTAGTGATATTATTAACATAGTATTTTTTCTTATTGGCACATTACATGCCTGGGCTCTGTATTAAGCGCTGCTGTGCTCTCAAGAATGTCATGGGCGTTAGCGGTTCAGTCCCAGTGGGAAAGTCTAGAAGAGTTAAGCTTCTTATGAAGGTCCTACAGCCACTGAACAGTGCATTTGTGGGTCCATCTCTCTATCTGTCTGTCTGAAATGTCTGCGCTTTTAATTACTGCGTTCCTCTTTGTAAACTGTGCTTTAAGCTTCCCTTCCACTGGGTATGGAAGATGCTGTACCTTGAAATTTTATTTTCTTCCCTCCCCCTTCCTTCCCTCTCTCTCTCTCTCTCTCTCTCTCTCTCTCTCTCTCTCTCTCTCTCTCTCTCTCCCTCCCTCCCTCCCTCCTTCCTTCCTTCCTTCCTTCCTTCCTTCTTTGAAATAAGGTCTCAAGTGTCCCAGGGTGACTCGCTAGCTGAGGATGACTTTGACCTTCTAATCCTCCTGTCTCCTTCTTTCATGGACTAGGATCACAAATATGCACAAGCACACCCAGTTTTTGAGGTGTAAGGGATGGACCCTAGGGCTTTATGCATGCTACGGAAGCGCTACACTGACTTAGCTACATCTCTAGCCTTCAAATCTCTGGTTATATGTTTCTAATTGAAGTGTGTGTGTGTGTGTGTGTGTGTGTGTGTGTGTGTGTGTGTGTGTTAGAGAGAGAGGGAGACAGAGAGACAGAGAGAGTATAATAATTCATAGTAAAGAGAACCTTACAATGAAGTCCAGAGGGTAAAACAACATACAGACATGGTATATGGTGAGACAATAAGGAAATATATGGGCTTGTCCTGTGACAAAGAGAGAAAATGGAGGGAATCAGAAAGAGACTAGCAAAATGCCCTACTAGCCTTAGCAGGTCAGGAGCTTGTAGGGAGAGTTGCCCAGTGTCTCAGAGGCCATGTGCCTGGTGCTGGTCTGGCTGGCCTCAGGCTGGACAGGCAGCCTTGCTTCGGTAGCTGAAAAGTTCTGGCCTGTCAGGAAGAAAACATGAGTCTCCTGATCATTTGCGGCCTGCTTCCTTTCACATAGGGCTGTTCCCCTCTGGTTCAGGGCTACAAAGCCTGTTCATTCCAGTCAGAAGGTTGGCAGCTTGATCAATGATTTCCTGTGCCTTGATGATAAATGCCTTTCCTCTTTAGAAGATAAATCTGTATTTTGAAGGGTCAATGCTTTTTGAGTTCTTTATAATAGAACTTCATTCCAATCCGTTTCCTAGCTGTGACCTGTTCTGGGGCTCTTGGCCAAAACAAATTCTGCTAATGACAAATAACAGAAAGTACAGGAAAATCATGCGCTCCTTAATTGAAGTCATGGATAAGGCCTCTGATAGTGGCTAGGCCAGGGCCTTTTCGCTCTATAGATCAGGAAACAGAGTCCCTGGAGAGAGGAAGAAGCGTGTTCAGGATCACGTCGCTACTTCTGGCTAGCTCCACTTCTCTGAAGGCTGTGAGGAGAGTGTCAGTCACCTATCAAGTTAAAATCCTGTCAAGACAAACAGTTCATGCTAGACCTACAGGCTGCCAGGAAACATCTTAATTTGATTTTTTTTTTCCCCACAAAACTTTTAGTTTTGTAGGCTGGGCACATAGGAATTTTTTTCTTTTAAAGTAGTAATGTTTATTCTTTATTAATGGACTCTGGAGTCTCATAAAAATCATCCATATTGACCTGGTGGAACTACTTGGGGCTAAATGGATTCTGCGAAGTTTTACGAGTATGTAGGCATGCACGTTCCTGAACTTATCTTTATGAAGGCAGAGTTGAGTAACTGTAGCCAAGAGCTTAGAATCCACAAAACCTAAAATGCTTCAGACACTTTACAGATTTTTTTGTTTGAGATGGGTTATGTTAAGTAGTTGAGGCTGGTCTTGATCCTCCTGCCTTTACCTTTCAAGTTCTGGGATTATAGTCCTACGCTACTGTGTTTATACAGAAAGGGTTTGTCAAGCCCTGCAGATCTGATAAAACACAGAAAGACAAGAGCAGGGAAATCATTACCTCCCTAGAGACTTAGGTTGATTGTGGTGTAACCATTTTCCTAGCTAAATGTTTTCAAAGTCTTTGATTCCCAGCCAACAGCTCCTAGAAGCAGAGAGGATGGCTTTTAGATCTGGCTCATCTGTGACCTAACAGTACTTAGTGTACAACAGTGGTTCTCAACCTGTGAGTCGTGACCCAGTCACATATCCGATATCCTGCATATCAGATATTTACATTACGATTCATTACAGTAGCAAAATTACAGTTATAGAGTAGCAACGGAATGATTTTATGACCGGGGGGTCTCCACAACATGAGGCACTGTATTAAAGGGTCACAGCATTAGGATGGTTAGAAATCACTGGTGTGGAAGTTCTTCTCAATTTGCACAGATAGTGCTGGCTGCACCTCACCAATAGTGACAAGCAATGGGAGGCTGCACAAGGCCTTGGGTTCAAATCCTCAGCATGCGGTTGGGGGGGGCTTGTTAAACAGACAAGCATGATTGCCTTTGTTAATGGATTTTCTTTACTTCCACTGACTTAGGGGCAGGTTCAAGGCAGTGGTGTGTGTCCTGTCTGCAGTTACAACATGCCTAGCGTTTGTCAAGCCGGCCATCAACAATATCTCTCTGATGGTTCTGGGGTTTCCCTGCACTGCGCTGCTCATTGCTGAGTTGAAGAGGTGGGTATCGTTCTTCCTGTCTTTTGTTGCCTAGGTAACCATTTTCTTCTGGGAAGTTGTAGATGAAGGCTTCAGGTTTGTATGCACATATATATATATATATACACACATTTTAAAGATTCATTTTGTATTTTTAAAATATTTTTTAAATCTATATATTTTATTATATATGTATAATGTATATATGTATTTCATGTATATATGTGTATGCCTGAATGTATCACTCCATGAGCATGTAGGAGCCCACAGAGATCAGAAGAGTAGTCTGACCCTTTGGACTAGAGTTGTGAGATGTCTGACATGTGTGTGCTCAGACCAGATCTGGGTCCTCTAGAAGGGTGGTAAGTGCTCTTAACTTCTAAACCATCTCTCTAGTCTTTCCAGAAACATTTTATGGAGACTGGAGCTATGGCTCGGGGGTTAAGAGCACTTGCTGCTCTTCCAAACGTACTTGGTTTTGTTCTCAGCATCTCAGTGGGGGCGCCCAAGCATCCAGCACCCTCCTCTGACTCTGCAGGTACCGGGCAAGCACATGGAACATGCGTTCAAACAAAACATTCATACACACAAAGCAGTGAATAAATTCCCAAATATTGTATTTTTAGTTGTGTGTGTGTATCTTCCAGTCACAAAATAAATATGATCACTTTAAGATTTGCTGAAAATGTTGTTTTTATTGTAGCTACTTTAAAAATTTGAATTTGAATTCAATTTGAATTCATATTTCTCTTACTATCAACACTGAATGTTTCGATTTTTTTCTTAAATTCATTCTTGCTATGTAGTTGAGGCTAGCCAAGGTTAGCCAGGCTAGCTCATGTTGATATTCTCACTCTTCGTTAGTGCTAGGATTATAAGTGTGCAATGAGTACCCATGAGTGACTTTTTAAAAATTAAAAAACAATATTTTATGTGTACGGGTGCTTTGTCTGTATATATGTCTGTACACCGCTCGCATGCCTGGTACCTGGGGAAACCAGAAGGTATCAGATTCCCTGGATCTGGAGCTAAAGGCGGTTGAGAGCCATCATATGGTTGCTGGAAATTGAACCTGGGTCCTCTTAAAGAACAGCCAAGTGCTCTTAACCCCTGAACCATCTTTCCAGCCCCTAAATGTAGTTGTTGTTTTTGTTTGTTTTGTTTTTTGTTTTGTTTTGGATAGGATTTCTCTCTGTGTCCCTGGCTGTCCTGGAACTAGCTCTGTAGGCCTTCCTCTACCTCCTGGGGTTAAGGGTGTTTGCTACCACAACGGGTTTATGCAGTCTTTCTTATCTTTAGTACCTAATTTACTTAGCTGCTTACCTGACTCCTATAAGAGTTACAGGTATTGAGAGTTCAAGTTGGCAAAGCCAGGTTCTTCACCTATCTCTGTTATCCCTAGTTTTCTCTGTAGTGTTTCCAGTTGTGCTAAATAGGAGTAGTATGTGTCCAGATGTCCAAGTCAGAAGCTCTCTCTCCCTGAACATCTCCTCTGGTCCCCGTCACTATTCTACTTGTTGGCATGCTAATTCCCATAAAATTCAGTCTTTCGCACATATCTCTGCTGCCCCTGTAAGTTGAGCGTGTTTTGTGTCGTTCTGTTCCCTGCCCCAACTCCACAACACACACACACACACACACCTGAACACACGAAGCTCCTCCCCCTCTGTCTGTTCTCCACCATTCTGACTTCTGTGTCTTCACTAGAACCCAGACTTGCCTGGAGCAGGTCTCTCTGGCTTCAGGCCCTTGCTCACTCGTCCCCCTTTCTGACCCTGTGTGATTAACTGTGCTGGTCTCTAGTCTGGGGCTCAGCCATTTATATATGGTCCTATCGCCCTCCTTTACAGCACTCACTGCCACCAGGATTGGAAAGTAATTTGTGTTGTTTGACTTCTGCTTGACACAGTGGGACAGAGGGATACTGTGTGGACAGGACTCAGGTCTTTTTGTTCCCTGCTGTAACTCAGTTACTGCCCAAATCCCAGTAAGGAAAAGGAAAAGAAAGGTTCCCTGCTTTGGTGATATTCCCAGAAAAAGGATGCCCTTGGCACTCTGCGCATTTCCTTCCAGTATCTTCCCTGTTTGTTCTCACATGACATGTCTCGTCATGCCTTGCTTTGCTTAGGGGACTAAGAGGAAGCACTGTATTTTATCACTCTGCTTGTCTCTAGTCTTCCTTCCTGAAGCGTGCCTGGCCTTCAGAGTTTCAGTGTCGGTTCTGAACCTTCTCTCGCCAGGAGAAAATGAAAGTTTATGATGATTCAGGGTCATGACCTGATGTGCTGAACTTTGGGATGTTTAAATCATGTTGCTAAGAGACTCTCTTGCATTTAAAATACTTTAAAAATAACTTTTCCCGGGGTCAAAGAGATGGCTCAGTGGTTAAGAGAACTGACTGCTTTTCCAGAGGTTCTGAGTTCAATTCCCAGCAACCACATGGTGGCTCACAACCATCTGTAATGGGATCTCCCTCTTCTGGAGTGTCTGAAGACAGCTACAGTGTACTCACATACATAAAATAAATATATCTGTAAAAACAAACAAACAAACAACCCCAATTTTTCCTGGGGACTGGAGAGGCTCAGTGTTTTAGAGCACTTGTTTGTTGTTCTGACAGAGGACTGGGTTTTGATTTCTAGTACCACATTATGGGTTGCAATAGTCCCAGTTCCAGGGGCCCAGACACTGTCTTCAGGAGTCTTTGTACATCAAGGCATGCACATGGTGCACACACATACATGTAGGCAAAATGCTCATACACATAAAATAGATACACCCACACATTTTTAAATGATATTTTAAAACACATCTTTCCTCATTCTAAGAATGATTACTATATTCATTTTTGCTATTAATTAACTTATTTATTCACTTTACATCCTGATCACAGCCCCCTCTTTCCTCCCAGTCCCCCACTCAGATGGCCTCTCTCCCATTCCCCTCATCTCTGAGAAGGGGGATTTCCCCTCTGGGTACCCACCCACCCTGGCACCTCAAGTCACTGCAGGACTAGATACATCCTCTCCTACAGAGGCCAGATGATTATTTTATTCTTTTGTTTGTTTGTTTTTGTTTTGAGACAGTTTCTCTGTATAGCCCTGGCTGTCCTGGAAATCATTCTGTAGACCAGGTTGGCCTTCAACTCAGAAATCCGCCTGCCTCTGCCTCCCAAGTGCTGGGATTAAAGATGTGCATGCCACCACTGCCCAGCAATTATTTTATTCTTTTTTTTTTTTTAAAGATTTATTTATTATATGTAAGTACACTGTAGCTGTCTTCAGACACACCAGAAGAGGGCGTCAGATCTCATTACGGATGGTTGTGAGCCACCATGTGGTTGCTGGGATTTGAACTCAGGACCTTCGGAAGAGCAGTCAGTGCTCTTAACCTCTGAGCCATCTCTCCAGACCAATTATTTTATTCTTAAAAGCACCTTAAGAATACAATAAAGGAGGCTGGGTGTGATAATACATGCCTTTAATCCCAGCACCTGAGAGGCAAAGACAGGAAAAGCTTTGTGAGTTCAAGGCCAGCTTGGTCTGCATAGTGAATTTCAGGACAGCCAGCAGGGCTACAGAGTGAGGCTCTGTCTCAAAAGCAAAACAAAATACCCCACCCCCAACAAATAAAGGATCAGAAAGAGAAGAAATAGTGGGTGCTGCTCTCCGAAGTCTGGTCCTGTTGCAGATATTCATTTTGCATTGCTTGTTTCCTTCTGAAACTTGACCTCACTTTGATGCTCTGACGAAAGCCCTGGCAGTGAGACTAGAACCTGGTGGAGCCAGGTTTGGGGCGGTCCTGGGCTCCTGGCTCTCCACTGACCTCCCTCTACTCTGCCACCCCCAGTGGCCCCGACTGACAGACACTCTGCTTTCACTGACACTTCTCACACTATGTCTCCGCCATGTTGCTCTGTCTTCCTGTGACTCTTAAGCCAAAATTTCTAAATTTAGTTCGGTTGGGTGTTCACGGAGACTTTTTGTAAAAGTAACGGTGTGTGGAAAAGCATTTTTTAATTAAAATTTTGTTTTAATTTGTACAAGACAAGGTCTCCCTATGTAGTCCTGGCTGTCCTGGAACTGGCTTTGTAGACCAGGGTGACTTGAACTCAGAGTACACCTGCCTCTGTTTCCTAAGTGTTGGGATCAAAGGCGTGCATCACCACACCTGGCTTATTCCCCTCCCCCATTTTTTTTTAAGATTCCTTTCCTTATCCTTCCTTCCCTCCAGTTTCTTCCCTTCCCTATCCTTTGATCACACTTTATTATATAGCCTAGTCTGACTTTGAGTTAGTCTGTAATTCTAATCTTTACTCCTTGGGATTACCTGGGAGTACTTGGGAGTTAAGAGCAGAAAGCTTTGCCGGGCAGTGGTGGCGCACGCCTTTACTCTCAGCACTTGGGAGGCCAGAGACAGGCAGATTTCTGAGTTCGAGGCCAGCCTGGTCTACAGAGTGAGTTCCAGGACAGCCAGGGCTACACAGAGAAACCCTGTCTTGAAAAACCAAAAAAAAAAAAAAAAAAAAAAAAAAGAGCAGAAAGCTACATAATGGCTTTGAAGCCAGCTTGGACTACACGTGTTTCAAGCAACAGAAAAAAGAAATATCAAATAAATATACTATAGTTCTATCCAAATCACTGGAGTCCAGCTGAAATTGTGCCTGTTATTAGTTTATTGATTCATCAGCAAGCACTATTTAACTCCTGCTTTGTTCCAGGAACTGTTGCTAGGTAGTAGGCATCCATTGGTGAATAAACAGGTATAGTTCCTACTGCCATTGGTCTTCAGATGTGAAGCAAATAATTGCATAAATAGTAGACTGAAGCTTGTGATGCTGTGAAGGGAACTGCAGGGCTCCCAGAGGACGCAATATGAACGGATGGCCATCAGAGGGCGCAGTTCAGAAGCGTTGGAATTCAGGCCTGCCTGAGGTGCAGAAGGTGGGCTCAGGCTAGACTCTTTATTTGCTGTCTTCAGACACTTTTTCTTCTCGCTCCGGCCCCACTTGCTTGCTGTAGCTGTCTTCAGATACCCCAGAGGAGGGCATCAGATCTCATTATGGTGGTTGCTGGGATTTGAACTCAGGACCTTTGGAAAAGCAGTCTGCGCTCTTAACCGCTGAGCCATTTCTCCAGCCCCAGCCTACACACTCTTTGGGAGCTTTGGTTTACTCACAGGGCTAGTGGTTTTTATTTTGATAGGTTTTCAATATAGAGCCCTGACTAGCCTAGAATTTAGGATTTATAGCAGGCTGGCCTCGAACTTTCCATCTGCCTCTGCCTTCCAAGTGCTGGGATTAACAGCATGTACCACCACCACATGTGGCTTATGCGCCCTCTCTGTCTCTCTCTGTCTCCTGTCTCTCCCTCCCTCTCCCTCCCCCTTCCCCCTCCTTCCCCTTCTGTGTGTGTGTGTGTGTGTGTGTGTGTGTGTGTGTGTATTTTGCCTGCATGTATGTCTGTGTGCCACATGCCTGTGCTTACAGGCTTGATGCCCTTGGAGACCAGAAGAGGGTGCTGGGTCCCCTGTAACTGGAGTTACAGACCCTTGTGAGTCACCATGTATTTTGGAACCCTATGTGATTCTGTCTCTTTGCTTCCTGGCAGCTGTGAAGTAAGTGGCTTTGCCTGGCCTCATTCTCCCTGCCCTGATGAGCCAAGGGCAGCAGGACATGGTGGCCATGGTCCGAAACCTCTTACACCACGAGCTAGTATTAGTATTACTCTTTTCTCTTTTTAAGTCACTTGTCTCAGGTATCTTGTCACAGTGATGGTTTGCTAGTAAGTTTTTTGTCAAGTTGACACCAACTGGAGTCATGGGAGAAGAAGGAAACTCGTTGAAAATGCTTCCATCACACTGGCCTGTAGTAGGCAAGTCTCTGGGGGCATTTTCTTGATTAATGATTGACGTGGGAGGGCACAGCCTACTTGTGAGCAGTGCCAGCCCTAGGGAGGGTCAAGCCATGAAGAGCAAGCCAGCAGTGTTCCTCCGCAGTCTCCTCCATGGTCTCCTCCGTGGTCTCCTCCATGGTTTCCTCCGTGGTCTCCTCCATGGTCTCCTCCGTGGTCTCCTCCATGGTCTCCTCCGTGGTCTCCTCTGTGGTCTCCTCCGTGGTCTCCTCCACGGTCTCCTCCGTGGTCTCTGTTCAGTTTCTGCCTCCAGAGCTCTGCTTTGAGTTACTGCCTTGGCTTCCCTCTATGGTGGCCTGTGACCTGGTTTGTAAGGTGTAATAACCCTTTCCTCCCTGAACTGATTTTGGTCATGATGTTTTTGTTACTGCAAACAAGGTTAGATGAAGTTAATGGTTTTTATTTTTTTTTAAGATTTATTTATTTATTATATGTAAGTACACTGTAGCTGTCTTCAGACACTCCAGAAGAGGAAGTCAGATCTCATTACAAATGGTTGTAAGCCACCATGTGGTTGCTGGGATTTGAACTCAGGACCTTCGGAAGAGCAGTCAGTGTTCTTAACCACTGAGCCAGCTCACCAGCCCCGTTAATGGTTTTTATGTGTCATGAACCTCTATTTGTTCTTTCAAAAATACTTTTCAAAGGTAGCATTCAACCTTCCTGTAAGGTTGTTTTGTTTTTGTTTTTGTTTTTTGTTTTTAACAGAGCTGGCAGGCTGTTATTCTGTTTTCACAGAAGCTTTTGCTCCTGTTTCTATCAGGCAGTGGGAACCGTCGTGCATGCAGGGCCTTTGATATCTATCTATTCACTCAGTAAATAAGAGTTAAGCCTTTTCTTGGATGCTCAGCCCCCTACAAGACCATAACTGACCCAGGAGTGGTCTACAGGAGGAAAAAGGTCTTGGAAGAAAGGTTTAGGGCCTCTTTAGCTCCTAGTTGTTAGTGGGTTCACTGGGAATTCCTCCCCAGGCATGGAAACCCTCCACTTTAGGACTAATTCCATAACAAGGAAAAAACTGTTGCAGGTTTCAGGCAACCAGTATGTGTTATGGAAATTATTTAATCCTACCTCAGGGTTCTACCCAGCCTTTACCATTTAGTTCCCAGATAAAAGACACACACTGTTAGGATTCAGTTTAAGCTCCACCCCACAGTTACCTGGCAACAGCCAGGTATGCCCCTGTCCACAGTAGCTGGCCCACTATAAAAGGGGATGCTTGCCCCTCCTCTCTCTCTTGCCTCTCTTACTCTCTTAGCTTCTCTCTTGCCCTCTTGGGCTCTTCCCTTCCCCCTTCCCTTCCCCCTTTCTCCACGTGGTTATGGCCGGCCTCTACTTCTCTACTCTCTCCTTCTCCCTGCCTTTCTCTGCCTCTACTACCCCCTTACCCATGCCTTGAATAAACTCTATTCTATACTATACTGTCATGTGTCTGGTCCCTCAGGGGGAAGGAATGCCTCGCATGAACCCGCTGAGGCACCCCCTTCCCCCATATACCCCATAGAACATATTCTTACAACTTTATGATCACAACACACACAACCTTCATATTTACAATAAGCCTTAAATAGCACAAGAGCTGGGCAGATACAGCATACTGACAGATGCTAGCAGCATAGAGGTATGCTGTTAGAATCTCCTTTCCTATCAGTAACCCCGAGTTATAACTTACTATTCATCTGGGCTGCTCTTCACTCTAATTGGCCAGCCCTCATGATCATGCTTTCTTGACTCCTAACCAATGGTGGCTTCTGCTTCCTCCTCCTTCTCCCTCCTTGTGGTTCTCCTCCTAACCCAAGCCCAGGAATCCTATACCTCATCTTTATTTACCAATCAGAAATTACTTGGGGGCAGGGTGACTTAGGTCTACTCCAGGTCTTGGGGGCCCAATACTAGCATTAGAATACAAGCAGCACCAGGCCAGTCCACTACAACTTGTTTCCGAAGAACATTTGTTCGGTGTGTGTAAAAATCTTTTTTTCATTTAGCAATCTTTTTTTTTTTCTGTTAAAGATTTATTCATTATCACATGTTAAGTACACTGTAGCTGTCTTCAGACACACCAGAAGAGGGCGTCAGATCTCATTACGGGTGGTTGTGAGCCACCATGTGGTTGCTGGGATTTGAACTCAGGACCTCTGGAAGAGCAGTCAGTGCTCTTAACCGCTGAGCCATCTCTCCAGCCCTCTTTAGCAAATCTTGAGAGCTTTTTCTATGCCCAGTGCTGTTTTAGTGCTGAGGACACTGTGGTGAACAGCTTAAGTGCCAGTGGGGGGACAAACAGCAAAATAGAAGATGCCAGAGGTCACATTAAAGGAGGAATGGGCCAGGTGGCACACACCTTTGATCCCAGTGTTCAGGAGGCAGAGGCAGGAGGATCTTTGTAATGGTAATTTTAATATACGTGTAATTAGGCTAATACAGCAGCTTTAATAAAAAAAAAAATCCTACCTAGTTCCCCAATCAAGACACAGAAAGACCAAGATTTATTTTCACTTTTAAGTACAATAACTAGATTTATAATTTTATTCCAATACTATGATTTAATCTGGCTACCTCCCAGCCAAAATCCCAGAGATATTTGCATTTTTGTATCGTTCTGGCCTTCTGGGCGGCAGGTGTGCTCTGCCTTGATGTCTCTCCAGACCCCTTTCTCATGACTCTTCTCTTCCTCTCCCTCCTCCCCTGACTGGTGGAAGTCCAGCCCTGTTCTCTTTATTGCCTGGTCATTGGCTTGTCCAGCTTTTATTGACAAGGCAGAGAATAAACTAGGAGCATTGTTTACACAAATTTAAACTTGAGATTCTTGACAGAAGCAATAGACTACCATGTCTAGATTTCAACAAGATATAAGGGCAGAGAAATCAGCATTTGAATAACACAAGGATAAACTTTATACAGCTCACAATAACATTATGCCTACAGAGATCTATGGGTTTGAGGCCAGCCTGGTCTATAGAGAGTTCTAGAATAGCCCGGGCTACACAGAGAAACCCTGTATTGAAAAACTAAAACCCCAAATCCAACCCCAAACCCCCGAAAGGAGGATGGAACTTGGCAGGGGATGGCTTTTTAAATTATTAAAAGTTGTGCTCATGAAAGGACTCTGTATTAGTTACCTTTCTGTTGTGATAAAATGCCATGAGATATCAACTTAATTTTTTCCTTTATTGAAAATAGTTGTCTTTTTGTCCAGTGTATTCTGGTTACAGTTTCCCTCCCTTTACTCCCCCCAGGCCCTCCCATCCAGATTCACATCCTTTCTGTTTCTTGTTATAAAACAGACATCTAAGGAAAGATAGCAAAGTAAAATTTTATTATTATCATGTAAAATTAAAAAATAAAACATATAAAATTTAAAAACCAATAAGATAAATGAAAAAAATATTGGAATATGTCAAAACAACCAAACAAGAAAAAGAGCCAAGGAAAAAGCACAAGAAAGTCACGTAGATACAGAGATTCACATATGTTCTCACAGGACTCCTGTACAAACCCCAAACTGGGAGCTCTAATACATATACAAAGGATCTGTATGGTAGAAAAAGAAATGCCCTGACTTAACATTATGTGACAAAGAACCTCTAAAGATGTGTTTGGGGTTGTTTTGTATTGTCATCTACGGCTAGGCATGGGATCCCCGCCCCCCCCCCCCCCCAGTGGTTTGTGTCCCCTAGTGAAACTCCCTTGGAGAAAACTAATTTTTTCTTTTCAGGATTTTTTTCTAACTTAAAAATATTTTAAAATTTAAGTGTATTTTGATCGTATTCTTTTCCTCCCCAAGATCCTTCCAGATCCTCTCCTGACCTCCCACCTGCCGAACTTTAAGTTCTTTCTCAAAAAACAAGCCAAAACCTCAGTACAACTCAGAGCAAGTGGCTATCAATTGCAGATGGCGTTTGGGTTAGGGATGGGGTGCTTACTTCGGCGCTAGCCCCATCTGGGGTGCAGCCTCTGTGAGCTCAGATATGCCTTCGTCTTGTTGATTTAGAGGAACTTTCCTCCTCTCTTCTGGTTCTTTACACCAGCCTATCTTGCGGGCAGGTCATTCGTGTAGGTTCTCGCCAGGACCAGCCTCGGCTTGGAGAGGGATTCTGAGGGGGTGTCTGGGAGCAGGGAAAGCAAACAGCTTGAGTGAAATCGCGGGTCTGAGAGGGCCGCCTAAGCTCAGCTGAGAGGGCTCCAGGCTGCTCTCTGCGTTCTGCTCTGCTTTGTGCTAGAGGAATTATTAAAATCCTGGCCCGGAGTTTATACCCTGCCTTTGGTTATTGACTTCACAGATGAAAGACACACTCACAGCCTTTTTATTTACGCTAAGACCTAAACAGCACAATAGCTGGACAGCTGCCTACCCTCCATGCTGTTAGAATCCACTTTCCTACCGATAACCTGGAGTCATTCCTTACAATTTACTATGTTGGGCAGCCATTAAGGCCACACCCTCTAGGCCCTTACTTAAACCATGGTGGCTTCTCCTTCCTCCTCTTCTCTTCCAAGCCTGGGAAACCTAAGCCACACCCATGTCGCTTCTACCCAGCTATTGGCTGTTGGCATCTTTACTCACCAATCAGAACTAACTTGGCAGGACTACAGACAGACTCCAGGTCTTGGGGGTGGACACTTAGCATTACAATACAGGCAGCATCAGCTCCACCGAGATAGCTAACTTTCTGCTCTCTATGCTAGTAAAAATTCTAAAAGCCCTCTGGGTAGCTCATGGCTTTTCTAACCTCAGAAAAGCTGCTATAAAAGATTCTTGGGGGCTGGAGAGATGGCTCAGTGGTTAAGAGCACTGACTGCTCTCCCAGAGGTTCTGAGTTCAAATCCCAGCAACCAAATGGTGGCTCACAAACATCTTAATGAGATCTGATGCCCTCTTCTGGTGTGTCTGAAGACAGCTACAGTGTACTTATATATAATAAATAAATAAATCTTTAAAAAAAAAATCTTGGATCTTCCAACCAAGTCAGAAATCCTGTTAGAAAAATTCCAAAAGTAATTCTTGGGTTTTCTCACCAAAATCAGAAAGCCAAAAAAATTTATAAAAAAATTCCAGACAGCCTTCTCTGAATAGCTGCTAGAAAAACATCCTAAAAGAACTGTGTTCACTCTCTAAGTAATTCTTAGGATTTCTGACCAAGAAATCCTATTAGGGAAAATTCTAAAAATTCTAAAAGAGCTGTGTTCTCTCTCCATGAATTTCCTGAAATCAGAAATCCTGTTAGAACCCCCCCCCCTTTTTTCTTTTGGTTTTTCAAGACAGGGTTTCTCTTTGTAGCCCTGGCTGTCCTGGAACTCACTCCATAGACCAGGCTGGCCTCAAACTCAGAAATCTGACTGCCTCTGCCCCCCAAGTGCTGGGATTAAAGACATGTGCCACCACTGTCCAACTAGAAAAAAATTTTTGAAGAGCTGTGTTTGCTCTCCAGGTAGCTCAGCTCTTGCTAGAGAAAATTCTAAAGAACTGCTATTGCTTTTTGCTATCTCATCTCTTGCAAACCAAAAGCCCAGGTTTTAATTTACATACGAATTCAGTTATTTATTCCAGGTTCCCTTTTGATTATCCTATGAATCACCATCCTGTGACCAGCAAGTACATTTTTTTCCTTCTTTTTTTAACATTGCAAAAGAATTCAGAGATCTGTCTGCCTTTGAAAATTTAGCTGGGTGGGACGTTGTCCTGAGATTACCTTTCTGACCACACCTAGGCCTAAAGTAGCTCTGTCCCAGTCTGACTCTGAACTCAGGAATCTGTCTGCATTTGTAAGCATAAATTAAAAACACTTTGCTGGGTGGAATCTTGTAATCACCACTCCCTAAATCTCTTTCTCCTTCCTTTGTGTGTTTCCGACAGCTCACAGTGCTGCTGTCTCTGTTCATTTAGATCTGTGAAGCCCCTCACACAATTCAGATTGCGTCCTTTCCTTATATTTATGCATCGCTGATAAATTAGGTATTTTCAACTCATGTTTTAGAGTTCTTTTCTACAGCCTTAAGGCCTGTCCCGAAGGTCCCAGTGTTTACCATTTTGCTGAGACATCAGCCACACCTTCAGCTCCCACACTTGTATCTCTGATTATCATGGAGTCATTAACATTAATGGGGGGGCATTCCTTGGAGGAACCTGAAAATCGTATGTTTTTATACAAACAAGCCTTATGCCTACAGCAGACAACAACGCTCGCTCGTGGAGGCTCATGCCTGCTGGCTTTATCCTACCGGGCATTCTGTCCCTACCAAGGCAATTGAAGGGTTTGCAATTGGGTTGGTGTTTATCTCTCTAGCATGCAGAGGACCTCCAGTACTAATGGATATGAGTCATAGGAGTGAGGCTCTAGGTAGACACCAGCTTCACTCCTCTGTGTAGTGTGTCATGTGTGTGTTGGCTTTAGCAATAGGGTCATTCTGTCAGTGTGTGAAAAGCCAAGGCAACTTACAGAAGGAAGGGTGTGTTGGGGCTTACCGTTCTAAGGCATAAGAGTCCATCAGTATCATGGCAGGGAGCTTGGTGGCAAGGTCAGAGTTCACAGGAAGCAGGGAGTGCATGAGTCTTTAAACTCTCAAAGTGACATACTTCTCTAACCTTCCGAACTTCCCAAACAACACCGCCAACTGGGGACCCAGTGTTCATTCAATGGTCTCCTTCAAACCAGCACAGGCTTCCTGGGTCATGCTGAGCAGACACTCGGAGACAAATGAACTGCATGGCTCTATGAGAGCAGGACACTCGAGCCAGAGGCAGAGCAAGTAGGAAGGCTGTAGGGCCCATTCGTGCGGAGGCCTGGGGTATTTGAGGAACAGTAAAGATTTACCACAGTGTTAGCAAAGGTAGTGAGGGCCAAAGTATGGAAAGAAAATGACAAAAGGGGGGATGCCCGCACATGGGGTCTGGTGGCCACTCTGAATGCTGTGGTTCTCTCATTAAAGCTTCAGAGCATTGCCGGTTGACTACAAGGTCAAGGTCAAAGGCGAGAGTGCTTTTGGGAGATGTTGGGGACCTGGACCTACAGGGCCAGAGGGCAGGTTTGGGATGGATTCTTAAGGAAAAGCTAAGAAACTGGATGCGGAGTCTGTAGGCAGGAGGAAAGACTAGTTGAACTATGTTTTGTATCTGCATTAGACATCAGAGTACTCTTTCAAGGTGGTTCTGTGTTTCTGGAGTCAGAGGCCAGGCCTGTGTGGAGGTTATCGAGTCCCGTGCATACAGGTGATATTTACATCAGTATGAGGGCCAATGCCACCGGCTGGAGCAGACGAGAAGTTTTGAACCCAGGGGAGGTAGCCAGCGAACCCCGTGGAGACCAGACCTGACTTTCTCTCCCTTTCCCTCGCAGGTGTGACAATGTGCGTGTATTTAAGCTGGGTCTCTTCTCCGGCCTCTGGTGGACTCTTGCTCTCTTCTGCTGGATCAGTGACCGAGCCTTCTGTGAGCTGCTGTCCTCCTTTCACTTTCCCTACCTGCACTGTGTGTGGTAAGCTCCCGCCCTGGGGTGCTCCCGCCCCGGGGTGCTCTCGCCCTGGCGTCCTCGCTTGCTGAAGGGTTAAGTGCTCCGGCCAGGAGCACTGGAGGGTTCAGGGGAGGGGCACAGAGCCGACCCTTCTTTCCCTTCCTCTTTTACGTCACACATATTAGTAACAAAAGTAAGGTAGAGTGTGAAAATGGCCCCAGGGAGCTGGTTTAGCCAGACCGAACTCTCCCAAAGACCTAATTGTTAATGCCGCACTGCGGGTTAGCAGCTCCTAAATTGTAGGTGGGAGCCTGAAAACCGAGTCTGCAACCTGAGCTCGCCAGTCTGGAAGGGTGGTGGGGGAAGGGGAGCCTATGTGCTGCGAGGATAGGCTGGTTCCGAGCTAGCGTACCCTCAGGGCCCTCGAGGCCAGGTGAAGGCTCGACTCTGCAGGTCATCTAGGGACAGTCGCTCCTATTCTTTTTACAGCTACAGATAAAGCCTGGGGGACTGAAGTCTGTTGTTGCACATCACTCTCACTGTTTGATCATGAGGGAATAGAGTATCTATATTTTGGAAAGCCTGGGAACGGCTCTAAAGTTCAAAGGGAAGAAAGTGGAGGCTGCGAAATCACATAGAGAATCCACACTCAGGAAGGGGAGGAAGCAGGGGGCGAGGGGTGGGGAGAGGTAGCTCAGTGGTAGGGGTCTGCCTGGCATCCCGCCCTTGGCCACAAACTCTAGCGGAAAAAGGAGAAAGTGGGGTTGGGGGAGTAGTTTTCTTCCTAGGAACTGCTTCTGCTTCAAACCCAGGACAAGGCAGTGTTTCTGTCTCTGTCCTCACGACTGCTAAATACAAAAGGTGGCAGGGAGCAAGATAAATGGTTGTCTTGTGTTCCAGTAGATTAGCAGCATCCAGGGGGCAGTTCTATAGGACTTTGTTTATCCAGAGTCATCTTTGGAACGTACAGATCCCAGTGTGAACTAGGCATGCTGGCCCGCGCCTGCCATTCCAGCACCTGAGAGGCCGAGGTGAGAAGCTTACTATACGATTTAGGTCAGTAGGGACTACACAGTGAGATCCATCACACAGACATACAGGCATAAACACAGATAGCACACACACACACACACACACACACACACACACACACACACCCCAAACAGGAAATTCTTTACCCAAGTGGACTTCAGTTTGAGTGCACAGACAGAGCTGGAGTTTGGAGATCAAGAGCGACTTTAATGTAGATCAGTAAAGAACGCAACATACATACCCAAGCGTGGGTGTGGCCTTTGCCAAGCTTTGGTGAACTGACTGTGAGACCCTGTTTGTGGGAAATGTGAGTTTTGGGGGCTTCTAGGACCACATTAAAGGACCAAATCAAGCAAAGCAGCACACACTGAGGTGGCCGCTCATGGTGTCTGCTTTGTTTTTCAGGGTTGAACTGTCTTTTCTTCCTCATTATGGTGTGGTTTTGTTCATGTAGCGTGGGTGCTTGGTGCATCGTGTGCTGTAGCCTGCGTGAGGCATGTGTGTGTGTGTGTGTGTGCGTGCGTGCGTGCATGTGTGTGTGTGTGTGTGTGTGTGTGTGTGTACATACATGCGAGTGCACTTGTGTGTTTGTTCCTTTCTCCCACCATGTGGATGCCAGGGATCTAACACATCCTCAGACTTGGAGGCAAATGCTTTTACCCACCTAGGCATTTTGCCAGATGTATGACTAATTTTTTAAAATTTAATTTAATTTTTATTTTATTTTATTTTATTTAAGATTTATTTATTTATTATATGTAAGTACACTGTAGCTGTCTTTTGACACACCAGAAGAGGGCATCCGATCTCATTACGGATGGTTGTGAGCCACCATGTGGTTACTGGGATTTGAACTCAGGACCTTTGGAAGAGTAGTCAGTGCTTTTAACCACTGAACCATCTCTCCAGCACCTTAAATTTAATTTTATATGTACATGAGAGTTTTGACTGCAAGTGTGTATGTGAGCCATATGTACACAGTACATGAGGAGACCAGAAGAAGGAGTTGGAGCCTCTAGAACTGGAGCTACAGCCAGATGTGAACCACCACGTAGGTGCTGGGAATCAAACTCCACAGTCTCTTACAAGACCAGCAAGTGCTTTTACCCATTTAGTCATCTTTCCAGCCCCATGAAGTAATTTTTGAATAGTTTTAAACAACATAGACATATAGAAAATAGCTCTCATCATTCTACTCCTCAAAGAAAAAATGAAGTTTATCTTTGCAGATTTTATAGTATACATATACATTCCTGAAAAAATTATTTTTTCTCCTTTATTGCTGATGAAAAAGGAAGAAGAATGACCTGGTCTGATGGCACACATCTTTAATAGCACATTTAGGAGGTGGAGGTTAGAAGATAATCAGGTCTACATACTGACGTCTAGGCCAGCCAGCACTACATAGTTAGACAACATCTCAAAACAAAAGGGCTGGAGGGATGGCTCAGCGGTTAAGAGCACTGACTGCTCTTCCAGAGGTCCTGAGTTCAATTCCCAGCAGCCACATGGTGACTCATAACCATCTGCAATGGTATCCGCTGCTCTTGTCCTGGTGTGTCTAAAGACAGCTACAGTGTATTCATAAATAAATAATTCTGAAAAAAAAATCCCAAACCAAAACCCAACCACAATAAAAAACTGTACCTCTTCCATCTCTCTACAGCCATGCACCCACTAATTATTCTGTTTCTGGAAAACTATAATGGCACCTTTCTATATGTAATGCAGACTTGTTCTAGTTATAGGCCAAACTCCTGTCAGGCATGCCCAGCCAGTGAGTGGCCCCAGGCCCACATGCACCCACACGCCACACAGGATAGTTATGATATGACCCAACATGTTTGTGTGTATGTGTGTATGTTGTTTTGTTTTAAAAATGCAATCTCACTGTGTAGTACCAGTTGGCCTAGAACTCACTGTGCACACCAGGTTGGCTCCGACCCACAGAGAACTGCCTGCCTTATGGCCTGGCTTTGCTTCCCAAGGGCTAGGGTGAAAGGCACGCGCTCCCACGCCCAGGTGTTTATTTCCTGTGTGAATTACAGACAGGTGCCACCATGACAGACTCTGTTTTGATTGTGTTGGCAGTGCTGGTCATCACGAATGCTAGGCAAGTGTCCCGCCGCTTCTGGGCCAGTTCTTCCATCCCTTACTGAAGTCTGTTAAGAGGCTCCACCCACAAGCTCACACACGCAGGAGTTATTAACTGCTTTAAAGCTTCGCTAATCTGGTAGGGAGAAAGGCACGTTTCTATTTTTATGTCTTTAAAGTCTGCCACCAGATATCTTTAAAAACATAATCTGAATGGTGGCTTTAGGATGTAATTTAAGGATGCAATCCTTAATTAGGATGCAATCTTTCCAACTTGCCATGCTTCTTCTTTTTTTTTTTTTTTTGGTTTTTTAGAGACAGAGTTTCTCTGTGTAGCCCTGGCTGTCCTGGAACTCACTCTGTAGACAAGGCTGGCCTCAAACTCAGAAATCCTCCTGCCTCTGCCTCCCAAGTGCTGGGATTAAAGGCGTGCGCCACCACCGCCCGGCCATGTTTCTTCTTTTTAAGTATGCCTTCTGATGTTCTAATGTTTTTGTCCGAAGTGACTATGTGCTGTTTATAATGCAAATTTAAATTAACTACTCATTAGTTAATACTTGTTATTTTGAGACAGGGTCTCACTATGTAGCTCTGACTAGCCTGGGACTTGATTGTAGACCAGGCTGGCCCCATATTCACAGAGATCCAACTGCCTTTGCCTCTCAAGTGCTGGAATTAAAGGTGTGTCACTGTACCTAAGATGAAGAGGTTTTCAAAGCATAAAGAACAATCCATGGGGCCGCCATGTGTGCCAAGTTCGGCTTGTGGATATTCTTGGAGGCCAGGTCTCGTCTCCTACCTTCCTTCCTGTTCTTCATCCAACCCCATTTTGAAGTAAAGTTCACACAACATTTATAACGATTATCATTTCGGGTGTTATAAGTTTCAGGTCTTTATCACATTGGACAGATAGTTTCTTATTCTTTTATTTATTTTTTTCTTAAAGCAGGTGAATATTTTTTGTGCTGTATTCATTTTGACTGGTTTCTATGCCATTCTTAGACAAGCCTCTTCCGTCAAAGTTTATAAAAATATAGTTTTTGGAATATATATTACAAGCATAGGTGCTGGAGAGATGGCGCAGCAGTTGAGAGCACTTGCTGCTCTTCTAGAGGACTGTAGTTCAGTCCCAGCACCCAGGTTAAGAGGATCACAACCACCTGCAACGCTCATTCCAGGGGCTCCTTCGCCCTCTGGTGGCCTCTTCAAGTACTGCATACACTCGCACATACATATAAAGTAAACCATTTTAAAATTATCTTAAATATTTATAAAGTAACTCATTTTTTACATTTATTTATTAATTTGTACCTGTACATATATGTATGTGGACATGACAGGCATGCCGTAGTACATGTTTGGAGGTCAGAGGACAACTTTTGGGAGTCAATCAGCTCTTTCCTTAAACCGTGTGGGTTCTGGGGATTGAACTCAGGTCGTCAGACTTGGTGACAATCACTTCATCTACTGTGACATCTCACAGGTCCGTATTTTAAATCTGTAATTCATTTGGAATAAGCTTTCAGTATAGTATATAAAGAAGGATCTGTCCCCCTTTAAAAGACTTCTTTTTTTTTTCTTTTCTTTTTGTTTGTTTGTTTGAATCGACTGATTTTTTGTTTTGTTTTGTTTTTCAAGATAGGGAGGGGTTTTCTGTGTAACCTTGGTTGTCCTGGAATTACCTGGCCTCAAACTCAGAGATCTGCCTGCCTCTGTCCCCTGACTGCTGGGATTAAAGGCAGGCAACACCACGGCCAGGATTTATTTCCAGAGAAGGTCAAAACTGAAACTTTAGACAGGTGAAGATAATTTAAAGACAAAAGGATTTTCCCATGCAGCTTCGAGCATACTTTAATACAGGCTAATTTCCAATGAACAGCACAAGCTGTACATCTTGCTAAGGTTTTTGAGATCTAATTCTGGGTTCATCCGTTTCCGCCCTGGCATTTCCAGTTTCATCATCGGCCCTCAGGCTTACTGAGAAGTGAGAAGGCCCCAAAGGCATTTGGTTCAATTATTTAGTAGATTTCTTTCTTTCTTTCTTTCTTTCTCTCTCTCTCTCTCTCTCTCTCCCTCTCCCTCTCTCTCTCTCTCTCCCTCTCTCTCTCTCTCTCTCTCTCTCCTTCTCTCTCTCTCTCTTTCTTTTTTTCTTTTTAATTGTGACTCTGGCTGGCTTTGAACTCACAGTGTAGGTGTAGTCTTGTACTTGTGACACTCTTGCTGAGTTGGCCTCCTAGAGAGCTAGGGTTACAGATCTGAGCTACCTTGCCATTTCAATGGGACTGTTTTGAATATTAGGACAGTCTCAAGTGCTCAAGGTTTATCACACTCCTTCTGCCATTGCTGGCTAAATCACTACCTCCCCACCCTCCCCACTCCCCACCCCCCTGCCTTTACACTTGCCCTCTGGATGAAAGGGGCAGTGGAGGATGGGTGGCCCCAGGGGAAGCCCTGTACCGGGCTCACCTCTCCCGTCTCTTGCAGGCATATCCTCATCTGCCTTGCTGCGTACCTGGGCTGCGTGTGCTTCGCCTACTTTGATGCTGCCTCAGAGATACCTGAACAAGGTCCAGTCATCAGATTCTGGCCCAGCGAGAAATGGGCTTTTATCGGTGTCCCCTATGTGTCCCTCCTGTGTGCCCACAAGAAGTCGCCAGTCAAGATCACGTGATGGCAAGGCAGTGACCGGTTTCTCTACTTACTTCTATTGGAGTGTGTGCTGGGGCTTCGTTTGCTAGCAACGATGGCCAAGAGGGTTGAGGAATTGGTGTGGCGTGGGTGTTTTAAAATTCTGCTCCTTTGTGATTTAACTGGACCACCGTGCCTGACTTCCCCGGGTTGGGAAATGGAGGGCTCAGGGACAAAAGTGTGTCTTCCCCAGTATCCTTTCCAGGCACACGGGCTTGCTGGGTTATGTCCATAATGACATCGACAGCGTAGTTCTTTGGGCAGCCCAAAGCTTCTTGCTGGAGAAAGTGGCTTGCTGTAGATCCCACCATTTCCAGACTCTCTCATTACACGGGACTCAGCCCGCTGATATACAAGGCCTTCTGATTTTGTGATGGAAGGTTCCAGACTTTTCATTTTGCTGGGGAGAAACTGTCCTTCAACAAAACCAAGTGGGCAAAACACACGTGGGGACTGTGACTAAGGCAGGTGGCTTGTCAATCGCGCCTCTTAGCTTTCCCAGGTTCTCCATGGGCTTGTGGATCCTTCCACTACCTCTGCTGAGAGACGGAGCCTCGGCTTCAGAGGGCAAAGTCATGCAACACCCTCTATGCCAAAAGCTACCCTCCACTTTAAGCACACGTTAAATACTGACACTATTTCTGCTCTTCCAGAGTGCAGCAGCCTCAGACCCGCAGAGAATCCTTCCCGTGTGAAGATTCCACACACAGCCCCCTCTGCGTGCCGCTTTGACCTCGGCGAGAGCAGGGCCTCATTGCAATCACGGAGGAGGCGGCTCTGAGGGTTTGACTGTGGAGCTCCTGTGAAGCTTCTGGAAAGCTTTTCTAATCGGAAGCTTTCAGCGTGTTGTTACCTCCAAGTCTCTGACCCCGTTTTCCTGCTGATTTTAGGGGATGTGCACCTCCCGAAGGGTGTAGCTTTTGTTTTCATAATACCTGGTGCTAACTGGTTTCTCAGAGCACTTTGCTCTTCTTGATGCTGGGCAGTCACTACACTCTGATTGGCTGGCTGCGGGTCACAGGAAGGAAGGGGCAGACTCTGACATGAAGGTCTCTCACCTGCATCATCCTGTCTTCACTGGGCTATCTTCAGGGTATGAGGGGGAATGGGGTATCTCAGGGATGTTTGAAACTCAGGCACCTTCTGCTTTCTGACATTCCATTGTCGAGGGTGGGACTGCGCTCAGGGATTGGAGCTGGAACACTTCTGAGCGGTGTCCTGAGTCGGAAGGAGCTGGCTGGTTCTAGCACCTTCCAGGAACTTGTGCTCTGTTTAGAACCTTCACAGGCTCCAAGTGGAAACTGGATTTAGTTTTTAAACGAATAGACTTCATTCTGCTTTTGTGGCTTTGAAGTTTTAGAAGTAACTTGCTAGGCTATTTCTTGTTTATAGTCACAAATATTTATAGAACGTGAATGTGTGAAATAAGTTGTCTTTTATTAAATTTATAACATTTACTAAATTTCCCAGGTTGCAAATACACAGTCATTTGATTGGTGATTCACAAGGCAGAAATACTTGGTTTTGAATGATTGTAGATGCTATTTTACTGTAGTTTAAAATGTATTTAAAATGATTTTGAGCTATATGTTTGTGGAAACCTAGGGGCTCATGGTCCAGACTTGCTGCCGAGTCCTTTGGTTTTTGAATCTTGAATGTTTCAGAGGGCAAAATCAAACTAGCCTTGTTTCTGGTTCATCTTACCAGGCACTGGGGGTTGCTCTTATATGTTCTACACTATATAAATGTCCTGAAGATGACACCTAGTTGCCTCCATCTGGAAGGGTCATCTGGGGCTAGGAGTTGGTTCAGCAGTTAAGAACACATGTTGCTCTCCTGGGGGATCCAGACTTCATTCCCAGCATGCCCATGAAACTCACAACCTGCAACTCCAGTCCCAGGGGATCCAATGATGCTCTCTTCTGACTCAAGGGCATGGAGCATGGGTGTGGTACACATATGCATACAGGCAGGCAAAACATTTGTGCATATAAAGTAGTAAATGAATAAGTTAATAAGACAGCTGCAGGGAAGGGCTTTTAGATGCAAGGTTTAGTTTGTCCTGAGGGCCCTTCATTGACAGTGATGGTGCCCTCAAAGTCAGGGAAGAACCATTTCTTTCTTTCTTTTTTTTTTTTTTTGGAGACAGGGTTTCTCTTTGTAGCCCTGACTGTCCTGGAACTCACTCTGTAGACCAGGCTGGCCTTGAACTCAGAAATCTACCTGCCTCTGCCTCCCAAGTGCTAGGACTAAAGGCATTCACCACCACTGCCCAGCAGAACCATTTCTTTTTATCAGGAAAAGGACTTATTCCCTAGGGCCTCTCTAACATCCCTAGGTACAGGGATGTGCGTGAACATGATTGGGTGAAAGGAGCTGAACACCTGACTCTGCCTCAGTGGGCCACTTCCCAGGTGTGTGCCACTGTAGCTGCCTTGGGGGGGGGAGTGTGTCTGGGGGCAAACAGAACTTTTTTCCCCTTCAGTCTGAAACAGAGTTTTGCTCTTTTTCATGTCTCAGACTGGCCTCAAACTGATGGTGAGACCCCAAGTGTTAGGTGTAACTATCGAGTGAGGTACCACACCTACCTTAAACAGAACTCTCTACAGCTTGCTAGCGTGGACCTGACTTATCAAGGGAGTAGATATATATGAATCTAATTTTGAGCTGGGCTTTGGGCATTGATCACTTTATTATTATTAAAGCTTTACATGTTCAAAGAAAATTGGGACACTACAGAAAAGCAACAGAAGAAAAAGTTACTCTACCTCTCTTGCCTTAGAGCCTTCACATCGGCAATATTTTGCCTTTGGGGTGTGTTTCCTTCCTATCCTTTCTGGCCCACCACAGCTACAATGAGATGTCATTTAGACTGTTTATCCTTGAATGGAATATGCACACCAGCGTTTTCAGGGAGATCTAGCCTTCTCTCCTGTGCTGACGGCTGGATTCTGAGCTCACCACTGGAGCTACCTTTCCCATGAAGCCTGACTTGAGAGACTCCTAAGACATGAACTGATTTTGGCTTTGCAGTGTAACACTTCACATTTGGATCTCTGAGTTACAGTGAACGACTGTTAAACTCAGACTTCGTGGGTTCTATTGTGTTGAGAGCAGTTATGACGACAGGCGGAGCAAGATGTGCACTCCTGAATCTGTTCCTTTCCGGTACAGATGGCATCAATGAGTGATGTCCAGGGCGCTGTCCTCAGCATGGGCCTCAGGCTCTGTTCTGTTCCAAATCTGCCTGGGATCTGAGCACAGAGGAAGTCATGAATGTTACCTGTGGTCATGTCTGTCAGTGATTTTACAGTTTTGATCCATTGTTGATTTTTAGGAGAATTCTTCTCTCTTTAGTGCCCTATGGTGCCAAAGCCAGCTCTTCTGAAGTGTTCTTTCTGTCGGCTTCCATTCGTAATGTGATCTATGTGGTGTCTATCTGGTGAAAAGTGCCTACACCAGTCATGGACAACAGTGTTGTGTTGAGGGCCAAACATGACTCTGTAAAAATGCTGCCACCCATTCTATTGGTTGGAGTTCTCAGATGTCTGAATCTTCCCTCATGAGTCCTCTTCTCCTAACCCCCACCCCGAGCCAGCACTGGGATTTGAACCTTCTCTGTCTCTTTCCCTCAGGTCTGACAACGAATGGTCTCTGGGGACACCCAGCTAGGGTCTCCCCCAGCTTCTTTCTCCAGCTGAATTTGGATTCTTCCTAACTAGGGCTTGACCTGGGTGTTGTTGGTCCCACTGGCCAATGACACATCTTGGGCCAGATTGGGATACTCAATAGATTTTGTAGACATTATTCTCCCACAGACTTTAAAACATGGCTTGAGTCTTTTCTTACACATCAAGTCAGATTTAAAACTATTTTATAACCACAATAATTAAACGAAGCAACTAGAGTAATTTCAGATATACACTGTGTTTTATACTTTAAGCAGAGTGTGCTATGCATAGGTGGTGTATACTGTGGCTGAGGTAATATTAATTATAGCTCTGGGGGGATTTACAGACCTTTTGCACTTTATGCTTTTTTGTGAACTCTTATAACCATGGTCAATATTAAAGCCATTGACTGGCATTTTCTGTGAATAAACATGTATATGTATCTATTTCTGAAATGATTTCTTTCTTTAAACATTTATTATTACTATTATTACCTGTGTGTGTGTATGTATGAATGCATGTATGACGTGTATGAATGGCAGCCCCTCACACTGTGGAGACTGGGCTCTTCTTCTTCCTTTATATGAGTTCCAGGAGTTGAACTCAGGTTGTCTGGCTTGGGGGGCAAATAGCTTTACTCACTGAGCCATCCAGTTAACTCATTTGTTTATTCTACCAGAATCTGATGAAACCCAGCCTGGTCTTAAACACACACATACCACACCACACACACACACACACACACACACACACACACACACACACACAGAGAGAGAGAGAGAGAGAGAGAGAGAGAGAGAGAGAGAGAGAGAGAGAGAGAGAGAGAGAGGAGAATGACCCTGGATTTCTGATCTCCCTGCCTCTACCTCCCAAGTGCTGGGATTACATGGTGGTGGTTTGAGTGAGTGGTCTCCACAGGTTCATATGTCTGAATACTTGGTCCCTTGTTGGTGGAACTGTTTGGGAAGGATGAGGAGGGGTGTCACTGTGGACAGCTTAAGGTTTCGAAGAAACTCCTACCGTCTCCCGTGCACTCCCCACTTGAGGATCAAGATGTGAGCATGACTGTTCCTGCCTTTGCGCCGTCATTGTGAATTATAACCCTGAGAAACTGTAGGCCCAGCTGAGTGCTTGCTTTTTTATAAGTTGCCTTGGTCGTGGTGCTTCATGTCAACAATAGAAAAGTAACTAAAATAGCCACCGTGTATGGATCTTCAAAATTATTTCTGAAGTATCTGTAATGAAAATGTATGTTTTTCCTCCTTCTCTCCTTCCCTCCCTTCCTTGAAGCAGAATCTCATATTGTAGCTTAGGCTGGCCTGGAACTTTGGGCTCCTGAATGCTTGGGTTGCAGGCAGGGGTCACTATTCTGAGCAGTTCACGGGTTGCAAAGCACAATGTATTTGTCTGGGTCTTTGTGTGAGAGGTTTGGGCATTTACGACCACGCGTGCTTTAAAGAAGTTCATTGAGGTGTGAGATGAACACGTCAAAACATTCCAAGCACAGACTACCAGACAGTGGTGCCCCTTGATTAGGGATTCTGTGATATACCGTGTGCCATCTCACACAGATGACTGCTTACTGGTACTGCGTTTCAGGCAGTCAGTGGAGGCAGCATCTTGTGACATTTCAAAACTGTCAGTCTCACATAGGACCCCCCCACCCCCCATTCTTCTCTTCCCTTCTCCTTTGAGAAAGGGAGCACCCTCTAAGTAACACCCACAAGCCACTACACCCCTCCTGCTACCTCCCCTAGCACATCATGTGACTGCAGGACTAGGCATATCCTCTCCCACTGAGGCCAGACAGGCAGTCCATTTAGGGGAGCGGGATCTACAGGCAGGCAGCAGCTTCTACTTGAGAGAGCGGGAGGAGAGTGAGAGCTGGTAATGAGATGTAAAGTGAATAAAAAAATGTAAAACAAAAATCAAATATCTATCTGTCTATCTATCTATCTCTCCTTGAATTTTTTCAAACACGTTTGAAACTTTCATGCCCTGAGAGCTATGTGGGAGGACTTATTACTGAAGGGACTTTTCTGTGGCAGGGTCTTCTTGCCATCACTGCCTATGTGGCCTCTGGCAGGCAGCTTGACCTTACTTGACAGACCTCACCCGCCATTCACAAACCATAGTCTGTACACGAGGTGCATAGGAATCACTGTAATGAATTCCTAGTCCAATTTCTAGGCTCTGGTCCAGCCCATTTGGTGTGCGCCTCAACTCTTTGCGTTTGTTCAATATGCAGGAACTACTGATGAACCTCGAACCTCAGAATCTCCTCTTTTCTCTTTGAATGTGTTTTGTGAAATAAACTGGGATGTGATGTAAACAAAACAAAACAAGAACAAAAACCCCAAAACCTGTCAGTGGCTTTGTTGGCAGCACCTGTATCTACCTACTTACTGTTATTAACTTTCTGTGACAGTCATTTCAATTTTCAGTGACCAACATTATCGGTTTTGAAAACCAGGCTTTTCCAGAGACACTGGCAGCCTTGGAACCTTTTGGTGTCTGATGAGGCTGGGTCCTCTCTCTATGGCAACGTCCCTGAATGTGATTTCCTGTGTGTGTGTGTGGGGGGGAAGATGTCCCTAGGACTCCCCCCACCCCCAGTAAAGAACCCTCTCTGTGCAAGACTAAGCAAGAATCTAGCTTTGAAACTGTGTCCTTGTTTCTGAAAACAGGATCCCCAGTCCTTTGATGCTGGGTGGTGTGGACAGAACCTAAGGAAGGCAAGGGCTCCGTATTCAGGAGCCAATGAAGAGTAAACCCCAGGATATCCTTGCAAGTTCCAGGTCAGCTAGTGAGATCTTGTTTGGAAGAAGAAAAAAGGAAAGAATCAAGAGAAGAAGAAGAAAGAGGAGAGGAGGAAAAGGAAAAGCAAGGAGGAGGAGGAGGAGGAGGAGAAGGAGGAAGAAAGGGATGAAGTCCAAAGATACTCATTACATTAAGGTGCCAATTTGAGGGGCTGGTGAAAGGGCTCGGTGGGTAAAGGTGCTTGCTGTTAAGCCACTGACCAGAGTTCAATCTCCAGGATCCATGTGGTAAAAGAAAGACTCCTGTAGGTTGTCTTCTAACCTTCTCATGTGTACACACACGCACACACCCAAACAGCAACAACAAACAAATTGACTCTAATCCAAGACCGAACATTCCAAACCAAGTGAAGTCAGTGTGTCAGAGGCCCCTGTGCTCCCAGTTCCATTCGATTGCAGAACGCCTCGCGATTGCCAGGATGCGGAATCAGCCATGGTGCAGAGGAGGCTGCCCCCTCAGGGAGGGCGGGAAAGAGACGGAGAGGAAAGGGCCACGGACAACGCGCACGATCAGTGACTGCGTCCTCTGGCTGGACGCTGTCTTCCAGTTTGCACCACCTCCCCAATAGGCCACCAAATTATGAATCTCCCAATGTGTCAGTTCATTGATTAAGTCAGAGCCCTTGTGAGCCAATCACTGCTCCAAATCCCATCTGTCTGCAGCCAAACCTTCAACACAGGAGCTGTCAGATCAAACCATAACAACCGTGGCCCACACTGACAGCTGTTTTTCTCTGGTTCTTTGAGACACACTGACCTAGGTTTGTTTTCGTTTTGTTTTTAGCTTTGACATACAGGATCGGCCGATGCCCAAAGTGAGAGCCAGTGGGCCACCAGCTGAAACCCGGGCCCCAACAATCTGTCTTCCTTCTGTTTCACAAACATTTTGCCACAGCTGCAGAGAGATGCTCTGTCGTCACACGGCATATACACGCATTATCATGGTGTGCTCTATAAATATGTGCAGTTATTAGATGTCACTGAGAAGGACTAGATATTATATTCAAAGACGTTCAAGGACTAAATAAGGCTGGGGAGGGCAGGCCAGGGTGTTTTGAACAAAGTGGGACCTTAATTTTCTGCAAGACTTCTCTCCAGGCTTACTGTTTGGACGGTCCTTAACATGGGCTGTGGTTTTGGATTTGACATATAGTCTGCCTCATATATTGTTGTATATTTTAGTTTCATACTGTTGAATTTTTCTATAGTCTAAAATAGAGAGTCTGCATTTCATCCACCACTCTGGGTAGGACTGGTTTTCCTTCCTGCGCCCCCTCCCCACCTTTTTGGGGGAGAGTGGCAAGGAGACAGAGATATTGCCCTGGCTGGGCTAGAGCAGCTTTAAGAGATCCTCCTGCTTCAGTCTTCCGAGTAGCTGGGGCTGCCTGTGTCAGGCCTCTGCACTTTTCAGGGTTCTGATAGCCTCTTCTTTCATTGCCTCAAGTGGCTCTGTTGTCTCTGACCATCTCTGGCCAGTGACACCCAATGTATGTGTGGAAGTGACCGAAGATAGGGCCAGAAGGACAAAATAAAAATTTTAAATGGACAAACGAATGAACAAACAAGACTTTATGGAATTTGCTAGCTATTCTGTGAACAGTGCAAGCAGGAATAACCCCTGGGCCAGAAGGGTGGAGAGAAACTAATGGAGTCGTCGCGCCACCGTGTGACTCTATGTGGTATTGCAGTTAGTGGTGCGCGCTTGTCTCCAAACTCAATGTCTCAAATGTCTGACAAATTTTGCCAGCTTTTTCAGGGCACGCTTATGCGTATGTTTCCTTGGATTTTTTCCCCAATCATTTCTCTGCCTTCATTTCCATCATCTCTTCCCTCAGTAACTCAGCTTTATGGCCTAGGGTATTGGATCTTACTAAAATTTAAAAAATTTCCTCAATGTTATAAAGCAAATATTTTCCTGCATGTAAAACTGGCTTAATATAGATGTGATCCAGAGGAAGTTTGTCTGTCTGTCTGTCTGTCTGTCTGTCTGTCTGTCTGTCATGCATCTATGTATCCATCTACCTACCTATCTGACATGGTCTCATGTAGCTTACTCTGTAACCAGGATGTCCTCCGATTTCTGATCCGCCTACCCCCATCTTCCAAGGTTGAGATTACACGTGTATGTGTGTGTGTGTGTGTGTGTGTGTGTGTGTGCACCTGGTTTATTGAGAGGTTTGTTTGTTGTTGTTTGTTTGTTTGTTTTATACGTTTTATGTATTTTATGTGTGAGTGTTTTGCCTGACTGTGTGCCTAGTACCTTTGGGGGCCAGAAGAGGGTGTCAAATTCCCAGAAGCCGGAGTTTTGGAGGGCTGTGAGCTGCCATATGGGTGCCGGGAATGGCAGCTGGTCCCTTTTAGAGTAAGAACAGCAAGTGCTCTTAACTGTGGAGCCCTGACTTCAGCTCCTGGGAGGAGATCCCGTTCATCCCGCTCTGGGATTGGGAGGAGATCCCCTTCATCCCGTGCTGGGATCAACTGTCCCATTTACACACAAGAAACGTTTCAACACAAAGCCAGTTAAGGCTGAGTCCTGTTTATCTACTTTTCATCATTTTGTAGTGCTGGGACCCAGGCCTCACTCTTGCCCTGGCTTGAGACGCCCAGTGCATCCGCCCCGACATACCGTGCATTCTGCGCCTGGTCTGTCCTTACCTTCTTCCTGGCCTGCTTTGAGCTTTCTGACTCTGTCCCCTTAAAAGAATCTTCTGAGCAGAGTGTGGTAGCACACGTCTTTAATCCCAGCACGCAGAAGTTAGAAGCAGGAGAATCTCTGTGAGTTCAAGTCTACATAGTGAGTTCCAGGACAGCCAGAGATACACGGAGAAATCTCGTTAAAAAAAAAACCAACAAAAGTTTAGAAGGTATAATTTGTTAAGACAAAGTCACACTGGATTTACGTAGACCCAAAACACTGTGACCGCCATCTTTTTAAGGTAAAAAAGAAGGAGATCTAGGTATATGAGGGACAGGGAAGAAGCCACGTGACCATACAGACAGGACTGAAGCAATACACCTACAAGGCCACCAGGTCAACCAAGCAGGGTGGAGGTAGCATGGCGTGGGTCTCTACCTGGCCCCAGACGTCTGTTTCCAAATAAGTCACATTTGATCTGGGTAAATGTCTGTGTGGGGGTGACTTTTCCATCCACTCCAAGGTCTCTTTAAGATGCTTCCTACATCAGCTCAGAATGTGGGATTCCCCTCTCACCGTTAAACTCTGCAACACACACACACACACACACACACACACACACACACACACACACACACACACACACATGTGCACACACACATGCACACACACGTGCACACACACATACACACACACACACACACACATACAACATGCACACCCAGGTTCTTCTGTCACTTTCACAGTTCCCACGGAAGGGTCTATGCTGGCTTTCCATCCTCTTGGGTCACAGTGACTGCTAAGAGGGATTTGTAAGCAATACAGAAAATAGTGGGTGCTAGGGAGCTCGCTGGGTGTTCACTTGACATGAAGTCCCTCTGTTCTAGAAGCTGGGGTGTTGGGGGGTGCAGCCACCCTGTCACCCATGCCCCATCTATGCCATGAAACCCTGGTGTGTGTTCCCAGAAGTATGCAGGACTGACATGTCGTTCACTGGTCCAAACATTACTTCATCAGTGAGTTCACAGAGCAAGAGACACGGTGTCAGGACGGCCTTGCCAAGCAAAGTCTCCTTAGATAGGAAAGGAACATGCAAACAGACTTGGGGGGTGTGTGCAGGGGGCAAGGAAGGTAAGATGTCCTCTGGGACAGCTGGGGGTGGGGGTGACAGTGGCTTTCAGTTTGTGTAAAGGGTCCCAATCAATTCCCTGTTGTTAAACACTGGCATCATCATCATCATCATTAGCTTTTATAACTTTTAAAAGAATATCTGGAGTTGGCTGGGTGACAATGGAAAACGTTTTAGCAGCAGCTATCTTTAATCCTTCTAAAAGAGGACCTAGTGAAAATTCTTTAAAGTCTCCTTGGTCAGTGTTGAACCGAAGGGAAAATCCGCTCTCTCTGCCCGGGTTGCATTGTCTGGTAGTGATCCCATCCGGGGGTTGGGGAGTACGGGGAGGTTCTATCTCTTTTCAGAGAATGGTGGGGTTTGAGTTTTTCAATTATATGGACCATTGATTAATAAGGAGACACAAATCGTGAAAGACAAAGGAGTGGACTTTCCCCTTTTCCTTCAAGCTCAGCCCTTCCCTGGGGTTTGCTTAGATTAGACGCAGAGTGGAGGGAGTCCTCACCTGGGGGGACTGTTTCCCCTTCCCTGTGTGCCTTCTGCTTAGAGGACGGGGTGGGGGTGAGTTGGGGAGGGGCTGGCTAAGGGGCCTGACCCCTCCTCCCACCTCCACACAGTGACCAACCCTGACTGTGAGCAGGATTCAAGCAACTAAGCAAGCAAGCGCCCTGCCCCTGGAGTGGGACAGGTTGAGGTTTTTTGGTTTCTCTGGGTGACCTGGCAGGGCCAAAGGATTCGTGTCCCCAACAGGAGGGGGCATGGGTCTTAAGCCAGGAGCGGGGAGAATCTTTTTTTTTAGACAGGGTTTCTCTGTATAGCCCTGGCTGTCCTGGGACTCACTCTGTAGACCAGGCTGGCCTCGAACTCAGAAATCCTCCTGCCTCTGCCTCCCAAGTGCTGGGATTAAAGGCGTGCGCCACCACCGCCCGGCTAAGCGGGGAGAATCTTACTCCAGAGAAAGCCACTGGTCAATACAGGGAGACAAAACGGACAGAAACACATTGACACACACACACACACACACACACACACACACACACTAAAGACAGCCAGGGGTGGCTACCACACATTTGTACAACTGACTGAACAGGCAGAGGGATCCAGTGACTTCTCACATGGGTCCTGGACCCTGAATCAGCAGTCTCGTCTGATCTCTTCTCTGTGTCCAAATGGAGGGCACCGGAAGCAGCCTTGCTCCTGGAGGTGACAGACCAGGAGACTTTCTAATTTGTTTCCTTTTGGGCTGGAGGTTCCAGATTCATGCATACGGGAGTGACTGATCAAACAGAGCCCTGGGAACTACCCCCTAGGAGCTCCCTGACTGTTGCATTCCTCCCCCATCTGAGGGGCTCTGGGCTCTTGGTGGGACATTCACAAGAGAAGACCGCTCAGATACAGATTTAAGCCAATTAGCTGGCTGACGAAACTATGGTGGGTGCTCAGGACTCCATTGCAGTACTGACCCTTTCTTGGGGTCAGCTTTTAAGTACATAGGCCATGTTCTGGGCTGACATACTCCAGTTAATAACATTTATCTATAAGTGGAGCTATAGAAGCCAAGGAGCAAGGTTAGTATATTAGAGACTTTCTCCGAACTATGGACTTTGATGGCTTAGGTCTTTGTTTTCATTTTTGGCAGGTGGTGCTGTCTACACACTGCGTTTTACAGCCTGAATAGCATTTCCATCATGGAGTCAGTTGTGCTATGGTCTGGGGCCCTGTGACAGTATGACTGGCCGTGGCCTGGAACACAGATGGAGGTCTGGAATGCCAGGATGTTCTGGCATACTGCCAGCCAGCACATCCTCGGTGTGCCTGGGCCCACAGACCCCTGTTATTTTAGTCAGGAAGCAAGTGAGCATGTGAGAAGGAGGGGTCTCGGGATGAAGAGGTGACCCCTCAGTGGCAGTGGCTGACTGTGGACAAGCTGTCCAATAAGCTGAACCACTGTGTGCTCTGAGACCCACCTAGCCTGGAAGAGCGGTGGGGAGTGACGCTAGCATGCGTAGTTTGGCACATACAGACAACCCAAGCTGAGTCAGGGCAGCATCCCTATCGCTCCAGGGTCACTCCCCAGAAACTCACTGTGAGTTTCCCCAGGGTTAACAACCTGACACCCTAGAATGGTTTCTGTGACCTTGTATTTCCATAGAAGTTTCTCTTTTCCTACCGTGGACACACCCTTCTGTGTCTTTGTCACTGGAGAGGAGGAGACCTGGGTGTCCTTAAGTTTCTAGAATCAAGTGACACCTGAGTGGCCCTCGTCTGCCTCCAGCATTTGGAAGTGAGAGGTTTCAGGTGCTGGCTCGCCTCACAAAAGGACTCTGAATGTCGGTCGCCTGCTCTGCTTCTCTGAGTGCATACACAACAAAGACAGCAGCCTGGTCAGTTCCCGCGAGATGGGAAACCTGTTAAGGAATGCTATGCCCATCAAGGTAGAACAGGATGAGCCAGGCAGGGCTGTCCACCAGCCACTGTTATGTCCTCTGAGGGTCAGGACCACCTGCGAAAGCAGGGGGAGGAGGGGAGAGTTCTGCTCTGCTCAAGGCTGTGTCCTCCGTACAGAGGAGGAAGACTTCAAGCAGCTCAGAGGAGGGTCCCACCCTGGGGCTCTTCACTTGGCCCCTTCCCAGGGGGCTGGGTTCAAGAGAAGATCAGGATACCCCGCTTTAGAGCGATATGTGAGGCCTGATTCCTTTCACCATCACGGCTTGGGCTAAGGGCATCACGAACCCTAATCCACCCCTTTCCTGGGATCTCTCTCCAGGGGGACCCCATAGACTCCTTGGGGACTAAGCCCGAAGTCTGACTTTCGACTGCGGCCACTGGCCACCAGGTGTCACTAGTGGCGCTACAGTCCTAGGGAGGGGAGCGGCAGGTACCCTGTGGGAGCTGGGAACCGCTGGAGGGAGTCACTCCTGAGGGGTGGATCCTGGACTCAGGGCAGTGTTAGGGACACCCAGCAAGTGCTCGGTGTGGAGTCTGGGAGTGAAAGCATGATGTGGCTCTGAGACATCTGCCCTATGGCTTTCTGCCTTGTTGGGTTATCCTAAGAGAGCTTCGCCTCCCTCCTGCTTGCTGCAAGAAGGGACTTTGGAACACCTGCCTCAGTGGACCTCCAGAGCGATGCCCCTGGGCAAGGAAATCGATTTCAGTGCTCAGTCCAAAATCTGAATGCTTAGCTCTCTCCGGGGGTGGGGTGGGGGTGGGGGAGAGGAGAGAGAGAGAGAGAGAGAGAGAGAGAGAGAGAGAAAGAGAGGTCACCTGTGAGTGAAGGTCTCAAAGGAGAGGTGAGAGAGGGCCCATTCCTGGTCCTGCTTCTTCTGTGGTTCAGGCAGATTGCCTGAGCCTGGCTCCCGGGTCTGTACCACAGAAAAACCTGGCGCGCATTTATAACTTTTTTTATTCTTGCTTCCAAAATGATATTTTAATTTCCTAATCACTGAATGAACAGTAGGGCCTCACATAGCGGCTAGTTGACTGAATACACGTTTGAGAACGATAGGTGTAGGGATGGAGATCTGGGTCTTCTCTCAAGGGAACAGTCAGCCATTTTTACCACATCCCCAGTTCTAGAGCCAGAGAGACAAGGCTGAATTGCAATCATCCACTCTTAGTCTGGGTCTCCCCACATGTAAAACTAGGGCAGCATTCATTAATGCATGATCATTAATTTTACATCAGCTTGGCAGGACCAAGCGTGTCCTGATGGACAGACATTATTGTAGGTGTTTTCGTGAGGTGAGAATATGTTTGGCCGGTAGACTTAGAGTAAAGCAGATCCCTGGGTCATTGTGGACATGAATTCACCCATCAACCGAGGCTCAAATAGAAAAAAGCCTGGCTTCATCAGAGCAAGAGAAACTTCCTCTCTCATGCACTGCTTGCAGACATCAGCTACAGTAAGGTTTCTCTTCCTCACTGAAGAATATCAGTTGTCCTGGACTCCAGCCTGTTCGATGTAAGTGGAACCACCTGTCCTTGACTCTTATGTATCTCTAGCATACCACACCCCTGCAGATTCTAGACTTACCAGTTTACATAACTGTGTGAGACGTTTTCTTATAATAAATCTCTTTCCATCTCATAAAACATCATGGGGGTTCTGTTTCTCTGGAGACCCCTTGCTATCCAGGAGTACTAACTGGAAGTAAAGTATTAAACTAAAGCACCCAAACAGCCAGTATCTAGGTGGTTTGTTTTCCTCTGTGGTCTCCAACTTGTCAGCTCTCTTGCTCAAACATTAAAAAGATGCCTACATTCATAGATTAAATACATTAGAGATTGTCTCAGAAGCACCAAAATCTGACAGTATCACATTAAGAAAAGAAATCACGGCTGGGCGGTGGTGGCGCACGCCTTTAATCCCAGCACTTGGGAGGCAGAGGCAGGAGGATTTCTGAGTTCGAGGCCAGCCTGGACTACAAAGTGAGTTCCAGGACAGCCATGGCTACACAGAGAAACCCTGTCTCGAAAAACCAAAAAAAAAAAAAAAAAAAAAAAAAAAATCACAGTACTTCCTTCTGGAGAAGTTTGATCAAGAGTGAGCCTAAATTTGAGTTTTCCACTTTTCACCCTGTGCCTTCTGTCATTTGAAACCTGTAGTTTCTGGCTTGTCTGTAATCTCTCTGTTGGGTATCTGTCTTTGCCTGTATGAAATATGACTGTTTCTCTGTCTGTGTCCCCAATAAACGGATTCTGTTCTGCATTTATTAAATGGGATAGAAAGTATCATATGGGAGAAGGAATGCAGGATATTTTACAAATCTTCACAGTTTTACAAGGGATTATGTCACTGACTGCAGCTGACCCCTGCTGACACAGACAACAAACAGTAATATAAGCTGTTTATCAACATTATATCCATATGCTGGGTCTAGCACTTACGGCAGGTATTTACCATACAAGATTTCTTTTGACTTTTGCAGTTTTCAGCAATTTATCACATATTTAACACACATGCATCCCTCTGGGTCAGGGTAAGGAAGAGACATGATTTAAGATTAAAGTTATACATTAGCTTAGGTTTTTTTTGAGACCAGGTTCCTCTGTGTAGCCTTAGCTCTTTTGGAACTTGTTCCTAGACCAGGCTGGCCTCAAACTCATGGAGGCCTACCTACATCTGCCTCCTGAGAGCTGGGATTAACGCGTGCACCACCACTCCCCAGGTGTATTGTTCTCTTGAAGGCAGGTCAAACAAACAGGCTGAGGACTCAGCAGGTTAGCAGTTTTATATTTATATTTCTATTTTTTCCAAGACAGGGTTTTTCTGTGTAACAGAGTCCTGGCTGTCTTGGACTTCCTTTGTAGATCAGGCTGGCCTCGAACTCTGCCTACCTCTGCCTTCTGAGGGGTGGGATTAAAGGCATGTGCCATCACAGCTGCCTGCAGTCTTAAATCTTTTTTTTAAAGATTTATTTATTTTATTCTATGTATATATGAGTACACTGTAGCTGTACAGATGGTTGTGAGCCATCATGTGGTTGTTGGGAATTGAACTCAGACCCTGCTGGTTCCGATCCTGCTGGCTCTGGCCCAAAGATTTATTTATTATTATATGTAAGTACACTGTAGTTGTCTTCAGACACACCAGAAGAGGGCATCAGATCTCATTACAGATGGTTGTGAGCCGTCATGTGTTTGCTGGGATTTGAACTCAGGACCTTCGGAAGAGCGGTCAGTGCTCTTAACCACTGAGCCATCTCTCCAGCCTCAGTCTTAAATCTTAAATGACCTCAAGATGTATTATTAACTTCGGCTTTGAGGTCCAGCAGAAGTTTCAGTGTCTTAGATTGTAAGAGATGTTTTCATAAGACTATATCGCCACATCTAAGGAGGGGAAACTTTCTTCCTTTGAACTTGGAAATCCACTGGCCAACCTTCCAACATTTCCTACTTTGATAGACTAACTGCCTGGCTTCTGTCACATTATTCCTTCGAGGGGAACACTTCCCTAGTTTCTCCCTTTTACTTTCTGGCTCCAGTTTCTTGAGCTTTGGGATGTGAGGCAGATGGCTGTCTGTTTCTTGTCACAGGTTTCTTGGGTGGGTAAGAGTAGGAAGCAGCAATCCCCTTCTCCTTCCGTCATCCGCGGTTTCTATTCAGCCACTTGTGTATGAAAGGCGAGGGGGTGGGAGCTGTATAATTTTTAAGATGCAGACCTCTTTTCAACCCAGTGCCTTTAAGCACTTGATAGCAATTATTAGAATCATTTTTAGCAGACTTGGAAGCCTTGTGTCCCTCGTGCACTTTGGAAATCTAAAATACTTTTTCACTGTTAACTTCTTCCCTATTTTTAACTGGCATTATATTAAAACCACCCAGGCTTACTTTCAGGGTGCTTTATGATACTTACCGATTTGTACCATGTGAAGCTTAGCCTATGAGTCGAATTTCAGGGGCCACGTAACACATGGTCACGCGTAAGTCACACCTTTGTGTTGTCCTCTACGTCTGAGGCTCAGAAGCCCGTGCACATTTCCTTTGTTCAGACCTTGTGAACCAGGTGACTTTGCATTCAAAAATTGGTAAATGATAACACATATAAACTTTTATGTGACATGTGTGTTTTAAAGGTCCAAAGAATAATACCAACAACAAACTGCAAGGACTGGAAAAATTGGTTCAGTGGTTTAGAGCACTGGCTGCCCTTGGAGAGGACCCAGGTTCTATTCCCAGCACAAACATGGCTACTTATAATTGTCTTTAACTCCAGTTTCAGAGCATCTGGCACCTTTCTGGCCTCTGCAGACATTAGGCGTACATGTGATGCATAGACATACATGTAGGCCAAATACTTACAAACATAAAAACAAAACTACATGAAACAAAAAAAAGATCCCCAAAAACAAAACAAAACAAAAACCAAAGCAAAACTAAGCCAACCTCCCCCAACACCCCCCAAAACCCCAAAACAAACAAACAAAAAAACAAAAGGATAAAACCCCAAAACCTTCCCCTCATATCCCAATAGTAAGGGACCAAAACATGACATGTCTCTTCCAACCTATGTATCTGGAAACCCCTGCTCACCCCCAGCTGTTTTAACATTGAAAGCCTATGCCCCAACCAACCCCTGTTTTGAGTCATCTTGGAAGTCAGTCTCTTTCCCTCAGGGTGCCCTCTGTGCAGTCGTAGGCCCCCAGCTTTGAACTTGTGTGAATGGAGTCTCATACTAGGTCCCATTTATGACTTGTTTCCCCATCATCTTTTGTGAGCTTCCTCTTACTGATGTGTGTAGTCACAGTTCACCCAGCCTCCCTGGTGACTAATTATCCCTCAGTAAATATAGCTGTGTCTCCATCCCTCACTGTCAACAGACACAGCAGCCTTTGTTACTGTGAGTGGTGTCTCTCAGGGCTGTCTTAGATGTCTCTTGGCACAAAAGACAATATGTTTTCTAGACTGTTTGTAAAAATCAGTCTTTCTCTATCAACAATGGCTGTCCTGCTAAGGGCCAGAACTCCATAAATCTCCCTAATCTTGTGAAACCCTTGTGTATGTGCATGTTTGCTCCAACACTGGATTCCAGAAGTTCCTGAGACTTGACTCTCTGTCACTTCCTTCCGGTTCCCACTGATTATGAATTAGCTAACTGTTGGATTGTGAGGTCAAGCTCTACCATTGAGATGACACAGACACCATCCTGTGTTAGGTTAATGACATCCTAACACATGTGGACATCCCACTCTCTGTCCTTGCTTGTCAAGTTTGAGTCCTTGAGCTCTCTTTTGCAAAACTAAGGTGGCTTGCTGAGTTATTTCCACTTTGTCGTTTGTGGGACACTGGGACTGTCCTTGTGAGACACAATTACTAGAGGATAAGACTTGCATATCTTTCACCTTACCCACAGAGAGGAAATTGTTATTTAAGAAAAAGTGACAGTGTAATCAGAGTAACAGCTCTGTCATTCACTGCTTTCCCAGAGATGGGTAAAAGGTGAAAAGAAAAGATTTATTTACAGTTTGAGTCTGAAAGAATTGGGGTTGGTCTGGTGAGACTATGTATTCAGATGCAAAATTCTGTATCCTTCAATCTGGTTGCCTCAATATTGAATTCTCATGCACATCAGCTTTTGTTGCACAAACCTTACTACCCAAGTTAATTAGTCAATAAAAGGTTAAAGCCTGTGGTTGGGTAGTAGAGAGACTACTGGTAGAGTCCTATAGGCAGGACTTCCTGGGAGGGAGAAATGAACTCTGGCAAGAAGAAAGAGGAAGAAGGCCCTTTCACCAGAAGACATCAGGGGAATGGATGTGACACAGCCTGAAGGTATAGCTAGCCACATGGCTGGATGAGGCTAGATGGTCAGATTAACTTAGATGAGCTAGTCGAGAGTTTGTCCAGCTAAGACCTAAGCTTTGAAATATTTAAAGGTCTCTGTGTTGTTATTTGAGGGTACTAGTTGATTAAGGAATAACTACCACTGTATTAATTTCCAGCTTTAATTAATATATATAGAATATTAATAATCATTTTTTTATAAGAGAGAAACACTTGGTTTCTTTCATTGCCTGTAGCGACGTTGCAGTTTATGGACGAAGCAGAAGCCAAGGAATGCACTGTTAGCTCTGAGCTAAGTCACGCTAAGTGCTTAATCTGTGAGGCTAACCTTTTCCAGGGGGACAGTCCCTCTTCTGCAGCCAAGGTTTTGGGCTGTTCTCACCAGCAGCATAGGATTTCCTGGAGAGATTATAGCTGCGTACAGGGCCACGTGCTAATTTCTATTATCAGCAATTCTTGGTAGTACCAGTTTTCCATGCCTTGCTAAGCAGGTCTCAGAGCACTGTAACTGAGGCCTCTGTGGCTGACAGGCAGTACCGCTTCTTTGTGGACTTTGCCTAAATTTTCCTGACTGCTGTTGAGACCTTCTCAGAAGCTGACTGGTTTTTTCTAGTTCTTCTGTGAAGGGCTTGCCCTACAGAAAGTAGAGCAGTGGTTACCCTGGGTTGGGAGGGGATGAGAGGGAGAGAGGGTAACTTATTTTTTTTTTAAACTTTGTTTTGATTCTTTGTGAGTTTCACAGCATGTACCCCAGTCCCATTCATCTCCCTGTCCCCTCATATCCACTGTTCACTCCTACAACCTCCCTACCCAACACACCAACATCAACACCAACACCACCAAACACGCACGCGCGCACACACACACACACACACACACACACACAAAACAAAGCATAGGAAACATCTCATCATGGAAGCTGTAGTGTGTCACAGTGTGTGTGTGTCCCAAAGTATATCCGCCTTTTTACACATCTTCACTTGCAAACGCTCATTGTAATGAGTCCTTGGTCTGGTTCGAGGCCTTCAGCCCCATCAAGGCTGTCCACCACATTCTCTAGTGATAATATGAGCCACGGACACCGACCCATCATTGAATAGCTGTGGACTCAGACGTGGCCGTCAGCAGAAGCTTGGGCTGGGACCTCACCATGGCCCCAGGTGGCAGGGCTGGCCACTCACAGCAGTCTCCTCCTCTCTACCCTCCAGTCTCCAGTTCCATCTCTCTTCACAATGCTGGGGCTGCTCCCCTTGTCTTTCTCTCCCATCTGACCACCACATGCTCACACATCGTGGTGGCTCTCCTTGCAGGCTAGTCACTCAGCTGGTGAGTCCCTATGTGATATCCTCCAGCAAGCAGGTTTCTATGGCCCACCGTGCTGTGGGGTAGAGGGCGGGTCTGTCTGTGGGCATCTTTCCCCACCCCCACTGTGTGGCATGGAGAAACACAGGTCTCTAACTTCCTCCTCTGGTGCCGTGCTGCCTGGATTTGATTTAATCTGATGTTTTTAATGTGTTCTAGGTATAAAACAGCTTTGATTACTGTACTGGTTGGTTTTGTGTGTCAACTTGACACAGGCTGGAGTTATCACAGAGAAAGGACCTTCAGTTGGGGAAGTGCCTCCATGAGATCCAGCTGTGGGGCATTTTCTCAATTAGTGATCAAGGGGGGAGGGCCCCTTGTGCGTGGTATCATCTCTAGGCTGGTATTCTTGGGTTCTATAAGAGGGCAGGCTGAGCAAGCCAGGGGAAGCAAGCCAGTAAGAAACATCCCTCCATGGCCTCTGGATCAGCTCCTGCTTCCTGACCTGCTTGAGTTCCAGTCCTGACTTCCTTTGGTAATGAACAGCAATGCGGAAGTGTAAGCTCAATAAACCCTTTCCTCCCCAACTTGCTTCTTGGTCATGATGTTTGTGCAGGAAACCCTGACTAAGACAAATTGGTACCAGCATAGTGGGGTATTCCTGTGACAACTTGACCATGTTTTGGGGAGGACTGTGGAAGGACTCTGGAACTTTGGACTAGAAGATCCATTCGGTATTAAGAGCTCTATGGGATGTTGTATAGGATCTTGGAAGATAATGTTGAGAACAGTGCAGAAGATGGAGGCCTTGTGAAATTTCAGAGAGAAGATTAAAGACTCTTATCGAGGCCATGTTTTTTTTTAATTTTTTTAATATTTTTTTTATTTTTTATATTTTTATTTACATTCAAAATCATTTCCCCTTTCCCGTTTCTTCCCTCCCCGAAAGTCCCATAAGCCCCCTTCCCTCTCTCTTTCCCCATTCAACCCCCTCTCGCTTCTCTGTCTGAGGCCATGTTTTGATGGTGAAGATTCTGTGGTTTTGGCTAGCTGGGGCTGAAGAATCAGATGTGATTAAAAAGATACCAGAACCACTAAAGCAAACCTTTGCATTACTGGGACTATTGATGCTGTTTAGCTGGAGCTAAGAAATTAGCAGTGATTAAGAAGAGACCAACATCACTGAGGTGAAATCTTCTAGGAAATATTTTCTGAGAGCACAGAGGCTATGTTCCAGAGATCCAGTTGTATTTTGTGTTGTGGCTGATCTTGGTACTGTGTGAGAGTCACCCAGGTGGTACTGGTTTTGAAGATATGAAGGGGTCATGAAGAGCAGTTGAGGCTCAGCACTGTGTGAGGTCACAGAAGGCCATTGGAGAAGGTGGAACCTCAGTTGCAATTGGTGGCCCAGGACTGAAGGGGTCATGCATAGGAGTTCAGGCTTGGCACCATAAAAAGAGCTTGTGAGAGGCTATTGGTGAAGCCTAGTTACAGCAGAAGACAGCAATGTTTTGGAGTTGCAAGTGCCATGAGATGACCACCAAGAACAGCAACAGCAGTGGAGTACAGGCAGCTGGAGCTTAGAAGACAAGGTGTGTGCTACAAAGGGCAGGGCTGGAGAAGTGACCCAAGTCCTTGGAGGAGCCCGGAAGATTGTGAGTTGGATCCCAGACACTGAACCATTGGAGTCTGAGTTTTGCTTTTGATTGTGACTATGCCCTGATATTTTTCCCTCTTGAAGGAAGAAAGAATTTTAGTGGAGCCCACAGTTAAGAGACTTTGAATTTTTAAAAGACTTTGAATTTTAAAAGATATTGGACCTTTTAAAGGGATTGAATTTTTAATATTTAAAGACTTTGAGACTTTTAAAGTTATTTAGATCTTGGGGATGAATAAGAAGTAAGGGTTAGCTGGGCGGTGGTGGTGCACGCCTTTAATCCCAGCACTTGGGAGGCAGGAAGATTTCCTAGTTCGAGGCCAGCCTGGTCTACAGAGTGAGTTCCAGAACAGCCAGGGCTACACAGAGAAACCCTGTCTTGAAAAACCAAAAAAAAAAAAAAAAAAAAAAAGTAAGGGTTGAGGCTTAAAAGTGATGTGTTTGTGTGTCAAGTTGACAAGGGGTCAATTGTACTGCTTGGTTTTGTGTGTCAACTTGACACAGGCTGGTTTTGTCACAGAGAAAGGACCTTCAGTTGGGGAAGTGCCTCCATGAGATCCAGCTGTGGGGCATTTTCTCAATTAGTGATCAAGGGGGGAGGGCCCCTTGTGGGTGGTACCACCTCTGGGCTGGTAGTCTTGGGTTCTATAAGAGGGCAGGCTGAGCAAGCCAGGGGAAGCAAGCCAGTAAGGAACATCCCTCCATGGCCTCTGCATCAGCTCCTGCTTCCTGACCTGCTTGAGTTCCAGTCCTGACTTCCTTTAGTGATGAACAGCAATGTTTCCACAGTGTAAGCTCAATAAAACCCTTTCCTCCCCAACTTGCTTCTTGGTCATGATGTTTGTGCAGGAATAGAAACCCTGACTAAGACAATTACCAAGCTAGGATGAGCAAAGGACTGTCATCTGCTCTGCTCCTGACTGATATAAGGACACCACCACCACCACCACCAAGGTGTCTCTTTGCCCATTGCTATGTGTGTGTGTGTGTGTGTGTGTGTGCGCTGTACATCTTTCATTTTCTTTCTTTAAAAACCAAAACAACCCCCCAAACCCCTTTTTGTTTGTTCTTTGTGAATTTCATGCCATGCACCCAATTCCACTCATCCCTCTGTCCCTTCATATCCACTCTGTCCTTGCAACCTCCCCCCCCCCCAAATAAAATAAAATAGAATTAAAAAAAATCTTGTTGTGGAAGCTGTAGTGTGTGGCAGTGTGTCCCATGGTATATCCTTTTGTCCATACATCTTGACTTGCGAATGTTCATTGCAATGAATCCTTGGTCTGTTTTGAGGCTTATTACTGCATAGGTTTCTGCTACATGCTATCAATACTGGATTCACATAGGACTGTCCTCTTCAAAATCCTGTTGTTGCGTGTGTCGTGGAGATCCTGCAGCTTTGGATCTGCAAGACTGGCCCTTTCACACACTCCAGCAGAACATAGATGGGATTGATGTTGGGGTGGGCCAAGTCAAGCCCTGGATCTGGGCCTGGGGGGTAGCTGAGTTGGTCAGCCCGCCAGCTCTCCCTCACCTGCACCGCCATGGTGAGCTCTCCCGCACTTCCCTTGCTAGTTTATGTCATGCCGCAGCTAGCAAGGGGCAGGGGCAGATGTCCTGCTCTCAGGGCCGGCTCACCAGCTCCTGGGCCAGCTCAGGTGGCAGTTCAGATCAGGGACATCTGCGTGGCCTTTGGTGGTAATGTGGGTCTGGGTTATCAACATAGACCCCAGCTGCCATAGGACCACAGAGCCAGACACGGCCCTGGCAGCAGCACAGCCCTCAGATATCCACGTGGTGTCTGGTGGCAGCCCAGACCATGGACATTTGCTTGGCCTTTGGTGGTAACTCAGGCCACATCAACACCGATCCCTGCTGCAGCAGGACCACGAACCCAGACATGGCCCTTGGTGACAGCCTGGGCCAGGACATCCCCATCTGCCTGTTCCTCACTTTGATTCTCCTTGAGTGTTCCTTGAGGTTCCACCTTTCTCCGTAGTGTAGAGAGGCCTCGGCTTCACTTTCTCTTTCACCTCTCCACCGAGTACTCCATCTTCCCCATCTCTTCATCACACATTTGTTCATTGCAGTGGCGCCCTCTGCCGATGCTGCTTCTGGATTCTTGGGGCCAGGGTCTTTGTACGTTTCTCTAATGGGCCGTGGGGTGGTCGGGATGAGAATGTGTCCCATAGGTTCTCCTGCAGGGACACATCCCTGCCATTTAGCAATCCATTGTCTTTCCTTACTTTATTAGCTCAACATATTCGAGAAGGAGGAAAAGCATGAACAACAACAACAACAACAGCAACATCAACAGCAAAACTATTTTTCTTGTCCCATTCCTCCACTTCTGAAGCCACCATGGCAACTACTGACTGAAGGGTCTGTGTGTAAAACGTACTTTGTCTTTTGGGAGAGAAAAAAAGAATTATTAAAGAGCAGCCTCCTGCATTGACAGGAGAATGGGAAGGGCTTGTCAGCACCAACTCTTCCAGCCTTCCTCAGCTGAATTCTGACATCTTTCTCTTTGTCTTGACCAGGACAATTTCGGTTGTCATGGTACAGACACACTGTCCTCGTTCCCCTGTGTTAAGCATGCCATACTCTGATACTCTAAGTAAGCCTGGCTCATGCTCTCTACCTGGATGTGTAAGTATTCCTCAGTCTTTGTCTTTCACAAGGTTTTGCATGTTCCAAAATTCATCTAAAAGAATTATTTTTGTTGCAAGCAGTGGGCAATGGTGGAGAATACAAGCAAGGTGAGGCAGGAGGTTGCCGGTGACTTTCTGGTATGTCTGTCTGGCATCTATGCTGGTTTGAGTTCTAAATTTGCTCCTTACTAAACTATGTGGTTCTGGCCAAATTATTCTCCCAGGAAATGAACTTGGCTCTTAATGGTTCATTAATTCTGGGAAATTTTTGGTCAGCTTTGGAGAGTTCTCCTGTGCACAACAGTGATAATGAATGACCATGTTATGTGGATGCTGTAAGGATAAACATATGGAGCAGGAGGGGTCTTAAAATTGGCTGTCCATTCATTTGATTGACTGGAGGAGTTTGTTTGTTTTTAAATAACAGTATCAGAAAGCACCCAGATCAATTAAATTAAAATTTCTGAGTGTGGGAGCCACCATCCATCTTAATTTTCCTATATTCTCAGTTTTCAGCCAAACATGAGATAGTGAGACGGTGCTTCTAATAATCATTCAATGAGCAACAGCTGCTTTTAGGAATATAACTAAAGGCTGACCAAAAATCTCCCCGAATTAATGGGTGATTAAGAGCCCAATTCATTTCCTTTGAATGCATTCATCCAACAGTATCTGAGCATTTTCTGTGATCCAGGATCTGTGCCAGAGTATCCTTTTCCAATTCAGAATAAAAGCTCATATTACTTTCAAGAGAAAATTTAAAGACTTGAGGTATACAGTTCATTTATCAAAGAGTTTGACATGTGGCCCAGTTAGCTTTAGTTGTCAACTTGAGAAGAACCTAGAGTCACCTGAGAAAGAAATCTCAATTGAAAGCTTCCCCAGATAAAATTGGTTTATGGGCATGTCTACAGAGCATATAGTCTTGGTTGTTAAATTGATGTAGGAAGGCTCAGCCCACTGTGGGTGGCACCATTCCCTGGGCAAGTGATCCTGAGCTATGTAAGAGAGCTAGTAGAGTATGAGGTAGAGTGAGCCAGGAAGCAGCATTCTTCTGTGGTTTCTGCTGTTCTTTCGGCTGTGAGTTCCTGGGTCAGAGATAATGATGTGTGGGTACATATATGTCTACCTTCAGGTTCCTACTTTGAATTCCTGCCTTGACTTCCCACAACAATGGACTATAAACTATACGATGAAATGTCCCCTAAATTGCTCTTGGTTGGAGTGTTTCATTATACAACAGGAATGTGACCAGAATGCCACACCACTTGATGAGCCTACCTTATTCCCAGAATCCACATGGAAGACCAGTGTGGTGGCGTCTACTTGTAATTCCAGACATTGGAGAGGAGACAGACAGATAGATCCCTAGGGTCTATTACCCAGTTAGGCTAGCCTACTTCGTGAGCTTCAGGCCAGATGACAGACACTGTCTCAAAAAACGCATGTATAAAAAGTCCCCCAAACTCAAGGTTTATGGTCCCGAGGAATGACACCCAAGGTTGACTATCCTTTGGCTTACACATGCATGCATACCCACCACCACAAACACACATAGGTGCATGTATGTGAGAGTACACAGCACATGCATACACACACACACGCACACACACACACACACTCACACATGAGGGGGAAGGAGAGGTTTAGGTTCTCTAGGACAACCTGGCTGGCCTTCCCATCATTCATTCCAACTACTTGCTAACACCATTGCAGGCAAGCTTCAGCCACTTGGTAATTCTTGGGGTTACCCTGGGCCTTCATGTTCCTCTATTCCCTTCCCTGCATGCTCCTCTTTGTTAGTGTCTTCTCACACTTCTTTCTGCTTTCTACCCGGATAACTTCACAAGATGGAATTCCTGAGCCAGGACTTGAAGACCAGATGAAGGTCCAGCATTGATAGTTAGAGCCTGCTCCTCTACAGTGAATAAGCCACAGTGGTCTTCAGTCTTAGGATTCTTTGAATTCCTGCAGGGAGCAAAGGATGACTTTTCAAAACCCCTTCTTACAGGAGGGTGGCACAGTGCTCTACTCTTCATGCCCCACTCTGATGAAGTGTCTAGGCTCAGTCAGGCTTCTTTCCCCTTCTCTTTCATACCTGTCTCTACTGTTCCAGAATCCAGGTTCCCTCAAATGCAAGGATCTCCTGGACCATCCATAGCAGCAGGGCAGCTTACGTGGTGAACTGTCTCAAGAATTTGGAGTTCTGAGATGGGGGTGGAATCCCACAAAATCTATCTCTGGAGAGCAAGTGACTTTTGTGATCATAGACACTCCCTGAAGAAAACTCTATCTCCTCCAGCAAGCCTCTCTCCCACACCTTAGCTTCCTCGTGGGAAGTGCTGGCAGGTGCTGCTGGGGCAAAGCCCCCCACTGGGGATCTAGTATGAATTGCTGTCATGAGATGATTGTAGAGGAGCCTTACATGGAAGCAAGGCACCCAGTGGCTTTCTGTACATCCCTGGGCCATCAGGAGGCAGGATGCAAGGTTTAAATGTGTGTGCTTTCTCCCTGGGCTGTGGACGTTTCTGTAGGAGATGGTTAGGGAGATCTCATTTAATGTTCTAAACATCTTATCCATGATGTTGTCTCTTCCAGGCTCAGACTATGCCACTGGATAAAGCTGTCAACTCTCTGGACAGGCACCTACACATACCCCACATATATGTAAATACACCACATACACATGCACACACATCACACATATACATACATACACCACACACACACCATACATATACATACATATATCTCACACACATGCACACACACAGAACATACACACATATACATATATATACCATACACACATATACAAGGTAAACAAGATTAAAAAAATAAAAGTGGACTAAATAGCATACTATGTTTTATTGATTCATAGCTCCAGCTGGACACATATGTTATTCTAGTTTTTGTCTTAACATCTAGTTTAAGTTTGGATTCTTTAGAAAAGTATAAGTTTGAGCCTCAGACTTCACAGTAGGGGCTACCCGTCTTCCAGCTGTTACCCAACTCCTTAGACATTATTGTTGTCCAAAAGGGCAGAGTTCTGAAATGTTCCATTTCTATAACTTCAGGAAGAATGGTTTTGTTTCCACCATACACCGAACAGTGCTAAACTTAAAGGCAAGCCATTGGCCAGTTACATAAATGTTTTAAAATTTTATTTATTTAACACGTATGTATCAAGTCTCATACTGTACCATGTGCCTTGCTGAGCATTAGAGACATAAGAACAAATAAAACATAATCTCTGCCCGTGTTAGCTCTTGCTGCACAATACCTGAAAGTTGGCGGTTTAAAAGAGAAACTATTCCCAAGCAGTGTTCTGGGTCAGTAATGTGGGCTGTTTAACTCATCACTTTTCTGGTCTTGACTGAGCTTTCTTGGGATCTGTGGCCAGTTGTCCTCGAGTCAGTTAAGGTTAGCTGGTCTAGGGAACTCTCAGCTGGGGTGAGTCAGGTCTGATCCACATTCTCTCCTCTCTAGTGAGCCGGCTTGGCTCATTTATATATAAGGATGCAATCGATACATATTGTATAAGGAGCTTCACAGATCTAAAGGAACAGAGGTAGGTACCCTATAAGCCAGCTTGTCAGAAAGATACAAAGACAGACAGAGTCAAATGCAAGTAGACCCTGAGGTCAAGATCTGCCTGGGAGCTAATTCAGGTTCAGGTGTAGTTGGAATGGTGATTCCACGGCGGGGTCCCACCCAGCCATCTTATTGTCTGTGCTATCTCTTCCTAAGAGTCAAGGGGCTAATGCTGATTCCTGAGATGGTCAAGAGGGAACCTGGAATAAATAACTGTAAATAAAAAAACTGGGGTTTTTTTTGTCTGTCTGTGTGAAATGAGTTAGCAGAGAGGAATAGCAGTTCATTACGTTTTTTTTTTTTTTTTCCTTTCTAGAGAGCTGAGCTGTCTGGAGGTCTCTGGAGAGTGAACACAGTTCTTTGAAACTTTTTTCTCACAGGACTTCTGATTTTGGTTGGAAAGCCCATGGAGAGTGAACACAGCTCTCTTAGAATTTTTTCTAACAGAATTTCCTAAGAATTACTTAGAGAGCTGTCACTGCTCTTTTAGAACGTTTTCTAGCAGCTATCCAGAGAAGGCTCTGAAGAACAAACACAGCTCTTTTAGACATTTTTTTCCTGATTTTAATTCGAAAACCCAAGAATTACTTTTAGAATTTTTCTAACTGATTTCTGACTTGATCAGAAGATCCAAGAAATTTTTTTAAGGGGTTGGAGAGTTGTTTTAATGACAGAGCACCTTTTAAATCATTTTCCTTTTTTAAATATAGATTTATTTATTTTATTTATGACTATATTGTAGCTGTCTTCAGACACACCAGAAGAAGGCATCAGATCTCATTACAGGTGGTTGTGAGCCACCATGTGGTTGTTGGGAATTGAACTCAGGACCTCTAGAAGAGTAGTCAGTGCTCTTAACTGCTGAGCCATCTCTCCAACCCCCAAAGAATTTTTTTTAGAGCAGCTTTTCTGACTTTGGTCAGAGAACCCATGAGCTATCCAGAGAGCTTTTAGAATTTTTACTAGCAGAGAGAGCTGTCTCAACCAGAGTTTTTAGAATAGCAAGAAAAAACTGTTTAGAGCAGAGCAGAGCAGAACACACACACACACACACACACACACACACACACACACGAGTCTGAATAACCATCTCAGCAGAACATAGGCCACCAACTGGACCTACAGTTTGACTTTGAGCCATTTGTTTTGCTGCTCCTAAACACCCCTTCTCTCAGGAGCCCTGACCTAGCTGAGGCTGGTCTTTGGCACAAGTGCTAGGATTACAGGCATGTATCATCATGCCCAACTGAAGGCCTATTGAGAGTCATTGCTAAGATATTTGGAAAAGTAGGGAAACAGTGATGGCTGTCATAAATGGTTTAGCTTCTTGATGTCTGGAGCTCAAGGCTGGTCGGAAAGGCATAGAAGTATATCAAGTTATATATTATAAGAAGTATCTTTCCATTTTCCTCCCTGTCTTTCTCCCCTTTCCCTCCTCTCTCCCGCAATCTTCTCTCCTTTCCTCCCTCCCTCCTCCTCTTCTTCCTCCTTTTCCTCTTCTCCTTCTCCTTGTTCTTCCTTCCTTCCCTCTCTCTATCTTTATCTCAGTAACATTCGACATTTTACATCATGGAACTCTAGTAAATCTAGTAATAAAACTCATTCTAAAATGATGACACTATACATTTAAAATTTTAATCTATAAGAATAGGAGGAATACATGGATCACCAAACTGCTAGACATATCTCCAGCTATATATTATTAATTATGGTCTGGATATGAAATATCTCTGTGATGGCTAGTTTTTATCATCTGGACACAAACTAGAATCACCCTGGGGAGGGGGGAGAACCTTAGTTGAGGAATTGCCTCCCTCAGACTGGCCCATTGACAAGTCTGTGGGGCATTTTCTTGATTAATGATTGATGTGGGAGAACCCAGCCCACTGTGGGTAGTGCCATCCCTGGGCAAACAGTCTTGAGCTGTAGAAGAAAAGTAGCTGAATGTGAATCTGGGAGTAAGTCATGAAGCAGTGTACCCTCCATGGCCTCTGGTTAAGTTCCTGTCTCCAGTTTCTTGTCTTGAGTTCCTGTTCTGGTTTCCCTCAGTGATGGTCTATATCTGTAAGATGAAATCAATACTTCCCCCTTTCAACTTACTTTTGGTTGGTGTGTTATCAACAAAAGAGAGTAACATAATCCCCTTGTGGTGGCTTGAATAGGTCTGGCTCTTATAGATTCAAGTGTTTGAATGCTTGGTCATAAGGAGTGGCACTTGTTGGAGTAGGTGTGGCTTTGTTGGAGGAAGTGTGTCATTGGGGACACACTTTGAGATCATATTTATGATCAAGCTCTACCCAGTGTGGAATCCAGTCTCCTCCTGTATGCCTTCAGATCACGATGGAGAACTCTCAGCTCTTCCAGCACCATGTCAGCCTGAATGCTGCCATGCTTCCTGCCATGATGATAATGGACCGAACCTCTGAAACTGTAAACTAGTCCCAATTAAATGTTATCCTTTATAAGAGTTGCCATGGTCATGGTGTCTCTTCACAGCAATGAATCCCTAACTAAGACACTGTAAACACGTTCATGAATTGAAGGCTTTGTTTAGGGCTTATTGGTCAGGAAGGAACTGATCTCGTTAGATGGCCTAATCTGTTGACTTTGTAGCTGAAAGAGCTGGAGGGAGGTAGGGCCTGATAGGAGGAAATAGGTCACTGGAAGGGTGACACTGAGGATCTCGCCCCCCTCCTCCAGCCCCTGCTCTGGTTTTCTCGGCTTCCCAGCATCTCTTCCATGCATCCCCCAATCTGGTGCTCTTTCTGTCCCACACCACGGGCCCGCAGCCATGGTAATAAGTGGTTCTGGACAGACACCTCTGATGCAGTGAGTTGTAACAAGTCCTTCCTGCTTCCATCTGCCATTTTCTCTCTGTTGAGGAAAAGCTGACTCCTCCTCCCCCCACATGCACACACCTCTCTTTCTTCAGTTAGAAACAGAAGCCATCTTGTTATGATGCAAAGGATGAAACAACCAAAAGTGGGAGCAAAACCACAGCCATAAACAGGATCTCCAGGGGTTAGAGAGATGGCTCAGCAGTTAAGAGCACTGACTGCTCTTTCAGAGGTCCTGAGTTCAATTCCCAGCAACCACATGGTGGCTCACAAACAGCTGTAATGGGATCCAATGCCTTCTTCTGGTGTGTCTGAAGACAGCTACAGTTTACTTGCATATATAAAATAACAAATCTTAAAAAACAAAAACAAACAAACAAACAAATAAAAAACCAGCCAAAGCGAAGCATTTACTTCTCACCATGTCAGAGAACAAACACCAGCGCGAGTTCGTCATGTGTGCCAAACACTGCTAATTACACAGAGCTCAGGCACCCCTGCCCACTCCTCTTCCCTCCAGGTAATGGAGAGGAGGAAGAAAACTCTAGTGACATCTTCTTAAGCCTCCCAGTGTCTTAGGCCCACCAGGGTGATGTTATTTTATCCAGTCTTGCATCCCACATTGCTAATTCTCTTAGATTTTTTTTTTTTTTGGAAGAGGAACACTCTCTGAGGATCAAGGACTCATATTGGTGGTAGAAAATATTTAATCTCAATTATTATTGAGATTACATATGGAGGTTATTATTTGGTCTCAGTTATGGGTTTTCTAACCCATTTTTGGTCATTCAGTTCCCAGATAAAAGACACACAACTCAGCCGGGCGGTGGTGGCGCACGCCTTTAATCCTAGCACTTGGGAGGCAGAGGCAGGCGGATTTCTGAGTTTGAGGCCAGCCTGGTCTACAAAGTGAGTTCCAGGACAGCCAGGGCTATACAGAGAAACCCTGTCTCGAAAAAACAAAAACAAAACAACAACAACAACAAAAAAAGACACACAACTCTAATATTTATAATAAGCCTTCAATGCACTAGAGCTGGGTAAATATCTACCCTCTAAGCTATTAGAATCTACTTCCCCATCAATAACCCCAGGCTATAACTTGCCATGTTCCATCTGGGCAGCTCTTAACTCCAATTGGCCAGCACTCATGGCCGTGTTTTCATGACTTACCTACTCCATGACTGCTCTTCCTCTCTCCATCTTCTTTCTCTCCCTCCCATTCCTCCTCTAACCCCAAGCCTGGGAACCAAAACTCCCCCCACCTCCCATCTCTCTTCTGCCCAGTTATAGGCTGTAGGCATCTTTAGTCACCAATCCGGGATAACTTGGGGAGCAAGGTTCCACAGCATCACTTGAATCTAAGTGAGAATCTCCTCATTCCTGGGTGCATCCAGGGCCAGTATTTAGCATTAAAATACATAGCAACAGACCAAACCTTAATATGTTTTAAAGAAAGTGTTGGTTTCAAAGACAAAGATAAAAAAAAAAAAAAGACCGGGGAGTCTGGGAAATGTAGTTCAGCTTATGGAGTCCTTGCCCACCACTGTGCAGCCCTGGGGCACACTGGCTGCAGAGTAGCACAGGAACCTCTCCTGCCTATGTGTCAGTCAGTTTTCTACCACTGTGACAAAGTACTTGAGGGACATAGCAATTTAAAAGAGGAAATGTCTGGTTTTGGCTCATAGTTTCAGAGGGATCAGGGTATGGAAATTTGGCCTTAGTGTTTCTGGACTGTGGCGAAGAAGAAGGTCATTGTGGTGCAAAACTGCTCACTTCATGGTGGCCAGAGAGGGAAGAGAGATGGGGAAAGGGATGGTAGGAGAGGTAGAGGTAGAGGTAGAGATAGAGATGATAGAGAGGGAGGGAGGGAGGGAGGGAGGGAGGAGGGAGGGAGAGAGAGGGAGGAGGGAGGGAGGGAGGGAGAGAGAGAGAGAGAGAGAGAGAGAGAGAGAGAGAGAGAGAGAGAGAGAAGAGGAAGTGGGGATGAACAGAAGATATATTTTCCCAAGCTGAGTCACCAGTGGCCTATTTCCTGCAACTGTACACCACCTCCTAACATTTCCACGACCTCCTCATAATGCCATCAAATTTAAGACTATCAGTGTGTCAAATCTTTCAGTGAAGTCAGACCTCCTGATCTGGCCCGTCCTTCAAACACTGCTGCATTGGGAGCTAGTCCTTTAGCACAAAAGCTTTAGGGGATCATTCTGAATTCAAGCTATAGCAGTGTGTGCGTGTGTGTGTGTGTGTGTGTGTGTGTGTGTGTGTGTGTGTGTGTGTGTGTGTGAGTGCGCGCGCATCCTTGGTGATCAGTTGTATTCCTCTGGTGCTGGAGTGACAGGCCACGGTGGGCCCCTTGACATGGCTGCTGGTGACTGAGCTTAGGTCGTCTGCAGGAGGAGGATGTGTTGCTAACCACTGGACCACCTCTCCAACCCGTCTGTATCACTTCAGTTGCTTTAACCTCTCTCTCCTGCGTTGTCTTTCCATTACTCACGTTGCCTTGCGTGGGTTCCAGTACTCAGCCTTCAGGATCCTCCCACATGTGGGTGGGGCTTGCCATCTCTTCCCACTTACTTCCGTTATTGTCTCCACCAGCTTCCTGCTGGCTTTGTAGAACATGATGATATGGCTCCCAATATATTGCTGCGATGAATTTGCTGATTCTGTCCATAGTTGCTCTGCTCTGTCATTTCTGGGCCTGTGGCGAGGCCTGGGCCTGCTGCCCACATCTCCGGCTCTGAATTATGGGCAATTAAAAGACAAACATGGGAACAGAATGCACGAGGGGACTTGTCTGCAGATAAGAGGCTGTCAGTGTCCACTGTCCTTTTAATTGGAGCTCTTTCCCGTGTACTGGGATCCCTCGAACACCCCCTTGGATTTCCCATTAAGTGGGCACTAGAGGCTAAGTGACAAGTGTCGCTTACACTAACCAGATGGCGCACACTGCAGTCCTTCGTCCTTATCTGAAGACGGAGTAAAGCTAGATTGCTGTTATCCCTGCTAAGTTCATTGTTATCTGTCAAGTCACTGGCGGATCTGTTTGATTCTGTTCTTTTTAGCTTTAGAAGAACTGAGATTAGAGGAAATAAGACAGAGTGACTCTAATTCCATCAAGGGAATAAGCCACGATCTGTTGAAATGGTCCCATTTGCTTCTACCGCCCTTGCTCAGTCCATTAGTGGGTGACACAGGGCACCTTACAGCCACTATCCTTGGCTTCTGCTGGCGGCTGATGTTCACAAAGGCAGGCCTCCTCAAATGTGAGTAACCAAGTCTGTGGCTAAATCGTCTTTCCTTTGACACCATTAGTAAAGATTCTGTCAGCCTCTCCGTTAAGAAAAGATGAGTGATTAATCTGATAAATTGTTAGCTCGTGTGTGTGTGTGTGTGTGTGTGTGTGTGTGTGTTTGACTTCTCCTGTAAGGACTGATAGAGTTCTACAAAGGCAGGTCACCTCCACTGTGTCACAGAATAGCCACTAACCCCATGTGGATATTTAAATTTAAATTAATTAAACAGAGAGGAAGGGCTTAGTCCCCAAAATGCATCCTTTGCAACATCCCAAGTGCCCAAGAACCCCCTATGCCTAGAAACAACAGGTAAGGGATATTTCCACCACTGTGGAAAGTTCCTTTAGATGTTGCTGACTGAAGCTTGGTGGGACTTATAAGAACATGGCCTTCTGACTATAATGGAACTTAGTCCAAAACTCATTTCTTTTCTAAATGTTAAATGACGAAGCACTTCACTTGCCTCCCTGGACGTCTCAGCTCCCGAGTCTGTTGAGGAGTGGTTTGCCTGCCTCCCAGCACAGTGTGAGGACCAGGTGGGATGCTCCTTCTGAGAGAGGCCGGTGTGTCACTGTGTTAATATCTGTCACTTACACAGGACAGCTTGGTTTCAGGGGGATGGTTTCTGTATAGTCAAGTGCTGGGTTCCCACATTACCAAGAAGGTATGCTCCATTTCCTGGACTGTTGGCTCCTACTAGTATTGACATATAAACAGTTCTCACTTCAAAGGGAACAAGAGAGTTTATTTTGGAACTAAATATGAATGACTATCATACAGATTTGCGTTACCCCAAACATCATATTCCAGTGTGGTAACTAACCACCTCAGGAATTTTTTTTTAATTTTATTTTCTATATTCTTTATTTACATTCCAAATGATTTCCCCTTTCCAGGTTTACCCCCTCCCCGAAAGTCCCATAAGCCCTCTTCCCTTCCCCGTTCCCCAGTCAACCCCCTCGCACTTCTCTGTCCTGATATTCCCCTACACTGATGCATTGAGTCTTTCCAGGACCAGGGCCCTCTCCTTCCCTTTTCTTGGGAATCAATTGATATCTGAATTGTGTCTTGGGTATTCCAAGCTTCTGGGCTAATATCCACTTATCAATGACTGCATACCATGTATATTCTTTTGTGATTGGGTTACCTCACTTAGGATGATATTTTCCAGTTCCAACCATCTGCCTAAGAATTTCATGAATTCATTGTTTTTAATTGCTGAGTAGTATTCCATTGTGTAAATATACCACGTTTTCTGTATCCATCCCTCTGTTGAAGGACATCTGGGTTCTTTCCATCTTCTGGCTATTATAAATAAGGCTGCTATGAACATAGTGGAGCATGTGTCCTTACTGCATGCTGGGGAGTCCTCTGGGTATATGCCCAGGAGTGATATAACAGGGTCCTCCGGGAGTGTCATACCCAGTTTTCTGAGGAACTGCCAGACTGATTTCCAGAGTGGTTGTATCAGCTTGCAATCCCACCAGCAGTGGAGGAGTGTTCCTCTTTCTCCACATCCTCGCCAACACCTGATGTCTCCTGAGTTTTTGATCTTAGTCATTCTGACTTATGAGGTGAAATATAAGGGTTGTTTTGATTTGCATTTCCCTAATGACTAAGGGTGTTGAACATATCTTTTGGTGCTTTTCAGCCATTTGATATTCTTCAGGTGAAAATTCTTTGTAGTTCTGTAACCCATTTTTAATAGGGTTATTTGGCTCTCTGGAGTCTAACTTCTTGAGTTCTTTGTATATATTGGACATTAGCCCTCTATTGGATGTAGGGTTGGTAAAGATCTTTTCCCAATTTGTTGGTTGCTGTTTTGTTCAATTGACAATGTCCTTTGCCTTACAGAAACTTTGTAATTTTATGAGGTTCCACTTGCCAATTCTTGATCTTAGAGCATAAGCTATTGGTGTTCTGTTCAGGAAATTTCCCCCTGTGCTCAAGGCTCTTCTCCAGTTTCTTTTCTTCTAGTTTCAATGTGTCTGGTTTTATGTGGAGGTCTTTGATCCACTTGGATTTGAGCTTAGTATAAGGAGATAAGAATGGATCGATTTGCATTCTTCTGCATGTTGACCTCCAGTTGAACCAGCACCATTTGTTGAAAAGGCTATCTTTTTTCCACTGGATGGTTTTAGCTCCTTTGTCAAAGATCAAGTGAAAATAGGTGTGGGGGTTCATTTCTGGGTCTACAATTCTATTCCATTGATCTACATGCCTGTCACTGTACCAGTACCACGCAGTTTTTAACACTATTGCTCTGTAGTACAGCTTGAGGTCCGGGATACTGATTCCCCCAGAACTTCTTTTACTGTTGAGAATAGTTTTAGCTATCCTGGGTTTTTTGTTATTCCAGATGAATTTGAGAATTGCTCTTTCTAACTCTGTGAAGAATTGAGTTGGGATTTTGATGGGGATTGCATTGAATCTGTATGTGGATTGCTTTTGGCAAGATGGCCATTTTTACTATATTAATCCTGCCAATCCATGAGCATGGAAGATTTTTCCATCGTCTGAGGTCTTCTTTGCTTTCCTTCTTCAGAGACTTGACATTCTTGTCATACAGATCTTTCACTTGTTTGGTTAGAGTCACACCAAGATACTTTATATTGTTTGTGGATATTGTGAAGGATATCATTTCTCTTATTTCTTTCTCAGCCTGCTTATCCTTTGAGTATAGGAAGGCTACTGACTTGCTTGAGTTGATTTTATATCTGGCCACTTTGCTGAAGTTGTGTATCAGCTGTAGGAGTTCTCTGGTGGAGTTTTTTTGGGCCACTTAAGTATACTATCATATCATCTGAAAATAGTGATAGTTTGACTTCTTCCTGTCCAATTTGTATCCCTATGACCTCTTTATGTTGTCTAATTGCTCTAGCTAGAACTTCAAGTACTATATTGAAAAGATATGGAGAGAGAGGGCAGCCTTGTCTAGTCCCTGATTTTAGTGGGATTGCTTCAAGTTTCTCTCCATTTAGTTTGATGTTGGCTACCGGTTTGCTGTATATTGCTTTTACTATGTTTAGATATGGGCCTTGAATTCCTGATCTTTCCAAAACTTTTAGCATGAAAGAATGCCGAATTTTGTCAAATGCTTTTTCAGTACCTAATGAAATGACCATGTGGTTTTTTTTCTTTGAGATTGTTTATGTAGTGGATTACATTGATGGACTTCCTTATATTGAATCATCCCTGCATCCCTGGGATGAAGCCTACTTGATTGTGGTGAATGATCGTTTTGATGTGTTCTTGGATTCGGTTGGCAAGAATTTTATTGAGTATTTTTGCATCAATATTCATAAGGGAAATTGTTCTGAAATTCTCTTTCTTTGTTGGATCTTTGTGTGGTTTTGGTATCAGTGTAATTGTGGCTTCATAGAACGAGTTGGGTAGTGTTCCTTCTGTTTCTATTTTGTGGAACAGTTTGAAGAGTACTGGTGTTAGGTCTTCTTTGAAGGTCTGATAGAATTGTGCACTAAAACCATCTGGCCCTGTGCTTTTTTTGGTTGGAAGACTTTCAATGACCACTTTTATTTCTTTAGGGGTTATGGGACTATTTAGATGGTCTATTTGATCCTGATTTAATTTTGGTATTTGGTATCTGTCTAGGAAATTGTCCATTTCCTCAAGATTTTCCAGTTGTGTTGAGTATAGGCTTTTGTAGTAAGATCTGATGATTTTTTGAATTTCCTCAGTTTCTGTTGTTATATCTCCCTTTTCATTTCTGATTTTGTTAATTTGGATACTGTCTCTGTGCCCTCTGGTTAGTCTGGCTAAGGATTTATCTATCTTGTTGATTTTCTCAAAGAACCAGCTCCTGGTTTTGTTGATTCTTTGTATGGTTCTATTTGTTTCTACTTGATTGATTTCAGCCCTGAATTTGATGATTTCCTGTTTTCTACTTCTCTTGGGTGTATTAGCTTCTTTTTGTTCCAGGACTTTCAGGTGTGCCATTAAGCTGCTAGTGTATGCTCTCTCCAGTTTCTTTTTGGAGGCACTTAGGGCTATGAGTTTTCCTCTTAGCACTGCTTTCATTGTGTCCCATAAATTAGGGTATGTTAGGGTATAAGTTATTTTAATGAAAATGCCTTCATTTTCATTAAATTCTAAAAAGTCTGATTTCTTTCTTTAGTTCTTCCTTGATCATGATATCATTGAGTAGAATATTGTTCAGCTTCCATGTGTATGTGGGTTTTCTGATGTTTTTGTTGCTATTGAAGACCACCCTTACTGCACAGTGATCTGATAGGAGGCATGGGATTAGTTCATCTTCTTATATCTGTTGAGATCTGTTTTGTGACCAATTATGTGGTTGATTTTGGAGAAGGTACCATGAGGTGCTGAGAAGAAGATATATTGTTTTGCTTTAGGATGAATTGTTCTATATATATCTGTTAAATCCATTTGGTCCAAAGCTTCAATTAGTTTCACTGTGTCCCTGTTTAGTTTCTGTTTTCCTTTTTTTTTTCCTCTGTGAAGTTTTACTTTATTTGTGTTCATTTGGGAGTGTTCCACACTGTTACAAGGATCACTTGCTTCTCTCAGAACTGCCCCTGCACACTGCTAACTCAATTCCTTGTTCTTGGTGATTTTTAAAAATTATTTCTCTTTTTTTAATTTTCTATGTTTTTTTTATTTACATTCAAAATCATTTCCCCTTTCCTGTTTCCTCCCTCCCCAAAAGTCCCATAAGCCCCCTTCCCTCCCTCTTTTCCCTGATTGGTTCATTTCGGAGAGTGGAGTGTTGAAGTCACCCACAATTATTGTGTGAGGTGCAATGTGTGCTTTGAGCTTTAGTAAAGTTTCTTTTATGAATGAGGGTGCCCTTGCATTTGGAGCATAGATGTTCAGAATTGAGAGTTCTTCTTGGTTGATTTTTCCTTTGACCAGTATGAAGTGTCCTTCCGTGTCTTTTTTGATGATTTTAGGTTGAAAGTCAATTTTATCTGATATTAGAATGGCTACTCCAGCTTGTTTCCTGGGACCATTTGCTTGTAAAATTGTTTTCCTGCCTTTTACTCTGAGGTAGTGTTTGTCTTTGACACTGAGGTGTGTTTCTTGCATGCAGCAAAATGCTGGGTCCTGTTTATGTATCCAGTCTGTTAGTCTATGTTTTTTAATTGGGGAATTGAGTCCATTGATGTTAAGAGATACTAAGGAATAGTGATTATTGCTTCCTGTTATTTTTATGTTTGAGTGGTTATCTTCTTTTGGGTTTGATGAAAGAAGGTTACTATCTTGCTTTTTCCAGGGTGTAGTTTCCATCCTTGTATTGGTGATTTCCACCTATTATCCTTTGCAGGGCTGGGTTTGTGGAAAGATATTGTTTAAATTTGGTTTTATCATGGAATATCTTGGTTTCTCCATCTATGGTGATTGAGAGTTTTGCTGGTATAGTAGTCTGGGCTGGCATTTGTGTTCTCTTTGATTCTGTATGAGATCTGCCCAGGATCTTCTAGCTTTCGTAGTCTTTGGTGAGAAGTCCTGTGTAATTCTGATAGGTCTTCCTTTATATGTTACTTGGCCTTTTTCTCTTACTGCTTTTAATATTCTTTCTTTGTTTAGTACATTTGGTGTTTTGATTATTATGTGACAGGAGGTATTTCTGTTCTGGTCCAGTCTGTTTGGAGTTCTGTAGGTTCCTTGTATGTTCATAGACATCTCTCTCTTTAGCTTAGGGAAGTTTTCTTCCATAATTTTGTTGAAGATATTTACTGGCCCTTTAAGTTGTAAATCTTCACTCTCATCTATACCTATAATCCTTAGGTCTGGTCTTCTCATTGTGTCCTGGATTTCCTGGATGTTTTGGGTTACAAGCTTTTTGCATTTTGCATTTTCTTTGACTGTTGAGTCAATGCTTTCTATGGTATCTTTGGCATCTGAGATTCTTTCTTCTATCTCTTGTATTGTGTTATTGATGTTTGCATCTATGATCCTTGGTTTCTTCCCAAGTTTTTCTATCTCCAGAGTTGTCTCCTTTTGTGATTTCTTCATTGTTTCTACTTCCACTTTTAGATCCTGGATGGTTTTGTTCAGTTCCTTCACTTGATTGTTTGTGTTTTCCTGTAATTCTTTAAGGGATTTTTGTGTTTCCTCTTTTAAGACTTCTGCCTGTTGACCCAAGTTCTCCTGTATTTCTTTAAGTGATTTTTGTGTTTCCTCTCCATGGGTTTCTATCTGTTGACTCATATTCTCCTGAATTTCTTTAAGTGATTTTTTTTTGTTTCCTTTGTAATGGCTACTACCTGTTGATTCATATTCTCCTGTACTTCTTTAAGAGATTTATTTATGTCCTTCTTGAAATCCTCTAGTAGCATCATGAGATGTGATTTTAAATTTAAATCTTCCCTTTCTGGTGTGATGGGGTATCCAGGACTTGCTGTTGTCGGAGAGTTGATTTCAGATGGTGCCATATTGCCTTGATTTCTGTTAGTAACGTTCCTATGTTTGCCTTTTGCCATCTGATTATCACTGGTGTTAGTTGGTCCTGCTGTCACTGGCTGGTGCTTGAACCTCCTGTGAGGCTATTTCTGCACCCCTGGATGATGGGGTTTCCCCTGGTATAGATTGCTGAGGGGCCGCCCTGCTCCTGGGTGTCTTTGGAACCCCGGTGTGCTTTGCCCCAAGCAATGTTATACTTGGGATATCTCTGTGTACCTGGTTGTCCCTGTTTGGTCTGTCATTCAAGCAAAGATGGCAGAGGCTGTGGGACCCCTCTAAGAGGGTCACCCTGCAGAGCAAATGTCCCATGGCAGGACTGGCACACAGATGACCCCAGAGCTGCCCAGCTCTTGGGCACAGGTGGAACCCTAGCTGGCTGTGTCCCAAGTGATGTTCGGATTTTTTTTATTGTAACAGAACAAAGTTAGAAATTGAGATTTTTTTTCAAATATTGGATTGGTAGGTTATAGCAAAGTGGGGAAATCTCTATTATCTGGTGACAATAAGCTTCTGAATTTGTGGGAGACTTAGGTCTGTTTATATATTCTGACAGAATTTAATTAGTAGTCACAGGGTGTCCAGGCACATGTAAAAGTGAGCACTAAAGTTTCCTTAGTAGTCTAGATAGCCTATGATAATTTGATTCTCTATAATAACCTGCCTGTCCACATTTAGCCAGTCAGCCTTATGGAGAACTTAACACAGCTGGGACCCTTTCTTGAGTACTTCGGTCCAAGGCATAGCTCACAAATGCACGTTATACATTACCTTCTTTTTCTCAATCAGGCAGTATTGGGCTGTGGGTCATATGTGCAAGTATTGGAGAAATGGTGGCATGGTGGTGCCCCCAACAAAAGCAAAACTGTCTGGGTGTTTTTCATAGGAACCTCCTATACTTAGAGCATAGTGACTCCTTTCTTTGCAGGTCATTCAGTATCATTGCCTTGCTTCCAGATGTCACATGATGTGTCATGGCCACATCACAATTTCACAATATTTGCATACATTTTCATTCTTATTATTATGTTTATCCTGTGTATATGAGCCTATGCATGTGTGTGGAGGGCGTTGCCGCTGCAGGCATGTGAAAGTCAGAGGATGATCTCTCTTTTCACCCTGTGGTCCCCTCAGGGATCAAACTCAGGACATCAGGCTTGGCAGCAAGAGCCTTTACCCCCTGATTCATCTTCACCATCAATTTGCATACATTTCCAAATGCTCCCAGGCAGGCCAGTCCTGTTCCTATCCCTTAGATCCCTCGAGAACCCTCATGTAATCAGACATATTTTTAACGGCATTATCTCTGCCTTTTCTGGTAATATTCCGATGACAGTTGACTCTCTGGATCCCCTGTTTCTGTCCTCTGTTATTCCTAGGCTACCTGATAGAAAGCCAGCTGGTGCATCCTCTCCCTGAGACTAGGCAGTGGGGACCAGCGTCATGATATACCATTTTGCCAGCAGAGGGCAGCATCACCAAGAACTTCTTTGCAGTTTGATAGTGTGGGTGGACAGTCAGCTTGGGTGTCTCTCTGTTCCCTCTGTCCCTCTTCTCACCTTGCCCTGCTTTTGGCAGTCACACAGAGAAGGGATATTTTCAAAGCGACTCTGTTGTCTCAGCAACTGATGGCCAGGAGGGTGGCCCAGAAAACAGCAGCAGCATTGGCTGGAGGCCCGCCCGCTCTGTCGAAGGGGTACGGAGAAATTGCTATCTCTACCAGGCCTGCATCTGGCACTGCTCTGCCCCTGCAGGAGGTGACTGTCTGGGAAGCCCCTGCCAGCTACCCACTTCTCAATCTTCGCTCACATGTCTCCTCCGTGTGTGCCTGTCCCTAAATGCCTCTTCCCAGAAAGAATCTGAGTCAATCTCTTGTCATTAGATTAGTTCTTGCTAAACTATGACAGATGTCAAAGCAGCTGATGGAATGATTATATCCTCCCTGCCCCCATGCCAACAGGCAAAGGCAGGTAAAGTACAAGAGGGAGAAGGAGGAAGAAAACTATCAGAAGTTCAGAGCCGGGAAATGCTCCATTTGGGCAGTTTAACATCCAGCCTTCCTGGTCGGGAGGTCTTACTCAGTGCTCCTAGTCTTTTGGTTTAATGTTGCTTTAGAATGAAGTACCCTCTCGACTTATTGTCCCTGCCCCAGCCCCGCTCTGGCCCGCCCCGCCCCACCCCACCCAAAACAAAACCACCCCTTGGCTTGGCCCAGTCGCTTTGTGCTTGCAAAAGTCTTGGCTCTGCTGAGGAGATTTTTCTTGGTCTAGACTGGTGTTCTTTCCTGGGGACACTGTCTCTTATATGGTGAGCACATACATTCCAGTTCTTCTTATTCTCAAACTTTCAATCAGTGACTCCCGACATGTCTCTCTCCTGGGGTTCACAGGGGCTGGACTTCTTTCTGAAACCCATGGAAGTCACTCTCAGTGGTCCCCGTGTCTGATTTATTTGGGACCCTCCTATGGAGATTCTACTCTTGCCCGTGATTCAGGGTCCTGGGATGAACTTTTACTCAAGGATATGAGACATATGCTAGATCCCACTCAGAGCCCTTAAAACCCCAGAAAACTCCTCCTTATTCAAGATGCCGAGAAGGCTTCAGGAAGTCATGGAGTCATTTGCACCGGTGGGGACAAATCAGTTAGCAATGTCCCCTCAAAATCACTGTCAAATCCTGGGCGACAGAAAAGTCACTATCTTAGAGTGCTTATGAAATCCAAATTGGTCACCCACATCCAGACAGGAGAGCAGAAATGGGCAGGGTGGGAGGTGGCTGGCTGAGACAGGGAGTGTCTCTGTGGGCTTAGCTTCCTTGGCTCCTCTCTCCAGGCATCTCCTGTCTCCTTCTTCCCTGTCAAAATCGTCTTCCAAACTGACATACAAAGAATACTGATACAGGTGGGAGATAGAGTGGAGTGGGGATGAAGACAGCAGGGAGGTGGGGGTGGGTGGGGGCGGCGCTGGAGAGATGGAGGCTCAGAGCTTCAGAGAGCTTGCTGCTGTCGCAAAGCACCAGAGTTTGGTTCTTACCCTGTTGGGTGACCTACAACTTCCTGTAACTCCAGAGAGGATCTATGCCCTCTCGGGTCCTCATGAGCACCCACACACATGTGCTTTCTCCTCTGTGCATACACATAGATTAAAAAGAAAAAAAAAAGAGATTGTTTTCTCTGGACTCCCCTTTAAAGATATTAGTACAGAATGGAAAGTTTCTGCCAAACACAGGTAGTGAACCCCAGTGAACTCCTGTATACACATCACCCTCCTCAGCCATGGGCAGTCCACAGACTCTTGCACCCCTAAATTATTCTGAAGCAAGCCCTAGCCATTTCTTTTCTCCATGTCCCCTGCTGATGAAGACCTTTTGGTGGCAGGAGAGAGCCCAGGCTTCTTCCCTCTCTGATGTGGTACTGGCCACCCTTTCAGCCTCTATTTCTATCTTTCCTATTAGTCTCTCCTCCTCACCATACTGAACTGTGCTCCCCATCTATTGCTGGGAATAAATATTTCCTATTTCCTTTTCTCAGACCTCTCATTCTTCCACTGCACCTCCGAGCAGTGGAAGACCCTTCTCTGGACCCCCAGATAAAGTCAGCCCCCCCCATGAGAACCAAAGGCACAGAGATTCCTGTTGACAGCAACTATTTCTAGGCAGTATGTATAGCTTGCCACACCCGAGGCAGTGTTCTAGGAGGCTTTCAGTGAACATCAGCTGACCGAACCACGTAAAATGATTAGAGTTTACACACGGGAAGTGAGGCAGAGTGATGTTCCCAGCGTGTAAGTGGCAGAGCTGGAATTACCAGCTCAGGACTCCAGCTGTTTACTCTGGTTCAAGGCTGTACTTGATACCCACCTGCTTCTGTAGTCTCTGCAGACCAGAGCAGATGGTTCTACACTCTATTGCTGAACCCTACCTGGTGGAACCCCACATTTGTTGCTGAAAGCACACAACATAGGATTCTGTGGGCTATCTGGAGAAATTTCAAAGACACCTGCTTCCCAGAGCCAGTTGTAATTCCGATGGTGATAAGGACCCTTAGCTGACAGGGCTCTAAACCTCTGAAATGGATCGTTCAGGAAAGCAGAAACTAAACAGGGACACAGTGAATCTAATTGAAGCCTTGGACCAAATGGAACTAACAGATATATATAGACCATTTCATCCTAGAGCTAAAGAATACACCTTCTTCTCAGCACCTCATGGTACCTTCTCCAAAATTGACCATATAATTGGTCACAAATCAGACCTCAACAGATATAAGAAGATAGAACTAATCCTATGCCTCCTATCAGATCACTATGGAATAAGGGTGGTCTTCAATGGCAACAAAAACAAAAGAAAACCCACGTACACATGGAGGCTGAACAATGCTCTACTCAATGATAACTTGGTCAAGGTGGAAATAAAGAAAGAAATTAATTTCCCAACACTTCTTATGGCCTTCTTTAACAGAGGCAGTCTGCAGCTCTCACATGGGTTGGGAAAGTGGTCGGGGCTGGCTTTACATGCATAGTTTAAAATGCTTACAGGTGCTTCTCAGCCATTAGATATTCTTCAGGTGAGAACTCTTTGTGTAGCTCTGTACCCCATTTTTTAATAGGGTTACTTGCCTCTCTGGAGTTTAACTTCTTGAGTTCTTTGTATATCTTGGATATTAGCCCTCTGTCGGATGTAAGGTTGGTAAAGATCATTTCCCAGTTAGTTGGTTGCCGCTTTGTCTTTTTGACAGTGTCTTTTGCCTTGCAAAAACTTTGTAATTTAATGAGGTCCCATTTGTCTATTCTTGATCTTAGAGCATAAGCTATTGGAGTTCTGTTCAGGAAATTCTCCCCTGTGCCCATATGTTCAAGGTTCTTCCCTAGTTTCCCTTCTATTAGTTTCAGTGTGTCTGGTTTTATGTGGAGATCTTTGATCCACTTAGAATTGAGCTTAGTGCAAGGAGATAAGGATGGGTCAATTTGCATTCTTCTGCATGTTGACCTCCAGCTGAGCCAGCACCATTTGTTGAAAAGGCTATCTTTTTTCCACTGGATGGTTTTAGCTCCTTTGTCAAAGATCAAGTGACCATAGGAGTGTGGATTCATTTCTGGGTCTTCAATTCTGTTCCATTGATCTACATGTCTGTTACTGTACCAATACCATGCGGTTTTTAACACTATTGCTCTGTAGTACAGCTTGAGGTCCGGGATACTGATTCCCCCAGAGGTTCTTTTACTCTTGAGAATAGTTTTAGCTATTCTGGGTTTTCTGTTATTCCAGATGAATTTTTGAATTGCTCTTTCTAACTCTATGAAGAATTGAGTTGGGATTTTGATGGGGATTGCATTGAATCTGTGTATTACTTTTGGTAAGATGCTCATTTTTACTATATTAATCCTGCCAATCCATGAGCATGGCAGATTTTTCCATCTTCTGAGGTCTTCTTCAATTTAGTCATTAGGGAAATGCAAATCAAAACAACCCTGAGATTCCATCTCACACCAGTCAGGATGGCTAAGATCAAAAACACAGGAGACAGCAGTTGTTGGCAAGGATGTGGAGAAAGAGGAACACTCCTCCACTGCTGGTGGAATTGCAGGCTGGTACAACCACTCTGGAAAGCAGTCTGGCGGTTCCTCAGAAAACTGGGCATGACACTCCCGGAGGATCCGGCTATACCACTCCTGGGCATATACCCAGAGGCTTTACCTGTATACAGTAAGGACACATGCTCCACTATGTTCATAGCAGCCTTATTTATAATAGCCAGAAGCTGGAAAGAACCCAGATGTCCCTCAACGGAGGAATGGATTCAGAAGATGTGGTATATCTACACAATGGAATACTACTCTGCAATTAAAAACAATGAATTCACGAAATTCCTAGGCAAATGGTCAGAACTTGAAAATATCATCCTTAGTGAGGTAACCCAATCACAAAAGAACACACATGGTATGCAGTCACTGATAAGGGGATATTGACCCAGAATCTCGGAATACCCTAGACACAATCCGCATATCAATAGATTTCTTAAAAGATGGAAGGAGAGACCCCTGGTCCTGGAAAGACTGGATGTAGGGGAATGCCAGGACAGAGTAACGAGAGGGGGTTGAATGGAGAAAAGAGGGAGGGAAGGGGGCTTATGGGACTTTCGGGGAGGGAGGAAACGGGAAAGGGGAAGTGATTTGGAATGTAAATTAAAAAAAATAAAATAAAAAATAAATAAATAAATAAAAAGGCAAAAAAAATGCTTACAGGTGCCTCTGATTTGCATACAGGACCAGGCTCTTGGTTGGAATGTTTTGTTTTGTTTTTTTAATTCAAGACAAGGTTTCTCTGCATCCCTTGACTGCCCAGGACTCACTCTGTAGGCCAGGTTGGTCTTGAACTCACAGATCTGGCTTTTAAAAATATGTAGCCCAGGCCAGCCTCAAACTCATAATCCTCCTGCCTCCTTCATCAAATCCTACCAGCATACACCATCAGAATGTGGAGAAACAAGACACCAGAATGGAGTTCAAGCAATGATCTAGATATGGAGGAGGAATCTGAGGATGTCGGGGATGGACATGTTCCTCTGTCAACCTCCAGGTTCCTCTCAAGACTATGCCAGGTCAAGGGGAACGAATGCCATTTTCATTGTGATAAACAGTAATTTTTCCCCTACCCCTGAGGTCCAGCCCAGCTACAATTGCTATGGATAGCATGTTCTAGTGAGCTCACTGGAAGAAACAGATACCGTCAAATGTTCACAACCTTCCCTAACCTGAGTCAGCCACAAGGATGTGGGTCATTGTTGTGGGAGGCAAACAAAGCTGTATGTGTGCATTCCAACAGTTTTGTGACTATACGGCTAGGGCATCTCTATTTCTATCTCGTCTCATCTCATCTCATCTCTGTCTCATCTCTATCTCATCTCATCTCTATCTCATCTCTATCATCTCTATATCTCTATCACACCTCTATCTCATCTCTTTCTCTCTCTCATCTCTATCTCTATCTCTCTCTATCTCATCTCTATCTGTATCTTTCTATCTCTGTATCTCTCTGTTTCTATCTATTTAATTTCTGTGGTAATTTTTTTCCCTAGAAATTCCAATATTAAATCCTCAACAAAAGCCTTTAACATTTCTGTGCAATTCTAACTAATTAGAGTCTGTTATAATTCACTGTCTGGCTATGACCTAACCAAAGACTGAAAATCTAAGCCTTTTAAATGAGCAGGCTTCTTTTCACAGTACTTACCTGTTCTGCTTATGATTAAGTCTTCAGTCCTGAGACCTGTCTGCATTGTGATTAGAGGTGGGCCCAAGCTCGGCAAGTTGCAAAACACTTCAGGAGTATTTATCATCCTAAAATAGCAATTCTTTTTTTTTTAAATTTTTTATTCATTATTTTGTTTAATTTACATTTCAAATGTTATCCCCCTTCCCGGTTTCCTCTCAGAGAAGAGAACTCCCCATCCCACCCCTTCCCCCTGCTTCCACAAGGGTGCTCCCCCAACCTACCCACCCACTCCCGCCCCCTAAAATAACTATTCTTAAACATCCACTTCTACAGATGTGTAATGGGACCTTTGAAGGGTGCTGGTACCTGTTTATAGTCTTAATGTGACTGGTTTGTAAGTGAGTCTAGAACTGTCCACTAGCAGGTCCCTCCTATACTCATCTGTGACTGCTTGGGAGAGGCTGCCTGAAAAAAGCTCCTTTGAGCAAAGCTATTGGGAAAATGGCATTGTAACTGATTCTGATATCTGAGAGGGATGAGGGAGCATTAGTGGAATACTTTATCCGGTATTGCCAACTTAACCGTTTGCAAGGGGAAGTTCTGTCTCTGTAGAGGTGTAGAATGTGGTTCATGTTCAAGTTGACCCTGTTGTGTTAACACTCTCCTCTGAGATTTAAATATTCCATCCTGCTGGATGTTCCTTAAACAGGAAGGTAAGAAACTCAAAATAGCTTCAGGAAATTCCTGAAACTGACCAGATTCACTAAGGCCACCCATGTTGGAGTAAGTAATAAAAACCAAGAGTCCCACTTCAGCCAAACGGAGCTTCGGTGCAAAGAAACTCAGATAAGCAAGACTGAAAGGAAGACCCTGAGACCAGACCAGCTTTCTAGATAAAGCAGAAGCCAGCCGAGCTGCCTGAAAAAGGTTTACAAGAGCAGAGGCAGGCACCTGGAAAGGACGTTCTCTAATCTGTTGAGCTGCCTGCAGTTTGCACAGTGTACTACAGCTTCTCAGCTTTTGTGGTCTGTGACCTATGCTGGGCTGGGCTTTGGTGATGCAGCTGCCTTTGAGTCATTTCTCTCCTGTAAGTGGGTTGCTTACACCCACACTCCTGTAACTAACCCCAATAAAACTCACTGGTTCATCAACTTGGACTTTGGTAGTATCCGAACTTGGGTCTGTCATGGGCTCCCTATCTTAGGTGAGTGGAAATTCGTGTTGCATGTGAAAAGTTTTGTCACACAACAGGCCCTAAAGACAAGACTGGCTGAGAAGTGTTAGTGTGTACAAATCACTATGCTTCTTGGATCCTGGAAACTTGGAGAGTACAGAGTTCTTAATGCCCTGCATGAGCCTGACCCAGATAGCAATGGACTGTCTCTGGACTGTGGTTACTGACTGGGCTAGGACTTTAGATTTGCGCGTTGCCTTGGACGTTCTTGATGAAGAGAGGTGGGAATGGTCATCCCTGGATGTGATTGATAGTTTCTGAGGTGTTCAGGATTGTTACAGTACAAGACAAACACAGCTGGGATCCCTGTAGTCACCTAGCTTATTGTGATGTCCCAGTGAAGATGCTTTCAGAATCACAGAGAGGTTATGTAATTTATTCATCATATGAGGTGGGAGGAGAGAATTAACGTGTAGTTCTGAGTCTGCAGTGAGCTAGGTGAACTCACTAAACCCAACAATCTCCAGAGCAGCAGTATAATGGTGTCACTGTGTAGACTTGGAGCCAAGGACTTTGAGTCATCGAGAAGATGGCACATAATTACACAGGAATAGGCACAGGAAGCCAGTGTTGAAGACCTCTGGACACTGACCGTAGCATACTTTTTAATATCATTTCTACATGTTGGTTATTGCCATTTACAACCAACTGCCACTATAAACAAATGCTAAGGGAATACTGAAATGATTTGTAGACTATTAATAAGTATTTCTTCCTATACAAAAATGTGGTTCTGTGTTCCGCCCAGCTGCTGGGGTGTGGAAGCGCAGCTGGGGAGGTGAAAATGTAGGGAGCACACCTGACCGCGGTTACCCTGTGCCCGCTGTAGGGTGCTGGGCTTTAGGGAAGTACCGAGACAATGCTTAGGGGGTGGAAAAATATAGTCTAAGATGTAGGAGGCTGAAGCTGGGATTCCCTGACTCCCAGGCATCCAGGCACCGCTGGAAAACTGCACAGAGGAATTGGAAACAAAGAGTTGGGGGTCCATGGGCCTGCAATGAGGCTGGGACCGGGACTCCCAAACTCCTGGACATCCAGGTGCAGCTGGGATGCAAGGAGTTGGGAATGGAGTTGGGGGTCCGGGGGCGGGGGTGGGGGAAGGTGAAGACTCCAATGAGCCTGGGGCAAGGGGAAAGGGAACTCCGACTTAGCTCATCAGCGATTGTCCTTAGCTTGGCAGTTGTCTGGGGGTACAGAGGAGCCTTCTGTGGGAGGCATAGACAGCACAGCTCAGTAGTTGAAGGTTTTCTCCATGCTCCCCATGGTGTTCTTGATGAAAGAGACAGTCCTTGGTTCCAAACTGTTTATTGGTTGTTCATTGTGGAAAATGGATGCATACCACCTTCTCAGGGTGAACCAGATATTAAATATCTTTTGTAGGGAAGAATGTCCAGGAAAGGAAGCTATTGGCTAAACCCTCAGTGCTCAAGATAACTCATTAACATGGAGAACTCTGTTCTGGACTATGTGACAGATGTGTCACGTGTTCCAGGCCAGGAATCTAGTAGGGAGCAGGAAGATGTCTAATGTCTCAGGTGGGTACCTGAGTGCTGGGGTCTTGGATCTATATCACGTTACTAAGTTTACTGATATGGTCCATTGTCCCACATACAAATAACTAAAATGCTAGTAAGAATTACCTAAGTGGGTCACCCTGTTGTTCACCAAGTTGAATAAGTATTCTCTTCCTCCTCCTAGTCTCTCCCAATGTGTGTGTGTGTGTGTGTGTGTGTGTGTGTGTGTGTGTGTGTGTGTATGGTGTGTATATGTGATATGTCTGTGTGTGTCAGTGAGGGCATCCACATATATTGGTGTGCATGTGGGGGTCAGAAGGCAACCTTGGATGTTGGTACTCATCTTCCACATTGTTTGATAAAAGAGCATCTTCTGTTCTTTTCTGTATAAACCTGGCTACCTGGCTGAGACCTGGAGATTGTGCCATCTCTGCCCTCTGTAGGTGTTAACAGGAACTACAGATGTGTCTGCTATTGTGTCCCGGTCTTACACGTGTTCTGGATATCTGAACTCAGGGTATCAGGCTTGTACATTAAACGCTTTACTTACTAAATTAGCTCTCCATCCTTTCTGCTTCCTTTCTATGATGTTGAGAATAACAACTAGGCATTGGGTATACTAGGTGAGTACCCTAAGGTTGAGCTAAAGCCCCAGCTACCAAGAAGTATTTAAGAGTAGTGAAAGCTATATTTTTAAAAGCTAAGCATTACTAAGAGACTAGTTTAGTTACTTAGGAGGGTAAGGAGAAGAAAGAATGGTTCTGGCACTTGTAAGGGACTTCAGAAATGACTGTGAACTATTAGACATGCTCAGTATGCATTTTGGGGGCTGGAGAGATGGCTCAGCGGTTAAGAGCACTGACTGCTCTTCCAGAGGTCCTGAGTTCAAATCCCAGCAACCATATGGTGGCTCACAACCATCCATAACAAGATCTGATGCCCTCTTCTGGTGTGTCTGAAGACAGCTACAGTGTACTTACATATAATAAAAAAAAAATCAGTATGCATTTTGAGTATTTTCTGTCTGGAAAAGAGTTTGTGTCCCAAAGAAATTAAAACCACTATCAGTATTAGGGAGCAGAGCTGGGGAGGGAAACAAGATGATTAAAATCATAGCAGACAAGCTTCAGTAGTTGCAAGTCCTGAGGTCTCAGGAGAATCACAGGAGAACTTTGTGTAAGGGTTGCAGGCTAATTCATCTTGACCCTCTGTGAACGTAGGAAGATGAATGTATGAGCAAACAGATTACTGAGGTGGAGAAAGAGACTGAGTGTGAGTATTGGTGGCCAGCTGGCTTGGGGCCCTAAACCTAGAGAATTTCTTCAGAACAAGATATGCTGATCAATATGAGCAGATTGTATTTAGAACACGGTCAGGCTAGACTTATCCCTTTTAGCAATGTTTTGTTTGTCTGTGGTGTCTAGATTTCAGTAGTGAAATTAAAAATTTTTATTATTATTATTATTATTATTATTATTATTATTATTATTATTGTGCATGTATGCTATGTGGGGGCATCCATGTGTGTGTATGTGTATGTGTGTGTGTGTGTGTGTGTCTGATTTGTATATGTGGGTGTACACATACCATGGTGTAGTTATGGATGTCAGAACCAACACCGTGGAGTTTTGGTCTCTCATTTCACCTTTGCATAGTCCTAGGGATTGAACTTAAAGCAGCCAGGCTTGTGCAGCAGTGGAGTTTTTTTTTTTTTTAAAAGCAAATATTTAAGAGTTTGTTATGGGCTAGATTTAAACACTACATATTATCACATTTAAACGGGATGCTATTAATATTTGAGGCAGACACTTTTTATCAAATTCCCTATTTTGTGGATGATAAAAATCAAGGCATTGAGATTAAGTTCCCGGATGCTTCTGTTTTCCCATTATCTGATTATTCTGGTTTAGTGCCTTTGTTTGCTTCTTCTTACACTTCCCTTTTACAAGCTGCACGTAGATGGTAAAGGCAGGAGAAAATATCTTATGTGAGTAACAAACCAAAATCCAAGTGTAAATTCACAAGGCTCACTCCCTTCCTGAGGTTCATCCTATGACTGGTTGGTGGCAGTGCAGGCTGGGGGAAGGCTTAGGGTCTGGCTTTTGCGATGCTGCTCACTGCTGCTAATGTGATAAACTGTTACAACTTGACTCACTGCTGAGCTCTTTAACATAGCAGGGTATGTGGATTAAATGCATTAGTAATTCACACTAAATGCATTAGTAATTAACCAGTAACTTGTTGGTGTCACATTAAGGAGGTGAAAACCAGAACAAGCCAGAGAATGAGAAGGAGCCAGAAGATTAGAACAGATTGTCAGAATTAGTTTGGGGTCAAGCAGAGCAATTCAGTCAGAAGCTGAGAGAAGTCATTTTGAATCAGTCAGCTTGGAGGGGAGTTTGAGCCAGAACAGCTGAGTTGAACAAGTCAGGCAGAACTCAGAGAACCAGAAAGGGTGAGCTTACACAGCAGTAAGCCTCCGACACTACAATTACATCCAGTGAGTAGAAGTTACTTTTACACCTTCTTCCCTCTCTTAGCCACTTTTGGATTATTTCAGCATTTCTTACAATACCATTTTAACACATCTATTGGTTTTAAGTTATCTCCTGCCCCTTTGAGACATGGTTCCACTCTGTAGCTTGGGCTGACCTGTGAACCAAGGCAATTACATGCATGCACCATCAAACCTTAATAAAGTATATTAAGATATACTTCATTTCATATTTTAAGTGGTTGCTTTAGGACTAATTACATGTTTAGGGGATTATTACATTTCAAGTTTATTTATTTATTTATTTATTTTTATTACATAAAATTGATACTGTTAACTGCTATGTCAGATTTTTCATCTGTGATAATTTTCCTGACAAAACAAATTATAAGGAGGAATATTAAAAACAAAAGAAAAAACAAAAACAAAAACAAACAAACAAAAAAGGTATAGAAGCACTTACCTTTGGTGTCATTTAACCAAGAGCAAATCCAGATTTGAATTCTCTACTTCATGCTCCTTATGTTTTCTGTCCTCTGTCTGTTGTGTGTTTTATGAGAATGAATCTGGGCCTGCCTGAAGTCTGTCTTGTGAATCTGTCTGACAAAGGGCTTTGTTCTGTATTTGTTAAATAGCACAGAAAGCATCACATAGAGAAGGAATGGAATACTTTACAGAAATCAGAGTTTATAAGGGATTAAATCATTGACTCCAACTGACCCAGATAACAAACAGAATTGTTTATTAATTGATATCCAAATGTTGTGTACAACATTATCTATGCATGCTGTGTTCCTCTATGTTTGCTGCTTTCAGCAAATGATATACATTCATTGTTCTGGTCAGGGGCATGGGATAACACATAATTTAAGGTTATAATTATGTATCAGCTTAGGTTGTGAAAGTGGATTACATGGGAAATCCAAGGTAAGCAAGGTTGGTTATTACATTGTTCTCCTATACAAATAGTAGGACAGCAGTCTTAAGTCTTAAGTGACCTTAGGTATATTAGCAACTCTGGCTGTGAGAGCCAGGAAAAGTTCCAGTTTCTTAAAATGTAAGAGATATTTTCATAGTATTGCACCTAAAGCTAATTTTCTTGGTTCGGGCTCAGGGTCTCCCTTGTTCTTTTCTGCTGCCCCTTTCAGCATTTCCTTCTAGCTCATCTTCATTCCTTTGTGACTTCCCATGGATCCACAAAATAACTCTCTACCAGAAACTCAAAGTCACTATACGGTGGGGACTCAGGGCCCACATCCACCACACTTAGCTAGGACCCAAACTGGAGCAACAGCAGCCCCCCCCCAAACAAACAAACAAACAAACAAAAACCCTGAATGCCCATTATCAAAGATGAGACCAAATAGCTATATCGAGAAAAACCTCAAATGCCATAACTCTAGATGCCTTGATCCTGACACAAATACACAACATGAAAGGAGCCCAACACAATGGGCCTCCTTCCGAAGCCAGCAACAATATTGTAATAGACCCCACGCAAAGCAATGTAGCTGAAACATAAGACGAAAACTTCAAAATAAAAATAAGGAATATGTTCAAGGACCTTACAGAGATATAAACAAGTTCCTCAGTGCAGACTGCGAAAACACAAACTGTTGAGTAAAATAGTGAAAACGATTAGACATAAATGTAGAATTCAACCAAGAAATAGAATTGCTAAAGAAAAGGCAATATTAAATGAAATGAAAACCTCGGGAGCTGAAATGAAATGCTCAGAAGTAATCTTCACTAACAGATTATAGGATATGGAAGAGAGAATTTCAGGTCTGAAGACAAGGTAGGAGAAATATCTCTGTCAAAGGAAATGTTAAATCTAAACGAATACAGGCACAAAACACCTAGGAAATCTGAAATGGTATGAAAACACCAGGGCAAAGGCACAGGAATATTTTTAAACAAAATCATAGAAGAAAATTTCCCCAATGTAAAGACATGCCTATCATTGATACAAGAGGCATAAAGAACACCAGAGAGGACCAGAAAACAAACTCCTTATGGTACAAAATAATCAAAACACTAAAGGTACAGAACAAAGAAAGGATAATAAACTGCAAGGGAAAAAAGACTTGATGGAGAGTCTAAAAGGGCCTGGACATATGTTCTACAAACTCTAAGAGACCGCAGATGCCAGCCCAGACTACTATACCCAGCAAAAATATCAATCAGAATTGACAGAGAAGGAAAAACATTTCATGATAAAAACAAATTTAATTAATTTCGGTTTACCAACACAGTTCTACAGAAGACACTAAAAGGAAAACTTCAGTCTGAAGAGATGATTAACTGTACTCAAGAGGACACAAGATAAAAATAATCCCCAAACAGCAGGAGACACCCAAGTCCTTGTCCTGGGCTCTATGGTGGGCACCACTTTGATGAAAGAATATATGACTGAGAGATGGAAAAGAGGGAGTATGGAGTGGAGAGGTGTGATAGAAAGCAAAGCTCAGAGGTTCGTGCCCTATGGAGAGTGGTGGTACTGGAGACTCAAAGGTGGTGAGGAACAGGTGGATATGAGTCATTAGCCAAAGGGGTCCCAGAGACTCCCCAAACAATCACAGATTACTTCCAAGGCTATTGGTTACCCTCTACAATCTGATGGTAAGGCCCCATAGCTGAAGACATCATTTACTTTTGTCACTGAACATGGAGAAATTGGGCTGGTGCTCAATTAGAGGATTCACCTCCCCCCTCCCCCCCCTGCTGACTATCATTCATGCACTGGAAGGTACTTTGAAAGTTACTGGAGAAGAAAAGTAATTATCAATATCAGTCAGCTCTAAACCTACAACAACAATCTGCCTGCATGATGTACTGGTGTAATAGTGGCACACGTGTTAATTGGCCACTTTTTGATTGGATTTAAAACCCACTTCATGAGATGGAACCTAGACCTGACACAGCTAAGGTGTGCAAGTGTGGAGGGCATTAGAGGGCATAAGGTCCTTGTGTTCACAACAAAGCACCAGGGAAGCCAGGAATGTTAAACACACAGGTTTAGCATTCAAAGGAAGAGATGTATAACCTGTTTCCTACCCATAAGGCTAGGGATGGATATGGCTAGCTTGGTGACATCTGTGCTAGTTGTATTGCCAGGCAACACCCGGGTCCCCAAGACCTTTATGTCAATCTCAGTCATCCTCCCCAGATCCTTATCTTGAGCATTGTCAGTTAACTTATAGAACACATCCTTATGGAAAAGTTACATGAACTTTACAAATGGGACTGGATGTAGTTTATAGCCTGGTGACCTTTATAGTTATCTGTATGATTTGAGACCACATCAGATCCTTCCCTAGACCCTGAAAATATCACATGTAGTCAATCTGTAGAACTTGCCTTTCTAAAAGAGGTCACATGTACTTTACAAAGAGTTTCAATGTAGTCATGCCTTAAACTTCATTGTGCACACAGGAATGAATTAGTTATCACCAGAAAACTTTTTCCCAAACTGTGCTGTACTTAAATATGCCTAAAATAAACTGCTGGTGTCCGACTCTTGAAGTTTGAACTAACACTGGCTACTGAGAGGTGTTGGACTGTCTTCTTGCCTCACAAGGATCAACACTCTGTTGACTGTGGTATTTGCAAAGAATGTCCCCCCACTCCAATTCCCAGCCAAGAATCTGAGACTAGATAGGTCAGGAACCTAGAGAGAAATCTGCTACTATTTTTCTGCTAATGGAATATAGCTATCAAATAACTTAATGACATACTGCTACATTCATAGAGCAAGGGCACTGCTCAGCCCTCATCAGAGAGGCTCCTTCTTACAGTAGATGATGATTTACATAGAGATCTATAACTGGACAATGTGCAGAGAGTGAGAGACTCTGGAGCACTCATCCCTAAGGTTATGTCTGTATCAAACTCCTCCCCCGAAGGCTCAGGGATCTATGCAGAAGAGGAGGTGGAAGGATTGTAAGAACCAGAGGTGGCGGTGAATGACTCTCAGGAAGCAGCATTTGCCATACACAAGAGGGCTGATATACATATGAACTCACAGAGACCAGGGAATCATGTAAAAGACAGCACAAGTAGGGTCCCAGCACTGAGAGTGGGAAGCGGACATGGGTTCCCACCCGTAAGCAAGAAGCTATTTTCAGTTGATACCTGATGGCAAAAGAAAATAAGTTTTCTACAATGCAGTGCCACTGGGTATGTCAATTGCATTCCAGGGCAGACCCTATGCCCAGAAATAGTGGGTCAACTCTTTGTGTGTGTGTGTGTGTGTGTGTGTGTGTGTGTGCGTGTGCGCTTTTTGTTTTGTTTTGGTATCTTTATCTTATTTGTTTTCTCTTTGTTTTGATTTGATTATCACTTTTTACTTGGGTCTGGGAGAGAGGGCATGCCTGAAGTTGGGTGGTTGGAGACTTGGGAAGATCCTGGAGAAGTTGGGGGAGGTATGAGTATGATTAACATACACTGCATAAAAGAAAATATAGAAAGGATATAATTTTTAAATATAAAGGAAGATTTATTTGGAATTAAAATCACATATACTCTCAGACAGTTAAATTATAGAAGGACCTGGTATTCCTATCTCAATGTCTTCAAAGGCTTGAACTCCATTTGTAAGGCGAGACATAATTTTTAAGAGATAATACATGGAGAAGAGCTGAGAAATCCCTCAGGGCCCTCCCTTTTCAACTAAGGCTCTGGAGCATATTTTATGATCTAGATCTGTGTGGGCATTTGAACACATGCTATATGTGAGGCAAACAGAACTGACAAGTTAGAGACTGGAAAAGTTGCGTAGTCTCAAGAACAGAATAATAATGATAGCCATCATCATCAAATCATTATTCTGTGCTAAGCACAGCCATGAGCACTTAATTCAAACAGCCTGGAAACAAAGAGGAATTCATATTCCCAGACTATAGCATAAAGCAGCGAGCCCAGGCAACTTAACTCCAAAGCTGGAGCTCTATCTGCAGCACTGAACTATATCTTTAAACCAGGCTCCATGAACAAACACTCCAGGAAGACAGATTTCTGAGTTTCTGTAGGAAAGACTTTCTATTAGCCAGAGATATTCAGACTCTTCCACAGGAGACGAAGAGGACAGACCCAGCAATGGCCAGAACTACTTGTGAAGCATCTGGTAGATGTTAAACTTCCAGCGGGCAAATGGAGAAAAATTATTTTAGAGATCTTTCTAACTGAAGTTTTGGGAGAATATTTTATAAACCCAGAAAGCTCAGTATTCCGTTTTCTTTCTGGACTATATTCATTTCTCTACATGACATGTCACTCTGACTACAGTAGCAAAGGGAGAAACACCCAGGTGGCTACTTTCTTCTCTTTTACAAGTTTTGCATGTCGTGTCATAGCCAAGTGAGCAGGAGTTAATCAAGCAATGTTGCACAAATGGAATACAAGATATTTCAGTGGCCTTGGGGCTGACAACTCTGGTCTCTTCATGGGGAAAACTAAACCTTAACTCCTTTGACACCCTGGTTCCATTCCCAGGTGAGACATTTCCAAGTCTACCCCTGGGCTAAAGTACAAAACCAGTGTTCCCTTTGTCCATTCATCAAGGGTTCTAAAAAAGCTTTGGGATAGCCTTGCTCTCAATGATAGGCTTTTTCATGAACAAAGAACTGTGATATACTTTTATAAATCTTGCTGGGAGGGTTAGCCTACACCTTCCTCCACTCACAGTTTTACATCCTCTCTGAATGAGTTGATATAAATGAGAGTGCCACTTTATTTGAATGCTAATAACTCGGAAGAGTCACCTTGAGTCTTGAAGTTAGAGAAGCTAGGAAACTGCCTTCTAGGCTCTCAGTTGGTACCACTCTCCCTCTAGGGACGGCAGCAGCTACTTTTCTTGTTGCTGTGATCAAACACTTGACAAGAAGCAGTTTAAGGGGGAAAGGCTTGAGGGTAAAGTTTGAAAAAAAAAGAAATAAAAAGGAAAGGAAAGGACATGACTGCTCCTAGGTATGGTGGAGGAGAAAGTTTATCTACAACAAACTTCTCTTTCAGAATAGGATAAATCTTGTTCTCAAAGGATTTACCCAGACCCCGAGGCTGACTCCAAAAGGATAAGGAAATATTCAGGGATTAAGGAAAAGTATGTAGAATATTGACTGAATTTTGTGATTTATATCTGTTGGGAATGAATTCTGGAGATCTGAAAAGATCTCAGGTGTTTATGATCTTTTGACTCTTGGTTTCCTTCATGGGCCTCTGATAGTCACATAACACAAATCATGACAGTCTTGAGAAATTGACTTTGGAATCAGTTTTACTAATGAAGCATGTTTAAATCTCAATCTTGATTTCCTTAAAAAAAGATTTATTTACTTATTTTATGTATATAAGTACACTGTAGCAGACTTCAGCCATGCCAGAAGAGGGTATGTGGTTGCTGGGAATTGAACTCAAGACCCCTGGAAGAACAGTCAATACTTTTATCCACTGAGCCATCTCTCTAGTCCTGCCCCCCAATTTTGATTTTTTTAAAAGCTCACTATTTTAATACTGAGGATATTTTGTACACAGTGCTTAGGCAAAGAATTTGTAGAAATTATTAGCATAAAAATAAAATTGACGAAGTTGGGACAGCCAGGTTCTGAGACAGACAGGCATAATATCGCTTGGGTCTCGGGCGGCTTGTGTGTATGCGGCTCCCAAGTGCTGGGCTGATCTGCAGTAACCACCGCGCCAGCTCTGCTGTGGGACTTCTGCCTGGCAGAGGGACCCCGCACTGGGCGGGAGCCTACCAGCTTTCCTTCCGCGACCTCTGTTCCCGCAGACTGCACTGAAGAGACAGGTACCCAGGCTCTATCCCCAATATAACATCACTTGGGACACGGCCTGTTGGGGCTTCCGTCTGTGCCCGAGAACGGGTCAGCGCTGTGGTCGTCTGGGTGCCAGATCTGCAGGCCATCGCGTCTGCAGGGTGAGCGGCGCCACACAGAGTGTGCAGAGTGCACTCCGCCATCTTTGCTCCAGTGGCCGGGAAGTTGGGACAGCCAGGTTCTGAGACAGACAGGCTTAATATCGCTTGGGTCTTGGGCGGATTGTGTGCACGTGGCTCCCAAGAGCTGGGCGGATCTGCAGTAACCAGCATGCTAGCTCTGCTGTGGGACTTCTGCCTGGCAGAGGGACGACCCCTCCCCCCCCCAGGAGAGATCACACACCCCTGCACAGGGCAGTAGCCTACCAGCCTCCCTTTGGCGACCTCTGCTCCAGGAATCCACTAGGCTGAGCCTTTGGATGTGCAAGGACTCCCCAATATAAGATCACTTGGGGCAAGGCACATCAGGGCTCCAAAGTCACTCAGGAGCAGGCAGGCCCCAGAAATTGGTGCCAGGGGAATCCTGGTAATCCGGGGGGGGGGGGCAGAAATAGCTTTGCAGGCTCACAGCAGGTCCAACCAACAGCCAGTGGCAGCAGGACCAACTAACATCAGAGGTATCCAGATGGCAAAAGGCAAACGTAGGAATGTTACTAACAGAAATCAAAGTAATATGGGACCATCCGAACCCAACTCTCCAACAGCAGCAAGTCCTGGATACCCCACCACACCCGAAAGACAAGATCTGGATTTAAAATCACTTCTCATGATGCTATTAGAGGATCACAAGAAGGACACAAATAAATCTCATAAAGAATTACAGGAGACCATGAATCAACGGTTAGAAGCCCTTACAAAGGAAACACAAAAATCGCTTAGAGAAATGCGGGAGAACATGGATCAAAAGATGGAGGCGCACAAGGAGACAACACAAAAATCGCTTAACGAGATGAATCAACGGGTAGATGCACTCACAAAGGAATCACAAAAATTGCATAAAGAAATGCAGAAGAATATGGGTCAACAGACGAATGCCCATAAGGAGGCAACACAATTGCTTAAAGAAATGAATCAACAGTTAGATGCCCTTACAAAGGAAACACGAGAACTGCTTAAAGAAATGCAGGAGACAATGGATCAACAGATGGATTCCCATGAGGAGGAAACACAAAAATCGCTCAGAGAAATGCAGGAGAACGTGGGTCATCAGGAAGAAATCCTGAAAGAGGTAATGCAAAAATACCTTAAAGAAATACAGGAAAATACAAACAAACAAGTGAAGGATCTCAGCAAATCCATCCAGGAACTAAAAAAGGAAGTAGAAACAACTAAGAAATCACAAAGGGAGACAACTTTGGAGATAGAAAACCTTGGGAAGAAATCAGGAGTCATAGATGCAAACATCAACAATAGAATAAAAGAGATGGAAGAAAGAATCTCAGGTGCTGAAGATTCCATAGAAAGCATCGACTCAACAGTCAAAGAAAATGCAAAATGCAAAAAACGTGTAACCCAAAACATCCAGGAAATCCAGGACACAATGAGAAGACCAAACCTAAGGATTATAGGTATAGATGAGAGTGAAGATTTGCAACTTAAAGGGCCAGTAAACATCTTCAACAAAATTATGGAGGCAAACTTCCCTAACCTAAAGCGAGAGATGCCGATGAACGTACAAGAAGCCTACAGAACTCCAAACAGACTGGACCAGAACAGAAATACCTCCCGTCACATAATAATCAAAACACCGAATGTTCTAAACAAAGAAAGAATACTAAAAGCAGTAAGAGAAAAGGGCCAAGTAACATACAAAGGAAGACCTATCCGAATCACATCAGACTTCTCACCAGAGACTATGAAAGCCAGAAGATCCTGGGCAGATCTCATGCAGACACTAAGACAGCACAAATGCCAGCCTAGACTACTATACCCAGCAAAACTCTCAATCACCATAGATGGAGAGACCAAGATATTCCATGATAAAACCAAATTTTCACAATATCTTTCCACAAATCCAACCCTGCAACAGATAATAGGTGGAAACCTCCAATACAGGGAGGGAGAGAAACAACACCCTGGAAAAAATGAGATAATAACCTTCTTGAATCAAACCCAAAAGTAGATAACCACTCAAACATAAAGATAGCGTCAAGAATGGCAGATGGCAATAATCACTATGCCTTAATCTCTCTTAATATTAATGGTCTCAATTCCCCAATTAAAAGACATAGACTAGCAGACTGGATACGTAAACAGGACCCAGCATTTTGCTGCGTGCAAGAAACACACCTCAGTGTCAAAGACAAACACTACCTCAGAATAAAAGGCAGGAAAACAATTTTACAAGCAAATGGTCCCAGGAAACAAGCTGGAGTACCCATTCTAATATCAGATAAAATTGAGTTTCAACCTAAAGTAATCAAAAAAGACACAGAAGGACACTACATACTGATCAAGGGAAAAATCCACCATCAAGAACTCTCAATTCTGAATATCTATGCTCCAAATGCAAGGGCACCCTCATTCGTAAAAGAAACTTTACTAAAACTCAAAGCACACATCACACTGCACACAATAATAGTGGGTGACTTCAACACCCCGCTCTCTGAAATGGATCGTTCAGGAAAGCAGAAACTAAACAGGGACACAGTGAATCTAATTGAAGCCTTGGACCAAATGGAACTAACAGATATATATAGAACATTTCATCCTAGAGCTAAAGAATACACCTTCTTCTCAGCTCCTCATGGTACCTTCTCCAAAATTGACCATATAATTGGTCACAAATCAGACCTCAACAGATATAAGAAGATAGAAATAATCCCATGCCTCCTATCAGATCACTATGGAATAAGGGTGGTCTTCAATGGCAACAAAAACAAAAGAAAACCCACGTACACATGGAGGCTGAACAATGCTCTACTCAATGATAACTTGGTCAAGGTGTAAATAAAGAAAGAAATCAAAGACTTTTTGAAAGTTAATGAAAATGAAGGCACAACATACCCTAATTTATGGGACACAATGAAAGCAGTGCTAAGAGGAAAATTCATAGCCCTGAGTGCCGCCAAAAAGAAACGGGAGACAGCATACACTAACAGCTTAATGGCACACCTGAAAGCCCTGGAACAAAAAGAAGCAAATACACCCAAGAGGAGTAGAAGGCAGGAAATCATCAAACTCAGGGCTGAAATCAATCAAGTAGAAACAAATAAAACCATATAAAGAATCAACAAAACGAGGAGTTGGTTCTTTGAGAAAATCAACAAGATAGATAAGCCCTTAGCCAGACTAACCAGAGGGCACAGAGATAGTATCCAAATTAATAAAATCAGAAACGAAAAGGGAGAGATAACAACAGAAACTGAGGAAATTCAAAAAATCATCAGATCCTACTACAAAAACCTGTATTCAACACAACTAGAAAATCTTGAGGAAATGGACAATTTCCTTGACAGATACCAAGTACCAAAATTAAATCAGGATCAAATAGACCATCTAAACCGTCCTATAAGCCCTGAAGAAATAGAAGTTGTCATTGGAAGTCTTCCAACCAAAAAAAGCACAGGTCCAGATGGTTTTAGTGCAGAATTCTATCAGACCTTCAAAGAAGACCTAACACCAATACTCTTCAAACTGTTCCACAAAATAGAAACAGAAGGAACACTACCCAACTCGTTCTATGAAGCCACAATTACACTAATACCAAAAGCACACAAAGATCCGACAAAGAAAGAGAATCTCAGGCCAATCTCTCTTATGAATATCGATGCAAAAATACTCAATAAAATTCTTGCCAACCAAATCCAAGAACACATCAAAACGATCATTCACCACAATCAAGTAGGCTTCATCCCAGGGATGCAGGGATGGTTCAATATAAGGAAATCCATCAATGTAATCCACTACATAAACAGTCTCAAAGAAAAAAACCACATGGTCATCTCATTAGATGCTGAGAAAGCATTTGACAAAATTCAGCATCCTTTCATGCTAAAGGTCTTGGAAAGATCAGGAATTCAAGGCCCATATCTAAACATAGTAAAAGCAATTTACAGCAAACCGGTAGCCAGCATCAATCTAAATGGAGAGAAACTTGAAGCAATCCCACTAAAATCAGGGACTAGACAAGGCTGCCCTCTCTCTCCATATCTTTTCAATATAGTACTTGAAGTTCTAGCTAGAGCAATTAGACAACAAAAAGAGGTCAAAGGGATACAAATTGGAAAGGAAGAAGTCAAACTATCACTATTTGCAGACAATATGATAATATACTTAAGCGACCCAAAGAACTCCACCAGAGAACTCCTACAGCTGATAAACGACTTCAGCAAAGTGGCCGGATATAAAATCAACTCAAGCAAGTCAGAAGCCTTCCTATACTCAAAGGATAAGCAGGCTGAGAAGGAAGTAAGAGAAATAATACCCTTCACAATAGCCACAAACCATATTAAGTATCTTGGCGTGACTCTAACCAAACAAGTGAAAGATCTCTATGACAAGAACTTCAAGTCTCTGAAGAAAGAAATTGAAGAAGACCTCAGAAGATGGAAAAATCTGCCATGCTCATGGATTGGCAGGATTAATATAGTAAAAATGAGCATCTTACCAAAAGTAATACACAGATTCAATGCAATCCCCATCAAAATCCCAACTCAATTCTTCATAGAGTTAGAAAGAGCAATTCAAAAATTCATCTGGAATAAGAGAAAACCCAGAATAGCTAAAACTATTCTCAAGAGTAAAAGAACCTCTGGGGGAATCAGTATCCCGGACCTCAAGCTGTACTACAGAGCAATAGTGTTAAAAACCGCATGGTATTGGTACAGTAACAGACATGTAGATCAATGGAACAGAATTGAAGACCCAGAAATGAATCCACACTCCTATGGTCACTTGATCTTTGACAAAGGAGCTAAAACCATCCAGTGGAAAAAAGATAGCCTTTTCAACAAATGGTGCTGGCTCAGCTGGAGGTCAACATGCAGAAGAATGCAAATTGACCCATTCTTATCTCCTTGCACTAAGCTCAATTCTAAGTGGATCAAAGATCTCCACATAAAACCAGACACACTGAAACTAATAGAAGGGAAACTAGGGAAGAACCTTGAACATATGGGCACAGGGGAGAATTTCCTGAACAGAACTCCAACAGCTTATGCTCTAAGATCAAGAATAGACAAATGGGACCTCATTAAATTACAAAGTTTTTGCAAGGCAAAAGACACTGTCAAAAAGACAAAGCGGCAACCAACTAACTGGGAAATGATCTTTACCAACCTTACATCCGACAGAGGGCTAATATCCAATATATACAAAGAACTCAAGAAGTTAAACTCCAGAGAGGCAAGTAACCCTATTAAAAAATGGGGTACAGAGCTAAACAAAGAGTTCTCACCTGAAGAATATCTAATGGCTGAGAAGCACCTAAAGAAATGTTCATCATCCTTAGTCATTAGGGAAATGCAAATCAAAACAACCCTGAGATTCCATCTCACACCAGTCAGGATGGCTAAGATCAAAAACACAGGAGACAGCAGTTGTTGGCGAGGATGTGGAGAAAGAGGAACACTCCTCCACTGCTGGTGGAATTGCAAGCTGGTACAACCACTCTGGAAAGCAGTCTGGCGGTTCCTCAGAAAACTGGGCATGACACTCCCGGAGGATCCGGCTATACCACTCCTGGGCATATACCCAGAGGCTTTCCCTGCATGCAATAAGGACACATGCTCCACTATGTTCATAGCAGCCTTATTTATAATAGCCAGAAGCTGGAAAGAACCCAGATGTCCCTCAACGGAGGAATGGATTCAGAAGATGTGGTATATCTACACAATGGAATACTACTCTGCAATTAAAAACAATGAATTCACGAAATTCCTAGGCAAATGGTCAGATCTTGAAAATATCATCCTTAGTGAGGTAACCCAATCACAAAAGAACACACATGGTATGCAGTCACTGATATGGGGATATTGACCCAGAATCTCGGAATACCCTAGACACAATCCGCATATCAATAGATTTCTAAGAAGATGGAAGGAGAGACCCCTGGTCCTGGAAAGACTGGATGTAGGGGAACGCCAGGACAGAGTAACGAGAGGGGGTTGAATGGAGAAAAGAGGGAGGGAAGGGGGCTTATGGGACTTTCGGGGAGGGAGGAAACGGGAAAGGGGAAATGATTTGGAATGTAAATAAAATAAAATAAATAATAATAAAAACAAACAAAAAAAACTAAAAAAAAATAAAATAAAATTGACAGTTGCTAAAATAACTATGGTGAAATATAGAGTCATAAAAATTATATGGAAGGGTTTTGTGTGTGTGTGTGTGTGTGTGTGCACATGTGTGCATGCATGTGTGCATGTGCATGTGTGTATGCATGCATGCCTCTGTGTATGTGTGCGTGTGGGTGGGTGGGTGGTGTGGTGTGTGTGTGTGCCTGTGCATGTACGTTGTTGAAATTTAGATCTCTAGGATATCAACTGGGTTTTGTAGAAATGGGGATTTCAAGTAGCTTAAACTTGATAAAAATATTGATGTAGACACAAGCCCCATGCTTAGGCGCAGGCTGAGTTCGCTCCTCCTTTATTCTTTGTGTTCCTATTTTTCCCATTTTAAAATTTCCTAAGGGAAATTTACCCCGTGAAAATGTCAATAAAATAAAAATAGCCAAAAAAGGTCTAACTTTATTTCATAAGGAATTGATGAAAGACTCCATCAGCTTCATGACTAAACTGAAGTCAACATTGTGGAAAGTAGCCTGCCAGTTTTCTTATACAAAGATGGATACAGAGCTTTTAAACATCATCGCATTGAATATGGAATAAAGATACCTCATTTCTAAGAAGTAGGATTCATTTTGGGAGGCAAGGAGATGAGAGGAATGTAGGAATCATGCTTTCCTTAGATGGGGTTAAGCTGATCAGCTGTGTTAAAAATAAGAGGTCTTCATTCTTGCTCCAATGGGCAATCTAGCTACCAGGACATTAAAGATCTCACATTGGAGTATACCTTTGGGGATGTACTGTCTCTCCACTTTTAGCTTGTAGAAAACTTTGGAGAAAATCAAGGATCTGTCCAGGGAGAAACCCAGAGACTAAGCACAGTTTTCAACCAGGTGATATTGGTTACTTGGTCTGGGACAAGGAAGGTGTCATCTCAAAGCTTAAGTTCCAGTATCTGCTGTTCACACAAGAGACCATTTGAGAAAATAATGTCAAACGGGTTTTCCTGCTTGATTTTTGTTGTTCTTTTGAGATAGGTAGCCCTATCTCAAAAGTACCTAGATAGGTACTCTGTAGCCCAGGCTGGCCTGGCATTCAGTATGTAGCCCAGGCTAGCTTTGAACTCATGGCAATGTTCCCACCTTAAGTCTCTTAACTGATGGGCTTATAGGCCTGAAGCACTACACTCAGATTCCTGCTTGAATATTTAATGTTTCTACTTTTGGCAGGATATGGAGTTGTGTGTGTTTGTATGGGAGTTAGTTCTCAGTTACATGACATTAGCAAGACTATAGCAGGGGCTACAAGGCAAGGACTGGCTGAGGTGCAGACATCTTGAGGTAGTGAATTGAAGTATATCAAATAGAACAGTAGTACTTCTCAACAGGGGCAATTTTATTCTATAAAATTTATCTCCTGATATTTTTAGGAGAAATTTGGCAATGTCTGAGCATTTAAAAAATGTATCTGGTACCTATAGGGTAAAGCATCCCATAATGCACAGGATGGCACTTACCAAGCCATTTTCCAGCTTCAAATGTCATTAGTGTCAATGTTGAAAATTATGTGATAGAGGTGTTGGGAACAGAAGGTTATAAGGCTCAGTTTATGTTTCGATAACTTGGTGTTGATATGGATATGTGGCATATGTTGGATAAACATGGCTGAACACTGGGCATAGGGGAAGAGGGCTATGACTCAACACAAAATGTCTGACACTGAATGTCCAGGCAGCCCCAAGTATACAGTGATGTAATCTGTAGTTTAACTATCTTTTTGACACTTTTGTATGATTCCATAGAAATGTGGGTTTGAGGTCAGGTCCCTGGATCCCCCTAGCCTCTGCCAGCCTGCTTATGTACATATATCTGTAGATCTGTAGTATAGTAGAGACACAAAGTTGTTAGTAGCAAGTTTGGAATTGTAATCAGGATAAAAAAGTAGGAAAAGAATAAAGAATCCCACGAAACAATATAACCCTATGTGGTAAATACATACACATGTATACATACATACATACATGTACACACACATATGTACATCACATTGTGGTTTAGGAATCAGTTTTATAATCTCATCTATCTGTCTGTCTGTCTGTCTGTCTATCATCTATCTATCTGTCTGCCTGTCTGTCTATCATTTATCTATCATCTATCTATCTATCTATCTATCTATCTATCTATCTATCTATCTATCTATCCATCTATCTATCTATTCTCTCTCTCTCTCTTTCAATCAATCAACCAATCAATTGATCAATCTCTATCATCTATCTACCTCTATCATCTATCTGTCTGTCTGTCTGTCTATCATCTATAATTTATCTATCATCTATCTATCTATCTATCTATCTATCTATCTATCTATCTATCTATCTATCTATCTATCTATTCTCTCTCTTTCAATCACCCAATCAATTGATCAATCAATCAATCTCTATCATCTATCTACATCTATCTATCTATCTATCTATCTATCTATCTATCTATCTATCTATCTATCTATCTATCTATCTATCACCTATCTATCTATCATATATCATCTGCTATAAACCCAGGTGGGACTGCTAAATTCACATACCCAAGTGAGGGGACAGGGACTTTAATAGAAAACCTATCAATGCTGACAGGAACACAGCTAGTAGACGTCAAAACCAAGCTGATGATGATAAGTGTGGTCCAGGCAAGGAGAGGGTACCATGGGCAATGAGATGGGACTGGGCTCAGAGTCAATAGTGCAGTACCACCAGCTATGGTTCCAGTAGACCTGTCCTGGTAGTGTTTGGGATCCCAGGACCTCAGTGTTATGCCAGAGGTTGAATCTCTAGATGGTAAATGAAGGATGTGACTCAGTTATCTTACCTGCTCCAAGACAGCAGATCTGCTCATTGGTTGTGTGACCTTTCAAAACCTGGAAAGATGCTATAAAAATGTGGAGATGAAAAGAAACCAAGTTCATAAAATCCACACTGGTGTGGTTTAGCAATCAGTTTTATAATCGTTGGAGTATTTTACGTATATTTTTATTTCAAAGTGTTTGAAAGAAATTCAATACAGTGGGTAATTTCATTAAAATTTGAAATGTGCAATTAGGTCTAGCTAATGACTTTTAAAGGTAGAGTTGGCTTTAATATTGTCAACAGTATTAAAATTCTTATGGCAATCCGGTTTAGTATAGCCTTTAAATTTGATTTGCTGTAAGAATTGCTTGTGACATTGTTAGATTTTGCTATTTTGGTTTGTAAATCTATCTGGTTTTTGAGGCCACTGAGAGAAACAGATGTGTATATCAAATGCTGGAGAGAATTCAATAACTCAATTCATAAATTAATCATTGAAACTTATAAGTCAATTAGTCATATTCAAATAAAAACGTGATCATATATATTTATATAAAAACATTAGATTTATCATGAGATCTTTTTTCCAGTCTTTTTAAGACAGGGTCTCATACACCTGAAGTGGTTTTGAACTTACTGTGTAGCTAAGGATAACCTTGAGGTACTGATCCTCCTGCCTGCACTTTCCAAGTGCTGAGACCACAGGTGAATAGCACAATTTTTTTCCTGTTTTTCATAACAATATGTCCAAATTGACCTCAGAAACAGGTAACAGTGGTTTTTAATATATCTATTAAAAACGTCATTTCCTAGCCATAGATTTCTTAGTGAACAAATGGCCACAGACACGTAAAAGCTCAAATGAGACCAGCAAACATTCAAGAGATAAAAGTTACAAGCAACAGTAACTCTGTTTCCCCATGCCAGCTTCTGGTTCCTACCATGAAACTCCCACCACTGAGTGTATATTTCATGAGATGCTGAGTGTTGAGACTTAATGCAGGTAAAGGTAGCCCCATCCCTGCCCCCACAGAAAAAAAACCACACTCTTTTTGGAGTCAATTGTTTTATTATTATTACTTTTACACTGAGGAGACTTAGTTACATAAAGTGTATTCAGTAAGTTATAAGTAGTACAAGCACAAGGATGCAGACAGTGGAACATGGAAGAAAACCCTTTATCAGAATGAGACCACGTGACCCAAGCACATCACTCCAAACAGCCTATGTACAGGTGCCATCCAAATTCCAGTTGTGTATAGACAGAGTCACAGAGTAAATGACACTGAGTCGCGGTACATCTAGCCAGCCAGAGAAAACTGCTCACAACAAACACAAAATGACAAAGATGACTTTAAAGTGCATCCCCTGGAGTCCGGAGGGGTGAAGACAGGGGCTAAGATGCTTCTTTAGAATGCAGGCAAACAAAGGCCGAGTGAGACCCAGACTGCTCCTAAAAAGATCCTTCACAAAAATGGCATTCTGATATGTTTGGATCTTTCCAAAATATATTCCTTTAAAAATTCTAAAAATTGCCTTATTCTTTTGATTGGCATAGTTACAGTACATATTTATGGGGTGCAATATCATGACGAAATCTGGGTCATTGGTTCTACTGTAGTGTATGGAAAAGGTTTGGTTGGCAGTAATTGATTGCGCATCCCTAACAGAAGATCTTGAGCACAGTTTTATATTTTTAACATAACCCATTTAAAAGGCAGGTTATACCTTGTAGGGTATATATATCTATGTTAGGATCAACATTAATAATATTTCTGTTTTAAAAATATATAACTTATCTTTTCTTTTGTTCTAGCAGTGGCTTCATCAAACCAAGAGGATAGTGTTTGTTACTCTTATTTTTTTTTTTTGAGACAGGGTCTCATGTAGCCAAAGCTGACCAGGAGCTTCCAATACTCCGGCCTCTACCTCTCCACTTCTCGGATTGCAGGTATGCCAGTGTGCCTGGCTTGCAAGTCATATTTTTTTCATGCACCTCTCTGAGTCTGCAGTGTGAAGATGGAAGCTGTTGCTATGGGGACTTGAAAGAACAAGGTTAGGTACAGGGACCAAATTGGACTCTCCTGAATTCAACCAGAGGTCTCTCTATTCTTGATGGACAGTCTCTTTGAGAACCTTGGGCCTCCACACAGCCTGTGATAGAGGAATGTCACCGACTCTGCATTCAGATATTTTTCTTTAGGACAAATTGTCTGTTCAAACCTAAGATTATGGATGGGGTTGTTCTATTAATGCTGGGGCTTATGTAGATGACTTAGCCACCCTGCTGTGGTGGACTGTTCTAGGCTCTTATTTGCCCTCTAGTCATCACCTCAGCTTTCACTCCGATTACGTTACTAAGTGAAATATTAAGGGTTTTAGTCTTGAGAACTTCTGTCCATATCTATACATGAACAACTCACCATCCCCAGTCAGAAACTGTGTTTTGACAGAAAAGGAAATTAATGACCCAGCACACCATGAAGTCTGTTGTTTTTGCTTGTCCTCCCAGGGATGGATACAAATATAGGTGTAAGATATTATTGACAGGTTATATATCTGCTTGCCATTTTTATAAGGGAACTCTTTAGACACACCGTGTATTTATATAAAAACACAAGCACATCCTAACTTTTTTCAGGTATGTTTGCTAATCATCCATTCCAATCTCCATGTGGGTAAATCTTGTTTAACATAGCAAATGGATTCCTGAAAAATTAATCTAGGATTTTTTTAAAAGAAAATATTTTCAGTGCAATAGTGGAACTTGCTGTTTAAAGAAACCATGCAATGAGCTGCTTTGGAAATGAAGAATTCTTCCATGAAATGAATAATTCCTTTGATTTTCAAAGTTTGATTAAAATACACACCTAAAATTTTTTAGTCAATTAGGATTGTCTAGAACAGTAGTTTAAGTAATAAAAACGGAACAGATAAACTTCATTTTACAACGAACAACACACAGAATGACCCGTGGACTGTTTATTGACTATATCCAGAAGCCCTGAATATATGCATTATTGGTATTTTATGGCTTTAATTAAGACTATCGTCTCTTATGAAATACTATAAAGTGCAATATTAAAAAAATTAAAAAACCCAAAAGGCATCCTTTGTCCTTCAGTTTTATCCTGATGGTAAGAATTGGAGAGTTATCCAGTTAACTGGCAAGGAATTTTCTGACCTCAATTCACACATGCAATTTCGTCCTGGAAATGATACTTCATTTTTCCTTTGTTTGTGTGTTTGTAACATGATTTAAGAAAATTAGTATCTCTTTTGGCTAGCTGAGTGTTTTAGAGACCTGTCAGTGTGCAAAGTCTTCATTATTTATATATCTATTATGAAGAAATTGCAACTGAAGAGAAAATTCCCATCCTTTGGTGACCTGTTTCCCAGGTCAGGAAGTGACCTTACTGTTTCTATGAATCTACTGCACAAGGAAGTAAACGCACTATGGGACTCATAAAAAGAGGAGCTCTAACCCTTTCTCTGACCTCCCATTTGAAATGACTTCTCCCCAGGGGATCAACGTAGGCAAGCACAAACCCAGAGCCTTGGAATGATTTAATGTGGCTCCTTTCCGGCTTCCCTTTTGACTATATGGAACGAAGATGCAAGATACAAAAGGAGCTGCAACCTCGACCTCACCAGCCCTCTACGATAACGCTATGCCCAGTGTTCATCTTGACACCAGACAACCCACTCCTATTGGTACCGTATTCAAGTCAACTGGTCCTTGGAAGGTATTTGTACTATTGTGCACCTCTGTGGTTACAGATTCTGCCTGCCATTCAACAGCAATTAGAGTGGGCTCCTCTAGGGATTAGTCATGCAGGTGCTGTCGAGGGTAAAGGTCTAGAACTTTTGAATATGTACACTGAGGAGGAGCAGTGACAACAGCAGGAAGAAAAGGAAGAGGAGAGAAAGGAGAAGGAAGAGGAGAAGGAAGAAGAAAACACCTAAACAAGTGAACAAAAATTCAAGGATGCTTCTGATGGAGATAGGTACAGGGTCCTACAATGGCAGCTTTCAACCTTGTCATGGATAAAGATCAAAAAGTGTTTAAAAGCAGTTGACCTCTGTCACAAAGGGAACACAAAAAACCAAACCAAACCAAACCAAACAAATAAAAAAAAGGGTGAGATCATCAGTTGTAAGGTCTCAGTGTTAAGCTGGATGGGGACTCTTCTGTCAGTGTTAAACACTGACCGTGGTTACACTAGGAACTCTTTGCTGATATCCCATGATGACTTACCAGTGGTCCTTTGTACTATGCTAACCAGCAGACAGATTCTCCCCAGTGGAATCAGTCTCTAGTGGGAGCCCATGCAAGTCCACGGCATTCCTTCATCCTTAGATATTTATTAATTTCCCAGTCCAGCCCATCAGTCTTTTAGGAAAAAGTGCTTTGGCTTAGGCACCATGCTTTTCCACTCAGTCTATCACCGTACAATAATTTGAGCACAGGTGCCTAAACTTTCAGGACTAGTTGGTGTCTCAAAGTCTGGCTAGGTCATGCATTTGTTTGTCCTTTGTGTGGCCCTCCCTCCCACCCTTTCTTAAGAAAAGACTCACAAACAAGATTAAAGACTTTGGTGCCATTTAGGTAGTTTAAAGCGAGGTTGATTGTCGATGTGTGAGAAAGGCATGTGGATGCATGCTGTCTGGGCAGTCTACGTGGGAAGCAAGCTAACTTCCAGATATAGTGAGCACATCTGCGATTGCACAGAAACCTATGTCCTCCTTGCTGCGGCACCACAGTCTCTGTGGACTCAAAGTGGCCAGTGACATAAGAGAAATAGCTTGAAGGTACAATAATATGTATTGGATCTGAGCTGGCTGTATTTCCTTTATTGCTTTTCTTAGCTATATTTCAAGGAATATGAAGCTGTGAGATTAAAAAGGACCACAAAGATCCAAAGGCAGTAAACGGAACTCCGACAGACACTGGGGCAAGGCACAGGTACCTTTCTTTCCTGAGTCCTTCTCAACATGTGCTTTTCAAATAAATGTAGAACATGTATAGACTCTAGTAATTGTTTTAAAATGTCTGCTATTCATAACCACTTTAAACATTATAGATATATTTGGCTGCTTTCTTAGGAATCCTATTACAAATAAATTATTTTCTCTCTCCCCTCTCCCCACTTTGAGTTTTGTATTTTTCTATCAACTCTCTCTTCATGGGAAGACCTTGTCTGCTAATTGAAAAGAATGTTACGAGAGGCATCTTGGGAATTGAGGATGACAGCTTAAAAATTATTAGGCCAATACGTAAGAGTGGGTATTAGTTTCTATAGCACGCTTTTTCTGGAACAGACCTACTGTCTGTAACATGCTACTTGCTGGAGTACCAATATTTCTGGGTGCAAGGAAGAATAGAATTTGTGTGTTGTGTGCCTGTGCATTCAAGAATGTATGCATGCATGTGTGTGTGTGTGTGTGTGTGTGTGTGTGTTTGTATGAAAGCCCACTGAGCCGGGCAGTGGTGGCGCACGCCTTTAATCCCAGCACTTGGGAGGCAGAGGCAGGTGGATTTCTGAGTTCAAGGCCAGCCTGGTCTACAGAGTGAGTTCCAGGACAGCCAGAGCTATACAGAGAAACCCTGTCTCGAAAAATCAAAAAAAAAAAAAAAAAAAAAACAAAAAAAAAAAAAAAAAAAAAAAACAAGAAAGCCCACTGAAATTCTCTGAAATGCTTCATTCAGACATGCATTAAACCCTATCAGACGCTTCAGTGCAATTCTCTCAATAGAATACTTCAAATTCTATCTTCCCCTCTGACTGGCCAGTAGCTCCAGCAGTTGTCTCTTCTGTGATCAATTTTCTGTTAAGGTGGTCTGGGTGTGGATAATCTTCTTTTACAGACCCTATCTTACTTCATCTCAAGTCTCAGAGGCATTTAAAAGATGTGGGAAGTAGTGGTGTAGGGGAGTCGGCCAACTCTCTGGCCAGGAGCAGATATACGTTAATGTTACCAAAAATCCAATCACGGAGGCAGCCGTGTTTTGCTGAAAGGCCCCCAAACTACCTGACTCGTGACTTCCCTATAAAATAATTTCTAATGGCCCCTGTCAGAGGCCTTGCAAAGCATTTTCCTTGAATATGAGATGGTCCTTGCCTTTTTTCATGGCACTAAAGTATGGCCTCGGACATTCTTCATCATCTGCTGAGCTGATGAATAACCCCGTCTCTGAGCCTCTGCACATGTACTCTACCCTGCTGACTCTGTCTGGCATGCTTAGGTCTTGGGAAGTTGAATAACACCATTAATCTCATGCTTCATCCCATCAGAGACTGGCCCGGTCCAGAGGGCAGGTGGATGTGTCATGGACACTCTCAAATGCAAATCTAGGAGTTTCTATTTTAGGTTTCTTAGTCTGAACCAAGTCTCTCTCCTGTTCCAGAGTTGCCTAAGGCTATAGGAGAGGTGACAGCCAGTGAGACTGGCTTGGTTTTCTCTGAGCAAATGGACCCATTTTGGGTACAATTCCTTTATTTTTAGGATGAGCAGTAAAATTTTGGCTTGAACTTTTGTTATTATTTGATACCCTGCTCTGAAAAAGCAAAAAGTCAGCAGTCTGAAATTTTTTCCCCATGCCTCTGGTTGCTTATTTTTGCTTTTCTGAAAGCAAGCAACAGGGACACAGCTGGCTATTTCCTACATTGGGTTGGAGTGTTTGGAAGGTATGCAAACGTTTGTGTGTATATGTGCACAAAATAAAAAAAAAACCCTTTTGTTTAAAAATGTTCACTTTGGTCAGTGTGCATGAGTTTCCTCTTCCTTGACTGTCAAATTTGATGCTCTTTGCTTTGGGATTCCAAATGTGATTGGGCCAATAGGGTGATGACATCATTGATATTGCTTGTCAGCAGACGTAGTACACTTGCCCACACTGACATGCAAGAAAGAAATTGGAGATGATCTGAATCTATCCTGTAGGAAGCAGTTTTACAATGATATGAATGATTCTAGGACAACATATGGCCATGTAGCCACACACTCCCCAACCAAGGCAGCATGAGCCAACAGTGGATGGTGCCTGCACCTCTCAGGGACAGGGAACATCATGGAAGTGGGAGCTGGCTTTGGGAATGCTGTCTGCTCAAAGCAACATTTGTTAAAGACCACAACCCTCCCGGCTCTTAGGCACCTGGAGTGTGCTTCCTGGCTTCTTGTTGAGGAAGGGATGGTAATCGCAGGAGCAGAGATTCTATGACCTTTCTTTCTTTACAGTCTATTTGTAGTTGTTTTTTTGTTAAAAAAAAAAGTATTCGTTTTAAGCAATAAACCAACCGGAAATCAGAATTTATCCAACAATCATTATACCCTCATCCAAGCAGTCAGGATGAGAATCTGAGATTCTAAAACTGAAAACTCGCTTTTCCTTTGTCTTTTTCTGTAAGGAAGCGACCCAAATGCTTGCCCCATACAAAGTCCAACCCTTGATAAATGGGGCATGGATTTCTCTTTCACCATTGAAATCTTAACTCTGCATTGTTGGAGAGACTTGAAAGCCAGTTTCTTAGGTGGCAGACCTTTTTACTTCTTGTGTCCTCAGGGGGCCTCCACTTTGAAGTGCCTTTAGCTTATGAGTGGAGGGAGGTGATGAACTTGTGTCTGCCTACTGTCACCAAGTTCTGTAAATGGAGCATCTGTGGATGGAATGCTCAAGTTGAGCTGGGATATTGGGTTACCCGATCTTTTTTTATTCAGCTTCGAGTTCTGCATCCTGCCTCCCTGTGCTAAGGGGTGTTTACAACAGTCAGAAAGACATAATGCCAAATCAGGATGTGAATACGTGGTGGTGACATTCTCCATGTATGATGTGTGCCGATTTACATGCAGGTGGCCACCCTCTATTCACCTTTTCAGTTGATCTTAAGGAGAAAGCATGGTTTAGGGAAATGGAAAAACTCTGCATAATTTTTCAATTGAATATGCTGCCAACCAGTCCCATTTTCTACTGAAATAAACCCGGGGGAAGTCATACAAGACGTCAGACAGAGCTTGGGGACACTCGGTGAATGAGATGACCCCATATGAAGCTGAGCAAGATATTAGTGACTACTTCAAAGTAGTGTAAAGAAACGATGGAACACGTATCGTCCCTACTGTGCTTGGAACGCTAGAGCTCCAGATCGGGTTGTGATGGGAGGCGGGAGACAGTTGTTGCAACAAATGTTGCATGGGTCTACATACCAAATCCGTGACACAGGACTTGGAAACTGTTCTGGGGTTGGGGGGTGGGGCACACACCAAATGGTTAAATGCCTCTGCAAATGAACCTGAACAGCCTCAACCAAACACAGTCAGTCTTTAGTTTTGATCTACTGGGAATGATCTTTAGACACTGCAGCCCTTTGTGACCACACTGAGAAATGCTCTAAGGAGCTATGCCCTTATGTTCCCATCGGGTAGCAACCCCCACTGAGCACCTCTGCTGGATGGTGATTTTCAGCACACATCTCAGCGCTCTTGGCAGGACTTTGGACTGTGTGGGAGCCCTTGGCATTAAAGCGTGTTGAATGACAATCACGGCTAAGAATGCTCTTGTTCATTTGATGACAATGGGCCATGCACTGAAACATGATAGGTTCAGTTTATATAATTTTTGCTGTCCTAGAAAAGCACTAATTTGGTTTTTCATTCATATCATCTACTTGCATGCTGCGGCATTACAAGAAAACAAAACAAACCAAAACAGCCTAACCCTCAGCAGATTTCCCCTTCGTTGTCACCCAGTCTGAGTTCCACCTCTATCTTATGGAATCCAGAGGGTCTCAGAGCACCCCAGTGGGGATGAGTAGGGTGATTCTTTTTGGCTTGTGAGAGTATTTTAGAGGTTCTAACTGGGCTCCTACAGACTCCCTCTATTAAGCTCTCCTTCTGCAAAGAATTTCACTAAACTTAGAACATCCAAAGCAGGCTGGGGTCCAGAGCGAAGAGCACTTTGCCTACTGATTCTGTTAATTCAGCTTCTGCACTTGAGGGGCAAAGCACAAACTGAAGGTTGAAGGTTGATGCCCCTCTTCAAATAGGTACTATAAATATACTAGAGCTATCCCTGAAAAGATGCATTTGCACTTAAATATATGTTTTTTATATATATAATTTTTCTTTATGTTTGTGTACAGTTATGTATTAATCTATAGATATAGGAGGAGAGGTATTGTACAGAAACAGGCAAGATTTGTATGCTCATGTGTATATATTTATAATATTTATATTTATATGTATGTATAACCTCTGTCCTCTTTTGCATCATCATAATGAATGTACCTCCGACCAGCGAGGAGTACCTGTCAGTGGTGATGGAGAGACGGTCCTCTTTGTCTCTTACACGGAGTCATTTCATCAGGCAAGGGCGAGGTGCCTGTGAAGTGAATGACCCCGTGGGAATCCATCCTTCCTCCAACCTTCCAAGGAGGGACACTTGCCTCCCAGGGCTGTGCACAAGCTGCCTCTTCTCAAGACTGCAAGGAGCCTGGAGCCCAGAGCCGGGAGGGACCATCCATGCTGTTGGTTTAAGATATGGCTTTTCCACTAGATGGAGACAGGGCACTCGAGAACTTTGTCTTCCAGGAGGACGCTGACTACCAGGAACACGAAGTAGAGGCCAAACATGATGAAGCCAAGGATTTTGTTCATCCGCCATTTGCAGAGGGCGATGGAGAGAATGACAAAAAGCAGCATGATGAAGAGGAGGACAATGGCACAGAAGAGGCCATTGCTGCTGACAGTCACTGGCTTGAATCTGTGGATGATGGTGTAGAGGAGCCAGGGCAGTGGGAGCCTGAGAGGAAGAGAAGCAGGCAGGAGAAGAGGAACAGGGAGCCGTCAGGTGTGGTGAAGAAGCACCAGAGGATACCTGTCTATGGCTCGAGGAGGCTGACACTTTAGGGTCTCTAGGACAAATGATTGGCTCAGGAAACTATGTAGAGAAGTCGAGAGACCCTTGGACTCTTGACTAATTTCCTGACTCATTTATTCTCTAGTGGACAAGATCAAAGATGTGACTGCTGTAGTGACCTCTGAATTTGACTCAAATTAGTTTTTGTTTTCTTTCTAGAGGAGATTACAACATGCTCTCAGCCCTAAAGGTAAACCAAGATTTGCATGGGGTCTGGGGAGGACAGGGCATCAGAAAAAGGGTACAGGCATGAGTGGTAAAAATGGAGAAGAGAGGCTCTAATTTTTGGAATGGAGACAGTAACAAGGACTTCTTTGAGAACTTAAAATGCAATAAGGTTGCATGGTGGTGGCGGGGACCAAGGCACAATCTCCAGTCTGAAGTTTATTCTGGGAAGAAACTATTTACTAAATTTAGTAAAGTTTATTTACTAAAAAGGATCTTGGGTTGGGCACAAGTAGCACATACCTTTAATCCCAGAATTCAGGAGGCAGAGGCAGGCTTGTCTCTGAAAGTTTTGAAGTCAGCCTGGTCTACAGAGTGAGTTCCAGGACTGTTAGAACTACATAGTGAGACCCTGGTCTCAATCTGTAGTAAAAAAACCCACCAACCAACCAACCCACCAACCAACCAACCACCCCCCCTCCCACCCACCCACCCACCCACCCAACCAACCAAAGGGTCTTATATTTATAATTAATTTTTAAAACATTATTATAGATCTTCCTACTAGATTTCTTGCTTTGAACTGACTTTTGAAATCTGACAACAACCATTGTTTCCTAATCAGAGTGCTGATTTTGACAATCACCAGGAAGAACAGTTGTTGGGAACATGTAGGAGTTAGTTAACTGAGCCCCGAGGATAAAGAAACATGGCTGGAAATATCTGGTTCCAGTGGTGTACCGCCACTTGGAGGCAGCTCCGTGGCATGCAGCCAGTTCCCAGCTGAGTGTGGCTAGGAGGGTTCAGGTGTGGCTTGGTGTCTGGGATGTTGGGGAGGACTGCAAAGTTTGAACCACGAAGTTTTCTAATGGAAAAGCAAATAGGACATAAGCATGCTTTTCTTTTCTCTTTTCTTCTTTTCTTTTCCTTTTATTTCCTTCCTTTTTTTTTTTGCTAATAGTTTTGAGCAGCCACATTATGTATATGCATTTTTGAATTCCTAGGCCTAGCATGTGTAGACACATAGGGGGTGCTATGCTGACTTAGGCAAAGCTCAAGTGATTGACAGCATGGCCTGTGATGTTAAAACAGATCTTTGCTCACTAAATCCTGCATGGGAGATGCTTACTTCATTGTAATTCTTAGATTGTCGTAGTCTCTTTCTTTTTCACACTACAGAACATTCTCCCTTCCCCTCCCTCACTGGGCACACTCAGGTGAGTATAAATCTGTGAGCAGCAGAGCTGACAGATACAGTTCATCCCAGAGCAACTCCTGTGAAAACACCCATCTATCTGTTCATGTGATAAACATTTGTGAGATGCTATGCATTGGACAGTGGGCTAGGCTTTGGTGAGTTCATTAGGGAGATGCTTGAAAGGCTCTCAGACTGGCAGGAAGAAATAATCATAGTGAGAATATAATATGCAAGTTCTATAAGAGCAGGAGTCCTGGGGATTTTGACAGACCCTGGAGAGTTTCCTGTAGACAGATGAGGAGGCTCTTTAATGGGCAGGCAGCAAAGGCACAAGGCCCTAGGTGAGGGCACCTTGGTCTTTGACAGAAGATTCAGACATTGGAAACTCACAGTTGGATTGTACTCTGAGATAGAGTACTTGCCCTCAGAGATCCTATTTTAATTCCATCTACCAGCTACACTAGCTCTGTGCCTTCTAGTTTCCATGCAGAAATGAGGTTGACCATACATAATCCATATTATGGTTGTGTGTTTTAAGTTGTTAACTCTAAATAAGCACTATATGAACAATAACAGATACATGTATAGTTGCTTAATAGAAAGGAAAAAGAACAACCTTCAAGGTGTTCAATGATGGTGCGTTTTAGTGAATGTCCCAACTTCAGGGTCAAGAGCCCTATTATCCTGAAAGCATAGAGGACTCTGTGACTTAGCTTCTCAGGAACTGACATTCAGGGTCATTTTTCAACTACTTTTGACAAGTTATATGAATGGGAAAGATAACAGTGTCCCTGCCAATCTGACTCATTACAGATTATTTCTACCAAGAACTCTAGTTTGTTTAGCTTGGAGAAAATGTCTTATCTTCTGCCTTTCACAAAACCCAGGCTTCCAGTAGTTTTCAGGAAAGGAGAAAGAATGTCAACATTGGGTCCATTTGTGTCCCAAACTGCCTTTGAATCCAATCTTGCCTGGTCAAGTTAGTAATTAGAGAGTAGAAAAAAATACCATGAAACTACCAGAGGCACCCCAACCCTACCTGGCATGGTCATACTGTGTGCTGAGGGTACTTATGTAAATGAAAGTCTTATTTTCTAGACCATTCTGTATGTAAGGATTTGTTTGTGCTGGCCATAAAAAGTCAGCTGGTTTAATGAAACAGTGCTCCCAGGCTTAAGTTCAGTTGACACTTGAGAAGTTTTGGGTTAGAGAGCCAGCTCAAGTTTCTACAGCTTCTAGGAAGTCAAAGACAGGTGGAGCTGGTGCACATGCTTATAGAATACTTTACTCACCCCACAGTGATGTCAAAGATGTTGCTTCCAACAGAGCTGGACACAGCCATGTCTCCCAGGCCCTTCCGGGCCACTATGACACTGGTGATGAGGTCGGGGATAGAGGTCCCAGCAGCCAAGATGGTCAGACCCATGATCTCTTCACTAATGCCGATTGTCTCTCCAACCTGGATGTCACAGCAGGGACAAATGTGAGGGTTGGAAGTCACAGAACTCAGCATCACTATGTGACTCCTTTTTAATGAGCCCTGCCTCTGTTTTAGAATAAGTGTTGATACAATAAAAATGAACAAGCCATAATCACCGATAAAGGACTTCATACTGCTTTAACATCCCAGGAAGTCAGAGATGTGCATATGAAGATCAAACAGATTATGTCAAATAGTAAAGAGCTGTAGAGACTCTGAGTTCAGCAACCATACTGTATCTTCTCAGACAGCGTAAGGGACACTGCAAGATTCATATAAAGAGCCAATGGATTTTGAACCTAAGGCCAGCACTTGACAATGACATCAAGTCCTAGGGCCCTCTAATCTCCTATTGATTGTTAAGGTAGTGTCTAAACTTTTTCTTAATACCTCCCATTATTTTTATCACTCTTAAACACTTATAACCTGTATTGCTTCCACAGGGACCTTGGCAGTGGGTGTACTCAGGTTTGGAAATATGAATCTAAATCAACAAAACAGCTATGTAGAACCAACATCAAGGAATCAGGGGGCCTCAGTCCCAAACTGTCTTAAGGCAATTTATAACTGTTCCTTGTACAGTGTATTGACTTTTGCATTCCTAGATATTAAGTAGGGATTGTAATACCTTACAAGGAGGTTGTGGGCTAAATGACAGTTTGCAAATAGTGTATCATTATTTAAAAATGAGAAGGTGCAGTATTCTTTTTCATCAAGGTGTTTATTTAAGACTGTTGAGCTGTGTTTGGAGAATTGGTCTAGCCTCAGCTAGAAACTCCATCCATCCATCCATCCATCCATCCTGGGGATCAAACTCAGGGCATTGTACATGCTAGGCAAGATGTCTATTATTAAACTATACACGAGGGGGGGTGAGGGAGGGGAGAAAGAGAGAGAGAGAGAGAGAGAGAGAGAGAGAGAGAGAGAGAGAGAGAGAGAGAGAGAGAGACAGAGACAGAGAGAGAGAGATGCTGAGGGCCTTGCTCAAGTCGAAATAAAAACACTGAGGTAGACAGAATCTTGACTTTCTTCAGCTGGGCCTTAGGTGAGAGCAAGATGCAGCCAGGCTTGCCTTTCTCCACAGAGCTGTCTAACAGAAGCTCTGCTGATTTGACTTCTGACCACAAAGATAAGCACGGAGAATAAGAAAATCCTTTTCTGAAATACTCCTGGCCTGTACTACACTCAATATTGTAACAGTTTCAAAAGGCAAACACATGATTAACCCGTTGACAACCAAGACTAGAGACAAACAAGGCAGATTGGTGGCGAGCAGCCTTACCTGGTGTGCCCACCACACCATCAGATACGAGAAAACTGCAATCCAAGTGATGGAGCCGAAGAATGTGACTGGGAAGAACTTCCTGGAAGCCTGCGAGACAAGCAGAGCCGAGAGTGTCAGCGTTGCCCTCTGTGGCACCTTTCGGGCTGTGGTGGATCCACAGCCCAAAGCCAAAGCCATCTTTGCTATTGCCATGATTTCTCCCACATTCCTACCTCGTGGCCGGATTGCCAACCAAAGGATGCTACCTTCTCTAATCAACCTGGGAGAGGAAAAATTCATTCTAGGAAATTAAAATCAGTGGAAGCTGAATGGTCGCAGAACTTGGTAAGACATTTTTATCTCTTCCCTCCCCTCCTCCTCCTCCTCCTCTCCCCACTTCTCTCTCTGAGACAAAGTTTCATACCCTAGGATAGCTTAGACAGCCCAGAATTTACTATGTAGCTCAGGTTGGCCTCAGATCCTAATTTCATACCTCAGCCCTTAAAGTGTTGTGACATGTGCCACTGTGTAAGGCTCTGGAAGCCACTTGAGAGAATGTCAGTTCATGCCTGCAGCTAGATGCCCAATGTCCTCTCCCCCTGCCCTTTATAAGGTTTGGATTCTCTGTCATTTTTTCCATTAAACTTCTTGCATCCTCCCTCTATCTCTCCCCCCACCTTTTTTTTTAGGCCAGAATCAGGCCATCAGAACCTGTTGCCAGCAAACCATGTGTCATAATAATCTACATGCCAAACCCCTTATGTGACTGATTATATGGAACAGAAATGGGAAGGATCAGGAAGGTGGAAAATAATTCATCTTGGAGTCCCATAAATTATCAGAAAAGCCACTGCCACAGATAGGTGGTGATAGCTAGTCTCTAGGACACTAACCTCACACATCAGTTGGAGTAGACAGAGGTGGAGATGTCCAATCATAGCAATCTCTAAGGGGAAGGGGGCAGGTCAGGTACATTCTTGGGAATGTGTTTCCTCCTGTGTGTTACTCTGACGTATATTACAAGTTCCATTCTTGTGACACTTGACTTTGTGTCACCTTGGGCTTGTATAGTGTGAGAATACTTGGAGTTCCCTCAGAACATCAGTCAAAAATCAGGCACTCAGAAATGTAGTCTTTCAGGACTAACAGGATAGCCTAGTGGGTAAAGGTGCCTGCTGACAAGAAAGACAACCCATGTTCTCTCCTTAGAAACCATGTAGTGAAAGAAGAGAACCAATTCCTACCAGTTGTTTCTGATCACATGGACTAAACAATGAACAAACAAACAAATACATAATAAATGCAATATTTCTTATTTAATCCCATTCCCAGGAAATGGTGGTTTGTGCTGAACTAGTTTCTGCTGATTCCCTTGGTGGAAAATGTGAGCTATACTTAGACAACAGAATGCTGTTTGAGAGCCTACCACCCCTTATTTTCTTTTTAAATTGTCTAAAACATTTTTTATTATATTCAACACTATGTGTGTGTGTGTGTGTGTGTGTGTGTGTGTATTTATACCAAGCATAAAAATGATGGACATGTTATTAATTGAACATAAATAGATAAAGTCTTTTTGTTTGTTTCTAGTAGAGCTTAAGATCTTGGCTCTTATTGTGGTACAAACCCAAAATAAAAACAATTTTTGGACAATGGAGTTCATTGTAATAAGGCTGTATTTCAATGTCCCTCACATCACCAAAGGATTTTACCTCCATAGTATCTAAGTTAAGAGTTAACAGTTCTGCTGTGCCAATGAATGAATTGTAGGCACAATTATTTGGATACAGGTTTCCTGCTATGGTCAAAGCTATTTGACTTGAGTGATTATCATCATTCTCAGCCCACAGGGGACAGGTTACATCCATTTAAGAAATGGTGTGTGGTTCGAGGCCAGCCTGGTCTACAGAGTGGGTTCCAGAACAGCCAGCGTTATTCAGAGAAACCCTGTCTCAAAAAACCAAAACAAACAAACAAACAAAAAAACCAAAAAAAAAAAAAAAAAAAAAAAGAAATGGTGTGTGTATTAAGATGGTCTATCCACGAAGTCATTCATCAACTGTTTCAATGAACAATGGTTCTGCTTGGAGGGTGGCACAGTCATTAGGTGAGGGTAAGATTCTGGTTCATTGGCTGTGATGATTTTGAAAAGCATTAATCTCAGAAAAGGAGTAACTTATAAGGTCATCTTCAAAATTGATACAATAACTATAAATATCAAGCAAAAATTCAGTCTCACTCTTTGTTGTTCTCTTACAAGCCACCTCCTAAATTAATTGTCTATGTTTCTTTTGGCTGTATAAATAATTTTGAAATATGTAAACTGTTCTGAAAACCAGACTATAGTATAAAAACATCAAATAATCAATCCTAATAATAGAGAGGCTGAGATAGGAGAAGCATGATTTCAAGACCATTATGTGGCACACAGTAAGACACTGTCACATACAAACAAGCAGAAAGTGTATATGGATTGTACAATATTGGACCTATTTCTCCAATTACCAAATTAGAGAGACCACTGGATGACAGTCAACAAATTTCTAATTCTTCACATTTTTGAATTTTAATCTATTAGGATATGTTAGTAATATTAATTTTAATTTTAAGAGATATTAAAGAAAAGTGATTGTTACTTCCTGTTATTTTTGTTGTTGGAGGTGGAATTATGTTTGTGTGGGTTTGTTGAAAGATGACTTTCTTGCTTTAGTTTCCTTCCTTGTGTTGGTGTTTTCCATCTATTATCCTTTGTAGGGAAGGATTTGTGGAAAGATATTGTGTAAATTTGGTTTTGTCATGGAATATCTTGTTTTCTCCGTTTATGGTAATTGAGAGTTTTGCTGGGTATAGTAGCCTGGGCTGGCATTTGTGTTCTCTTAGGATCTGTATGAGATCTGCCAAGGATCTTTTAGTTTTCATGGTCTCTGGTGAGAAGTATGGTATAATTCTGATAGATCTTCCTTTATTTGTTACTTGACCTTTTTCCCTTACTGCTCCTAATATTCATTCTTTGTTTAGTGCATTTGGTGTTTTGATTATTATGTGCCTGGAAGACTTTCTGGTCTGGTCCAGTCTGTTTGGAGTTCTGTAGGCTTCTTGAATGTTCATGGGCATCTCTTCCTTTAGGTTAGGTAAGTTTTCTTCTATAATTTTGTTGAAGATATTTACTGGCCCTTTAAGTTTGGAATCTTCACTCTCTTCTATACCTATTATCCTTAGGTTTGGTCTTCTCATTGTGTTCTGGATTTTCTGGATGTTTTGGGATAGGAGCTTTTTGCTTTCTGTGTTTTCTTTGACTGTTGTGTCAATGTTTTCTATGGTCTCTTCTGCACCTGAGATTCTCTCTTCTATGCCTTGTATTCTGTTGGTGATGCTTGCATCTATGACTCTTGATCTCTTTCCTAGGTTTTCTAACTCCAGGGTTGTCTCCCTTTGTGATTTCTTTATTGTTTCTAATTCCCTTTTTAGGTTCTGGATGGTTTTGTTCATTTCCTTCGCCTGTTTGATTGTGTTTTCCTGTAGTTCTTTTTTTTTTCATTTTTTTATTGAAAAAGGAATTAAAAACCTTTTATGATAAAATGGAAGATTTACATGGAAAATAATTCTGACAGAATTGAAGAAATATATAGAAAAACACGTTAAAATTGACAATTTTCATGGAAAATTAAAGAGTAAAATGGTAGACATAAAACATTGCTAAGTTAATTGAAAAAGGAAGTAGAAACATTTTATGATAGAATTGAAGATTTATGTGGAAAATATTTCAGATAAAATTGTAGAAAAATATAGAATAACATGTTAAAATTGAAGATCATCATGGAAAATTACAGATAAAATTCCTTTTAGATATTCAATTTTAGCAGAAAATGTTTATAATTCCAATTTCAATCTACTTAGAAATATTTTTAGGCCAACCATTTTATCTGTATAATTTTCCATGAAATAGTGAATTTTGACCTGATTTTCTATATATTTCTTGAATTTTATCAGAAATATTTTCCATTTAGATCTTCAAATTTATCAGAAAATGTTTATAATTCTACTTTCAATCAACTTAGAAATATTTTTATTCCTGTAATTCTTTACGGGATTTTTGTGTTTCCTCTTTAAGGGCTTCTAGCTGTTTACCTGTGTTCTCCTGCATTTCTTTAAGGAAATTGTTTACGTCCTTCTTAAAGTCCTCTATCATCATCATGAGAAGTTATTTTACACCTGAATCTTGCTTTTCCAGTGTGATGGTGTATCCAGGACTTGCTATGGTGGAAGAATTGGGTTCGGATGATGCCAAGTAACCATGGCTTCTGTTGCTTATGTTTTTATGCTTGCCTCCCGCCATCTGGTTATCTCTAGTGCTACCTGCCCTCGCTATATCTGACTGGAGCCTGTCCTTTCTGTGATCCTGGTTGTGTCAGAACTCCTCAGAGTGCAGCTGTCTCTGTGATCCTGTGATTCTGGGATCCTGTGATCCTGAGATCCTGGGTGTGTCAGAGCTCCTGGGAGCCAAGCTGCCTCTGGGACCCTGAGATCCTGGTGTGACCAAGCTCCTGGGATCCTGTGTTCCTGGGCGTGTTAGAGTGCCTGGGAGTGGAGCTTCCTCTGAGAGTTGTGAGCCAGGCTATGAAGTTTGCGCCCAAGATCTGTTCAGGGCACCGGTCCAAAAGGACGGAAAGGAACCTGTGCCACGGGTCTGGCGGAGTTCCTGCGTGCCTGGGTCTAGCTGGTCCCAGGTACTCCGGGTGTTGCTACAGATGTTGTGTCTTCCTCACCTCTGATCCTGTGAAGCTGGGCGTGTTAGAAAGGCATGAGTGTAGCTTCCTCTGGGTGTTGTAGGACTGGCTGCAGAGTTTGTGCCCAAGGTTTGCTCAGGGCACTGGCCCAGACAGACTGTAAGACCCTACCATCCCTTCTTGCCAATGCTTTTGATTTCAAAGCTTTCTATGCGGAGAAAAACACACATCGTGCTTTGATAATGTTATCCAGTTCAGGGCAGTGGCGCCTGCAGTTCATGTAAATAGGGGAAGTGGCAGTTGTTGGAAGAGCTGCCATGGAATTTGAAGGTTCGTTGGAAGAAAAAAAATAAAGTCGTGTGTGACAGTCTTAAGTTTGAAGCACAGTGATAGTTTAGGGTTCCAGACAAGGCTCTCTGTAAATTTCAAGCTTTGAGTAAGTCCTTTTTATTAGCATATTATTCACACATCCCTTAGACTTTACAAGAGTCTTTCCTCTCTTCCAATGGCTGCTGCTTTGTAGAGGAGCATTCTCTGGGGTGACCGGAAGACCAAACGGGTGTGCTCAATTGGGAGAGGGCATCATTCCACATCGAGCAGGCCAGAAACCACCCTTAAATTCTTCCCTATGCTTCTTCTCCTTCTTAGAAGAAAAGTATTTTGGATAAGGACTCTGGTCTCTCCTAGAGACCTGAGCACTTCAATAGGTGATGGGGAAACACTTCTTCCCCACCCCCCTGCCCCTGCCCCCTAATTGGTGCCTACACTTTCGATTCCCAAAGCAGATTTTTTGAAGGCTGGGAACTGGATTCCTGAGATAAGATTCCCACACCAGAGAAGACACCGAGTTTGTCCAGGCAGGGTCCTGAGCTGACTGGACTTCCCGGCCTTTTCTTTCTGATGGCTAGTTATTGTTTCAGGATGCAGGTCTCAGTCTCCCAGGATCATGCTCTGTCATGGGCAGAGACAGGCAGTGATAGCCACATAAGGCTGCCCCTGACTCCGGTAGCAACTAGATCAGGGCCCTGCATGTGTCCCGAGAAGCACAGAGCTACTCTCTACGTTCTGCTGAGACGTCCATTCCTCGTGCCCTGGAGTGTCCTCATAGGCTGTTCTGTTTCCAGCCTTGCATATTTACTAAGTGTATACTTTTATTTTTCATTTAATACATTTAAAAATGTCCCCTTTGCATGTCTGTTCACTGAGAAGACATCATCAGTCAGAATCAAAATACTAAGATTCCCTCATAACACTGAGCTGTAGAACATTCCCAGGCAAATTGACAAAGCCAGGGGTGAGACTAGGGATATAAAGGAACCAAATGGAAACCCAATCCATTAGTGAAAACTTGCACAATTCAATATTTGATACTTAAGATTCTTAATTAGGATACCAATTAATAATTAATAGGCATCAAAAAGCACCAAATGCTGAATCAGAGGCTTATTCAAAAAACAAATATTCTTAGGTGAATTTCAGGGTCCTCATCATATACTAGGAGCAGGTAAAGATTAGGTACCTACTTTGTATACAGATCTTCAACTAGAGATGAAATTCAGGTCAGCTGACTACACAGTATGTGTGCCTAACACTTCCCGAAGAAAACAGGGCCCAAAACTGCTCAAAATACACACAACCACAGGCATCACAATCATCACCATCATCATCATCATCATCATCATCATCATCATTCCAGGATCTATTCTCAAAGCCAGAAAATTTTTTAAAAAAGCATCTAGGAGACAGAGGCCAGTGCTCCAGCTGTTTGGCCATCTGCCTCCCCAACCTCCCATATTGTTCTTGCTTCGGAAGTTGCAACCCTTCATGCACCAGCAGCTTGGCTAATTGTTTCTCTGTCAAACTGCCTTGCCATGCCCAGTCTCACAACCCAGGAAATCACTTCTTTCATTTTGGTCTGGACCATTCTCCTCATTTGGACTCCATGGTTTCATTCTGGATATCACTGCCCTGGAGCATCTGTACAGGTATTAGGTTACCCGTCCCACTGGAAGAGAGAAAATAGCCCTAAAAACCAAGGTCTAACACATTAGGTTATCGTCAGTAATGGTGGCTCATTTTGACATCTGTTAGGATGGGCTTCATACCAATTAGCAAATGAGCAAATTGTGTCCATGTGCTGTCCATTTTGTTTCCCATGTAATGGTTAGGTACCTAATTGACAGCTAATGTTCCCATTAGATGCTTTTAGTAGAGCAGTGTGATATTGGTTTGGAAAATGTCACTGGACAATAGCTGGCTGAGCAAACAGGCCGTGTCCTTGCTGTTCTAAATTTAATCGACACTGAGCATCTACTTTGTGCAATGTCCTGAAGAATATACTTTGGGTGGAAGGGATGGGGGTGTTGCTATGTAGCCTAGAGCGGTTTCAAATTTATAACTGTCTTGCTTTGGTCTTCTGAGTAGTGGTGGTCACAGGTACTTACCATTAAGCCTGGACTGAAGCATACATTTCTTTTTAACATTTATGTATTTATCTGTTCATTCATTCATTCATTCATTCATTCAGTGTGTGTGTGTGTGTGTGTGTGTGTGTGAAGGTATGAGAACAACTCATGGGGGATTGTTATCTCTTTCTACCAGGTGGGTCTTGGAATCAAGTTTAGACCAAAAGGCTTGGTACCAATTGCCTTCACCTGCTGAGCCATCTTGCTGGCTCTGAAAGTATACATTTAAGGAGTTTCCCACAACAATCCTTCTAAGATGAAAACATGGCCACTGGACTAAGATAATGGAGGTTGAAATCTCTGCTTCCAAGTGAGCAGGGATTTTTCTCTTAGAAAAACCTCTTTAAGTTTTGGTTCCTCCATTTGTAAAATGCAAGGGGAAAGCTGTACCAATCTAAATGTTCTGAAGATCCATGTATACCAAAAGTTGGGCAAAGCACCGAGGACATAGAAAGTACCCAGATAGTAACCACAGCTGTGTCTGCGCACTATCATCTTCAATGCGGTTTTTGAGAAATGAGGAGGCTGATCCCTGGGGATGTACAGTGACTGTGGATGCCTGGTATGGTGGAGTGTTGGCTTTCCTCTTAGTAGCTGACTGTGACTGAACAAACCACTAACCTGCCTTGGGTCTCAATCACTTCATTCTTGCTACATCACGTTTGACTCCTGTTGGATAATCAATAAAACCCTTGTGAATGAATAGATGACTGAACCTGCAAGCTTCTAGCTGGGTGCTCAGCCTGCTTCCCAGCCCGAATGCGTCATGTTTTCCTGTCTCAAGAGTTATGCTCCTCCTCTGTCTGAACATCCATCTCAGGCCACGGGAGAAAAACAACATTGGGTGTTTTATTGTTTATTGTTTTCAGTTTCCTTCAAAGGTATGTTCCTCATCAAGGATTATACTTTAGCCTTTTCTCTTTTCAAACAAAGTTGTTAATTTAAGAAAACTAACTGCGAGGCTCCTACTTAGTGTCTGAGTGGAAAGTATGCAATATTCAAGAAACATGGGCATAAAATTTGCATAGAAATGACGTGGGGATAAAAACAAGTGGGAGTAATATTTATTCTGAAATTAGAGCTACACAATCATGCTTTCTCTGTAATTATTGGTAAGCTTTGGGATTTTCATCTCCATGAGGACTTTAAAAAATCCTACTGAGGAAACAGAGATGGTAGGCCCTGAAGAGGAGCAAATCTTTGTTAATTTTCCCATTCTTTTCCTGATATTACCTCCTGTGGACTTTGTGGACAGACATAAGGTCTGTGGCAGGACTAAATCAAAGATGCCCCTCCCCAGCTGCCAGCACATTACTCTGTGTGGTGGTTTGAATATGCTTGGCCCAGGGAGTGGCACTATTAGGAAATGTGGCCTTTTTGGTGTAGGTATGGCCTTGTTGGAGTAGGTATGGCCCTGTTGGAGGAAGTGTGTCACTGTGGGGCTGGGCTTTGAGGCCCTACTCCCAGCTGCCTGGAAGACAGTCTCCTTCTGGCTGACTTTGGATAAAGATGTAGAACTCTCAGCTCCTCCAGCACCATGCCTGCCTGGATGCTGTCACACTTCCTGCCATGATGATAATGGACTCAACCTCTGAGAGTGTAAGCCAGCCCCAATTAAATGTCCTTTATAAGAGTTGCCGTGGTGGTCATGGTGTCTCTTCACAGAAATGGAAACCCAAACTTACATACTCTGTCTTTCCCATCAATAGGTGATCTCTATTTTCTCTGAGGTCTGGGCTGGCTTTATACTGGCTTCAATCAAATTGCCCTGGCAATGATGGAGTAAAATTCCAAACTCGATCTCAGGAGGGTTTTTGGAGTTTTCATTCTTATAGTTCTTGGTCCTTTTCTATCCTGTGACTAAGTCCAGACCAGACTACTTAAAGATTAGAGACCTTGTTGAGCACATGCTGTTTCAGCTGAGATGCTCCTATGGCAACCTGCTCCCAGGAGATCTGTCCAATTGAGCCTAGCGTTAGCTTCTCATCTTCAGAATCATGGGCTGAAATACTCTTCTTTTAAGCTGAGTTTGAGATGGTGCGTTACAGAGCCAAAAGAAAATTGATGTAAGAAACAATCCAATAAAACTCCTCTGTAATAACAATGACCTGGAAACATCTTAACGGCTCGAGTATCCACGGGCAAGGTTCATTTCATTTGGGCCTCTTGCATGACCAGGAGGTCCACATAGCTTGTCTCCCAACCAGTGTGCTCTCAGAGTAAGCTGAGACTATCGAGGACAAGCTGGGGTATCCAGTCCCCTTCACTCTGCAATATGGTATTGAGGCTGATCTCTTTATTTTTGCTTTTCTCAATCACAGAATGCCAAGGCTAGTAGGGAATCTAGACATCTTAGAAACCTTTATTTAATAGCTGACAAAAATGGGGTCCAGAGAAACACATTTCCCAAGGTTGTTCCTGTAAGATAGGAGAGGGGGAACAAATGATCAAAGTCAGGGCAGTGGAGTGAGCGCGGCTGGGAGTGGGAGGCTGTGGGAGTGGGAGACAGTGAAACAGTCTCCTTTCACTGTTGCTATGGATCTGGCTTTGAGTTCTATGTAAGTATGTTTTACTTGTGGTCATTATTGCTATGATGAGACACTCGGACTAAAGGTAACTTGAGGAGAAAAGTGTTTATTTGGCTTATACTTCCATATTACTGCTGATTATGAAAGGAAGTCAGGACAGAAACTTGAGCAGGACAGGAACCTGGAGGCAGGAGCCAATGCAGAGGTCATGAAGCAGTACTGCTGACTGACTTGATCTCCGTGGCTTGCTCAGCCTGCTTTTTTATAGAACACAGGACCACAAGCCCAGGGAGGGCAGCACTAAAATGGACTGGACCCTCCTCCATCAATCACTAAATAAGAAAATGCCCTACAGGTTTTCCTATAGCTCCATTTATGAAAGCATTTTCTCATCTGAGGTTCCCTCCTCTCAGCTTTAGCTTGTATCAAGTTGACAAAACACTTTCCAGCACAGCAAGCATACCTTGGTTTAGTTATTAAACTATGAATTTTGTGTTATTAAACTCTTTAAGGGCCTATGTGAATCCTTAGTGCTGAATATTTGCTGAGGAAATCTGAACATAACTAAATGCTCCCTTGGTAGTCTCATTTCTGCTTGGAATAGCAAACTGAACCCAGAAAAAGACAGAAAATGGTCCATTTCATATTGTGGTTGACACTTGGGGAAGCAAGGAAGGTGATGGCTAATCTTCATTGTCTTGACAGGATTTGGAATCACTTAGGAGAGAAACCTCTGGGTTTGTCTTTGGGGGCACACCCCAGGAGGTGTAACTGAGAAGAGGAGGCTCACCCTGAATGTGGGTGACAGCATCCTATGGGGACCCCAACTGGGTCAACAGAAGGAAATCAGTGGGCACAATATTCATCTCTCTCTGCTCCTGACTCTGAGAGTCACATGACCAGCTGCCTCATGCCAATCAGCCATGCTTTCCAGACCTGATGGAATTTATCCTTTTAAAACCACAAGCCAAAATCCAGCCTTCTTCCCTTAGGCTGCTTCTGCCAGGTTGCCGGTCACAGCAGTTAAAGGAGAGACCAAGAGAGGAGAGCGAGCTCCATTAGCCCTTGAGGGCAGGCTGCATGGTAAAGAACGTGTCAGGGGAATCACCAAGAAGAGAGTCCCATGCAGCTCCATTTTCTCATCAGTCAGACCTGTCACGATTTAGCTGTGAGATGTGATAGTACTCCCTGTGAACTCGACTGGACTGAGAATCACCCAGAAGACTTGTGAGACACACCCCTGGGTAGGTCTTCAAAGGTGTTTCAGGGAGGATTAACGGAGGAGGGCAGACCTGCCACAGGGGTAGGTAGAATAAAAGGGAGAGGAGAAGACCACCAGAGCCCCAGCATTCCTCTCTGCCTCTTGCCCACTTGAAGTGAAGAACAGCTCTGCCCTGCACTTCTCTCCCAAGATGCTCTCTGGGCACAGAGCAAAGCAACAATTAACTCTCATTAGCCAGATAGCTCACTAGTCTGGACCATATCACAATAAGGCTTCTGTAGAGAGTTAGAAAACTATACCTAGTTTTCTGGGTTTTCTTTGTGAGGTAAACAAAAACACTGGGTCAAACAGCATACAAACAGGGGAATGGTCGACATTTTAGTTACTTTTCTTCTCCTTGTAACAAAAGAATTGACAAAAGCAACTTAGGGAAGAGTTTCTCTTGGCTCACACTTAGAGGTACAAAGGCAGGTGGTCACATTGTATCCAGTCAGGAAGCAGGGAGAGATGAGTGTGGCTGCCCAGTTGCCTTTTCTCTTTTGTATTTAGTCTGGGGAACCCAGACCATGGGATGGCACCACCCACATTTAGGGTGGGTTCTCCCTCCTCGAGTAACCTAAAGCCTCTCACAAATATGCCTAAAGGCTTGTGTCTGGTTAATAGAGATCCTGCCAAGTTGACAGTCAATATAAACCATCAGAGGGGATAGCGAAGACATATCAGATCTATCAGCGCAGTTGTGAGCCATAGAGGAGGGGCATCGAACACATCAGATGCTTTGCTATGGTTTTCAGGAAGCCAGTCCTTCCCGAAGAGCAGATGCCCTGTAGTTGTAATGTGAATTAAGAAATTTAATATTGCTTCCAGGGAACCACACCTGCTGCATGCATCCCTTCCCAGGGAAGCTGTGTTGTAAGGAGTACTTCTGTGAATCCTCTCCTGGTGTCTACTGCATCGTAAAATGTGGCTCTCTACCAGGCTGGGTTATTCACAGTCCAGGCTAACGGCATAGGATTTTTCTTCTCACCACTGTCCCAGGCCAAATAAGGAAAGTAGGACCACCAGAAGGACCTTGAAGACTTCTGCTTAATTGTCTTACATGTATTTTGTTGAAATGTTTGAAATTTTTAATTAATTTTTTTTTTTATTTTCGGATTTCAACCTTCTGGTGTCAAGCAATCTGAGGGGAGACCGTGTGGTCGTAGAGACCTGGGTATGCATCTCAGTTCCATCCTCTGGAAAGTGACCGGGTATGATTTGGTTGACTTACTTTTATGTCTCTTTTTCTTTTTTTTTTATTATTTTATAAGTTTTTTTTTATTTACATTCCAAATCATTTCCCCTTTCCCGTTTCCTCCCTCCCCGAAAGTCCCATAAGCCCCCTTCCCTCCCTCTTTTCTCCATTCAACCCCCTCTCGTTTCTCTGTCCTGGCGTTCCCCTACATCCAGTCTTTCCAGGACCAGGGGTCTCTCCTTCCATCTTCTTAGAAATCTATTGATATACGAATTCTGTCTAGGGTATTCCGAGATTCTGGGTCAATATCCCCTTATCAGTGACTGCATACCATGTGTGTTCTTTTGTGATTGGGTTACCTCACTAAGGATGATATTTTCAAGTTCTGACCATTTGCCTAGGAATTTCATGAATTCATTGTTTTTAATTGCAGAGTAGTATTCCATTGTGTAGATATATCACATCTTCTGAATCCATTCCTCCGTTGAGGGACATTTTCTTATACCAGCTGAAGGGACTCTGGCCAGCTTGAGCACGGTGCGCACGGCTCTGGCAGGCCTGGCCCTTCTCCCCCATTCCCTCTGCCTTGCTAAAACCCACTAGAGTATATTCCTAAAGCTGACCCCCAAGGTCTATTCCCTTATTTGGCTACTTCCTCCTCCTGAGGCTGACTACCAAGGTCCAGCTATCAAAATTCTGAAGTCCAGAAATCAAAAGCCTCCTAATTAACAGTTAAAATTAGACACCTCATCCTAACCTATAAGGTTTCCCCTTATAACTTTATAAACTGCCATTTTCCTATGGGCCAGACTGCTTTCTCTCTAGCCAGAGGCAATACTTTGCCATTGCCCTCTGGGATAAATATCTGTACAACTTCTCCCTCGTCCCCTTCCCTTTCTTCCTTTCCTTCTATTTCCTGTCTTTGTGTCTTATTCCTGCCCTTTGTCCTTCTGGGGCAAATAAATCTCCTTTGTCCTGACTGAGAACTTGGTCTTGGGGGGGGTCCTGAGCTGATATTTTTTCTTTCACTAACAATACATGTATATCCTACTATAGATGTTTCTGGAGATCCCACGATGTGGTTCATTGAAAATATCAGTGCAGAATCTGATGCACGGTAGATAAGTACATGCTTCTGTCATGTGTGTGTTGATACCTGTGCCCTATTACTCTCATCTATCACTGTTTCCACCTCCAGGGCAAACATTAATGGTTCAAGATCCGAGTTTACCAGCTCTGGGAGAGAATGTTCCTTTGGTTAGTCTGTACTTGGATTGCATTTTGCTGCCTGTCAGGTGGTATGGCATTCACAGCCTTTGACACCTGGCAATCTTAAATAATAACATTGGTTATAGAGATGGCAATACAGTTGTAGAAGGAATATCACATATGTCGGCATTTGCAATTCTTTAGATTATTTTTAAAATTTTAAAATTTAAATTTAAAAATTTAAAAACATAGCCAAAAAAAAAAAATTCAAGGAAACAGAGTTGCTTTCCTGCTTGGACCTTGAGTTGTACTCCTTAAGAGAAAATCGCTGTGGTGGTTTTGAGTTCTTTGACATTTTTGTCATTAAGAGATTCTTATGGCACGTGACACTGGTTTATATTCCAGGTCAACTATTTTTTATGATTTAATTTTTGAAAATTGTGTATATATGTATGTGTCTATGTCTGGGTTTGGACACACCTGCCTGCAGGTTCCCTCAGGATCCGGAAGATGACGTCCCCAGAGCTGGAGTTACAAGAGGCTCTATGAGCCACTTATTGTGGTTTCTGAGGATTGAACTTAGGTCCTCTGCAAAAGCAGCGTGAGTCATTTTTCTTGCCTCTTGGTGAGCTCCACCACCTTTCTCTCCCTTTGTAAAATGATAGACCCTCTCTACCTATCCCTGGCTGTCCCAGAACTCACTATGTAGGTCAGGCTGTCCTTGAACTCACAGAGATCTGCCTGGGGTAGAGACGAACCATCCCCAGTACCCACTTCAATTCCCGTCCCACAGGATCCATGAACAGAATAACATGGTGGTTTCACTATTCTCATTTCTGGGTGGTTCACGTTTTTTAGTCACTGAACAGTCACTGTGATTGAAGTTTCAGGCATGTCCGAGAAGAGGCATACATGCATGTCACCTCCCCTTTCTCTTTAAACACAACTGGAAAGAGACTATGGTGGCTACTAAGCTTTTACAAGGGAACCGTCTCCACAGGGTTCACTCACAGGTTTGCGGACGTCAGGTAAGGTGATCCAGAGAGGGAACACGATGGGAAGGACGATTAGGAAGGTGACCTGCTTGCGGGTGTTGGCTGGCCAGGACAGGCTGAGGGGCTGGTCGTCTTCTTCCTCAGCAGTCTCTGTGGCGGGCTGTAGAGCAAGAGGACAGATATAAACAGGCAGAGACAAGGGGAGTCACAGGGCCACAAACGGCAAGACCGAAGAGCAAACGAGGGCTTGAGTCCCACGGAAGCTTTCCCAAGCCACCCTGGCTGCTTACACAGGCTTTCTTTTGTAAGAGCACCCCATCTGTCACAGCCTGAGGCCCAGGAACAAGCGGCTCTCCACCCCTCCAGAGCACTCTAAAAGTTTCTCTTCATTCCTTGGGGGTATCTTATGGCCTCTCATGTTTATCAACTGATTATTTAACATCAGCCATAGTTATTACTCATGACATTCTTTTTTGATCCAACTGTGTCTCTTATTCAACTGTAAAAACAATGGGCTTCTTGATGACATCCGCATATAATGTGCTTTGATAGGATTCACCTCATCCTTTCAAAACATCTCCTTTCATGACCGTTTTATGATTATCAATACCTGCTGATCTACTGACCTGTGGACCCCCCCCCCAATCTCCTTTTCCTTAGGGATGTGATTCAGAAGTATTGGGAGGAAGAACACAGGTAAAAAAAAATTAAAGTCTCTTGCTACTTCCTTTCTTTCTCCCTCCTCTATTTCCCTCCAACTCACCAGGCACACAAAACTCACTTCAGAAACAGTTCAGCGATAATCCTGAGAGGTCCTCCTTACCTCTCACCCACCCAAGACTAAGCTCAGCACGTCTGCATGGGCACTCCTAACTTGCTCAATCAACGGGGTGACTTCTAAATATTTCATTCATCATTAAAGGCATATTATACAAATACATGCCTTAGGACTCAGAGAAGAGGGCTAAAGCATACCGTGGAATCGACCCTGCCTGTCATCCCAGAAGCAGAGTACAAACACTCCGTCTCTGATGTGACAGCTTGCTCCCAGTGCTCTGGTGGCTTCTACTGCAGCTCTCAAGCCCCAGGGGCAGAAGACACAAAAGGTGGATTTGCCCAGCGGGATGACCATTGGTCCCTAAAATGGGGCCACAGCGTCGGCACCGTAGCACTGCCGACACCACCCATCGCTGCCTGTTCTGCTTGTTTCTAAACGAAACAGCAGCAGCGGGACAGAGCACCAGATCTAAAAATATCAGTAAGTGCTCTTGCAGTGATGCTTCCTTTAGATAGCACAGAGAACATCTTCAGACTTTTGTACATGTTTTAAGTACCAGGGTTGGCCTTCTTCAGTGTCTGTGTTCCTAAGGAGGGGCAGGTAGAAAAAGCTTGGGCCAGATGGCTTAAGGGTCATGGCTGGGTATGTACAGATCCACAGCAATACAGTTAATTTATTTACTGTTATTTATTTACATATTAGGGATGGACAAAAGGTCTTAAAAAAATCAAGGGATTGGAAACCATACTGGGAAAGACTGAAAAAAAAACCCAAAACAACAACAACAAAAAAAACCCCAGGTTTGTGGCAATAGGTAAGAATCCGCAAAGTACAAATAGGAGAGAATTAAGGGGATTAAATGAAGAAGTTGACAATGTATTTTGGTTACCCAAACCTTCATCAAACACATACCTCAACCCTCTCCACCCTGCTTGTTAAAGTGATGCCGAAGCCGCTCTCCCCTCCACTGTCTTCACTCTTTCCTGGGAGCTGTCCCTGATCTTATCCACCCCATCATCCTTGGAGGAGAGGTGACCCACAGAGACAACCATCCCCTATGGGCTTACATTCCTACTGGGCCATCTGGGTACAAGAATGATTATCTGTGTGTCACAGGGGAGTGAAGACTAAGAAGGCATGGTAGTTTTCTTCCATGAGATCTTCTTCATGTAACCAAATGAATGACTTTCCTGTCCACAACCTTGTAGTAGGCACCAAGAAGTAGGCCTGGAGAGTTGAGGTACTATACCGGCCTTCATGAGCACCTCACCTCATACCATGTGCATACAGGGTTTAACCCAGCAGAGGATTGGCTTCCCTGAAGACAAATCAGCTCATCTGATGAATTCACCAAGCTCTTTCTTCCGGAGTAACCTCTCCTCCCCACTCTGTCCCCACCTCCATCCACAATTTAACGACTTCTTTCTAAACTCCAAGCTATCCTTTTTGAGAGAGAGAGAGAGAAAAAAACCCAAAAGCAATGCTTTATGACTCATATCATTTTAATGACACCAACAGATGGTGACATTTCATCAATAACCTTCTGCTTGTAACCTACGGATTAGCTCTTTTCTCCATCTGCCAAAGTCACCAGGCAGGCAGCACCACTAGCAAATAGCAGAAAATAATTGTCTGTTTGGATGCTTAAGCTCTAAACACACCAGTGTCCAGTGCAAACAGTTGGCTGTGTTGTATGGGGTCCAAGGTGGCTGCTGCTAAGGAAGGAGCGAAATAGAAGAGTCTGTGCCTTGGGCTATGCCAACAGGAATCTCCCCTCTTCATGGGGAGAGGCTGAGGGACAATTCCTGCTGCAGAGAAGGGAAGGAGCCTAGAACCCTGGGATGGATGAGAGAGGGGCCTCAGGAGCAAGCTGTCAGGACACTTCAGAAGAAATTCTTTTTGTCTTTTTGCCAGGGAAATCTCACTCTGGCTCAAGGGGCAACAGCTTGCAAGCTGGCTAGAGACATAGCAGAACACACTGTTCCAAGTTCAGGGCCTATTTTGTCTTTGCCTGAGCAAGAGATGCAATGCTCAAATTAGGCTTGGCTCCAGGCAAGAGGCCATTGAGGTCAGGGCAATGAACTCCAACTTTTACTGGAGTTGTAGCATGCTAGCTTTGACCTTGTGATGACCCATGCTTGCCTCCTAAAGTGTCTGAAGAAAGCCCCTAGAAGACAAGGCAAGGAGAGCAGGCTACACCAGAGAGAATCCAAGTGAATTTTGATATAAAGGTTTAACATGGTTTGCTATCTGCTGGGGTCCTGTATAAGCCAAACTGTTACACAAAACTAGGCTAGTGGCTAGCAATTTAGGATCTTGCAATTTCTGATATAAAAGAACCTTAGATGAAAACACATTACTCAGCAGGGGATGGGAGGTTTATACCTATAATCCTAGTACTTCCGAAAGCTGAGGCAGGAGGATTCCAATCTTCAAGGCCAGTCTGTGCTATATGGTAAGTGGCAGGTTTGCCTAAGATATATAGAGAAATGCTTAACCCACATACACACACATACACACACATACATACACACACTCACACACACATGTGCACACACACGCACACACACACACACACACACAGAGACAGACAGACAACTTTAACTAGCTGCCCAAGTGATGGGTGGTGCATTGACCTCAGACCTAGCAGGATGGGGAGAGCAGGCAACAGAGTCAGAACTTGCATACTCCAGTTTCCAGATTTCTTAAGCAGCCTCTCCTTTTATGTATAAAGTCAATTATGAAAATCTAGGGCTCCTGCCTAGGAGAGGCAAAACCAGATGATCCCAAGGCACCCACTGTTGGCTACTTGCAGGATTTGTGGCATCCATTTAGCATCTTTGCATGTATGTTGTAGGGATTCACCAGCCCAGAGGTTACCTCTGCAGCCTGAGAACTATTTCTCAGAAGCAACTTAGTATATCATTTTTTTGCTTGGAAAGGGTGGCTACCAGATTCTAGGGTGAAGGTAACTCACTCTAAGGCAATCTCTTCTTCCAGGAAATTAAAATGAAAACAAAGCAAAACAACCCAAAAAGGATCTATAAATAAGCTGCTTTTAGATTTCATCTTACCGGTTGCTGGCAAGGCCTCACCCCCAGTTCACAGAAAGCGGCCTCCGGAGTGCCAGGGTTGGCCTTCAACTCAGCTTAGCTGGGATCTAGTTGCTTCAAGTTGGAAGTGAAGATCTTACTCCCTTGTCCTTACTCACTTCAGAACTTAGAGGTGCTGCCTTTCCCCAGTGGCAGCACCTTAGTGTGGCATAGTGCTGGGTAAGAATATAACAGCAGACCTTCAGTGTCTGCCATGCTCACGGGATGGCGTCCCATCCCCTGCAGACCCTGGTCCACCTCACAGTCAGCAGGTCTTTAAACCATGCCGTCCTGAGGGCAAGCTGATTTATTTATTTATTTATTTATTTATTTATTTATTTATTTATTTATTTATTTGTTGTTGCTGCTGAGGGAGCTACCTCCCTGAGGAACTGTCAGTCAAGCTTTCTGTGGGTGCTCATAGATCATAAAAGCCAACTGCAGCTGTCAAGCTCAGGGGTCTTTTAGCAAAGGAGCTTTAGGTGCCCAGAGAAGCAACTCTAGAGTTTCAGAGTCGGAAGCATCCCACATCCAAGACCATCTGTCTTGGTTGATGGATGAGGGCCCTGAGATGAAGTGACCTGTTGAAAAAAGGTCTCAGTTCCAGGCCAGGCCTTAGTGACCTCTTTCTTTGCCATTCTATACTGTCCCTTTTCTCAATGCCACAGAGCAGGCATTTGTGACCTGTGACATCAGACTCCCCAGCTTTGTTCTGTAATAAATTCAACCTATTGTGGGTATGAACCTGGAGCTTGTGGATTCAGCTATGCTGGCATGCTAATGCTGGCTGCTAATGGTTTCTAGGGATCTGCCCAGCTCTGCCTCCCAGTGCCGAGGCTACAGATGTGTACTGCTGCATCTGACTTTTACTCAGATAGTGTGGATCTGCACTTAGGGCTTCACACTTGTGTGACTGGAAGGAACTTTAGGACTGAACCATCTCTTCAGCCCCTGAACCTGGTCTAAAAAAATATAGTATTTCTGGACTCTGAAGGACCTACATACCACACACACACATACATACACACACACACACACACACACACACTAAAAATAATTAAAAATTTAAGAGCTCAGCTGTAACAAACACTAAGCACTTAACAGACATTTCCCCAGTTATTGTCTTGAGTCTAAAACCGATTTTTTACTGTCTGGATGGCCTATACTTTTTTTTTTAAAGTTGATCCCCCCAAACCCCTCATATCCCCTCCCTTTCCTTTGTGCTTTGTAGCATTCCCGATAGCACTCAAGGGATGTGAAGGGCAGTTTGGGGGCATGGACAGGAGAAGCTGTCTCCTTAGTTCCAGGGTCTAAGATACACATTTAAAATAAAAAAAAATAAATAAAAATTATCATTTGTCATTATCATCTACAACATAAATCCTGCATTTAAGGCTCTAGAAATATCTCAAAAGAGGGAGTGGAAAGATTGTAAGAGCCAGAGGATGAGGAAATCTGCTGAGACTGTGTCTCCTAGAAGTGACAGGGAAGATTCATCCATGATACCTCAACAACATGACTGACCATAGGAGACCTGAGCAAGGACACCACCAACAGACATGCCAACATGGAAGGGGAATCTCATTGGGCCCCACCATAGGCAAAGCACAGACAGCTGAGGAAAGCTGAGAGCAGAAGAAATAGTCCTCCCCAAGGATGAGCCCCCATTGGTTATCCAGTATCAAGTGGTCAGTCCTGAATCACAAACACACAATACTAAATGGACTGAGAAAGTTGTATTTATATATTTATGTACACACACACACACATACACACACACACGTAACAATAACAGAGAAAAAGAGGTCATGAATTTTTGGGAAACATGCAAAATGTTGGAGGAAGGAAAGGGAAGGGAGAAATTGAATAATTTAATTTAAAAAAAATTGAAAAACTGAAATGCAGGAGCTCTAGACACCAGTGAATACCAGGCTCTCAAACACAGGCAAGAAGACAGACTTGCTTTTCCCCGGGTTCGCTAAAGGGGAGGTGGGAGCTAAGCCCAACGATGAGATTTTATGTGGATGTCATTGCTTGATGACACCCCAGACTCCCATAACTGCGGATAATCTATTTTGGCTACCTTTAAAATGGAATCTATGGGACATTGTGGAAAATGAATGAAACTCTTTATGATAATAAACCTAGGACTAATGTCAGCAGGGCTGAGATGTGAGATGGGTCAGTTTTGGACTCTGTCATTCAGTGTTTGAAGGTCATGATACCTCCTGGGCAGACTGTGCCTAAGAAAACAGTGCTGTCTTTATCCTGGGACTACCTTTCTCCCTTTTTATGCCCAGAGCATTAAAAAAGAAGCGCTTTGGAAACATGCATCATCTCTCAAAGTAGGTCTCCATGGGAACTGGGGAAAGGTGTGTGGGCCTAGGCCGTGAGCCTGTAAGGTGCTCCCGGAGGACATCCTGAGGGTGCCTCATCTAATGCTGAGACAGCTGTAGAAAGACTCCATAGTTACAGATCCACTCCTCATGTGTTTCCTATGAAATAGGAAGTCAGACAGAAAGCTGTTTAAAATAGGAATTTTGTTCTAGAAGTTTCCTTTACAGCACTGGCCTGAAATAATTCATGCAAAGTACTTAGAACAGTGTTTGGCACAGAAGAAACACTCCAAACACGGCTGTTATCACTCTTAAAAATAAACAGTCTGGAAAATAATTTCTTCTAGGAGAGAGATTTGATTATGTGAATTATAATATCATTTCCATCAATAGAGTCCTACAATTCACTTATTTGATGTGAAGGTGGAAACTGCATGCTTTCCCCCATCTGTTTACTCAACCAGTATTTATTTATTGAGCATTTGTCAACTGCAGTGATACCAACAATCAAATTTTCTTCTTTTAGTTCAAATGGATAAATAGAAGACTCTGTAAACAAAAAGGAAGGGGAAATTCCACAACCCTGAGAAAAACCACTATGTTATTCAGTAGGTAGCTTTGAGATGACTTTCTATTGGAAACTGAGCTTCTAGGCAGATGGTAAGATTCATAATATTGTGACACCTTGACTCGGAGCTCTGTGCAGACTTAAAAACAATACCAATGCTGGAATTATTTTTTAAGGCAAAATTACCCCAAATGAACAATGATTCTTTAAAACAGTGAATGGTTCTATGGTCAACAACTGATTGCCTAGTAGAAAGTGCCTGGAGACTTCCACAGGGTGCCTGCTATGTAAGCATTGGCTAAATTGTGTTTGGCACAGAGGAAATGGTGCAAACTGGCTGACTCTATGCTCTCACAAAATGTACTGGCCAATTCATGGAGGCTAACATAGTAACCGACATCCTTGTCAACCAACTACAGAAATAGAACATGGATTATGGACAAGACTGACCCACTGTCCTGGCTAGTTTTATGTCAACTTGATGCAAGTTATAGTTATCTGAAAGGAGGGAACCTGAACTGAGTAAATGCCTCCATAAGATCTGGCTGTAAAAACCACCAACCAAGGAGTATACATGGAAGGGGAGGCACTTGGTCCTGTGGAGGATTGATGCCCCAGTGTAGGGGGATGCTAGGGTGGTGAGGCAGGAGTGGGTGAGTGGGTGGAGGAGCACCCTTACAGAGGCAAAAGGGAGTGGGGAGAGGGGGAATGGAGGGTTCTAGAGGGTTAACCAGGAAGGGGGATGTCATTTGAAATGTAAGTGAAAAAAATGTTTTTGTTTTTGTTTTTTTAAAGATCTAGCTGTAAGCCAATTTCTTAATTAGTGATCAGTGGGGGAGGACCAAGGCCATGGTGGGTGGTGGCCTCCCTGGGCTGGTATCCCTGGATTTTATAAGAAAGCAGGCAGAGGAAGCCAGTAAGCAGCATCCTTCGATGATAAGCATCAGCTCCTGCATCCAGGTTCCTAACCTGAGGGACTCTGCCCTCTCTGTTTCTGATGTGGAACTATTATCTGGGACTGTGAGCAAAATAAACCCTTCCCTCCTGAAGTTGGTCATGGTGTTTCATCACAGTAATAGTAACCCTAAACTAAGACAGCCACAAAAACATTACTATTGGCTTATGGATCATTTCACTGTCACAGACTCAAAATCTAAAAGTCACCATGGAATCTGAACTTTTGGGATTTCAAAATCAGTTTGTGGACTTGTCAAACAAGGTGTGCTATGTTCAAAGCAGTTCCAGGATGGTCTCTGAAAGGCTCTACCCCTCGAAGTGATACATTTTCACTCTCTTTTCCTCTATAACAAAACCAGGAAAGTCTTGAAGAAGAAAATAATTTTAGAGCAGGTGATGGAAAGCCAGAAAGCCACATAGGAAAACTTCAGTTATCCAAAGGGAAGCATCCTGCTGAACGCAAACCACTGTGAGCATGTGAGCATGTCAAGATCCCCCTGCCCACCCCAGGGAACTGTGCTTGGAGATGGGAACTCTGAGGAAGTAATTAAGGTTTAATGAGGTTTTGAGGCTAGGGTCCTAATCTGAAAAGATTAGCTATTTTATAAAATGGCATCTTAGAGTGCTTGTTCCCTGGCATGTCCCCTGCCCCTAGGCCCCTCTCTCTCTCTCTCTCTCTCTCTCTCTCTCTCTCTGTTTCCCTGTCCCTGCATGCATGGAGGAAAGACCATGTGAGCGCTCTATAAGAAGTCAGAAAGAGCCTTGACTAGAAGTTAGAACCTTTAACCCTCAGAACTGTGAGTTTGTGTTGTATAAGTCACTTCATCCATGGTATTTTTAAGGTTTGTCTGAGTGGACTAGTAAGATGACTGTACGGATGTTAATCCTTTTCCAGCAGTTCATTGCTGAGTAGAAAGTGCATTTACTTAGTCTGCTTATTACCTGTCCTTTAAAAACTCATTTTTGAGTCTTGGAATAACCTACCTTCATGTTCTGAGAGCCTCACTGATCTCTCATATTTTCTCCCAACATCCCATATTCTCTGTAACTCGGCCTTAGCCTCTAGGTCCCTACCCATCGTCTCTTACACACAAAGTAAGTTGAAGAGAGCCCAAGTCAAATGCCACCCCTTTTTAGAAGGGATGCACCATCTGAGACATTTGCCTTGCCTTCTGTGTGGACATCCTGAACGGACAGAAGTAATCTTTAACTAGAAAACAGATTTCCTTCAAAAAACGAGCACATTTGCTGCAGGTGGGAGGGAGGAAGAGACTCATTCCCCTTATAATGACATCATTAATCTGCTTTACAGGCAGAAAAAAATTTCTGACATCAAACACTTAGCACATGAAACACGAAAGAAGATTCCACTGAGCAGTGGCACGCCCAAAATTTCATCTTGTACTAGACGCTGCCAAGGTTTTTAAACATATATTGCAGTGAGTGATGGTGCTGTCCGAACCTCAGCTTTCCAGGGAGGCAAGGAGCCATTTCTAATCATGTAGAACAGCATGTAAGTGTCTCTATTGAAATGCAGTGCCTTCCCTTCATTGTGTGTTTTGTCCAAGTGATTCTGAGGCACACAAGCTATGGACAAAATGGATTTTTTTCTGCATTGCTGTACCCTGGTTTTGCAGTGTTTTCAGGCACTTGTAAATATTGCTGACACATTCATAAAAGATCTGTCCACACAGAAGCTAAGTGGAGAGTTAGAAAAGCAACCATAAATGGCTTTTTAGCCTCTTATTAGAATTAGTCATTTGAAACAGTTTATTAATGCCAGTATTTTATTTTTTCCAGTGTGGTAATGAAGCTTTACCTCCTTTCAATAATAGTCAATTACTGATATCTATCATGTGAAAGATGAACAGATATTCTCAAAACTCCTCAGAAAGTACAATATTAACACCAAGCCTCCCAGTGAATAAGGTATAATTCTTTGTCAATATTCAAATTTAGGAAGACTTTAAAGAGTCTTAAATTAACAACTATTTTATTCTTAAAATATGTTAAAAGGACTCAGTTATCTTTAAGGGACTGGCCACTGGGAGTTTGACCATGCTCAAATGAATATATAGGCAATACAAATTGCACTTGTATTTTTTTTCTTAAATTTTTTTTGAGGGTGAGGGCACAAGGGAGGGAGGATGGGTCTGGGGGAGGGTGGGAAGAATGTGTGATCAGGATGCATTGTGTGAAATTCCCAACCAATTAATAAAAAATATTGTGTTGGACAAATACATTAAAAGGCCCCTGAATGAATCCAGCACTTGGTAAATATTATCTAGGTTAGTGGATACAGGAAACAGATCTTCAATTTTTCATTAAAAATATAATGAAAAATATTATCTGTCCTGGAGGTGGCCTGGTCAGCAATGGTCTTTAAGCTTTATCTATTTTATGGCTACTGTTGGATTTTCTCTGACACAAATGGTTTCTTTTCTAAGGATGGCATCCAGCCAGATGGACTGGGCAATCTTCTGATATCCCCATTGCCTGCACAGTGAAGTGCGGCCCCTTCTCCCAACGACTGCCCTCTGGCCTGGCTGCATCACTTCCCACCATCCCACGGCTATTAGACTCCTCTCACTGTGCTCTACGGCTGCTCCAAGAGGCAGTTTCACTAATAGAGGAAAATGAAGGCGTTTCTAAACTTTCACAGCGCTTTATCTGTTCCTATCCACACACACCCCTGCTGTTTAATAGGAGAGTGTGGGGTGCCTGTGCAGAACCCCATCACCGTGGAGAGAGATGTTTGCTGTTATGTTAAGGGTAATGATTCGCAGAAGAAACAGAAAATATGGATCCCAGGTACCACCTGCCTGGGTAATTTTGGAAATTCCCGTGACACCTGGCAATCTGAGTCACTTGCGTTATCAAGTCTTTCCAGGGAGCCCTCAGATCACAACAGCACCAATCTGCAGCAAATGATAAACTTTGAAAATGGCACTTGTTTTTCTAAAGCACCCTTGGAAACCTAGATTTAAGAGGCAGGAGATATTTTTAAGCATTTAATTCTTTTTTAAAGGAGAGATTTAAACACACAGTCACTTGTGTCACATTTCCTCTATTCATCCTTTACTTAGTCTCTGAATGGGGACTGCAGAAATCAGGTCCTGAAAACCCTATTGGGTTTAGGGAAGGAAGAGATACAGGGAGAGATACATTAGAGCTGAGTTTTAAAATACAAAAATGAGGGCTTTAACACAGTATGGTGATATTCAAATTATAAGCTGAGGACACAAGAACAGAGCCTGCATTTTACAGATTCTATGTCTGCTTTTCATTCTCCACATCATCTGTCTGTCTATCTATCCATCTGTCTGTCCATCCATCCATCCATCCATCCATCCATCCATCCATCCACCCATCTTTCTATCCAAGGATGCAATTTTCTCACATGAATTTTCTTATCCATGGATATCTGGGACTCAACAAGGACAATTAAGACTTCCTTCTCTAAGGACAGAGCAGTCTCAGGTGAAATGACATCAGAGCTGAGCAAAGAAAAATAGCCACTTTATGGTGAATTGCTAGGCATGGCCACTCATACTTTAATTCCAGGACTCAGGAGGCAGAGGCAGGTAGAGCTCTGGGTTCAAGGCTAACTTGGTTTACATAGTGAGTTCCAGGACTTTGAGATCACATAGCTGTCTCAAAGTAAAATAAAAAGCAGGAGCCATTTAAATCAGTGAGCTCTTTAGCTAGACCCTGACCTTGGCTTTGTGTATCTGCAGACTCCAGATGCCTCACAGCAGCAAGGATGACACGGTGGCATGGAGGCACATCACAAAGCATGTGTGTTATCTAGATTGCAAAATTAAAATGCGGTGAGGCGGTCCCCTCAACTCCTCAGTTCTGGGGATCCTATTCAGGGACCCCCTCATACTAGCTAGACAAGCTGTCCCCACAGTGGCAGAATTAAAATGTAAGAAATCATTAGGGTTTCTGCCTAGGGAAATGATCCTCATTTAAAATTTGTGTGGGCTGACGAACTCGGGGCAGCTCCAACTCACTTCTCTGCAGCACTGGCTCGTCAGGTGAGAAGAGACTCAGTACTGAAGTGCGGAGAAGGTTGGGTCCTCTGTAGCTGCATGGACTAGCGTGCAGCAAGCTTGCTGCACAGGGCTTGTGATCTACGTGCGAGAATTCTTTCATATGTTCTTCTCAGCCACTGGTCGTGAAATGTCTATGTTGGAGAAACCCCTGGCCCAAGATGTCAAGGTGAAATTCACTTGCAAATCTGGATTCTAAATAGAGCAGGTTGATTAAGGAGATGGGCTAGCTCCCAGGAGAATAGCAGTAATGAGCGTGTAGCATGGGCTCAGAATGTTCACGGATAAAGTTGGGGTGCGCACATCACTTGTCATGGAACTTGATAAAGATACAATTTAGAAAGACACAGAACTAACAAAACCGAGCCACTGAGTCATTTCTGCAAGTCCGTGCCAAGAGGCAGGAGTTTCCTGACTGCGAGTCTTGTTCGGCTCTTACCCTGGAGTTGTTACCCTAATCCGAACCTCCACCCAATCCTCTCAGCCAGGCACCCCAGCCTTCCCTACAGCACCCCTTTCCCGTTTTTCTTTTTTATTCGATTATTAAAATGAACCACTTTATTAATTGATTCATGTGTGATGAATATTTAAACCGAATTTTCTGTTTTTCTATGGCCAGTTTTTAATCATAGCTTCTCAGTTTTGGCTCAGAAATACGCCTGAAATCCAGCCGTGGTTTACCTTATAACCAGTACTTGGTTGAAAACCTTGTCATCTCTGCTACTTAATAGCCAGCCAAAGAGGATTTTTCTAAGCATTGCCAACTTTAATAAGCCCTAGTGAGGTGCTCACTGCATAGCAAGAACTGGTTAAAGAACAGGCGAGTCTCACACTAACATTAAAAGATAAGCATTTTTTTTTTAAATTACTGTTTCACTGAGAAAGAACAGAGAGGCTTAGCACCTTGGTGTAGGCTACACAGTTGGTAAGAAAAAGGGCAGTGGTTTGCCACCGTAGCTTGTTTAAATGATTAATGAATAATGTGTTAATTTGATCCATCATTATCATCATCATATATTGGAGGATGAGTTTGAATTTCTAATTCTTTTGTCTCCACCTCCCAAATGCTGGGATTACAGGCACCCCCTTTTCTGTAGTACTAGGGGTTGAAACCAGGGCTTTGCGTGTGCTAGGCAAGCACTCAACCTACCGAGCTACATCCCTGTTCCTAATTTAACCCATCGGTATTTTTATTTTTTATTTATTTATTTTATTTTTTGACAAGGCAACACAATTACCTGGTACAAAGTGCAAAACCCACATACAGAGAAGTCTCTGGCGGTAACTGGCACTGCTGAGTTCTCCAGCAGTGGCCCAAACAAAGGCTTACACGCTGGTTCCCTCTTTTTCCTTAAGCATATCAGACAGTGTTCTGTCGAATCTCACAATCTAGGATACACTTTGGCACAGTGCCTTTTCACTTAACAACGCATACCGAAGACTGTTCCGAATCAGTATAGGAGAGCTTTCTCTTTAGAGACTACAGATGGTCTATATTGGGCACGAGCAGTTCCCCTCCCCCGCGCTCCACAAAGGGCTAGACAGTAAATATTTCAGGCTTTGGGGTCCATATGGTTCCTGTTCCATATGTTCCTGCTTCTCTTTTTCACAAAAACATTTTGAAAATGTATAAACCATCCTAACCCCTTGGGTCATGCAGACACAGGCTCATGGACCCAAACATGAGTACCACAAACGTCTGGGCTCTTGATATACTTCTCTGTGCCTGCTCTTTTTCTATTCTGCCCTCCCCTCATTTTTGTGGTTTGTGGACTGGAACCTGGGCTCCGTGCAAGCTAGGCAAGTGCCCTACTGCCAACCTATACCTCTAGCTACCTGGTCCCTTCTTGAACAAGATGAGCCCTCTTACTGCAAAAAACATCCAGAAACTGCTATTGCTTTCTAAATCCTTTAAGGCTCCTCACTCTCAGGAGCTGGCCAGCACTCACAACATGTTTCATGATGTACACTTCTGTCCTCCTCTGGGTCTACTGCACCGCTCCAAGCTCCATCAACCCCTCCTGAACCTCTCTGCCTCATTATTGCTTTAAATACAAACCGGATGCAGCCTCAGGCACATTCTTGTAGTGCAAATCACAATAGGGATGCCCAGTGGCTTGTTGCTACCCAAGAAGAACCAACATCCCATCATCTAAAGGCCTGCCTTCCTGCTCTTGTCTCCTTCTCTTGGTTCCCTCTGTCTCCAAACATGCCAAGCTCATTTTTGCCCCCTATTGCTGTGCCTTTGGCAGGCTCCATCTCGGTTTGAAGGACACCCTCTCAGCAAGGCTTTCCAGAGGGCTCTGCACTTCCCTGTGCCCTCATCCTCCATCGCTCTCTCTGTCCCTGTGGCCATCAGCCTCATGCGGGCTGCTCAGAGCCCAGTACATTGATGACCCAGACGAACATTGAGAGCCTTCTGATCTGATGTGTGGGTGAAGAACCTCAAGCCAGTTTACACTTCCTGGTAAAATTTTAGTTTCTTTAAAAAAACACAGAAATATTATGGGAATATAGTTTTGTTTTAATCCCAGGTATGAGAGATGGGGCTGCTTTGGACTGTCCACAGACGCTGACTATAATTTGCCTTGTGTTTTAGCAGGGGTGTGATTCTGCCAGCAGTAGGCAGTTTCTGTGATGGTGACATTTGGGGATTTTTCAGAGGGTATATAAATGGGAGGGCCTCAAGAGGTGGGGTGTGTTGTTGGTTGTTTGTCATTGGTTGCTGTTAGTCAGGGTTTGCTAAGTAGTTGTGTTAGAGAGTTAGAGAGTAGTGTAGAGTTAGTAGTAGAGTAGAGATGAAAGAGTGGAAGGAAAGGGGTGGAGAAGGGTAGAAGAAAGAAGAACCCATAAAGTAGGCAAAAGCTTGGTTTTTGGTCTCCAGATCTACCATTTTGCTCAGTAATCACTAAATACATTTTTTGACACCTGCAAAGGTTGTTATTTCATTTTTATTCTTTGAGTGACAAATTCTTTTCATCCATCAATGCCATGCTCAAATGTTGCATGTTCTACAGAGTTTTCATATATTCCCCAGCTAGGATTCTTTTTTATTTTTTTGGTGGGGCAGGCTTGCAAAACACTGTGTTCAGAGCCCTCCATGATTAATCTGGGTCATTATTAGCTACCAAATGTTTGTTGGCTGACTTATTTATATCGCCAATAGTCACTAAAATTGTATACTTATATAACACCCCTTCATTTACCTACAAAGAATTCTTTAAGGAAGGGGTGAATGCTGTTTAAACAGTGAGTTTGGGCATATGATAGAAGCAGCTAGCATGTGGCTCTATGCCAAAGTCACATTTAGCTTTTACAATAGCACCAATGAGGCAGTATTTTCAGGATTTTTGCTTTAAGGAGGAGACGGCGGTGGAGGAGGAGGAAGAGGAGGAAGAGGAGGAGGAGGAGGAGGAGGAGGAGGAAGTGAGTGTTCAGTCAATTGGCAGCTCGCCCTGTGGCTTTGGAACAAACCAGCAGGTCACCCTGTAGTCAGCTATCATGATGACTTTGATAGCTTGACTGCTCTCCAGTCCAGTCATCACAGCACACAAATCTGCCCATTTCCATGCACTGAGACCTGGGGCGGCTCAACGGACCAGGGTCATAGAGACTTTCACTCCCCTGCAGCAAGGTCCTCCCTTGAAGGGACGCAGATGTCCCTTGGCCAGCCAGATGGAGTGGCATGGTGATGAGGCGTCCCTCTGCACACCTGTGACTGTGCCAGCTTGAGGGCAGCCAGATGTCCTTGGGGCCTGCCTCCTGCCACCACATGCTGCTTATTCACGTGGACATAAGCCGCTCTGCTAGATGATCAGTGCTGAGCTGAGGTGGTGGCAGCCCAGGACTCCGGGCAGGAGGGTGAGAAGCTGGAAGGCAGAGGACACAAGGGCAGAGAGAGCGGAGCTCTCTTCAGATAAACGTTGAGAATCTCCTTCTAAATTACTCTTAGAGATGAGGGGCAGCAGGCAAGCAGTTACACACCATTTCCAGAGGGCAGACTGCCCCTATTGCAGAGCATTTCCTGACATAAAAGAAGGAGGTACTAGATAGAACACACTGGCCATAGGCTCGGTTCTCTTTGGGAGTACTGCATATCAGCTCCTTGGGAAAAATTCCAGGATGAGACTGCTTGCAAACTTTAGGCTGATGCTATTTAAGGTATGGTCCTTTGGCCAGAAGTATCATCATCACCAGGAAGCCAATTCCATTCCACATCTTGGGCCTTACTACAGTACTCGAAAGTCAGAATCACTGTCCTTCCGACCCACCCAAGTGCCTTTCTATCTGTGAAAGCTTTGATGGAGGATACTTGATGAGATGCAAAACTGAGGCCCCAGGCTTTAGAAGATCTGGTTCACACAAAACCCAAACACCCAGCAAGCACCACTTGGTTCTGCCCACCTGTGCCCTTCCTCCAGCCTTTAGTAGGCTAAACAAATCTCCCACAGTTTTACAACCTGGCTGGAGTTGGTGCCTGACCTCCTTGCATTTGCATTTTCCTGACTGAGCTTTGAAGATCTGACTGTCTGCTGAGCTTGTTTTACAACAGAATCCAGCTGAAACAAAGCAACAGAACCCAGCTGAAACAAAGGATGGGTCTTTGGGTTTTGCCTATATAAACACAGAGATGAAAATTAAACTTTGAGCCTTGATCAGAGAACTTTGTCTTGGCTCTATATTCTCTCCGTCCACCTGTCCTATTTCATCCCCAGCCACCCCTTCAGGTTTTCCCCGGTTATCCATGCCGCTGGATGGCTACAAGTGGTGCACAAATGAGGGGCTGAAAAACGGGAGAGATTAACTGAGGGACTCTGTCTTTGGTGGAGCTCCACAGAAAATGGAATAAATTATGGCATCCTGCACGGTAAGCAACACACAGCATTAATGTTAGTGCTATAAATTTCATCTTTTGAAGGCTGTCAATTGCAAGGGTGCAAAAAGGATATAGGCTAGACTGAGTCAGCGTTGGCACAACGCTATTATCATCTAGGGTGTGACAGTGAATTGGGATGGGAAATTCTATCTAGGCAACTGTCTGCAGCCAAGAGCTGCTTCAGGTGAGAGGAGTAGGGTATAAAATAAAATAAATAAAATAAAATAAAATAAAATAGAGTAAAAAACAAAAAACAACCAAAAAAAAAACCCCAGATGTTAAAAAAAAATTGTAGCTCAAGTATATTTATGCTGTGCGTGGCTCCCAGAAGTGGGAATGGTAAATATACAAATGACACGAGAGGGAGAGGGATAGGAAGAGGGAAGGGGAGGTGGAGGGGGAGGGAGGGGGAGGGAGGGGAAGGGAGAGGGAGGAGAGGAGGGAGAGAGAGGTAGGAAGGGGGAGGGAGAGGTAGGAAGGGGGAGGGAGAGGGAGGAATGGGGAGGGAGAGGGAGGGAGGGGAAGGGAGAGGGAGGGAGGGAGGGAAGGGAGAGGGAGGGAGGGAGAGGGAGGGGGAGGGAGGGAGAGGAAGGGAGAGGGAGGGGGAGGGAGGGGGAGGGAGGGGGAGGGAGAGGGAGAATAGGTTTCAGAAAATGAGTTGTCTCCTGTCTGGGACTCCTTAGCAAAAAAGAAGGAAAATGGATTTCAGAGCTTTCCTAGGGACAGGAGGAAATCAGGAGACGTCTGCTTCCTCTCTGTCTCCTACTGGAGATATTCTTAGTAGTGGTTACATTAAGTTCTCTTCCCTCTCTGTGTACTGTCTGTCTTTAGTGCACCAATCTGTCCACATGTCAATTTATGTCTGTTTTTTGTTTTGTTGTTTGAATGACTGGTGTTCTATGTTTCATGCTGAAAAGAAAAAATGGTTAAAACTTTTTCTACTGGCTATCCATCTCTTGAGTTCAGTCTGTTTGCACTGCAGAAACTGATAGATAGGTTGCCCTGCACCTTTAGCTGGGAATCAAGCACAGCTGGAGAAAAAGCTGCTTTTAAGGGGGCCAGCAGCTTCTCAGGGCAAGTAGGCTGATAATTGTTTTTTTCCTAGAAAAATCTCTGCAGTTGTGATCATTGGGTTCAGCAAGTGACAAGGTGCTTTTTCTCTTGAAATTATAGCTAGAAAAAGTAAAAATTTTGTTTGGTCTAAATATGTAAGATTTGTGTTGTCCCTTCATTTTGTTTCTGACTGGTTTTAAAGGTATAGAAATGTTCTGCATGTCTCGGCTATAGAGTATTGGCCTATAAGTTATTGGGTATTAAAATTTTGTAATGTTGGTAACAGAAAGTTAGCTTAAAACTGGTAACTCAGGGTTGGAGTCATTTTAAACAGCAACACGTGGCATGAACCAGCTCAGGAAACCAGGTCTCTAAAGATACTTCTAAATTGGGATAATGTTTTATGTAATTCTTATCCTAGAAATTAGACTTATAAAGGATAAGATTTAAAACAGTGTCTCTTTAATGATGTATTAAAAGTTGCACTGTCATGCATTCACATAGAAGAACTGGCAGCTAAACTTTATAATGTGAAAGTAATGCTTTTGGTATTGATTTTAAAGAGAATGGATTGTTTAAAATTGGGTTTTGCTTTCCAAAATTGTGGTTATGCTCTAATATTGCAAAAGAAACTTAAAAATTATAGTTAAATTGCCAGTGTTCCATGGGCTGCAGTTTGAAGTTCAATTGCAGGCTCAGGATTATTAACTCACCCATATTTGTAATTAGGATGATTGCCAGAGTAATAAAAGTTAAAAACAGCTGTGGTCAGTATGGACCTGCTGCCCCTTTTATACAAGCTTTATTGGATACAGTGATAGAAGCAAAATTTAACCCTCCCAAGATTGGAAAGGAGATCTCAGTGGAGATTTATTTGGTATCAAACAGGCTCCTGATGAACTGTTTCAGGACTTTGTAGATAGACTGCTAAAAAAGCAGCTGGCAGAATTTTTGGAGACCCTCAAGCAGGGGTTTCTTTTGTTATTGGACTCTCATACAATCAGGGTCTGGCTATGGCTGCAGCCTTTCGGGAGACTACCATAAATATTTACATTTGAGTTCAAAGCTCAGAGCAGCCTCAGCAGAGGCTTGTGTGGCACCCCTTTTGTCTTGCAAACCCTGCCTAGGAAGTTTCATGCTGAAATAGCATTACTACAGATCTGTCAAGGTGTTGTTCAAAACAAAGTTCAAACTTAAGATTTATGAAAGGTTAATGAGGCTATGGAACTTAGGAAGGCATTAAAACCTGGCTCGCCTACTCTAGCTGCCATTCTAGGAAATGCATATAGAATTATTATAGATTTGGAAGATTCTTTTTGTTCCTTTGCATCCTGATGATTGTAAAGGGTTTACTTTGAGTGAGTTTTTAATTTTAAAGAACTTATGAAGTGATATTATTGGAAACTTTTGCCTCTATGTAAAACTATGTAAAAAAATTTTTGTCTCTGCTTCAATATAAGAAGTTAGGACTTTGAATCTTTCAGTGTATATTGTTCATTATATGGAGAGTATTTTATTAGCTGATCCCTCTGATGGAGTTTTACTACAAGGCTTTGCTCTAATACAATCAACTTTAAAATTTTGGAGTAGTTGCTCCAGAAAAGATTCAAAGGCAATATCTTTTTTAATATTTGGGGCATCAGTTATATCCTAAACAAACTGTGGCACAGAAAATTCATATAAGGAAAGATAGTTTGCTACTTTTAAAAGCTTCTATGACTAAGACCTCACCTTCAGCTCACTACAGAAGGAATTAAACTTTTGTTTGATGTCCTCAAGGGGGATACAAATTAACTGATGAGAGATGAATAGCATTGCAGACAATCAATTGCTGGCTGTTTATGTTATGTGCCCACAGCAATTCTTTGGCACAGGGAACATTAATGTGGATTCATCTTTCTTCATCTTCAAGAAAAGTTTTTACATCCTATTATGAAGCTGTCACTGTGTTAATAAAGAATTGTAGAATAGAATCTTGAAAGTATTTTGGAAAGAATGTCTTAAGAACTTGATGAAACATTTATTCCTTATTCTAAACAGTAATTAAATTGGTTATTGAAGAATACTGATATTTGGCCTATTGCGTGGCAAAACTTTTTAGGCAAAATTGATAATCATTATCCAATAGACAAGTTGTTAAATTTTGCTTCTATGCATGTTTTTGTATTTCCTGTAAATTTGTGCATGCATCCCATAAATAATACCTCTACTGTATTTATAAACAGCTCATCTATGGGAGAGAAGTATATGTGATTGGATCACATGTTTAGTCTCTTGAAGTTTCCCTCTACTTCAGCACAAATAATTGAATTACATGCTATAGCCACTGTTTTTAAAATTTTGAAAAATCAAGCTTTTAATTTATATACTGATAACCAATATATAGCTCATGGATTACAATTTCTTGGAATTGTTCCTTTTTTTTTTGATACTACTAATTCTCAAACATTGCAATTATTTATGCAAATACAATTCAAGTTAAGAAAAAGTACTGTTTCTTTAAAGGACTGTCTTTTGACATTTAAGAGCTCATCCTTGATTGCCTGGACAAGAACCCTTAGGGAAATGCCACAGCAGATTTGTATCCTAGGCAGATTATAGGCCTTACATAGGAACAATTGGCCATATAATCTCATTCTTTACATCATCAAAATAGTAATGTCTTGAGACAATAATTTGGTATTTCTAGAGAATATGCACATCAAATTGTAAAGAATTGTTCTCAGTGTCCTCAATTTCTACCTGTACCACATAATTGTGTTAATCATCAAGGACTTATACCTAATCAATTATTGCAAATGAATGGTACTCATTTATCTCATTTTAGAAAAATAAAATATGCACATGTGACTATTGACACCTTTTCAGGCTTTCTTGTTGCAACTGCTTTTTAATTTTAATTTTTCTAAATTTGGATGCCAAGGAATTCTCTGCTGAATGTCTATAACACCCTACAACTAGGCATACTTATGCCTAGGTGAAATGGAAGGATCCACTTACTGGCATATGGCATGATCTAGATCAGGTATTTAATATGGGGAAGAGGGCATGTTTGTGTTTTTTCCTCAGGATGCTGAAGGAGTGTGCTACCTTCTAGAGTGATTGGTGAAACATGTTGATGCAGGGACAGAGAATGATGCTGACGGTGATCTTGCTGAGTGCCCTGACAACGGTGACAGGAAAACTGTATTGGACATATGTTCCTGACCCACCTTTGCTTGCCTATATCCTAGATTGGACAAGCTGCCTTGCCTCAAGATTCTAGAACTTGTGGGACAGAGACCATGGAGACTGTGGAAACTGACTTAGAAAAATTAATCAAAAGGAGAAGTTATAATGACTCTTCTCTTTCCTTTAATGTGACCAGTTATTCTGACTCAATCATGGACTGGTCTAGAAATCAATCCAATATTGGAGAGATACCAATGAAGAAGACGGTTCAAAATCCCTATGAGCCAGCTGAGTTAACTTGGAGTGTGGTTTCCACTCTTACCAGAGAATGCTTTCTATCAATTCTTAAAGCCACCCCCACCCATATACCTGGTAGCCAGACTTTGTGTTTGATCTCTGCCAATTTGCAGCTGAATTGAATACCTGGGACATTCCTGAAGACAACTTTAATTCTGTTGCTTTTAACTTTTGACTTTGCATCTTAAGCAGATTGGTTGCCTTCACACAGAATCACCTTCAGCAAGCTTAGTTATTCACCATGGCAGTTACTCATTGCTATAAAGAAATGCATTAAGTGCATATGTATATGTCCTTCGGGACTTTGGCCTGAATGGGAAAAAGATGTGCTTATGAAGGTCGGTGGTCAGAGATGGGTAACTGCGGTTCTTGAGCTCCTATTAACCTAAGACAGAGGCAAGTGCCAAAAGCCTGTGTTTGTCTTAACAAACACTAAAAGGGCTGTGTTTGTCCAAACAAACACCAAAAAGCTGCACTTGTTTTCTGAGACAGGTAAGAAGGAGCAATATAGTCCCAGACATAAGACAGACACGGCCACCTAGCCACCGTATTTCCTAGACGGGATCATGAAGTACAAGTATCTTGTGCTTCCTGTCCAGCTTATCTTTAAAAAATAAAAAAGGGGGAATTGTGCCCTTCCTCCAGCCTTTAGTAGGCTAAACAAATCTCCCACAGTTTTCACAACCTGGCTGGAGTTGGTGCCTGACCTCCTTGCATTTGCATTTTCCTGACTGAGCTTTGAAGATCTGACTGTCTGCTGAGCTTGTTTTACAACAGAATCCAGCTGAAACAAAGCAACAGAACCCAGCTGAAACAAAGGATGGGTCTTTGGGTTTTGCCTATATAAACACAGAGATGAAAATTAAACTTTGAACCTTGATCAGAGAACTTTGTCTTGGCTCCATATTTCTCTTGTCTGCTCATCCTATTTCACCCCAGCACCCCCTTCGGGTGTACTAGGTTCTCCATGGCTGCTGGGTGGCTACACCCACCGTTTGAGCAACTGTGGTCTAAAGGCAGTACTCGTGGTGGAATCGGCTCCAGGACTGCACTTGGACGTGCCTGAGATAGAGTCTCAACTCACTACTGCGACTAGTTAACCCAGTTAGCCACTTCATCTCAGCCAGCATGGCTTCCTCAGCTGTACGTTGCAGGTACCAATGCCAAAACTTTCAACTGTGAGGCATGAAGATGGTCATTCCTAAAGCATCTGGTACCACATATTGGCACACAGTAGGTGTTTGATAGATGCTAGGTATTATTACTTCTAGGAAGAGCAGTTCATTGGTTGTGGTTGAACTCTGGGCGGGATCAAAAAGTATTAATGTCAACCACAGAGATAAAAGATCTCAGGAAGGTGTGAAGACTTTGAGTTCTTTGTTATTTAGCATCGAATTTAAAACCACAGCCACCAAGCTTTACCATACATTAGTGTATGCCTTTGTATCCCCAGATTCTGAGACAGCTAACCTTCCCTTCACCCCGATATGACAATAGATTAGCGAGTTTGTGTGTTCATTCAGTGTACACAGAGGTTGCCCCATGTGAGGCGCTGGGGAGGACACATGTATGAACCAGATCCCCCTTGGTGTCCATTCAGCTGGGAGCTGAGCCACCGAGGAACCTGTACTGTCATGCTCAGACATCATACCGGGGCATCTGCAGTTTCAATGCTGTGGGAGAGGTTTCCATTCTGGACAGGTTCTGAAGCTTCGCTGGATGGCGTCATTTCGACCTCTGTGCTCGTGCTGTTGGGGAGTTCAATTTTTTCTGCGGCATAATTTAAACACAAAGAAACAATCAGAATCAATGGGGATAAAAGGCTATGTTGGATTGAGTGTTCTAAAATGGGGATCAGAAGGCATCTGAGACCTGAAGCTGGTGTTGGGTATTGGCAAAGGGCTTTTACCATAGCCTGTGCTGTCTAGTGTGCTGTCTCTCTACATAGTGCTGTCTCTGGCTCACACATGACACTACTGGAGGCCCTATCAGATGCCACATGATAGGCAATGCAAGGACACAGATACATACCTTTAGACATTTAGATACAGTCTGTGAGATAGCTGGATCACCCCTACAATTGCACCTCCCTGCAAAAGACACTGTCCATGGTACCATGTCCTAGGCTATACTTTGTCACCATCAGCCTGCCATCTTTGTCAGGCCCCCTTTCCACTGGGCTGGAACACCCACTGTATGGTGAATGGTTCATTGTGGATGACGGCCAGGCAGGGTCCTTTGCTTTCTAATACTCATTCTTCAAAACAGCCTGTGCTGGGAGAGAATTTGGCCACCTGCCTTTTCTTACAATCCTGAGAACGGCAAATTCTGCACTGGGTGTCCTGTTCCAAGAAAAGCAAGGGGGTGGGGGTGCTGAGACAAGGAACAAGGCTGAGTGAGAGAGCAAGCCAGAGAGAAGCCATGGGTTAACAAATGCAGTCATGTTTTCCTGAGACAGGAGAAGAGGCCCTGGTCAGGCCCTGGGACTCTGTCATATTAGGAACCAGATGGGCCTGTGTTTCTACTCTCATGCTACACTTTATACTGTATGACCCTTGGCAACTGCCTCAACCTCTGTGGCATCCAGTTTCCTCACCTGGAGAATGTCCATGCTGCTAACAGTGACACTACTTCCATGGGTGCTATTGCTGTTACCACTGCCTCACTGACAGAGAGGTGGGGAAGATTGGAAAAAGCACTCAAAAGAGGGCCTGAGCAAGCCAGAAATGAATAATCTGAATCTCTGTCACTGCAATTGCTTTTTGCAAGATATCTTCTTTCCAGGGCTAAGAGAAGCCTCTCCAGGTGACTAGTGCTCAGGTCCCATTAGTTTCAACTGGGACTTAAGCAGGAGTGAAACAGAAAATCTCTCATTGAGGCTGCAGAGATTGTTCAGCCGTTAAGAATGTTTGCTGCTCTTTCAAAGGCCTGGGTTCAGTTCTCAGCCCCTGTATCATGTGGATCACAACTGCCTTTAACTATAGTTCTAGGTGGTCCAATGTTCTATTCTGGGCTCCATGTTCACCAGTGTGCATGTGGGTCACATATAGACACATGAAAATAGAGATCTTTAAAATAAGGAAAGAAAAATGAAAGGCTCCTATGACACTGACTCTGTTCAGGGTGAGGAGGAATGAGTCAGGAGTGAGGGTCTTTGGACACCAGTCTGTTAAGCTGTGCCAGATGAGAGCAATTACAGGATGCTTGTGGGAAAACAGGATTTTTTTCTTAGCAACTTCAGAAGGACCAAATATTTCTATCCTTAGTGTGAAAGAAAATAGAGCTTAAAAATCTCAGCACTGGGGCTGGAGAGATGGCTCAGCGGTTAAGAACACCAACCGCTCTTCCAAAGGTCCTGAGTTCAAATCCCAGCAACCACATGGTGACTCACAATCATCCGTAACAAGATCTGACACCCTCTTCTGGGGTGTCTGAAGACAGCTACAGTGTACTTATGTACAATAAATAAGTCTTTAAAAAAAAATCTCAGCACTAGGTAGGTAGATGTAGGAGGACTGTCACAGGTTCAAGGCCAGCCTGGGTTATATAGCAAGACCCTATTATGTCCCCCAACAAAAGAACTTCATAAAAATGTTTGGTTTGAAACAGTCAAATACTGAAAATCCTAGGAAAATGATCATGAGTTCAACCGTGTTGTCCTGAGATACAAATGAAGGTATAGAAAGTGTAGGAACCTGGGCTTTCCTGATCCACCCATGGTTACTAGTGTCAGTGTTATGGGATGCTCTGCTGCCTTTAGTCATGCCAGATAACTCATTCAGTTATTTAAAACATACTAAGTACCTTGGGGACATGAAAGCCCTCATACAGCCTCAGGAGCAGATTGTGTGATCCCAGAATCACAGGACAGAGGGATCCAAAGGGGTTTTAGATCCTCTAGGATATACATAGACAAATAAGAAACCATGCACAGTTTATAAAATGAGTGTGCTTTTAAACCACAGTCTTTATTGTCACAAAAATATGAAAATAAATCCTGAGGTTTGGAAAAGCATAGATTTTTGATTCACACTTTTGTTACCAAGTCCTTCATGTTCCTACCAGCGGGGCATTCCTTGGGGTTATTTGTCATGGATGATTAAATCTAAGCCTACACTCACTAGCATGCAAGAGAAGGTCTGGGAATGAACCCAGACACATAAACCATTCTGTTCCAAGCTACCTCACCCACAAGAGAAAAACCAACAAACAGAGTTGAAAAAGTAGCCCTTGTAATTGAACCCAAAAAAATCACACACACAGAGCTTAGCCAGGCAGTGACCTTCCCTGTTGACTTAACAATACAAAACCAAAATTCTGCATGTTCTGCAAAAATCCAGGCTCACGGAAGCAGAGGGGATCAGACAAAAACCTGCAACTCATGACCCAATCCTAGTTAACACTTGAACTAATTCTGTCCACTTTTTCCACAAATATTCAATGGACTCTCAACTGTTCCTTGGCTGAAATTTTGCCTGGGTTAGAATTCAGGATGGTAGGAGAGGCAGGAAGTCTTCTATGGAGTATTTTGAGGGCAAAACTGTTGAGATTTGTCTGCAGATAATTTTAGTCACTTGGGCAATAGCTTCGTTTACAGCATGGATCCAGATTAGGTTAAATTTAGTCTGAATTTAGAATTGAGAGCTATATTATAGTTACAGACAGGAGAAAAGGAACATGATGTCCCAAGTTAAAATAAGATGCCTGAATGTCACAATCTGGTCATACAGAAGTTCTAGAAAAGTCAGCCAAGACAGACCTAGGTTGATTTTGCCTAGCTTTATTTTTTTGGCCTGTGTATATATGTGTGAGTTCATATGTAGGTAGGTGTGTGTGTGTGTGTGTGTGTGTGTGTTTGTGTACATGTGTGCACATGTGTATGGAGGCCAAAGGTTGATATCCACCTTATTTACTCAGGGTCTCTTGTGGAACCCAGAATTTGTTATTTTGGCCAGTCTAGCTAGCTCTCTTGTCCTGGGGAATCTTCTGTCCCTGGGTCCTAAGTGCTGAGAGTACAGGTGGGCCCACCATTCCCATCCAGCATTTGTGTGGGTGCTGGGATCTAGACTTAGGTCCTCACACACAGCAAGCACTTTATCTCTTGATACATCTCCCCAGCACTGATGGTGCTGAATTCTTAAGAAAGAGGAGATGGCATGGATTTAAAAGGACTCTGTTGGGTAAGTGAGTGGTGATTTGGGGGTGGGGGTTCTGTGAGCAGTGTCACAGATATACGGTCTGGTTACCAGTCAAACATGTAGAAGCAGGACTCTCACCTCTAGCTAAATGTTGATGACTTGGATGACTTGAACGTGTTTCCTTTTTTGTGGCGTTCTGACGCCAAGTGCCTGTCAAATCTGGTGATTTGGTTACAATTACTCTTCCCTGTGGGTTTCCTTAGTGTTTTTGGAGACATACGTGTTTCATTCCTGCCCTGTCCCAGGGGGAGAAGAAGAACTCATTTACTTGTTTAGGAAGGAACTGAGCTAGTATTGGGGCAGGGGTTCCCACTCTGGTTCTGTCTCTCTGCCCATCTCCCACACCCGCCAGGGAAGGACAAGGGGTGGGTCTCTCACTCACCCACATGATTGGCAGCCCCATTTTGCCTCTCATTCTCATCCACTTGGCATTTCTTCTTGGCGATCTTGTGGAGAATTGAAGCTTTTTCTCTGAACCTCCCTGAAGCAAGAGAAAGTGGTAGGAGAGAGACAGAGTGAGGAGGAAGGATGGCCAAAGCAGCTGGGTGGTCTCTCTCTGAGTCCTCACAGCAGTGACCACACATTCCGTGCAGCCCAAATGCCTCTCAACCTATATGGGGGCAGGGCGCTTTCTTACCTTGGTGGATTCTTCAGCCAGGTTCTCTATCTGAGAATCTGTCTGCAAGCTGCAGACCACAGAGGGGGAGGTGTGACTTGGACCTTTTCCTCCCCTCCAGCTGTGTGACAACGGCAATCATCTCCCAAACCACCTCTACTGCTGAAACCCCAAACAAGGCTGAAGACCCACAGCTGCTTTAGAATTAAATGCTCATTCCAGATCTGCTTTAGACAATAGCTAGGAAGGAAAGCCAAGCCGGGCAGTCCTTCACATTGACTTTGGTTTTCAAGCATTCGTCATGATTGCAGCTTCCAAAGGAGTCAGGGACAGACATCACAGCTCTCCAGAAAAGCTGAGTCAGCTGCAATTAAAGCATGAAGGCGGCAACGGATTCCATTTGGGGATTTAGGGCAAAGGAACGATCGGCTGAGCATGTTGGAGATGAGACACTTTGGGAAAGGTGCTGGAAAAGAAATATCATGCTCAAAGCAATCACTGTAAACGGCTGTGCCACAAGTACAGCACACATTTCTTCTCTACTATTGACACAATTAATGGGTAAACGCATGCAACAAGCACACAGAACAGTCATGCACAGTGTAGCGATTAGGGACATGAAGCACATTTCTCTCTTTTAATCTTTGATTTTCATCCTTGGGAATGTTCAAGATACAAAAGATTCTCATTTTAAACGAGCTGATTACTGTATAGATTCCAGCATAATGTGTTCCTTAAAATACCCCAAGCCCCACAATTTCCTACTGGGCTTTCTTGTTGGTTGTGTTATCTAACAGCATATTATCAGGGGATCTTATTCTACTTTTCAAGTTAGAAGCAAATCCAATGAAAATATCTCTCTTGGAGAGAGCCTCCTCCAAGACTGGGCAGGTGAGCACTGCACCTCTCTTCCTTCCCCATGTATGGGACTCTGGCAGTTCAGAATGGTGACTTCTATGGTGGATTCAGAGTCATCGAACATGTGTGAATACCTATGTGAAGGTGACACAGGATGGGGTCATTTCTGCTCACAGCTCCATTAGCCACTAACCCAAATCTCTCTTTTAAAATGTGTTTTGAGCAACATTATAAACTACTGAATTTAAATTTATTTTGAGTTTCAATCCATTGCATTTTTGAAACTTTCTTTCTTTCTTTCTTTTTTTTTTTTAAATTGAGAAGGCATATGCATGCTACAGCAAACATGTGGACAGCTCATGGGGGTAGTTTTCTCTTTCTACCACACGGGTGCTGGGGATGGAAGGCAGGCTTTCAGGCTGGGTAGTCAGCACCTGACCCATGGAGCCATCTTGCCAGCCACTACCTAAATATCTTACTAGACAAAGATGGTGGTCTAGGCAACAGGTGTGCTGTGCACTGTGCTCCCAAAGGTAAGGGGGTGGGGCAATGAGAAACAGAAGGTAAGGTCAGAATGTGGTGTGGACTGTGATAGCTAATTTTGATGGTCAACCTGATTGGGTGAGTGATATCTAGGGGATTAGTCTTGTCTCTCCTTGTATCCGAGTATATTTTCAGAGAAAACAGATTATGCTCTTGCCTTATCAGTGATTTACTTCATTGATGGATTAGACGTTTAAGTAGGCCAGTGGACGTGGTGGAAACTGTGCAGGCAAGGTGTCATTGCGGGAAGACATGAGTTTGCAGGGAATAACTAGATCCTAGCTCTTTCCTGTTACTTCTCTTTGCTTCTGGGCACTACAAAGCAAGGAGCCTTAGCCACAGGTTTTCATTGCTGACGTTCTGCCTTCCTTTGGATTCAAGCAAAGGATGGGTGATAGGGAACTCTGAAACCAGGAGCCAAATAAATCCTAGCTCATTTTGAGTTGTTTTTCTCCAGAGCATTGTCACTATGATGGAGAACTGACTAGCTCAGAGGCAGTAAGAATGGAAAGGAAGAACGAGGGGATGGGTGGGTGCTCATCCTGGAAGGTGGTTTGAACTTGTCTGTTTCTATTTAATCTCCATGGTAAATTGTGGGAAGAAGAGGGGGAAGAAAAGTCATTCTGGGGACTAGAAAAAGAAGGGAGTGAAAGAAAGCATGGGAAGGAAGAGAAGAACTATAAAGGAGATGGGTAGAGGTATGGCAGCCTACTGGTGGCCCGGCTAATGCCAGGCACTTCTGGGCTGCCTGGTGGTCTTCTCTGAGCACCAGGCAGATGGGGCCGGTGGCTCTTACGACCCCAAAATCTTAAACCTAAAGGGGTCACTTTTCATGGAAGACAATTCCAGGGAGTCTCCAAATCATGTGTTTTTTACCCAGGAGAGGCAAAAGGAGATTCTGCAATTTCATTGGAGTTTCTGCTAACAAAACTCTTTCTGCTATGGTAGGGGTCCACCTTTGAGCTTAGGTCACTTTGTATGTCTATGAAATAAGGAGATCAGATACACTGTTTTAAAAGTGTGTATAACTCAGTAACAAAGTAGAAAGGGGTACAGGAGAAGCAAGCCTGTATAAACCAACCTAGCCCAACCAATGCCCTCAAGTCACAAATCATAGCAGAGAAGGGCAAATATACACAGGAGGGCAGCTCTCAAAAACTGTCCATGCTTATAGGATTCTTTCCATGGCATATATATGTGCCAGAGAGAAATGATTTAAAAAATGGACTCCCAGACATGAACCATTGTAGCTACTAATGTTGTCATGAAGCATCCTTCAACACAGAGTTGGCCATACCTGGTGTGGTTTTCCCAAGTTCTATAAGAACCATGGCAGATACACTGGGGTGTGGTGTGGTGGGGCTGGAGTGTCGTGATCCCAGGCACGTGACCATCAGGGAGGGTTTTCTTACTTGTGTGTCACTGTTTTCCTCAAGTAGGGTAGTAGTAGGTCTCAAGCTCTACGTGACAACCTGGTCACTCAAGGGAAGTAAACTTGGCTTCTGTCCTGCTATTAATTAAAACAGCCCCCTGGAAATCCCTTCACCTTTCCACCACCAACCTGTGATAGGCAACTGTCAAAAGGGACCCTTTGGGCTTGTGACTAGACTAGGTCCAGACTGTCACAGCCTGAGTTTCAGCAATGCAGAAAGAAAAATGGGACTAAAGAAACAGATGCTATTGATAAAAGGTCCTGACCTGTTGCCTTTTTCTCTCGGTGCTTAGTTCCATGGGCAGCTGAGCGAAGCTATCAAGGGATTCTTCAGTTGCTTTCTTTCACATGCTTCCTCTTGCAGCATAAGAGTAAGACTGTCCTTAGTCCTGCTGTTCTGACATGGAGACTTTTCCCATTCTGAGAGCTGATGGTGGCACCCGTATCTGAAGGGATTTTTGTCTTAGGTTTTAGGTTTTAAGAAGGCCCACCTTCCGCAGTCAGCACTCATACTCCTGAGAGTGGAAGGCAGAGCCGGACAAAGGAAGCCATGCTCAGTTCAGCTTGTTGGATTGGTGCTGGAGTTTCAGGGAATCCTCTAGAAATCACCTCTAAGTGTTAGACCCACATTTAGGTGGGGCCACAGAGGATGGGCGTAAGGAACAGAGATGCTGCTTTGTGTTGGCAAGAACACATCAAGACACCTTTGAATACTTTTCAAGGTGAGCCACGGAGTGATTTTTTAGCCCGATTCAAAGCAGCTTTAAAAATATCCCCTGCTGTGGTGCAAACCCTGAAGGTGTTGTCTTTTTATATAGCTACAGATATTTGTATACTTAGAAGCCTCGGAAATAGCAAACTCGGCTGGGATCGTGAGGCACCTACGTCAAACCTGGCACACAATTTTAGTATAGTTTAGTTTGATCTGAAATGTGCAAGAGTACCAGCTGAGTGTCCTCACAGGAGGGTGCGTTGAGGGGGTGGTCAGGAAGTTTGGAAGGAAAAGATGGGAGCTGAGGGCTTCCTGGGAAGGAGAATGAATTGAGAAAAACAGCCACCAAAATCCTTGGCCGGATCACTCCGAGGTAAAACAGAAGTCTCAAGCTCTACGTGACAACCTGGTCACTCAAGGGAAGTAAACTTGGCTTCTGTCCTGCTATTAATTAAAACAGCCCCCTGGAAATCCCTTCACCTTTCCACCACCAACCTGTGATAGGCAACTGTCAAAAGGGACCCTTTGGGCTTGTGACTAGACTAGGTCCAGACTGTCACAGCCTGAGTTTCAGCAATGCAGAAAGAAAAATGGGACTAAAGAAACAGATGTAAAGGGAGCCAGCCACTCAGTCTATTTCTGTGTTTTCAAATCTGCCTTTTCTGTCTCTTTCTTTGAAATTCAGGGCTTGACAGGTGACTTTGAAAGCCAAAGGTCACTCGAGCTCCCATCCCTTGTGCCCAGGGACTCTTTTGTCTTTTCTCATGAAAGCTCGGACTGGCATTAAGCGGACAGACCATCCTCATTCTGACAAGGCTTTGACAGACCAGGGGTGGTACCTTGGGTCATCCCAAGTGCTCCTCTTAAGTCACCTACCAGCCAATCAGGTGTTTCTGTTCTCACATTATTTCAGCCCATTTCTCTCCCCAGGCCTCACTTCCTGAGTCCCACTCTGAGCCTCCCCCGAGAGGAACATTTCAGCCAGCTGGTGTGACCTCTTCTTCCCGTACCTGTTGTCTCTCATCCTAGCACCCGGGGGGTAGACAAATTAGGTCATATTAATCCTTTTTTGGTTGATGGACTGTGATGCATCTCCAGGTCAAAGTGAAAGTGCAGGTCTTTACAACTGCCTGCAGGATTCTATCTAGTCCCTGGCCACCCTGTCCCTCTCATTCCCACCCCCTTCTTGGTCTGCTCCATTCAGGCTAGCCCCATTCTCCTGTTTCTTGAGAACACTGTGCAACTTTCCACTCTAGACCATGCATGGAACTGGCTGGTCTGCTCTGTGCAAAGCTCTCGGTCAGAAATCACAGTTTCTCGAATCTGGTCAACTGTCACCATCTCGTCCTTTCTTCCCTGAGCAACTCCTCTCTAGCATTTCCTACGCCCATGTTACTTCCTCAGAAGCAGGACACTATCATTATATATATAAAATGATATAATCATTACCATTATTTCTGTTGCTTATGTGTTATTTTCTACTGGTGGGAAAGCTGGATGCCAGCAAGGCTTTTCACTGTTCTTCCCTCTTGCTGTGTTCTTAGCACCCAGTAGAGTTCAGTAAACCTTGTGTTGCTCATCTTGAGGCAAACAGATAAGGTTAGACTTCCTTTCTAGTGGCTATAACCTAAACTCACTTCTCTCGGAACCTTCCCAGCTTATGGCTATGGTGGGACTGAGATCTCCCATGCTGGGAACCTTCTATCACTACATAGGCGACAACTGGGATAGACTGAGTACTTATAGCTCAGAGATGAAAGGCAGCAGTCACACCATTTGTTCCCTTGGTCTGTGAATTTCCGGGGCCAGCTCCCCAAAGAGTCTTTGGGATGGAAGAATAGGTTTGGGTAGTGTTGTGAAAACCTGGGGACAGAAGGTTGGGTTCTGCTCCCCCTTTACTATGTGGCCCCTTATTTATGAGAGGCTAACCCAAAGGTTTCTCTGTTAGCATCCATCCCAAGTTTTCAGAGGCATTGGTCTCATGACACTTGTCTGTGAGTCAGTGTTAAGTTTCCTGGCAACATACCCATTTTTACCACTAGAGGGTAGACTTCACTGAGGAGGGGCCTTCTCCGAGCTGTCTCTGTTCCCCAGTAATGCCAGGCTTGTGGGATGGAGAGATGGCTCAGTGGTTGTAATCAACAACGCCAGGCTCATCAGGTGCACACTGCAATGAAACTCTTCCCCAAAGGCTCAAAGTCTTGGAAATCTTAAGCAAAGCTGCATTATGATTTCAGTAGAGTTTGGTAGGTTTGTTTGGTGCTTCTGAAACATTCACAACCTGGATTATTCTCAAGCATTTCAGATTCCCACTCTAACTATAGAGCTCTTCCTGATGGCTGTGGTGTGTGTGTTTGTGTGTGTGTGTGTGTGTGTATGTGTGGTGTGGTGTATGTGTGTGTGGTGTGTGTGTATGTGGTATATGTGTGTGTGGTGTGTGTGTCTGGTGTATGTGTGTGTGGTGTGTGTGTATGTGGTGTATGTGTATAGGGTGTGTGTATGTTGTGTGTGCACGCATGTGTATGTGAGCTTAGGGAATAAAAGTGAAAAGGCCCCTTGGCACAGAGGCTACCTAGCAGCTAGGATGGACAAATGGATTGTTTTATAAACTCTGTGAAACAGTAATTTCTTCATAGGGACTGGCTTTTTATTCTTTAAAGAAAAACATCTGATACTTTTAAAAAATTTAAAGATAATAATTTTATCTTAAGCAAAACATAGGATTTCTATTCACCCCTAAATCTGTTTTTGAAATACAGCTTCCAAATTATTTCCCTCATTCTAAGAATCATCATGAATTTATTATGCTATTCATTTATTATTCTACATTCATATTAATGAAATTAAATTACTGTTGTAAACTGTCGCTAGTCAATTGTGAGTGAACTTCATAGTAGAAGTGGTCAACATAACCGGAGTGTCATTACATTGATAGGTATGATCATCTGAGTGGATTTCGTAATGAATGAGAAGGTGTACATCTGGTCAGTGTCAATCTATTATGTTACAGCCCTGAACTAGTCACCTCATCATGGGGAGAATGAGCATAGTTTTGAAAACATACTGAAATATTTTCAACATTTTACAAATGTTGGTATTTAAATGGTATTTTGCTTTTAACGTTACAGACTTTCCTCTCATAGATGTTGTATCATATTCAGTCTTCAGTCTTTGTCTCTTCTCTCAGGTTCAAGATCCCCTTGGAGCCTTTGGCACCTGCTGGTCCTACCCTCTCGCCTTTCCCTTGCAGGCACCCGACTTGGAAACCCTGGCTATGCTGGTCTGCTCTGCCAGCATCGCTCTGGGGAACCTGTCCTTGGTTATTTTACTTTATTTTATTTTATTTTTGCCTACTTATGACCTGATTTCTCCGTAGCATTTGGCTTCCTTTATCCCATCCTCAAAATCATTTTAATTTTTCACAACCCCTAGGGAGCTTTTCAAATATCAGTAATCCTCAGAGCTCCTCCGGGCCCCTCGTTCCTCTCTTCTCCCAAGGAACCAGCTACTTGCTATTCTGAATGTCCACAAATCCTGAAGCTCAGACTCCTTTCTCCAGAAGACTGACTCCTCCAGGTAGGAATGTCTCTGACAGACTCAAATGCTCCAAATTTCATGCATCATCCTCCTTCCTAGGAATCTGCTCTTCTACCTGGACTAGCTGCTGCCGCTGTCCACACTACGGATAGTCTCCTGCCCCCAGGGGGCATCTTAGCTCTCTCCAGGGCCAACACCCATCATTGCTAAGACCTTTGACACTACCTTTCAAGCTAGGCTTCCTTGGCTGGGTGTCACCTCTAGCATCTTCACTGGATTCCAATTTCCATACTGTCTCCTTCATCTCTATTCATCTCCCACAAGGTTCCCACTGCTCCACACGTTAAGTGGTTTCTCTTACTCTTCCAAATCCCATCTTAGACATCATAGCCTTCAGAGATCTCTTTCTTCTAAGACAACAAATTGCTATCTGTCCTATTAGCACTATCCATCAGAGACCCTTCAAGGCATTTTTCTGACTCTCCCTAGCTAGCATTTGGGTATGGATCATGGGATTGCTCTATCTGTCCCCCAACACTAGGCTTGCTCTAGCACTGGGGTTGGTGGATGTGGTTGGTGGGGAGGGGCGTGGGTTGTTCTTTCAAACTCAATTCTGAGTTTACTTTTGGGGAGTAAGAAAGGGAAAGGCCCAAAAGCACATGGCAGAAGCCTCAGGGGACTGCTTAAATTCACACTTTTTGGTAGAGTCCAAAGTTTAGTTGCACTAACATTATGTGGTCATACAGATTATGTGATAATTTTTGAAAAGTGTTATCTAGTGAAATTCAGGGGGAATGTGAAGTATACAAGCCAAGACAAACACAAACAAAAAACAAAGCAAGTAGCGAGTCTTTAAGGCAGTGTTTCAGGAGAACTGGGACCCCCCCCCCCCGCAGGGCCTATCGGGGGAGTTTTCTCTGCTTTAGGAACTTTATTCTGGGACCATTTTTCCCCACACCCAGGCAGAGGACTCAATGAAGCCTGATTCTTAGGTTTGGCTTTCTGAGCTAGGTGGGCCTGCAGGTGGAAGCTTTAAAGTCTCTCTTGGTTTTCATCTCCAGGTCCTTGGAGAGAGCTAAGAGATTAATGGATAAATAGACACCACTGATAAAGTAGGCAGCACATCCAGAGACTTCCAGAACTTGAACCAAATATTTCCTGTCAGGTGGCAAGGCCTGGTCCCAGGCAGCTCATTAAGGCTTAGACCTGGAATATGTCTCTGCAAACGGGTTGTAAAAACCCAGAAACTAGCAAAAACCTCTGTCTGTTGATGAGACAGCATTTTAGCCAATATGTAAAGTAAAAGGCATTAGATTTGCTAAAACTTAATTGGCAAAGGTCACTATTTTGTGTCTTTTTTTCCCCTTTTGGTATAATCTGTTGTCATCTGGGTTTCTTGTGTAAAAGAATTACTTTGAGTTCCTAGGTTTGTTTGTTTTTTGTTTGTGTTTGTTTTTCATCCCCTTTACTTCCTGCAGACTGGTACCTGCAAATCTTTCGGGTTTGCAGCAGAAATGCCAGCACAGCCAGAACTCCTTAACTTAAGGCAGAGAGGCCCGTGACTGAAATTAGACAATTCAGTTCATCTTAGAGTTAATCATAAGAGAAACTCACTATCCTTAAGTGAACATGACAGATTCCTATGGAGATGGACTCTCCTTCCTTCCTTCCTTACACCCTCCCTCCCTCCCTCCCTTCCTTTCTCCCTCCTTCCCTCCCTTCCTTCCTTTCTCTCATTTATTTATTTTATGAGCACATGCATTTTACCTGCATGTTTGTCTGTACACCATGTATGTGTGTCTGGTCCCCTGGGACTTGAGTTACTGATGGCAGTGAGCCACCACGGGGATTGAAGATTAGTCCTCTGGAAGCCATCCCTTGATGGCCAGTGCTGAGCCATCTCTACACACCCTCTTTTCTCTCTTTTCACACTCACACTCATACACACGCACATTCACACGCACACACACTAAGCTGTATGTGTGCTGGGGAAAATTAATTTAGAATAACAGCATTTTGGTTTGACTGATGAAGACGAGGCAACCTAACCTCGTGAGCTCTAGGGATGTCAGGAACAGACAGGGTGAAGCATCCACAATTTGCCTTCTGCTGCCATTTAACACCTTCTACATATGCAGCATGGCAAAATCAGCCTGAGCTTGCCAAGTCTGATCTTTCTGCTTTTACTGCTGACAGTTTAGATCAGGAAAATAAGATGCAATGCATTTGAGCAGCAGATGTATTCTCATAGGAAGAACTCCCTGGTCCCAGTCTTCAGTAGGATGGCAGCTTTGCCCACAGGGTTGGGGCTGCTCTCTCTGACAGACTCAGTACCGGAACTAGCTGCTTAGTTTGGTTAAGCACGTTTGCTCTTTGTCTTCTTAAGATCCAGTCCCAGGGAGACACTTGCCAGAATACATCCCTGAAGAAGTCATGGTGAGTTCAGATACTTGTTTTCTGGATGAAGTCCAACCTTCCAGAAAGCATCTGTTCGAATACCTCAAGAATTCTCTGGCCATGAAGAATCGGACTGGATGAATTTAACCATGAGCTGAATGGATATGAAACACAACACAGCACTGGAAATGGTGTCTGTGTATGGGCTCCTGCCTTGGTCACTGGAAGATAGGGAGGGAAATGGTGCCTGGGTGGTGAGGTTTCAGCCTTCCTCACTGGGTGACAGGAAGGGCCATGGTGCCTGTATTAAGGGGTTGCAGTATGAGGAAGGTTGAGAACCACCATTAAGAAGAGAAAGGACACTCCATTGTCTTTCCTTATGCAGTGCTTCTTTTTTTCCTTTTGTATGCATGTAATGTTTTTTTAAATAAAAAATAGCTTTAATTAATTTAAAATTAACTTATAATACTCTGGTAAATGTCTGGGTTGGTAATAAAAAGGGAATATACCACCTATTCTTTCAAAGGTCTAGTAGCTGTTGTACTACTTGTGGACTGGACCAAACAATATTTAGGGTTTCCCCTTTAGGTGTGTGACCTAGGAAACACCTACTACTCCCTGGCTTAACCTGCTACAAAGCTGGATGGAGGGAGGCTGCAGTGAATGGCGAGCCATCAAGGGACATCATACTTCCTAAAGGACAGTCACGGATATGAGGGGCGCTCAACATCTGATCACGCCTCTCCAGAGACAGAGGCTTGTCCTTCCAAAGCAAGGCCTATGGAGATGTCTGAGGAGAAAGACTTTCCTAGGCTGGGCTGAAATTTCTCTTTGAACAGAGGAAGGTTGGTTTCTTTTTCTAGTCATAGCACTACCACCAGCTGATCCCCAAGGGACCTGAAGTTCTCCCTTCTGACAAGATAGTCACTGCTTCCCATGACAGATGGCCCATGGGCTCATTCCAAGAAAGGTGAGAACCATTAGGCTGTTCCTAGATATAAACAGCATCCTTTCATCCCAGTAGGATGTCTGCATCGTTCATCAGCATCCAGACCCACATCTCCAGATGGCCTTGACTGTTCCTGATCTGATGCAACCTCCTGGTTCTGAAGGCAGCAAACTTCCACTGTCCTTGACCTCTCCTCTGCAAGTTCTATTTTCTTTCTTCCAACTCAGATACCATGTACAGAAGCCCCCCCCTTTCATCTGTAGCCTTTGAAACAACCTCTCTACTCCTTCCTTGCTGTTAGAACATCTCCTTCACCCAGTAACCCCACCATCACTACACCCCAAAGTCCTACCTAACTCTTCCTTTTACCTTCTCTGAAGATTTCAACCCTTTCTAACATGGTTTTCTCTACTAATACTTCTGCTGTCAACCCTAGGAACATGGCAAGACCACACAGGAGAGCCTAGTCATCTTTAGCCCCTTACTGCCGCAAGCCACACATTTCAAGCATGTTTCTTCTCAGTCACTTATCTGATGTCTTAAAGCTATCTCTAAAGTCCATCACCATGACACGCCCCCACCTCCCAAACTGGGACGTGCACAGTAATGCGCACCCTGCTCTCATGGGTCCGCTCATTGCCACTCTCATCTGTTGGCTCCCCCTTTGGAATGTGATCTTCCCTTGCTTTCTGGGACATCTTCCTCACCTCGTGGCTTTCCTACTTGGGCCTCCTCTTTCTTTGTAGATTCACAGCTTCAGAGTCACCAAAGCTCAGTCGGCTGCCATCTCTTCCCATCTACAAGTGACATATTAGCATCCAGTTGTGTTGCCACAAAGGATATATGTATGGCTTGCAAATCTACATCTAGAGCTCTGTCCAACAGCTCTGCCAAGCTCAGCCTTTTATAAAACCCTTCTCAGGGTCTCTGCTTGGCTGTCTTCTGGGACTCCCAAAGTTACAGTGAGCTCTTGAGGTCTCACACTGCCTCTATCTCTGCCTTCCTCACCCACACACAGGTTTCTGAAAGTGAGATCTCCCCGTCATGAGACTTCAAGGTGCCCATCAGTGCCTCTTCTAATATCATGTCCTAATGACTTACTACTTAACTATTAGGAGCAGTAATTTACCAAGTGATTTTTTTTTTTTAAAAAAAACTACATTTCCAGTCTGTCTTGAAACTAAACATGTGACAAGGCCTGCCTGTGTGATGCTAGGTTCATAGTTAGGAGTGATGATGGAAAGATCAGTGGATGTGGATTAAAATCTTTAAGTTTTATTGAAAGGACTTTCAGAGATGCTCCCTTGAAATAAAAAGAAAATATCTGTGGAGGAGGGCTGTGACTATCTGAGAGGGAAGGGCTGTGACTATGTGAGGGGGTAGGGTTGTGACTATCTGAGGGGGTGGGGTTGTGACTATCTGAGGGGGTGGGGCTGTGACTATCTGAGGGGGTGGGGCTGTGACTATCTGAGGGGGTGGGGCTGTGACTATCTGAGGGGGTGGGGCTGTGACTTTCTGAGGGGGTGGGGCTGTGACTATCTGATGGGGTGAGGCTGTGACTATCTGAAGGGAAGGGGCTGTGACTAACTGAGAGGGAGGGACTGTGACTATCTGAGAGGGAGGGGCTGTGACTATCTGAGGGGGAGGGGCTGTGACTATCTGACTATGGGAATCATTTTGACCTTTTCACCTTCTGGGACTGTGGATGTGGTCCTGGGGCTTCAGCAGCAGACATCTTGGACTACTAAGAGTCCCTATGGTAGTGGGTACCTTAGGGTGCTGAAGCATCAGGGTGGGTAGAAGGATCCTGGGTTTTGAATTATTGTAGGACAACCATATCTTACCCTATCTGATAATACCAATGTGTACAACATAGTCATGCATATTTAAGCAATGATTAAAATGTGTAGGAAAGGCAATGGATAACCCACAAACTTGCTTTATTCCTATGGTTTTACAGGATATATCTTGGGCAATGGAGAACACTGCTGAACGATATTCCAAAATCCACCTGTCTTTGGAAGAGAACATTAGATGGCTGGAGGACTGCATGAGTGCTTGGTGCTTTTGTTTCTTTGAAACAACATGTTTTTTTTCTTAAAAAAATCTAGCCATGTATCTAGTTTAGGACCCCATGATTCATTCACGATATTAATAGTTTCTTGGTGAGGTATAGGGGTTGTTGGTTGCCATGAAACAGGATTAATTTCATCAATGAAAGGTCTTAATAATTTTTCTTCTCACCTTCACAATGTTTTTTGCCTTACTTTTATTTATGCTAATTATACATGAATGATTTGGGGGTGTGTGAAATCTTCTTTTCTGCAAAAGGCTTTGGTTGAGTGGCAGCTGTTTCAGGACATATGATGCAGGCAGCTTTGGCTGCAGATCATGGCTTTCAGTGATGTCAGTCAGAGTAACTGTCCTGCCACCTACCTGTCTCTATAAAATGCTGATCTTCATAGAGCAAAAATGACTACTTAGGCACATTGCCTTTGCTTTAAATCTATTATATAAACTGGGGTTGGGGAGAGTAGGTCAGTCTGGGATAGAGTGCTTGCCTAGCATGCTTGAGACATTGGGTTCAGCTAGAAAAAATAGGTCGAGATAACTTTTTCTTTTGTACATTTGGTTTTTTTTGGGTGTGTGTGTGTGTGTGGGATGGGACCTTGTGCTATGTGTGTATCTAGCATTCAGAGGACAATTTGTAGGAACTGTTTCTCTCTTTCCACCACGTGGATTCTGGGGATTGACTTGAGATATCAGACTTGGCAGCCAAGTGCCTTCACCTGCTGAGCCCTCTGAACTAGCTTTATACATTTGTTTTTAGAATTTCCAAAAGTGTCTTGTTCCAAAAGCAACTACAGTCCTTGGGAAAAGCAAAGCTCACTAACCTCTTATGTCTGTAAGATAACTCATGTGCAGTTATTATTAAGGGAACACACTGGTTAGACAGTTTATCATCTTGGGAACAGGAGTAAAACCACAGAAGCAGTGTTCGATTGGGGTAGGGCTGGGCTTTGCCTGCTCTAGGTTCCCAGAGAGATGGACGACCCTGCTGCTTTCTCCCAGCTTAATGTCTTACAGCCTTCAAATCTCATGTCTCCCACTTGGCAGAGGTTTTCAAGCAGACTGTATTTGCTTGTTCCTGATCCTTCCTAGTGTCACACCCATTCTCATGATGATGGCTTGGGCCGTTGCATCTGTTTCAGTACTTTATTACAGAGACAAACCAAAACAGAGGTAGAAGAGGACTGGTGTGGATGTGCTCCCTAGAGCACAAGGCAGAGCTTTGGGGTGACTGTACTGAGTTCAGCCCCCTGCATCATCACTTGCTGTCTCTGTATTCCCAGATGAACCACTTTGCTCCTCTGAACTTCAGTGTCATCAAATACTAAGATACTTCTATCAGCCTTGATTCCTCCTAGCACCATTACAGCCTACCCATGTGACCATGGTACTGGGGAGACAATAAAACGTTTACAAAACCTACAGGCCTGCACTCGGGCACCTTACTATGCTGGGGTGGCCTCCCCCTTTATCTTTCTCTCAGCTCAGTCAGTTGGTTTTTTTTCCATCTTCCTTATCTAGTTTATCCCATATCTACTGACCTGTTAGGGCTCATTCAAAGACACCCTTCTTCATAAAACTCTTCTCCCTTCCCCACTGGCAGACATTTTTTCTACACCATCTTCTGAACTTCTCCAGTTTTTACTGTTTTCTTCCTGGTGCCTCAGTCACTCTCTGTTACCACTCCCCCTTGTTTGTAAGCTTCATGGGAACAGGTTGCCTGCTCTTCAGTCATGTTTCCTCAGAGTACCTACTAGAATGCCTAGCACAAGAAGGTCCCCCCCAAATAATGTGCCAACTATGTGTAGGGCAGTATTTAAAAGTCCCTATTCCATTCTTCTCTAGAGATGAGATGGTGTGTATAATGCATCTTTCCATTTTATCCATTTAAAAAGGATGAAAAGGATTTGCTGCAAGTAGCTGATCTTACATCATGTCCAGAAAATCTCTGTAAATAGTTATAAATAATGACTCATCATATGAGCCAACATAATAAGGCCTTACTGGAGGGCTAGTCACAGTGCTCAAACTGTAAAACTGCTTTAATGGAGCGGAATATTTCCCAAAGGTGGTGACTGATAGCTATTGCCCCAGATGCCTCCATCTTTATTATACTCCCTTACATTGCACAGGATGGAGGGACATAAATCACAGTTATGATTATTATTTTTAAGTGAGAGGTGAGAAACCTTTGAGAATGTTTATTGTCAGGTCTGAGGGATCTAAGTTGACTTTGGGTCTCCTTGATGGAATCCAAGAACCAGGTTCAAGTCAAATTTGGATTGTCCTGTCAAATAGTGTGGTCTGGGAGGGTTGAAGCTCTGTTCCACGATCTCCTCTATGTTGGTACCTCAAAGGGACTGCTTTGTGCTTGGAAGACTTTACTCTTTCAGAGGTTTTCATCCCAGATGAAGAGTTAACCTCAGGTAGCATTTCCTGGATGGTCCCACAAGAAGATCCACATAAGAAAGATTTCTCTGATCAAAGAAGCCTGCGAACCCTGCAGACCTGACTCACTGTCTGCATGATTCACTGTAGGCTGTGGTGTCTGACAGCACAGCCAAGGACCAAGAGTCACTTGGTAGAGAAGTCTAAGTCAAAAGTCTCTTAGTGCTTTAAATACTCTCTGCTCCCTTTCTTGGTGTTGAAGCATACCAGTAACATCACAGAAGAATATGACATGCAATGCTGCTTCAGTTATTGTTTTCTTATCATAACAAGGAGGGGTGTTTAGCCAAGAATAAGAGAGTGAGTGGGAAACAGATGAAAGGAGGGACAGTCAAAGTGATGAAAGAGTTTAAAGGTGATCTATGAGGCCACTGAGACACCAGCAGTCCAGCTTCCTGACCCAAGGACCATCCTTGGTTCTTAATCCAGACAACAGTTTGACTTTGGTTTTCTTCCTCCAAACCTCAATCATTAGCTAGTAATATCATCAGACTGTAAGTACCACTCCTGTACTTCCACATGATCTTATCTGGGGTAGCAGGGGAAGAGGAAGGAGCGGCTGCATAACAGCATTTGCTCAGAGGGTTGTACAAAGAGGAAGTAGAGAAACAGAAAGGGTTGATAAAGTGACAGGGAGACAAGAGAGAGGTGGGGCTGGTAGGCCATGGACAGGTTGTTATAAGGGACACAGTGGAGATTAGTGGGAGTCAACAAACCCTCTCCCTAAGCTAGAAGTCAAATGACAGCCAGGCTGGGGGCTCCTTTCAACCTATTCCTGGTGGAATGGCACTGACCAAGGACCTGTATTTCTCTGACTGTTGACAGGACTCTGACGAAGATCTTCTTAGTGGCCAGACAACTTAATAACTCTGCAGTGGTTAACCAGAAACCCAGGAGAGCAACAGAGAAGGGCCCAGTTATGTACAGAAGCCAGAACTGGGAGGGGCTGAGAATGGCCTTATCCAGGACTGTCAGATGGTCTACTTTATGCATGCAAAGCAACTAGGAAATCTTTGGTAAACTAAGGCAGCTAAGAAGTACTGGAAGCTGAACGCAAGATATGCAACACACTTGGGAATTTCCCGTGTTGAAGGACATCTAGGGTACCTTCTGATTGCATGTTAGTATCAGAGGAAGAATTATGTAAAAACCCCAAATGTTTTTTTAAATAAATATTACATATTCCTCAAAATTTGGAGACATGCGTGGGGTGGAACGGCAGCTAGGGTGAGGAGACAAGTCTCTTTACAGGAAATCAAAAATGTCAAATTGCTCTTCTATGAATTCTGTTCTGGAATTAAATAATTATGAAAAGTGATTCTGCCAGGGACAAGGTTGCTCTCTGAGACAAGGACTGAAATCCACTAGTAAGTACATTTAAGAATAAATCCCAACTTAGGAAATTGTTCAAGTGACTCACCCAAGCTGACAGAGTGGGAGCCTCCTAGGGACAAGTCTAGTGACTGGAATGGTGGCTCTAGACTGTCAGATTAGGATTCTTGTCTGACTTGGCAGGGATAGTAGGGTCTGAGGACACAGGCCACTGCCCTCTGCTTAACAACTGGGTTTTAGGCTGGTTTAAGGTGTACACTTTAGGTATTTTGTTGCTTTTACACAAACAATAAATCCACCAATACTTAATCCCCCTCTGAAATGCAGGGCATCCCAGGCGAGTGCTAGGAGGACATGTTTCCATATGTTCCTGTGGGTACGTGGGTGTTGATTTGTGCTTGTATTGTGGACACCATTTCTCTGCGTGTGTTATATAATCAGGATGGTTTGACTGTTTGAATGGAATAACAAAATTACCCATGGTATTGCACGTCTCTAATTCCAACTAAACACAATGGCAAAATCTAGACAAAAATGCAGAACTCAAAACCAAAACCGAACAAACCAACCAAAAACCACACGATGTTACTGAAATCATGCAAAGAAGAAAATAAAGAGGTTAAAAAATGGGCAAGCAACAGACACCATAAATGAAAGAAGGAAAAGGAAAAAGCCAGGGGCATACGATTCTGAAATCATTCTTACCTTCTTCAGTCATTGTGTCATAATATTTTAGTTTTCCATATGATCCAAGTTCTACAACATCACAGTAAAAGACACAAAGATAAGGAACGAGCTATAATGCAAGAACTTCGCTTTTACACATTCTTAATTAATCAGATTCAGAGTCACACTGTCAGATTCGGCAATCGTAACTATATGGAGATGTGCAAACATGAGCCATGTGGCAGACAGCTTCACGGCCCGTTTTCAGAATCACTGAAAATGTATTATTCAACTGAGGCTGGGCTGGGCTGTGTGTTACAGAATAGGACATGTTAGTTTAACACTCAACAAAACAGAATACTTGGCGAAGGTGCTTTGGCCCAGGCCTTTCCTAATCTCACAACTTTTATAGAGGTGACACTCCAGGAGGAAAGGACTGAGCAAGAACAGCCATCTACACCCAGGGATCCTTGTAGACACTTGCTATGTAAAGTGACCTAAAAGTCACCACATGGCTTTTCCAGTCTCTGGCAGAACCATCTGTTAGAGAATAAGGAGGCTACCTGGAGAGATGCTGTATGAACAGCCAAATTTTAACTCTCCTATTCCTGGAGGTCTCATATTTTAGATGAAACACCAAGTGTCATGTGTGCAGGATGCTGGATGAGGTGCCAGAGACACTGCAAACACTGGAAGGACCAATGAGGCATCTTCATGGGGAAGCCCGCCTGGCTGAGACAGGCGAGAGAGTAGAACAACCCGGGGACCAAGGCAAGGCCTGCTGTGGGGCAAAGAGCAGGATAGGGGAACAGTTTTCGTGCTTCTGAGTGTAGGTGACCCTGGGGACCCATCTGCACTGGAGATCACTGGGAGGCAGGGATGTTAGAGTCAAATGGGAACATGACGACTGGGTTAGGAGAGAGAGGAGACAGGGATGTATTTCTTCTGTTTCTTACTTTAGTTTCAAAACAGAAACTTTGATTTTTGTTCTTTTCATAATCCCAGATAATTTTGAGCAACATTGTAAGCTGATTAAAAAATGGCTTTCTTGGTCATAATGACATTCTCCCAATAAACTTCAAGAATTTAATTAGACTCCAGAGACACTCTTGTGTCCATGGCCCATTGCCTTGGACAGATGCTGAAAACTCACATGTGAATCAACTTGAAATCGATGAGTCTGTGTGAGATGCAGGAGCCTGCTTAAAGCAGATGACAAACATCCCTGCATTGGATATTTATACTATACATTCGCTCCTCTATATATACCTTTCCACATGTGTAATTTTATTTAAAGCTATTTCAATACAAATACACCAGTAGAAAGTTATACCTTTGGGGAGAAAAAGCATCCCATCTTTATGTTCTTGTGGATCTTATCTATTCTGGCCTTTGTTAGAATCATTACTAGAGATGCAGGTGCCTCAAAAAGAAGTTGAATTTTATTTAAATAATATTTTTTTGTGTGATTTCTAGGTATTGCTCTTAGTGAAATTTTTCATTGTTTTAAGAACAGTTGGTGTATGCACATATGTATGTTATAGAGATCTTAAATGATCTACATACTTCATAAATATTAATCATATGTTCATAGTGGCTTTACAAAATAGGCGTGTGTGTGTGTGTGTGTATGTAATCTTGCAGTGAATTGATACATTCTATCAGCTGACAAATAGCTTTTTTGTAGGCTCCCTTTCTTCTGCCAGGTAAAGCAGAGGAATAAACAGCTGGAATCCACTATTATCTGTTCAGAAAACGGGATATGGGCGGCCACGTGTTTGCAAAGCCGCTGTCAACCATGTTCTGTACAGTGATGACACATGACTGCCTGTCAGTGGATCCATCTTTTCACATGCAAACCTTTCTGTACGCACACACCTGTTTTTCACGTGTGGATCCCAACCTGTGAAGCATCTGTTCATGGTAGATGCTATTGTTTTGGACTTTATCTCTCCTTGGAACCATGCATAATAAATACAATCACATTGTTGAATCATCACTTTATGTCGACACAGAGTAGGAACTCTTCACATAGAACAAGCCTCACGCATTCTTGCACTGTGGCAATATCTAGATCACTCTGAGCTGCTTCCTTGGATGATGAATGGCACACGGGAACAAGAACAGAGCACACTTTATGGGAAAAAATAAGGCAAATGATGGGGAGTGAGGCGTGAAAAGCTGCACGGCAACAGGTTACACAGCTAGTCAAGCAGTCAGAGGAGGAAGCTGAAAGGAATAGTATCTACTCAAGCTGAAGGGACCACATTTTTAGGAAAGGATGGAGGACAAAAATGAATGGATTAGAACACAATCTTCATCGTTGGCAGTCACGGGATGGTGAGATGGTGAATTCAGCAGCCACATCCCGAGGGAAGCAGGGCAACATCTCCACGAGCCAGACACACCTGTTCCCTGATCCTGGGGTCAATGGGTGGTGCAGGTTGAGGGATGCAACATGCAAGCAGGACAAACAGTGTGGGTGCAGAAACCAGAGCTCCTCACACATCTGGCTACTGTCCTATAGGCCAGGGATGCCCCCACAGAAAGTGGCCTCAGCCACTGTTTGCTGACAGCCTGTGGCCAGGCAAACCTGGCTGTAAGGGCCCAGGAGGCATAATGAAACTCACCTGTGCAAGAACTTGACCTCCAAATCACCCACCCCTCAATCACCTTGATACCTTCTCAAGCCACCCTTGTCTTGTTTTTCATCTATCACTTATCTATCTATCTATCTATCTATCTATCTATCTATCTATCTATCTATCTATCTATCTATCTATCTATCTATCTATCTATCATCTATCTTTTTACTTTGGGTTTTTGAGACAGGGTTTCTCTATGTAGCCCTGGCTGTTCTGGAACTCACTCTGTAGACCAGACTGGCTTAGAACTCACAGATCTTCTTGGCTCTGCCTCTGGAGGGCTGCAATTGAAGGTGTTTATGACAATCATCCTGCTATTTTCAACTTATTTGGACTAGGAACCAACTGAGAGTCTCTTGAGAAAAAGGAGGGAAGAGGCTTGGAAAGCTTAGAAGGTAACTGGTCCCAGCTAGCAGCATTCACTGTAGTAACTGAACAAGATGCAACATGAAAGAGTGGTGTATCATCCTGGTTTCCATGCTGGAAATCATCTGATACCTCTTCTTTGAAAGGTTTCTCTAAGAACACCACTTGGCCCAAGGGGAGGAGTATATTACAAACCCGTTGGCTTGTGTTTGGGATGAGCTTAAATCTGACCATCGATGCCTCCTAGCACAGTGCCATGCAAACATGTCACTGACATGTTTCCAATGAGCCTGAAGACTGGCAACTGATGTTGCCCGACATGGTACTGTGCTGGCTTTTGTGTCACCTGGAGAACTGGGGACCCAGGTGTTCACGTTCCTATACATCCAAGGAGCTGAACGTGTCACTGTTCATCTGACTACCTTGATCCACATTTGCTAGCATTCTCTCTAGCTGACTTTATGGGTCTGGGCTCTGGGCTCTGATCCATACTTTCCACTGAACAAAATCAGGGTAGGGGTTTTGTTTCCAGTCTGTGAATAAGAATTAGTATTGGAGGCTCATGGCTTCTGCCTTTCTCAAGAAGTATTCGGGCACAGATTTCTCCTTCCTCAGCTGTACTTTTGAGGCCTTAGACACTCCTCATTCCATAGCTACCACCAAACCCTCAAGATGGGAGCAGCAGAAAAAGAACTTCTCATGTTTGAAGATTTAAAATCTGAAATGGAAAGTCAGTTGAAGGATCTATGCTGAGTTCATTTGATTTGAATGGGAACTGGAGGTGGAGAAATAAACGAGAATACACATTTACTATTTAAGTATCTTCTCATGGGAAAAATTCATGATCGATGTTCTATTCTTTTCAAAGATCTAGCTTTATTTCTGGGTATGAGTTTGACTCTTTTGGAACAATCTGAAAAATCAAGGCTTTCTTAGTCCTGACTGCAGTTTAAACTGCAGTTAAGCTGTCCGGTGCTTACCAAGATGTATGGATGAGTACTGGCTTGCCTGGAAGGGTTATGTTCAGCATAAAGTGCATGGAAGAAGATGTCGTTTGAAGTTGGAGGTGTAGTTGGGGAACCAAGACCTGCTGCTTATGGGACATGTGATTTGGAGCAAGGTGTTTCCTCTCTCTGAATGCTGGAGTCCTCAGCATGGTCACTGCTCTGTCCTATAAACAGAGTGGCAGTGAAGAGCATGCAGGGTGACCCACACAAGGAAGAATATGAGAAGCTGTCATTATTGCAAATATCACAAAGATGAGGACCCCTAGGAATGCGAATCAGGGCAGCGAGACAATCTGGTACCTTTTCCAAGTTTGTTAAGACAAATTCAACCTGACCAAGAGGTTTTAAAAATAGATGTGTCGTTCAATAGCAAAAGATATTCATCATGCAGGGGCCAACATTTAAAAACATCTCTTCAGTAATCCTGCACATCGGCTCTCAGATTTAAGGAAAATCAAAGTACTGACCAAAAGGAGGTAGAGGATGGGACACATGACTCTTCTTCATCTGATGCAGGGGTCGATCAGAGCCCAGACGTTTTCCCTTTGTGTATTTGCCAGTGAGCTGGTTTCTGGCTAACTTGTCTTACGTTAAGAGTAAAGATTCTATCTTATTTTAAATCTGTCTAAAACAGAAAACCCACATCCCCACACCACGTACTCAGTTCTCCTCATACTCACTAAATAAAAGTATTCAAAGGCACAGCTCCCCAGAGACAGTGGCATTCAGAATGCTTTGGTTTGCTAAGGTTTTCTGAACTTTGGGAAACCGAGAAGGTCAACAGTGATGCTTAAGGTTTTCCACTGCAGCCATTGCAATAGAGGTCAACAGGCCTTCTGAATGACACTCATTGGTCAGCTCAAAGGTAGGTTCTACTAGTTATGAGCTGAGTACCCCTTCCCCCTTTTTTCTGTTCTTTCTGAAAACTGAGGTGGGGACACAAGCAGAGGTAATTACTTGTCAGGAGTGTTTTTTATAGGATCGGATGAATTGGTCTAAAGCACTTTGGACTGGGGAGTTACAAAATCTTTAGTACCTGGTCTCCTTTCTCTGTCTGCCGAAGGTCCAGCAACAATCTATAAAATTCAGCTTAGTGTAAAGTAGTGAAGTCCCATCCAAAGGCTAATTGTCTCCAATATTCATGAATATTTTGAGATGAGCAAATGAGAAACAAATTAACTATACTTCTTTCCCAATACATAGAACCTGGTAAAGGATGCCTTGGAAAATTTCCAGAAGCAAGTCAACAATTTGTTAATTTAGTCTCAGAATGAAGGTGTTTTGTCTCTTTTACAAATCTGAGGATTTCCTTTAACCACAGAGTAAATGTTTGCTTCGAAGATTTTTATTTATTTCTTGTTACTTTGGATTTTTGAGGCAGTGACTCAAGTTTGCCCAAGCTGGGCTCAAACTCACTACGAAGCTGAGCTTGGCCTGGAACTCCTGATCTTCCTGCATCTACCCACCCAAGCACTGAGATGGCAGGCGTGTACCCAACATCCAGCCATGAATGTTTCTAAACGACGGGATAAGGGTTGATGATCTGTAACTTCTCATCATGCATAGCACTAACACTGTTTGTAGATCTTATGATTGTTTTGTGGGGTGTTTGGAATAAATTGGTTACTCCCTTTTTTTTTTGAGAGGGCTTTTGTTTTTGGTGGCTGTCCTGGAACTTGCTCTGTAGACCAGACTGGGCTCGAATTCACAGAGATCTGCCTGCCTCTGCCTCCCAAGCGCTGGGATTAAAGCCTTGTGAAATCACCCAGCACAACTACTATCTTTTATTAACGTCTCCTAATTTGAAAATGTTTCTTCACACTAAGCATAAGCTCTTGGCTGAAAGATGTTTTCTAATGCAGCCCAATATTAAGTTTTATGGTTGGATTTTTTTCCCCCTCAAAAAACAATTTGTATGGACGACCAAAATTAATGGTTTTCTTAAAACGTTTTCTTTAGCTATTATTATTCTTATGTATCAAATGTTCCTGGCCAACAGAAATAATCTTTTTTTTTTTAAATTGGAGAAAACCAAAACAAAACGCGAACCACTTAAGAGATGGAGGTTCAGTGAGGAAACAACCTCCAGTCCCACTTCCTACTCAAGTGGGAAGGGAAGGAATATTTTAACCTTCAAATTCAAAAGCTTTCAAAGCTTTCTAAGTACTGACTCACTGCAGAAGCTCGGCGTGGCATTCTGTGGGAGACTGGCATTCGAGATGAACTTCTCTGAGTGGCTCTTCAACAGGTACACGGAACACAGGTGCCTGGGGCCGGTTGAACTGAGCACGTGGCACACTGTGCCATGCATGAGGGGTTGGCAGAGATACATTTTGCCCCATGGAGTTCTTTCCTCCAGCCGAAAGATACTTCTTTTCGTTCTATGAGATTAAAGCTTCTCACTTAGGTTTCTCAAAGCAAGGCAAGAACTTGGCAAACGAAAATAAAGAGCTGAATTTGGTTTGGATGGGTTCTCCCTGAATCCATGAATTGTAACTTAATTTTTAATGCAATAAAATTGGGATTTAGAACTGTTCAAGACCCGTTCAGGTCATGAGGATAGTTTCTTTCGGAATAGATCCATGGCGCTATGAAAAAGATCACGGGAGGGCTCTGTCTTTGCTTTTGTGAGCAACACTCAACGTCTATGGAGGACATGTGTTCAAGGTGCCATCCTGGCAGCAGAGCCAGCCCTCACCAGGCCCACATCCCCAGAACGATGAGTAACTGAGCACCTAGTTCTGTGCTTTATGAATTACCCAGTCCTAGGCATTCTGGTAGAGCACCACCAAGTGAGCCATGGCAGTACTGAGCTTCTGAGTTCCAAGTAGGATGTATAAACAGGACATACAGGTGTGCGCATGCGCACACGCAGGTACCTACCTTTGCGCTCTTAGAGAGTTACCTGGGACGTTCATGTCCTCTGAATCTGGCCCTTTTGTGAAATTATTACTCTCCTCTCAACTCTTTGTAAATCTAGGCATTGTGGTTTGTTATGGCCAACATTTTTGTCTCCCACACTCATTTGCTTCCTGGTTTATGTACATATGTAAATGAATACTATAAATCAAGTACTCACAGACCCTTTCTTATGAGTGGAAACTGCATACCTGGCTTTCTTTGTGAAACCTCTTGATTTTCATGTGTTTTCAACAAATTCTAAATAAAAAAAAAAGCTTAATGAATCTGAGTTATATTTCACTCATCAATTTTGTAAGTTGTGCTTTAAATTCAGATAGCTTTGTCCAATTTACTTACAAATGTTAGTTGAATAAATGAACCATTCTGGTGGCTGGACCTGGGAGGGATGCTTGTCTGACACTTTTCTTCATCAGGTCAAGACTTGCTTCTTTGTGCCCTAGTTGGGTCCTTGCTGGCTGAGAATGGGACTGAATCTTATGATGGTTTCCTCTGGGGAACTGTAGTGGAGCCTACATTGGGAAACCAGAGCACCTATGGTATTGTGACCGTTCCATCTATTATGGGCATTCCTGGGCAGTAAGTTCCACCATTGTGCAAGTAGAGAGCAGAAAGTGACTTTTCTTACTGTGTTTTCGATTTTATTTTGGGAGGAATGAAAATTGCTCATTAGGTCTAACTCTCCTCTGTCGTTTTGCAGATTAGTACCTGGATGAGGCAAAGCACAGTAGAAGACTTTGAAAGCTAGGTTAGGCTCACAGGGGGAAGGCGTCAATATAATTATGTGGGAATTATCAGCCTTGAACAGTGAACAATAATGTGTGGTCATTACTGTAGATCATCCAGATGGCTCATAATAAAATGTCTATGTGAGTCCCCAGATACTCTGAGGACTTCTTACAAATTTGTCCCCTAATTTGCAGCGTGCTTCTCTGTGGTGTTGCTTAGCAGTGTCTCTGTGCTTGCGAGCTCTGTCCTGTGAGGAGCTGTCTCAGACCATATTTCACCATATTTTACATGCGCTGGATGATCAGGCAAGGAAAAAACAGGCCCTTGAATGTGAGGTTCAGCCCTCTTTTTGAGATGGGGTAGGGAGGGGATAGGGCAGAGTAGAATAAGCCTTTTACTGGGAAGGATGTTTTTCAGGAAAAACAAAACAAAATAATAAGAATCCTAAGAAAAGACCCAGCCTAACACAGCATGGTTAGAAGGACACCCGTTCCTTATGAGAATTCTTTTAACTGTGCCAATTCAAACCTCAATGGTTATGTGCAGATGGTTTCAGATCCTGACACATGGCTAGAGTGTGCTTTGTCCCTTTTCCCAAAGTCAAGGTGAAAAACAGGTGATAATATAATATGATAGGTCTGTGTAGAGATGATAACCTTGAACAGCAGGATCTGCTCTTCCTGGCCAGGAGTGTGTGTGTGTGTGTGTGTGTGTGTGTGTGTGTGTGTGTGTGTGTGTACAGGGCTATCTGATCTCCTTGAAACCCAATTTTCATCATTCGGTAAATGGGAACAACCGTAGCCATCTTGTAGAATTGTGTTGAGAATTACAAGCATTTGTTGGTTTTAACAACTTATTTGGCTCTTCTAATAACATATTTCTAAAACATGGTCTTAACGATTTTTAGGGGCCAGTGAGGAGGAGTGGAAAGCTGAGTTTTTCACTGATAATATCTTCAAACATACTTGGCTACATTTTTATATCACTATAGGCACTCTGTAATTCAATTCTCCCAATCTAAGGGCTCTAGATGTGATTGTTACTGGCCTTAAAATTGGCTAAATAATCAGTTCTCCTGATTTTTTTTTTTAAAGACTTTTGAGATTATCCATAGAGAGAGGCCAACATGTTTCATAAAAATATAAATTTGATTGGTTGGGAGAAGGGCGTCTAAGGCAATGCTGGGCTGCTCAGGGGCTTGTGCAGAGCCTTAGTGATCTCAGAGATGAGATCCCCAGTTCTGCTCTGTGCCCCTCCCTACCTGAGGCGTGTGCATTCTACTGCAATGGTGGTCTTCTCTGAATCTTTCTGCTTTGCTGATGTTTCCGTACCACTTGCCAAGTAATCTTTTCAAAAGCCATTACCTCTCGTCCTCCCATGTACTATCTTTTTGTTGTTGGAACTTTATTGAATGTCCCAATTTACTCCCCACTCCAAAAACAGGCTTTAAGGGTGACAGTTCCCTAGGCATCACTGAACATCCCCCAATCCTAGCACAATCCATTTCCTTCCTGCATGCCTGTGTCAGATACTTGCTCTTGCTGTTGTGCTTGCCATAGCTACCTTAATCAGTTTGCTTTATACTGGTTAGGGCACTACTGTACTCATTCTGTTAATTTAGCCTCCTGCAGAGTTCCTGGTGCTCTGTAGGTGATCAACAATTAAATCCCCATTTAAAGAGTTCCGGTTGTCTCTGTCCAGCCCTGTCTTTGGTACCTCTGCCTATGATTCTTTTACTGCTCTAACTCTGCAGGTTCTACTACTCTTTAGTGTCTGTTGGGAGGAAGTCTGTGAAGGGAAGGATGTCCTTGGTGTTACTCTAGGAATGCTGGTAATTCTTTCTCTAGTGGGAGGGGTTACTTCATGCAAAAGAGGCATAGGAAGAATGAGACCTCAGCACACAGACAACACCTAGGGAATGGGAGGGAAGACACTGCTGAGAAGAGTAGCTGCTGCCCCCTGGCTGGAGAACAGGGTGGACATGCTCCTGGACATGCTCCTGGACATCTTCTGGGGCCGTGGCTGGACTCAGTGGTTTGTGTCATACAGAGAATAGGAGCTAATGTATATCCAGAAATTGGATGTGCACAGGCAGGCTTCTACCCTCTGATACATGACGCAGAGGAAGGAGGATGAGAGAGAAGAAAACAAAACAAACAAAATCTCATCACACAAGGGAAAATGAAGGCAAAGAATAAGATGGGCCGTGAAAATTCGAGAGGGGCTGAGAACAGTGATTCCAAGGTAAGAAGACACACAGAAAAGCCACTAATTCTCTGATGCAAAAGTAATGGAGAGAAACGAGCATCTGTGGAATGTCCTTTTAGACAGTATTGTCCTGGATGCGATTTCACTATGTACTTAGCTCCCTACCGCAGCAGAAATATGCAGCCCACACGAAGACAAACTTAGAAGACTGGATTAAAAGTCGGAGGAAGACTAAGATGATTCTCTAAGATTTCATCATCCATTCCAAGCATAACCCCATTTGTCATACTGACTTCTTTAAATACTCTTCTCTGTGATGGGGGCCATACAGATGACTGACAGAAGGGAGAGCTCTGGGATATGTTTCACAATAGTCTATTATATACCTAAAGCTATACAGAGAATGTGGTGAATGAAGCAGGAGGCAGGAGCAGTCATCTTCTAGCCCTGGTGGATTCTAAAGGTAGCCTGGGGATGCTTCAGCAGGGTTTAAAAAGTAGTGCAGCAACTGCTTTTCTAGGTTTTCATCACTATGTTGGAAAGAGGGGTTGTTGTTGGTTTTTTTTTTTTCATGACTGCTGACCATACTAAAGCTATGCACTCCAGACCTCTCAAAGAACATGCGTGAAATACTATCCCATGCAACTTCCTCACTGTATAAAAGACAGAAGTTAGTAGACACAAAAATCTCTAGCTTTGCAGCTCCTGGATAACTTCTGCCTAGAAGGTGAGTGGCAGAAACTCAGCCATGTTGCCATCCAGGGCTAAACAGGATCCCTTAAAAGGGAAAATACAGAAAAGGAGAAGTCAAGGATTTATTTTGTAATATTTGGCACCCTACCATCGAGCTAGCTATACCCTCAGACCTCTTCTGACTTGCAGTTCGCATCCAGGCTCTTACTAAGCTGTTCGGGCTGGTGTTCGGCCTCCTGAGAAGCTGACTTTGGTGGTTTGAATGAGAATGTCCCTAACTGAACACTTGCTCTTCTGTTGGTGGCACTATTTGGGGAAGTTGGTGGAAACCTTGGGAGGTCATGTCTTTTTCTTTAAAAAGTATTTATGTGAGTGTTTTGCCTTCCTCCTGGAAGTAGAGGAGCATTGTTGAAGAAAGTACATCACCCGGGTGGGCCTTGAGTGTTTATATTCTTACTCCATTTCCAATTGGCTTTCTGCTTTTTTCTGCATTGGGAGATGTGATCTCTCAGCTTCCTGTTTCTGTCTCTATGCCTGCTGGGTCCTGCCAAACCTCCCTCTCACGAGGGAGAATTTTCTTATCAGTTTTTTTTTTTTTGGCGTGACATTAACTCCCGCTAATGACGAGTGTTTTGTCCTGAAGACTTTTAAGCTAAAGCAAAGTTCCTTCCATTATTAGTTGTTTGGGCATGAAAGCCGCCACCCTGGAAGACAAATGAAAGTAGCTGCAAAGGTCGTGCTCAACCGTGGCATTTGAGCTGGCTGTCCAGAAGTAGTCTGGGGCAAGCACTGCCTAACAGTTCCCCAGAAACTTTGCATATAGTGAGAGCTCCCAAAGAAAATGTTTTAAATGGGATTGCCTTGAATGCCAGCTTGTGAAAGAAAAGTGCTTTGTACATGAATGGGTCTGCATATACCCCTTTCCCCCATCTGATGGAGACTGGAGAGATTTACATAAGCAACAATGGTTTCTGGCTTATTTTTCAAAAAACGTGCACATGCGCGAGTATATAATATAGTCTCATTTGAGCACAAACAACCGGTAAAGGACCGGGTGGTGTGGGTGAAGGGATGATTTTAACAGTTGACATGAAGGATCCAGATGTGGCAGACCTTATCATGTAAGGCCAGGAGAGACAGGCGCCTGAGAGCCACTTGAGGATGCCTATTCTCAATAGAATCAGCATCCCTAGCATGGTGGTGAGCACTTCCCAGAAGGATGGGATATGGAAGAAGGACCACCTCACTGCTGAAGGCAGACACTCAGCTCAAACACCTTTCCTTTGGGAGGACTCCCTTGAACAGACTGTGGCACAGACTATATTCATTTGTGCCATGTGTACACTTGCATTTTGATTTCACCTTCAGGATTGCCTCTGTCCCTTGCCCCACCCCACATCCAAGGACTGTCTGGAAAACTACTTTTCATCTTCTGGACTCTGAGTCCTCCTTTATGAAAGAGTGGCCATTGGAGAATAAGTTCCAAGGAAGCAAATGAGGTGTAACTTTGTGCTTTATAGCCTGCCTCTTTCATGCTACGTTTAATCTCAAATGCCAGCAAAATAAATTCTTGGCTGAGGAGGGGATGAGGGGAGAGAGAAAAACTATTTCCACACTCAAAAGCAGCCCACATTCCCTTATGCCTTAATTGATATTTATTTATAATGTGATCAACACAGGAGTGATGGCATTCCAATCATTATGATGTTAAAATACAGAAATAAGCTTTATTATCCCCTAAAAGAGGGGTTAACTAGCTTGTCCTGCTAATAGCCTGCTCTCCTCTACCTGCAGGTTGGTGTTTTTCCCACTGCTGTCATCTTATTGAACTGAGGCCAGTGGCCAGCGTCTTCTCTTCTGGGGAGTTTCACCCTCTTGTTGCTACTCACTTTCCTGGCTGAGGCTATGTGCAAACATTTTTCTTGCTAATTTAAACTGATATATAACTTGAGACAGAAAGAAAGGTTACACTTCTGCTTTCAGGGACACCTCCACAGTTTGAATGAACTGGGCATGAAATGACGTTCTTTGGGGGATCAAATGACAATTTGTAGAAGCTCATTTTGTAACTCTTCCCTCGAAAATACAGAAGCTGGGAAGAATAAATAACAGGCTCCAGGGTCTGGTAAGAAACAAGAAAACCAAGTAGGAGAGGGAAGGTTGAATCTTTGTGTCAGCTCCTCGCTGACATTCACATATGTTAGAGAATTGGAAGGCAATGGAATAGGGACAGATGGCTCAGTGTAGTGATGACGGGCGTGTGTGACTGTGGACACGAGTCCTGTGTGGGTGCAAATGTCTCAGCTCTGAAGCCAAACTTCAGGCCTGGGTGGCTGTTAGCACTCACAGTGTTTTTGAATGTGTTTCCTCAGAGGCAAAACACTTCTACATTCTTAGCATCATTGCTGTCGGAATCCCACAGATGACCATCAGCCGTGGGACATGGAGAAAAAGGGACTCAAAAATTCCAGTCCTGAGGCCAAGGAGATGGCTCAGTCAGTTAAGTGAGCACTCCTAAGCTTGAGTTTAGATCTCTAGCACCCACACAAGCTGGGAGTAGCAGCTCATGCCTGAATCAGTGTTTGCAGAGGGGCAGAGAAGGAAAGATGATGGGGCTCACTGGCTAGTCACTCTAGACAATTGCTGAACTCCAGGTTCAGTGAGGTCCTAACACAAAAGTAGGTTGAACCATAAGAGAAGACAGCTAACATCAAAACATCAACCTCTGACTTCTACAGATACATACATACATACACACACACACACACACACACACACACACACACACAGACACACACAGACATAAAAACATCACACAGAGACACACAGACACATATGGCACACACATATGCACACACATACAGAGACACAGACACACAAGGCACACACACACACACACACACACACACACACACATAGAGACACACCAGGCACACACACACATGCACACAGATAGAAAGAGAGACAGACATAAGGCACATATACACATATATACATGCATACACAGGCACACACATACATGCATGTACATGTACACATTTACAAACACACAAGACACATATACACACCCACACATACGGACAGACACAGGCACATACACACACCCTTGAGGGGAGCAGCTATCAGACTTGTAATCTAGTGGGCAATGAGGAACATCTAATATGCCTAGTCCTCCCAAAGGAGCTCTAGCTTCTGTTGAGCTTACAGTCCATATTTTGAGTCTCCTTGAACCAACCAGTTCCTCAGGTGCTCACAATCCCTCTACTTCTACAATCTGCTCTCATAGCCCGTGGTCTCCAGAAATGCTCCCTGACGGCCCTTCTTCAGGCTTCACACAGCAGTATGGATTCCTTGGGATGTGGCTAGCTACACTCACTTGTGTCAGAGGCTTGGGCTGTGGCAGTTCCCAGGTTTTGTGGTGTACTGCACAAGGACAGTTAATGAAACCCCCGCACAAGTGCATGCAGAGGGGACTGTTTTCTTTAATCTGGGAAGACATCCCTCCCTGGTGCTTCACCAAGAGCAGCTCATAGATTCTAGGGCAGCAGTACTCATGCAGCTTCCAGAAGTCCCCCAAGGGCCACCCAGGGGCACCTTCCCTGCCTTCATCAAGTCTGTTCTCCCTCCTCAGACTTCAACTGGAGCATTTAACAGAGATGCTTTGAGAATGATTCTTCATCTCGGGTCCATACATCTCTCCCCACTTTGTTGCCAAAAAATCTTTTGCTCTTCTTACTTAGTTTACATAAATTTACAAATCAAATTAGGCAGTCTCATGCAATATCTTTTTGAGATTTGATTTGGAAAGAATGGACATCTTCCTAACACATTGGCTTGTATTTTTTTTTTAATGTTCTTCAGGAAGACTAATAATGTTAATTATTTTTGCCGCAAAAATTTGAAATCTTGATTTCGTGTATTCTTTGTACTTTGCCATGTCTTTGTTGTGTACAGTAGGGAGGCTACTGAATTAGGCACACAGAGAGAAACTGAAGTGTTCAGGAATTATAACCATGTGAAGACTTACTCTTCCGGGTGGGAATTTGTTCAAAGAAATCCCCACACGGAACAAAAGAACTCTGTTGTTAAAAAAAAAAGAATAGGAAAGGAAAAGAAAAAAGAGAAAAGAAAATCCATGATTTATACGATAGAGAAGACTGTAAAATATATATATGTGTGTGTGTATATATATTAACATATATTATTATTTTTGTGCCAAAAATAATAACACACACATATGTTTGCTTATCATTTGTAAACAAGACATTCTGGGATTTAGGACACTGATGTCACCTGCTTACCACCGGTTCCCTGAACCATCAGGCTACTAGCAAGCCAGCAGAGAGGGAAAGAAATGAGGGCACAAAGGTCCCTTTAAAAGGCACAGTGTGGCCAATCTGCAGGCAGGTGAGTGGGCTGCTGGCTGGAAGATAACTCTCGCATGGGGGAAATCTGCCTAACTGCAAACAAAGAACTGTCCTGTGGGAAAGGTGGAGTCAGCTGAAGACACCTCATTACAGCATTCTGAAGGTTTTGTCACAAAAAGCTGCCTCACGGAGTCCATGTGGGGACTCCATTGGGGCCTCCTGCTGTCCTAAACCTTCTCAGGCTTGTCAGCAAACAACCTTTCATTGATGACAGACTCTCCAGGCAACTGTGATTCTACTTTTGTGCTGGGAGGTGTTTACTGTACTTACTTCATACATATTGCTACTCCCAATACAATTGTTAAAAATGAAAAGAAAATGCAAGACTAATTTTTAATCTCCACAGGATGGAGAAAGCACTGGTCTTAGAAAAGGGTTCAGAGCAATGTAGTAGACTCAGCTTTTGTGCCTAGAGAGCACTCTAGCCCCAACACATACTCTGGGTGCTATTTTACAGGGCTGTTTGTGTGTGTGTGTGTGTGTGTGTGTGTGTGTGTGTGTGTGTATGTGTGTCTGTCTGTCTGTCTGTCTGTGCTCTGTGAGTGACAAGTTCAGACAACCAGCTTCTTAGACTCTTGCAGTGGTGGTAATTTTTTTGATTTGTAAAGCCAGGTCCATGGAATGCAATAAATGAGAAGGCCAATATCAAAGGGAAGAAAAGTAAAGAAAAGGAAAGAACAAAGTATTTGGGAGGCGTCTGAGATGCCTGAGGAAGTGAGAAGCAGAAAGGCTGTTTCTCCTGGTAGCCACAATTGAGGGGAGGGTTGATCTCACCACTCAGCAAGGGCAGACCAAGCACCCGCTCCAGGAAGGAGCCATATTGAAGGCTGTGGATACAGGAAGGAGCCATGGTGACGGCTGTGGCTCTAACAGGAGCCAAAGCACAGAAGGTTGTTTCTCATTATTGTAAGACGAACAACAACTGAATAGGACATTGTTGATCACAACAAAAGAGCCCTTCACTAGAGCACAGCTAAACACACAATTGTTCAGCAGAAAAAAAATTATAAAAGCCAGTATTCATTCTATTTAGCCAACAAATATATCTTGGGGTCTGCTTGAGCCAGGCACTCGGGGTGGAACACTGCCTGCCTCAATCCTGCCTTATTGGCCATTTCAGGGGAGACATGGGTGGGAAACAAGAAACACGTGTGATAATTGTTATGGAGAACGACAGAGCTGAGGGAAATCAAGACCTCTCTGATCAGGTAGCCTTTGGGTGCTGATTCTGTGGAAGAGAGAACAGGAGAGATATGGACTAGGTCAAGTGGGCGTGTGTGCAGAGGCCCTAGGACAGAAGTTTGCTTAGAGTTTGTTGGAGCTTCTAGGTAGCCAGAGAAGTAAACAAAGGAAGAAACAAATGAAAGGAAAGAGAGGGACAGGCAGAGACAAAGGAAGATGAAGGGAGACAGAAGGGAAGCAGAGGAGCAGGATCAGGAGTGAAGAGAGTAGTATTCCATTGTGTAAATATACCACATCTTCTGAATCCATTCCTCCGTTGAGGGACATCTGGGTTCTTTCCAGCTTCTGGCTATTATAAATAAGGCTGCTATGAATATAGTGGAGCATGTGTCCTTATTGCATGCAGGTAAAGTCTCTGGGTATATGCCCAGGAGTGGTATAGCCGGATCCTCCGGAAGTGTCATGCCCAGTTTTCTGAGGAGCCGCCAGACTGCTTTCCAGAGTGGTTGTACCAGCCTGCAATTCCACCAGCAGTGGAGGAGTGTTCCTCTTTCTCCACATCCTCGCCAACAACTGCTGTCTCCTGTGTTTTTGATCTTAGCCATCCTGACTGGTGTGAGATGGAATCTCAGGGTTGTTTTGATTTGCATTTCCCTAATGACTAAGGATGATGAACATCTCTTTAGGTGCTTCTCAGCCATTAGATATTCTTCAGGTGAGAACTCTTTGTGTAGCTCTGTACCCCATTTTTTAATAGGGTTACTTGCCTCTCTGGAGTTTAACTTCTTGAGTTCTTTGTATATCTTGGATATTAGCCCTCTGTCGGATGTAAGGTTGGTAAAGATCATTTCCCAGTTAGTTGGTTGCCGCTTTGTCTTTTTGACGGTGTCTTTTGCCTTGCAAAAACTTTGTAATTTAATGAGGTCCCATTTGTCTATTCTTGATCTTAGAGTATAAGCTATTGAGTGAAGAGAGGAAGAGAGAAGGCAAGGTGGCCAGGGAGAGGGGCAGATTTCTAGTCACAGTGGAGTCTGGATAGGCCTTATTAGTGAGAGGGCTTTGAACAGAGGTGGGTCATGGTATCATTACTTTTTTGTTTCTGTGATGAGACTGTGACCAGAAGCAATTTGGGAAGGAAAGGGTTTATTTGGCTCACACATCCTGATCATAGTCCCTCACTCAAGGGAGAAGACAGGAACCTGGAGGCAGAAACTGAAGCAGCGATCATGGAAGGATGCTGCTTACTGGCTTGCTTCCATGTCTTGTTCAGCTCAGTTCCTTCGACAACTCAGGGCCACACATCCAGGGGTAGCACTACCTGTAGTGGGCTAGGCCCTCCCACATCAGTTGTTAAGAAAATTTTGTAAATTGAGGTTCGCACCTGACTTTTGATCTTTAGTGGTGTTGACAAAAAAACAAAACAAAAAAATAAAATGAAAGACAAAACAAACACCCCCCCACCCCTAAAACCCTATCACAATATATATTTGTAAAGCAACCCAGTGAAGACAATGAGATAGGTAGTATTGTTCTGATTTTATAGATGAAGACTTACACAGCTAGAAAAGGACAGAACTAGGTATGGAACCCACAGGGTCTGGGTCTTAAGTCAGTGTACTTTGCTATGAAATCATGTGATAGAATTGTCCTCTGACGATTTAACGCCCACAGTTTTTCATGAAGTTCAGGAAGCAACCTACAGCTCCTTGAGAAGTGTCTATGACCTCATATGTTTGGTACTCCTACTCAGCCAGCACATCAGTTCCCTAGTGGAAGGATGTTGGAAACTTCTCAGTATGGATATAGATTGATGTCCGCCTGGTCTGGCCACTATAATGCTCCTGGCCCTGAGAAACATCCAATGTTCCATCCAAAATGGAGCCGATGGTATCAGTATGAGGTTGTAGACAAGTGTTCAAAGAGTGGTGGCTCCTCTCTTAAATTTATATTGTATTTTTCTTCAGCAAAATAACCTTCATATAGTCAGAGCTCTTTATTAGTGTTTTAAAATAACTTTGTTGCTTTCTTGGCCCAGGGAGTGATTTTTAAAATTTTGTCATGTATTTAATGCTGATATTTTACATTTGGAATGTATGCCATTGTCATGATGTTCAAAGCCACTGTGTTTTAACTTTTCATTCCAGCATGCTTATTCTTGAAGCCTTACCAGTCATTGTTCCTGTGGTGTCTTTGACTGATCAATTGAAAACACTGTAGTATCCCTTCCCTTTGGGGTTCAAAGAGGGCAGTTGTTCCTGCCTAGAAAAACGAATCTGGGCTTCAGGAGTAGTTTACAGGAGTGGCTCACAGTGACAAACTGTGTAGTTTCTTGTACTATACTGTGTAGTTCTCACTTCCATGAGACACAGCTAGCGAACCACAAGACCAGCAGATCTTGCAAGGCTGGCAGGAAGAAAATGGCACCATTTTTCCAAAGCTCTTCTTTTCTACAAAAGGTCAGTCCTGAACATCTTTATTGTCTGTATACTTTTTTTATTGTCCAAAAACCAGAGGAGAAGAGTTTTTCTCCTCTCTGGAAAAGCAGACGCTTTAAGTCTTTCTAAGCAACAATGACAATAGCAAGAACAAGTGGTAAACACCAATCTTCCATCTTCCCGCCACATTCCACGTGTCCTTGCCAAGCACATCCTGCTTTTGCTGAGAGGCAAAGTGTTTGCTCCTGGCTCCTTCAGACACGGAGGTGCTCACCTAGCCCCGTTCTGGTTCTAATGAAGCATGGGAAACTCCACTTGAGGAATCCTAATGATTTACTCATTAAAAGACACCTGCCCTCCTTCCTGCTAGGATACAGGAACAATGGTGGGGAGTTTGCTGAAGGGACACAGCTGCCACCCTACAGAGATGAAGATGAGAGATGGTTGAATCAGGAAGACTATGAGTTCTATGCCAGTCTGGGGAGGTTATTTGTTCATTTGTTTGTTTTTAGGTCAGGGAAGAAAAATGTGATGTGAACAGGCCCCTAAGGATACAGCCTTGCTTTTACTATTGGACTTTGGCTAAAAAAGAGTAATGAAATCCTTAAAGCTTTTAAATCAAATGGAGCCCAGTACATGACACTGAACTCTTTAAAAAAAATCACAATTACTAGCAAACACGAAGCACCCTGTCTGCTACCTAGGGGTTATGGTACAGGATCCTCACAACCTTCCAACAGTGGCTCTCTCACCATCTCCTTATATATCTGAGGAAACCAAGGCCTGAAAAGTCTGCCTAACACTCATCACACAAGCATGCTTGTCGTGTTATATATGGTCTATTTTAATATGGTTCAATGGAGTCTCAGGTAGGATTTGAATCCAGGTGGCCTTAGTCTTGGGGACACACACAGTTCAGGTGTACATGGCCAAACTATGATGTCATCCCACCTGTTTTGTTCTCCAATGTCATCACTAGGTCAGGGGCTTTTCCAGAAATGCAGTGTTGGGTTGTGGGTTTTCCCTCATTCTCTTACTCCTCAAATACAAATCTGGCAGCACTCTGCTGTTTCCTTTTCTTCTGTTCTCATTGTGGTGCTGCAGATTCAATATATGGCCTTGTGTATGCAAGACACCCCCCTCCCACTGAAACCTGGAATGCAGAGTTAGCTATGGGGTTCTTTTATTGGCATAAGTAGTCTCCACATCAGTCAAACGGGCAGATTGAAAGGAGAGGAGGGTGGGCTGGAGAGCTACAAGGCATCGGGGAGGTAAGGGAGGGCCTTTGGCCTTGCTGTATGGTAAATCCAGACCTTATGGTTTGAATTGAATACACAAAGACCAGGGATGTGCCCGGGATGAGCACTCAGGCTTTAGCCTGTTGTCTACACCAGGAATACAGTGAACAGCAAGTTCGATGTGAGATTACACAGGAGACTGATGTGTAAAAAACACCGTAGTACCCTCTCCTCTTCCAGATACAGTCACCTGCCTGACAAATGAGAAGGGGTTGGGCATCAGAAGCTTACAGGAGTGGCTCAAAGCACAAGAAGTACCAAGACGGACTTTGAACAAAGGAGACACTGGTTCAGATCCTGGCTCTCCCATTTTATTCCTGTGTCACCTTTAGGCAAGACATGGCCTCTTTTCCATGTCTGTCCTCTGCATTAGAGAGAGAGGACCTGGGAGGGAGAGAAACTCTGGTTCACACAGAATTCTTAACAGAGTGCCGGGATGCAATGAGCATCCTGCAAATGTGCCTATTCCATTATCAGAAACATCCAAAGCAGAGGGTACGTCACACTGCAGAACACTCAGCCTGGCATCCGTGTTCTAGGTCAATAAAAATGACTTGTTCAGACAAATGTTAAAATCAATAGAGAACAGTGAGTTTATTAGAAGGATCAATTCAGACAGTCATGGTATAATCTCAAAGCCTGAGAATTCTGGTTCTCCAGGACTTTTTTATAAAGGGGAAAAATGTATTTCAGTCATTTTCCCTTTTACTCTTACCCTCTTTTTGGATTTGACACTGGGTCTTACTTTGTAAACAAGATTGGCCTGGAACTAGCAGCAATCCTCCTGTCTTGGTTTATTTCAACCATCTTAAGAGCTTTAGTCTGATCTAAGACCTTGTTTGTATTCATGAACAATGCATGCTTATGGCTTTGTGTTCCTAAAAAGACAAGGTCAGCTTTGTTTGGAAGACTGACTGTGGCTTATCCCTCCACACAGTGCAGATTGCTTCCAGCATGCCAGACAACCACGAACAGGTGAACAAAACAGCCTGGGCTACAATGGTAGGTGGTTTCAAGCTTTCTGGTATTGCTCTCCTGAGAAGTGGAGCTTCGCCCAGCCTTTGTGAAGTTTGACTAAGGTTGTAGTAGAAGTGAGCCTCTGGGATGTCCCAGCCTGGGTCTCCTAGATCTACTCTTGGAACCCTAAGGAGGGCATCAAGTAGGGTATCTGGCTATGTGTAACAGGCCAAAGACAACATGGAGAGTCAGAGATCTAGGTGAGCCTAGACTTCCTTCAGAAGATTATGTGTGAAGAAAGCCCTCTCAGACCTTCCAACCTATTTGTTGGCCAGCTAGGTACCACCAAATAAGCCCCATCAACACTGTTTGAAGCAAAGAATCACCCAGCTGATTCCCAACCGAATTCCTACCATAAAGTCAAGTTCTAGGTCTTGGGTGCTTTGTGATACATGGATGGAAGGTGGATACACACACAACTGGATTGTGGGATGCAGGCCCAGAGGCCAAACCAGATGCATCAAGGATGTTAGCGAGGGCCCGGTCAACCTATCTGTGTGGTACAGATGAGACTCAGGGATATGTCCCTACAGGCCGTCTGTTCTAAATGACTTCAGTGACATGGAAGACTTTCCTTTGTGAACACTGGCTGCACGCTAGGGGTTCCCATGCACCTCTCAGCCAGGCAATTGCCAGGTGCATCAGAGAACTTTCTAGATATCTAGATATGCTGCCACATTCATGGGGTCAGCCTGGGGATTGAACCAGAATGTTCTATAGTCTTCAAAAGTTGCAGTTTGCCTCAGGACATGTGAATTCAAGTGATGAGACTTAGACCAAGAGAGGTGACCATTTCTGAGAGAGCAGTGGGTTAAGTTTTTGGCTGAAATGAAAAGTGATTGTGAATATTTTATTTCATTTCACTTCATTTTATCTTAATTTATTTGTGTGTGTGTGTGTGTGTGTGTGTGTGTGTGTGTGTGTGTGTGAGAGAGAGAGAGAGAGAGAGAGAGAGAGAGAGAGAGAGAGAGAGAGATACCACAGGAAGCTTTTCTTGTCTGTGTGCTATGGAGAAATTTTAAAGCATCAAGGTGCTTTCTGTATTTTCCAGTCACTCAGTACAGAACTGATTATGGTCCTCAGCGTCTCTCAGATTCACGCTCAGGGAGCCCTTGTCTTTCAGGGAGAGGTTTCACCTTGAAAGCCAGTACCCAGATTCAACGGGTACCTCTCGCTACAGCAGCAGGAGCAAACAGCTTAATTGCAGCTTAGCGCCACAAGGACCAGGTGTTTTGGAAAATCACTGATGGCCCAACTCTGAGACAACCCAGATTCCCCTTCTCTTATCACAAAGAAACAAAACACAACCTCCCCTCTAAGCAGAAAAACAAAAACAAGTCTTTTCAGAAACAGAATCCTTCAACTAAAGAGATATTTAGACTGCTCAGACCTGTGGATATAGACAGACAGACAGACACACACACACACACACACACACACACACACACACACACACATGCACACACACCTTAACAAATGTATACGCACACACACTCATTCTCATTCAAATTTGTTTACATATACATAGACTCTCTCTCTCTCTCTCTCTCTCTCTCTCTCTCTCTCTCTCTCTCTCTCTCTCTCTCTCTCTCTCTCTCTCTCACACACACACACACACACAGTTACTTAAGATAGAACTTCTCTGAAGGAGGCCCCAAGAACTGAAAACCATGGTTTCTGTGAGGGAGGGCTGGGGAACTGGAGAAAAGCAGGGTGGACAGTGAGTAGAGGATAAAGGTGTTTCCCACGATGGCCCTTTGAACACCTAAAAGTTTAAAAACGCCACACACTGTCCTTGCTCATCACAATAATAGATGTGGAGAACCCTGAACCCATTTCACCTGCTGGCAGTGTGCTGTGCTCTCTGTGAATTCATGCCTTTAATCCTTACCTTTATGACAGACATCATTACACTCTAATTTTTTAGATGAGGAAACTGAGGTAAAGAGAGGTAGGTAAGTTGTACAAGGTCACGTAGCTAGTATATGCAGAAGTGAGATCAGAGTCAGAATACCCAGGTCTGGAGCCTTTCCTCTTTACCACATAACATTGCCATGTCAAAATCAAATTCCTTGTCAGCTGCCTAGGACATAGCCATGACAGAAACAACTATTCTTTTCTTGGTTGATTCTCCCGGGGCAATAAAGGGAGAGGAGATAGTGTTCCAAAATAACCAGTGAACAATTCATTGACAGCCTTGAGTCTGAATGACTTTTGGGGGCTTTAGAACTGGGGATGGTTTGGGCCAAGTTGCTTGACCTGCTTGAGTCTTAGTAGCAATGGTTGCACTGGGGACTTTGGGTACCGCTGTTGAATGACAGAGCACACATGCTCTCAAGAACCTGGACACTGGGAAACAACCGCAGAGATTAAAATGGGTTCTGTAAAGAATGCAGAAAGGGATCTGCATAGATGCCAGTTAGAGGTCCTGGATTGTGCTGGATGGTCAGAGGGCTGAGGAGTGGAAGAGAGGGGAACAAGGGGAAGTAGGAGAGGGATGGGGGGAAGAAAGAAAGTTCTGGAGATAGAAACAATAAAGACTGTTGAGAGTGGCTATCTGAAGATGGGAACCCCACGTGCCTTAATCAAAACAAGTCCAGCTGGGTTTGGAATGAGAAGTGAATTCTAGGGGGGAGAGGGTTTCACAGTTTTCCTAAGAACCCTGGTTAGCCACTGAAGGTTGCTTAGCAGGGGCTTACGTAACCTGGTTGACTTTTAAAGATGACCTGGACTGCATGTGGGAATCAGGTAGAAGCATTGCAAGCGGACCAGCTCCAAAGCTGCAGTGGAAGGAAGAAGATGGCTTCCAGAACATGATGGTTAAGGGTAGGATCTGTTGGTGGTACAATACTCCACGGAGAGAGAATATGTGCTGGAACATAAATTCACAGGGGTGAGAACGCTTTGTCAACTTTAAAGTGTCCAGTAGAGAAAAGTGCCACAATAGATGCAGAAGGCAGGCTCTAGAGAGAGACCCTAACTTGCCCAATGTCACATGGATGCATAGTGTGGCAGGAGGTGGGAGCAAGCAAAAATGATTCCTTCATTCCTTTTCCTGGAAATAGAAGAAGGGTGTTGGCTGTGTATCACTCCCTTATTAACTAGACCACTGGGTGAATAGAGTAATGGTATCTCAGCCATTTGCACGGGCATCACCTACAGTTAGAACCAGCATGATTTCTTTTTTCTAAATCTGTACAATTTCTTTATTGAGACTAACATACATAAAAAAAACTGAGTAGTCACTTTCACAAAACATGATTTGTGCTAGAATAAGTAAAACACTCTAAAGAGCCCAGATTCCTGGCTTACTACTATCTGGTAGAGCTGGTGGAAAAATGGACATGATTTTCCAAGCTCAGAACTTAGGCTACCAGAGCGAGAGCAGCCTGTCCTCTGGCTGCAACACCCAGTAAGCCACATGACAGCACTGTCCAATCAACTGAGAAATGAATGCTGAGGAGGACAAGTAGTCTCTGAGGCTGGCTGGAAAGGAGGCTACCAGGAAAACAAGTTAGTGACATATATAAGCTACAATCTTCTGGGTCCTTTTTCCAAGCTCCACAAGCATTCAGGAGCCAGCACGATTTCATAAGGAGCATCATGGCGACTCAGTGGTCTAGGGGTAGTGCGAGTGATTTGTAACTGAGATGCTCTGTGTTCTAACGTGAGATGTGACCTGTGGTCCCCACCTATTATTCCGAGTGAGAGGCTTGTGTCCAGTGGAGCAGTCAGGGCCTGAGGAGCTGGTCTTTGGGTCTTCAGCTGTCATTTATACCATGTTAAATGTTGGTTTTCAAGCTAAGTGCCTCCTGTTTGGAAAAACTTTATCAAAGGTTGTTTTTTGGTGAGAACTCTGATATATGCAATATGACTGACAATTAGATCTCCTGTGTCTGTTCTATGACATGTACCTACTTAGTCTACTCTTCCCACAATCAGTGTTAGCTTCAGTAGGTAAGACGATAAGATTGGGGTGGAAAGATAGACTTAGTTGTATCTGAACTCTTTGCTTGTGACAGAGTCCCAGTTATTTATTTAGCTATACCAGATATCTATCTACTACAGATATCATTTTTAGGATACCTGTGCAACTGAAGATACAAAGTATATTTGGTTTTGTGACTCAGTAAAATTGGAATGGCATAATATTGAATTCTTTGCAATGGTTCTTACAATCACTCTGGGAGGTGAATCAGGTCTTTTGAGTCTCCAATTACTGGTCCCAAGAAGTTATGATGGGCTCTTTGGGATGGATGCTCTCCCCATACAACTGCCAAAAAATAGTACCATTTCACTGATATTCAGAGAACACTGTCCACCAAATCATTCACAGTCCTTCCCTGGAATACAGCTCTATTTTTTATTAGATATTTTCTTTATTTACATTTCAAATGTTATCCCCTTTCCTTGTTTCCCCTCCAAAAATCCCCTATCCCATCCCCCCTCCCCCTGCTCACCAACCCACCCACTCCTGTTTCCCTGTCCTGGCATTCCCCTATACTGGGGCATTGAGTCTTCACAGGACCAAGGGCCTCTCCTCTCATTGATATCCGACAAGGCCATCCTCTGCTACACATGCAGCTGGCTACAGTTCTTTATTCTATTTTTTTTAAAAGCTATACAGTTTATCTTCACACACAACGTTGTTTTGAAAGTGATAAAAGAAAATACTAAACAGATGGAGACCTTTCTGTCCCCTGCCTCATAAGAAACGGTGTTGTGCCAGAGGCATCAAGGGACAGAATCAGCACCCAGAACTCATGTTCTACTCCTGTCATAAATCCACCCTGAGCAGTAATGAATGAAACACATGGAAGAGTCAAGGCTTCATCTGGCGATGTTAACCAAGAGGAGTTTGACAGTTGTGAGTGAACTCAGCATACATGTGCTGTTTTTGAAGCAAAGTCTCCGACATTCTCCTCTCCCCAAAACAATGCTCCCAAACCAAAGCCTGACGATTACCTTCAGCGAGTGGGTCGAGGGTGTGTATCATGAGCTGGAAGATGCTATTCCTCATGAGACTGTTGTGGAGGGAGGCAGAGCTTCCACCTCTCTGGAGGCGCGGCTTTGTCTGAACAGAGAAACCGAAGATGCTGTTAGTTTTCAGAAATGAATGTCAAGCGCATCACAGAGAGGAGTCTCGTTTAGTCTATGGTCACTCCTTTCTGTTACATGGTCACATACAGCTAAACCAAAGAATTTCAAAGAATATTTCAAACATTCCAAGGAAATAGCTTTTCTACCAAATGGATCAATTTTGTCCAGACCCCCACATCACCCCTTTTAAACAAAAGTTAAAAAGTCAGTACAAGGCAGGCAATGTTTGGCATGCTTCACATCATTCACAAATTCCATTCTCAGGATGAGCCTCATGAGAGCGATACTGCTAGTACCAACATTAGGTAGACCATGATATCTCTGAGGAGTAAAATGAGGTCCTGGGTCACAAAATGTTGTATGGAGGCATAGATTCCAGACTTGCTCTTCTTAAAGACTCTTTATAACCTAATAGATAGTCTTTAAATTTTTGGATTGTGTGTCCTGTCAGTGAGATATTTGTTTCTCTGTATCTATGTCAATGGACTTGTCTACACCCATATCATCTTCCATGTTTTCTGAGGTTCTTATATCTATCCTTGAATTCAGAAAGTTCTGTGGTCCATGCTTCATGAGAACCTAAAAGACAGAGTTTCCACTTGTGACTCCAACACAGAGCCTTCCTGGCTTCCAGGATGTCTCCTTGGCACAGAGTCCTATGAGCTGTGATCTTTTGCTCTAATAACTGGATCTGAGATATGGGGACACCAAGTGAACTCCAGGAGACGAGGTTACCAACAAACTCTTCTTTTAAAAGCAAATAGTCTTAAATCAAACAGAAGCCACCTGATGCCACTTCATTTGGACAGCTGTTTAATCTTGCCTAGAAACGACTTCCTTCTCTGTGGTTGACTTTGTGGTACTGGGCACAGGGGAAGATTCTCAGAGGCAGTCATGCCTTGTCAACAGTCTTAGAGAGGAGGGCTGCTGTAAGTAGGATATTTTCTTTTTTGGTTTATTTTTATTATTATTATCATTATCATCATCATCATCATCATTATTATTATTTTGAGGCAGGGTATCACTGTGTAGTTCTGGAGGTCCTGGAATTCCCTATGTAGCCCAGGCTGGCCTTGAACTCACCGAGATCTGCTTGTTTCTTCTTCCTGAGTACTGGGATTAAAGGTCTGCACCACCATGCCTGACTTAATGTTCCTTTTTTTTTTTTAAGTTGAACTTGGTCCAAAATCTTAACAAGAAAATTTTCTGTGGTCTGGTAAAATTAAAACCTCCCCTCCAATTTTATTTTAGTTAAAACTTAAAATGAAAATATGTTCACCAAGTCTTCCAAACTCCTCTATCACAGATTTCCCATAAGAGACTCCATAATTAAACACATTCGGACAGGCTGATATTTTCTAGAACAACTCATCAAGAAACTCAGATTTATGTCAGCCATCAACCCAGTGTAACACAAAAGAATTATGGTAATTTTGACCACTTTGGCAGTATTTCCAAATTATTGACCCTATGTCTTTTACTCCAGAAAATTCTTATTAAGGGTCATGGTTCAAAAATTTGGTGGCAAACTTAAAACCAGTTGCAGGATTGAAGTATGGGTAAAGTCTCAGCATGTAATACAAGGAGAAATCAACAGTGATTTTGTTGTAGTTGATGTTCCATTAAAGCTGTATTCCCAACCCATCAGAGTTTGAAGATGAATGAAGGAGAATATTTGTGTTTTAGTGATGAAAAACATTCTAAGCTCTTCAAAGGCAGCCTGGAGTTTGAGCTGTACCTTGGTCTTGAGTTTAGTGTATCCTCTGGGTGCTCAGTGAATGTCATGTCTTTGCTCTGAGTGTTAATGGGGGGAAGTATTTAAAGGGTCACAAATATTTTCATGACCATCCCTTTCAACCTTAAAAGCCTGCAACATTTTAAAATGCAGTGTAACATTTAGTTATAGAGGATACAGATCAGCAAAGTTCAAAACATTCTAGGGGCAAAAGGTAGCAGGCTTAAATCCAATGGAAATGCAGTAACTGTTGAACACAAAAACTTACAAGGTTATTTCCTTGCCAGGCAGCACAATATGAAATGCCATGTGTTAATTAGAAAGCAACTGAAAATGTGTTCATTGCTAATGATTTGTCCTTATAATCATGGACACTGTGGCTGTTATTCTGGAAAACCACAAGAACTCTGTTGTGGGTATCTTCTTTAGGCTTGAATTATGTCTATGCTTCGAAGATATTAAGCATTCTTTCAGGCAGGGTTAGATATACTGAATATATACATCACATGCAGCATTTTTTCAAACAGAATGTTGCATGCAGACACACAAAGAAAACAGTTCTCAAGTACTGGATTCCACACTGACCCCCATGTATCAGCCAACATCCCTTGGAATGTAATTTAGACACTTCTTATTCCTTCAACATGTATAAAAATTCATGTCCAATGGAAGAAAGAATTCAAAATTTTGAAACATAAGATCAGAAATAATTTGGGAGTGAATGCCAGTTACTTTGTTGCTAGTTGTAGGACAGAACTCCAACTCCCCCCTTCCAGTCTATCAAACCACAAGAATTCCAAGGGAGAGGAAGATTTGTGAGCATAGAACTCCCTCCCCACCTCTGCCACACACTCTTCACAGGTACAGGAACAGGCAGGGACACTGCTCCCTACCGGTAAAGTCGGCTCTTCCTTGTCCCCAGCTGTAGATGACTGCATAAAAGAAAAAAAGGAAAAGACAAAAGACAAAGAAATAAATAACAAATTCCACACAGGCTTTACACATTTAATAATAACCAATACAGAGATGGCTATTTCTACTCCCGGTATGAGTTAAGTCAAAATAGGTGCACAGGATCTATATCTCTAGTCGATATTAATGGTTTATTTAGACATGTGACTTATTGCCTTGAAAAGTAAAACTTGAATGCCCAACTATTCAATTCAACTATTATTCAGTAATAAAAAGCAATGAAATCAATTATGGCCTATTCACGCAGTGGAATCCTATGTAATCATTAAAATAAAATGAGATGAATCCACACATACTGAAATGGAAAATATATTAAGTGCAAAAATATTTTTAAAATCATATTTATTACTTCATTTCATCAAAGTAATAGTGTATGTAAAGGAAAAGATTCTGCAAGAATTAGTGTTGTGAACGGTTATTGCTGAGTGATGGGATTATAGGGAAATGTCACTTTCCATGTTTTGGAGGGAGTTCATATTCATTGCCTCATATATGGTGAGTAAAATAATACCTGAAGAAATTAAGCTGCTGGATCAAAGACCAGGATTATCAGCCAGTGTGGGTGCTCAGGACTGAATTGGGGACTTCTGGAAGAACAGCCAGTGCTCTTAACAGCTGAGCCATCTTTCTAGGCTAATCCATTTTTCTAGCCCTATGTGTGATATTATTTTTAAGACATATAAATTTGGTACTTAATAAGGTTGATTTGATTATTTTATACCTTTAATCAAATATTTAATAATATTTAATTTTGTTGAGATATCTTTTTGGACCCTGGAATCATGTATGCAATGTATGTTCCCTTCTGTTTCCAAACATTAGATCCATGTAGAACTTGTGTGTCAGACACAGACAGACAGACAAGTTCTGGCTTGGCGATAATTTCCCAGCACAGCCTGCGGGCATCACTAAACTTGCTATAGCATCTTCTTTGGGAGTTAACACTCAGTGGCTTCTTGAAAAATATCACAGAAAAATATCTCTGATGTCCTAGTTCCCAAGGACAAGCTTGGAAATGGAAGTGGACCAGAAGTTGTCTTTTGATTTCTCTCTCTGCTCTGAGAGGCACCCTGGGAGCTCATTTCTCTAAGGTAGGTGCTTTGTTCTTCCACATCAGACAGCTCAACAAATGGATCCACATTTTACAGAGTAACTCTCCCGGGAAATTTTCCAGTGCAGCCAGCTTAGCCTTTGGACATACATTGAGACCAACTGTCAGAGCACGCCTTTACAGTTAGCAAATTTATACCTTGTGGCTAAATGGGAAGCAAATAACTATGAGCCGGACTGATATCCCAGCAATACCACAGAGCATGAGAGAAGAGAGCGAGGAGGGATAAAGGGCAGGCTTCAGAAGAGGCAAAGTCCTCAGCTGAGAGTCTGAAGTTTTAAAAATGTATGCAACAAAATTATTTGAGGAAGAAAAAAAATATTCAAAACTATACATCTGGATCTGAATAAAAGGAAAAAAAGTTGTACCCCAGTGACTATTTTTCTCTCTTACAGGCTAGAAGGATCATACAGTAAGCTGAAGGAACAGGTCTAGCACACAGATTCTGCAAAGAACAAAGACTACAGAGAAAGGTCTGCAGCCTTTCCAAGATGTGCTACTGGTTAACATCAAAAGAAGTTGACATCATTAATTATTTTTTCAGGTGTGATTTGTAGATGTGAATATGCATCAGGTTACAGCATGTAAATGTAGGTGAGTAGGTGACATACCAATGGCAGGTGAGTCTGTCTGGCCTGACTTTTCTTTTATGTTGTCTGTTGAGGTGTGACATGTGATAAAGACTACCTTCCACCCTGAGTGATTTCTAGTGCTCATCTCACTTAAGGCTCTTGATCCTGACAGTGGGCTCCTGATTGACTTTAGAGTTCAGTGGTAGAGGGGCTTTAACTGGGTTGACTTTGGTGTCACAGAGTTACTTTCAGGGCCAAGGTTGCCTGAGAAATTTACTGTATTCGATGTTAAAGAAGATTAGTAAGACTCCAATCTTGGTGTTCTTATTGTGACTTTAAAAAAAATCTAAATTTTAACACAGTCCATTAATTATTTCTTGATAATATAGCAATACTATCGATCTGGACTGCACTATTTTGAAATCCCCATTTTGGAGGTCAGTTCCAAGGCTGAGCCACATATAGGAGAGGTCTGTTCAGCCAGTCTTCAGTACTCACAAGAATTCTCCAGATTATTAAAGATGCTCTCTAAAGGACACACTGAAGGGTCCTAGGCTGGGGCTCTGGTGATCAAAGAAGACCCCTTTCTCGTATAGTAACAGGACCCAACCAAGCCAGGGTCAGAGAGAATTCTGCAATTCAATTTTTTAATTCAATGCAAACAGGCTTCTCCATCATTACTCCACATCAGCCACGTGGTGACTGCATTAAACGTGAGCAACTGGGATTCTGCAGTATCTGGTATCTTTCTTAGAGAAAAATGCTACTTGCACATGGTAATTTTGTTAGCTACTTATAGTTATTTTGATATGGGCGCAGGGGAGAATTTCCTGAATAGAACTCCAATAGCTTATGCTCTAAGATCAAGAATTGACAAATGGGACCTCATTAAATTACAAAGTTTCTGTAAGGCAAAAGACACTGTCAAAAAGACAAAGTGGCAACCAACTAACTGGAAAATGATCTTTACCAACCCTACATCCGAGGGCTAATATCCAATATATACAAAGAACTCAAGAAGTTAAACTCCAGAGAGCCAAGTAACCCTATTAAAAATGGGGTACAGAGCTAAACAAAGAGTTCTCACCTGAAGAATATCTAATGGCTGAGAAGCACCTAAAGAGATGTTCATCATCCTTAGTCATTAGGGAAATGCAAATCAAAACAACCCTGAGATTCCATCTCACACCAGTCAGAATGGCTAAGATCAAAAACACAGGAGACAGCAATTGTTGGCGAGGATGTGGAGAAAGAGGAACACTCCTCCACTGCTGTTGGGATTGCAAGCTGGTACAACCACTCTGGAAAGCAGTCTGGCGGTTCCTCCGAAAACTGGGCATGACACTCCCGGAGGATCCGGCTATACCACTCCTGGGCATATACCCAGAGGCTTTACCTGCATGCAATAAGGACACATGCTCCACTATGTTCATAGCAGCCTTATTTATAATAGCCAGAAGCTGGAAAGAACCCAGATGTCCCTCAACGGAGGAATGGATTCAGAAGATGTGGTATATCTACACAATGGAATACTACTCTGCAATTAAAAACAATGAACTCACGAAATTCCTAGGCAAATGGTCAGAACTTGAAAATATCATCCTTAGTGAGGTAACCCAATCACAAAAGAACACACATGGTATGCAGTCACTGAAAAGACTGGATGTAGGGGAATGCCAGGACTGAGAAGCGAGAAGGGGTTGAATGGGGAAAAGAGGGAGGGAAGGGGGCTTATGGGACTTTTGGGGAGGGAGGAAACGGGAAAGGGGAAATGATTTGGAATGTAAATAAAAAAATCTTACAAAATAAAAAAAATAAAAAAAAGAAAGTGCTCTGCCCACAGATAATAAAACCTATAACCGTTTGGAAGAATTTTAGATAGAATCCCCCCTCAAGTCTTTAAATTATCTCTTTTTGCATTTGATCTGGGAAGTTTCTGGCTGGGAAATGGCTTCACTGGATGGCACATGCAGTTTTGTACACAGCTTTACTGCTCTCTGCTCTTTTCCTGGCGTGTGAAAATGAGGCAAATATTGCATAGTCCAGCTGCTTTGGACCACACAGTGAGACATGCCTGTGGTTCACTCTGGCTTGAAATTACCTGCAAATTATACAACCAAGTGAGTCACCATGAAGGCTTCAGATGCCGACAGACAAGTCTGGAAAATGAGAGGTGGTCTTCCCAGTCATTGGCTGGGCACAGGACAGAGGTACACAGAAGCTGTCTGAACGCTGCAGCAACAATCATTAACTTCTATTTCCAAAACCTTCTACTATGCCCTGTGAAATGTACTGAAGACCAGGTAGCACTGTAAATAAAGGACATATAGACAAACTTAAAGGCTTTTTTTCCCTCCTTTTTTTCTTTTGGTCATAAATGTGACCCAAGCCAGATAATCTAGTAATTAAAGTGCAAATCTTATATTTCACTAGAATTAATGTTAACATCCAGGATTGAGTGAGAGGAGACTTGACTGAATGACATTCATTAAAAATGGTGTATCCTTTTTCTGTCAATGTTCTTTTCTGTAATAAAAACACATTTAAATTATCTTTCTCAGATAAAGGTGAATAAGCCTCAAAGCCTATTGGAAAGATAAAGTAACAGGTATAAAAACTCAAATGTAAAATTAGGAAGGAAAGAACCCCTACCCCTCTAGACAGAAGACCATCTCTTAATCTTTCTTATTATGAGATGCCAGTGTTTTCCTCAGCGGGGACATTAAACAATTGCTTAGTGAGAGAAAGAAGAGATGAACAGAGGATTTTGGACTGTGTACTCAGGTCACAATCTCTGTTAATCCTTCAGGGAAGAAAAATAAGCGCTACTGAGGATGGTAGCCCAGGATGACAGACTATCCCTGTCACAGCTCTGCCTTACAGAGACATCAGATGGGAGAAAGGTTCTAAATGACCCAAGTAGGAAACGTTATCAAAGAAGCTCAGGGTCCCGAAAGCAAAGCCTTTCAATCATTTGTATGGATAGATCATCTCCATCATCATGAAATATTTGAGGCAGTAGAAAGAGATCTGAAAAGAGTAGAAAGAAATACCAAACAGAGGGAGTAGAAGATAAATTGACTGGAAAAAGGTAAAAATCTTTTTTTTTAAAAAAGATCATTGGTCAAGAGAAGAGATCATGTCAGCTGAGAAGTGTCACATGGAATTCAGGGCCACTGTTGGCAGATTGGATTTTTGCCTCTTCTCAGCTATATGACCTTGAGGAGGTGACCTAATTGTTCTGTTCCTTAGCTCCTCCATGGGATAAGAATATAGTGCTGTTATAAAAGTACTGTGAAAAGACAAGGGATAACAGCTTCAAATAGTTAAGGCCATGAATAAGACTTGGAAGCAGGGTGGTTTCTATGGGAAGAAGACACATTCACTGATGAGGATAGAGGGAGGTGACTTAAATCTAGTAATCTAGTAATCTAGGCAGGACCACTTAGGCATGTCCTAGTTTGGCATCTGTGGAAGGAGATGATACAACTGATTATATTTCCTTGACTTGGCCCCTGAACTCATCTCTATACCTTCTGGAGGACACAGCATGGGCAAGGTGAGGTCAGTAGCCCATATCTTCTGTACTCAAGGCTCTCAGGAGGTGGAAGACTGAGAGAAGATAGAATTCAGGTCTGAGCCCATAGAATCTCAAAGTTTGAGTGTTCTATGACACTTTCCCTTGGAGGATGCTGCTCACACGAGTGAGAAAGAAGGTATGGGATCAGAAAGCTGAAAGCCCATCCCAAGTTCAGGCTCTAATAGAGCATCTTACTTCTCTGGCTGGATTCTGGATTAGAGGTCCCTACATGCAAGAAGCCAGTCCACATACAGATGATCTGTGAACATGTCTAATACAGGCAAGCATGGAGTGCTATCTCTTAATTGCCATGATTTGGCTAACAGGGGAAGTAAAGTCCCTTCATGACTTGGAAAGAAGCATACCATGTAAGAAGGCACATTCTTATGCTACAAGGTGAGAAGAGGCACAGCTTGGACTCTCTACTAAGATCATTAGAAAATGTAATTTGGGAATGATCAGTAAGTAAGGCTGGTACCAGAGTAATGTCAGCATACAGACCTGGACTATTACTGATGAACTTATATAACCATGTATGATCAATGTTACAAACTGTTGATCATACACGGTTATCAGAAGCATTCTGAACAATTATGGGCATTGACTCTTGAACATCTACACTTTTATCTACCTGTCACCCATCCATCCATCCGTCCATGCATCCATCCCTCTATGCACCCATCCCCCCTTTATCATCTATCTATCTATCTATCTATCTATCTATCTATCTATCTATCTATCTATCTATCTATCTATCATCCTATCATCCTTCTATTCTATTTTATATCATTATCTGTCATCTGTTATTATCAACTATTAAGTAATCATAGACTGAGTTCTTTACTCTTAAATAATTATTGTTGTGGATGTACGCACATGTCATAGCTCAAGTGTGAAGGTATGAAGACAACTCGAGATAGTCTGCTTTTTAACTTCAACACTGGGACTGAAGTCAAGCCATCAAAATTGGTGTAAGCATCTTTACCTGACAAATCATCTGGATGACTCTTTCTTTCTTTCTTTCTTTCTTTCTTTCTTTCTTTCTTTCTTTCTTTCTTTCTTTCTTTCTTTCTTTCTTTCTTTCTTTCTTTCTTATTTTTTCTTTTGGTTTTTCAAGACAGTGTTTCTCTGTGTAGCCCTGGCTGTCCTGGAACTCACTCTGTAGACCAGGCTGGCCTCGAACTCAGAAATCTGCCTGCCTCTGTCTCCTAAGTGCTGGGATTAAAGGCATGTGCCATCACTGCTCGGCTGCTGACTCTCTTTCTTGAAAGATATAAATAAATAGAAGTCATCTTAATATCTTCTTCTTGCTTACCAAATAGTCATCTCGTACACTCCACTGGCACATCCGCACCAACCTTTAAATAGGACTTCTTTAAATACCTCTCACAGAACTGACAAACTGTATCTGGTACATCTGTGCCCAGCTCCTCCACAGCACCTCCCAAATAGCAGAAGTTGTAATATCTTTGTGGATAGAGCTCACCTCTGTGCTTTCCATGGTCCTGACAGTGGCAACTTAGACTGCAACCAGGTGGAATGCTTGAGTGAACCACTCAGGTGGGACAGGGGCTATGTGTTTCCATGTCAATAAGTGAAGCTTGCCAACTGCCTGTGACATTGGCTAAATTAATAGTTATGCTGATTATTTAGGTCCACTTCTTCAATGGCTACTTAATCTTTCTTACTAAGTAGGTACATGGAAGACAGTAATCTGTGTTTTACAAATGGAGAGTAAGAGGCAGGAAGGGCCTCAGGCTGTTTCTGTGCTCAGGATACGTAGCACCAACGGCAAGTCATTTAATTTAGGAAATTAACAGTCCATCTACCACTGCTATCTCTTGCCTTATTCTGCAAAATCCAGATGCTGCTCATTTACTTTATTGTATTGTTTGAGCAATTCTCATAATTGCTAATGATCAATTTTGATATGCCATCCAAACAGAGTCTGTTAGTGTTGGTCTGGCATAAAACATGAACATTGGCCTTGACTAGTTAGGAACCCAAAACACATCCATATACTGTCTCCACTGTTCTATGTTGTTCCTTTGTAGTACTGATGATAAAAGGCAAGGCCTCACACATGCTTGACAAGTCCTCTACCACTGAACTGGGCCCCGCCTTGATGTGCATGTGTGTGTGTGTGAGATGTGTTTGTGCACAGGTGTGTACAAATGGTGCATACATGTGGTTTTATGACTAGAAGTTCACATAGCGTGTCTTCTATCACTTCCAATCTCTTTTTCTGTAAGGATCTCTCAGTGGCTAGCAGGCCCATAAACTTCAGGGTTCCTTCTGTTTCCATATCCCCAGTACTGGTATGCAGGCTACCATATTCCTGTTTCACATGGGTGTTGGGGACCCAAACTCAGGTCTTCATGCTTGTGCAGCAAACACTTTACCAACTGAGCTATTTCCCCAGCCCTGGTTTCTTTTATAAATCCATTAAATGCTAGTGCTGGACCAAAGATATGTTATGCAAATCAGGCACCTTTCAGTGAAAACAGGTATGATTTATGGAAAGCACAATATATGCCAAATGTATAAGAAATACCTTACTGGATCATTAAAATGATAGGTGTTATAATCACTTCTATCTCCTATACTACATAAACATCCTGAGACTGATAGAGGCTCGGTGGGTTTGTCTCAGGTTCCATGGACAGTGCATGACAAAGCTGTGATCTGAGCTCAGATAGCTGGATTCTGACCATTCTCAAGTGTTGGAAAGTAAGGAAGTGGAATTTTCTTTACAATAACCTGTGGGAAGAAAGTGGCTACTGACAGAGCTCCAAATGCAACGAAAATATTAAGAACCGTTTATGAACTTAGACTTCTAATGAAAGCCAGATGATGCCAAGCAATTGTTGGGAATTTATGATGACAGATTTTATTTGTATTCATTATGTACACATTTGTTTTGTTGGGAATTGTGAGCAAGTGCTTGAGAGTAGAGGAAGTAGAGAAATTAATTTTCTGGTCATTTGTCTCTTCCAGAATTGTAATGTAGATTCATTCACAACAGTTCCAGTGTTTTAAAATGTAATTTCTGTCTCAGAGGGTCATAGAGGTACTTTTTATGACCTTCACAATGTAACAGGTGCAAATGTGTTTCTTTAGACATCAACATGACTTGTATTAGGACTCAATAACTCAGCAACAGGTAGGAACTGGGGCTGTCTGGTAGCTTCACTCACCCTGTGGCCAGGAGCAGAATCTGTTCTGCATGCTGTTTATTTAGAAGGACATGGGTGTTGAATCTTCAATTAATTTCTGATACTCTGGTAAGTACTCTGGCTCTCCACATAAGCTCAGAAAATGAAATAGTTGGCCTTAATGTTGGAAGCATTGGTGGAGACTCTGAACAGTAAGATGTTAATAGGCACTATTATTATATTCACTATTTATTAACACTATCTGGTAATGCTTACTTCATTCTTTTTTTTTTTTTTTTGAGCATTCTCTGATGATTTTTTTTTATTTTCTAAGTTTTTTTATTTACATTCCAAATCATTTCCCCTTTCCCATTTCCTCCCTCCCCGAAAGTCACATAAGCCCCCTTCCCTCCCTCTTTTCCCCATTCAACCCCCTCTCGTTTCTCTGTCCTGGCATTCCCCTACATCCAGTCTTTCCAGAACCAGGGGTCTCTCCTTCCATCTTCTTAGAAATCTATTGATATGCGAATTGTGTCTTGGGTATTCCGAGATTCTGGGTTAATATCCCCTTATCAGTGCTTGCATACCATGTGTGTTCTTTTGTGATTGAGTTACCTCATTCTTACCTCATTCTTAATATCATGTCAGGCTGTTTTCTAGGTTTTAGGAATTTAGGTGTGAGCAAAACTGACAAGGGTCTCTGTCCTTACGGACCTCACACTTTAGTATATGTTATTATAAAGTTAAAGAGAAAGAGCCAGTAGTAGTTACATCACTTAAAATTAGGTTATCTTTACAGATACCTAGAATCTAACTACCATGTCTGTGGTTATAATTTTGTGACTGATCTTTAATCCTGGACTAAACACGTCCCCTCATTTGGAGAAGTGTTGGCAAAGACAACTGAAATATGACAAACATGATTGTGTCCGTGGAGGTCTAAACTCAATGTACAGCAAAATTCAGGGATCAAGAGGAAGCAGATACCTAAAGAACTGATAAAAGTGAAACTGATAAAATTTTGAGTGTCACTTAGTTTTTCGTATCAGTGTTAGCAAAGTTCCTTGCTAACGTACTTTTTAGAGGCCTTTATGGGTTTAAGTGTGAAGATGAGAGTCTGCAGGGAAAGCAGTATCATGAAGTCATTGATTGCATGCTATAGAAAGCTTCTCAGACGGACTCTATGGAGCAAAACCATAGCCTTAGGAATGCAATGGATGCATCTTTCACACGTTACACTTTCCATTCTAGAGATGCTGCTTGTGCCAGGCCCACCTGATTTCTGCAGCACCCTGACACCATTTCCACAAGTGTAGACAAATAGAGACACCTTGGATTTAGTTTAGGAATTCCCAGGAACCAAATAAATACAATGCAGCCCAATTTGAATACTCAATAATGCCAGTGTTAACATAAATACATTTTGGAGAAAACAACGAAAGGCATAATAAAGTATCTGTTGAAAATGTATTGATAATTGGGAATCATTGTACTTTTTAATCTGTCCCTTTGTGCTTGGTTGAGGTCAAGCGGCAGCTAAAGCTTCTTTCCACAGCTGAGGGGGGACTGCTTCCACATACCCCTCCCACTGTGCCTCCCATAACCTCTCTGTTCTGCAGTCACCTCATCTCTCTTTTCCATCACAGATGATCCTCTTGACAGCACACGTTTTTATTTTACCTTATTCCCCACTCTATACTGTAGGTGCTAGAGGCTGAGTAACTGTAGCTCAATAACCACTGCAGATGAACCACTGAGCCTCATGTTCGTCTATAGGAATGCTGGAGGAAACGGCTTTTGGTTAGCCCAGTGTTGGTCTGTATCACCTTCCCTTTGTCTTTGATACTTCTGATGATCCAGTGCCTCTCGAGTCACTTCCCTCAACATAGGGATGTATGCTCTGACCTGGCCCCTGCTGTCTTAATTCTTGGGGAAGGTACAAGCTTAAACTTGCCTTCTTTGGACTCCTTTAATCAGAATGAGCATCTCATGGCATTATGAAGACTAGATGGATTTGGAATCACTCAGGAGATACACCTTCATGTCTAGAGGGTGCTTATAGAGAGGTTTAACTAAGAAGAGAAGATCTACCCTGGATATGGGTGGCACCGTATCACAGCCAGGGTCCCAGATTGGAGAAGAGGGAGAAAAGAGGAAACCACTGGAGTACCAGAATGAGATCACTCTCATCTCATTCTGCTTCCTGACTGTAGACACGTAACCATGTCTTCATGCTTCTGCTTCAGAGCTTCTCCCACCACAACGGACTATATCTCCAAACTGTGAGCCCCAATCAACCATTCCTCCCTAGAACTTCTTTTTGTCAGGCATTTGGTCACAGCAATGATAATACAAACATAAGTCCTAGTTACATAGTGTTCAATTTTATACGATTTACTGGAATCATAGGTTTTCTTGAGCAAGGTCATCTTAAATCTTACACATCTTTATTTTACTCCATATTTTGTCTACCACTGTACTAACACCACTTAGTGAACAGTGGCCTTTTTGTTGCTAGTCACAAGGGGTGGGACCAGAGCTTTTAAAAAAAGGATGATGCTTAAGTAGGCAGAAAAACTATGAGGAAAAAGAAGTTTGAGATATTTGGATCTGGTATTTAGGTGTAGGTCATAGCCATCAGATATTATTTGACTAGTATACAATGGCATCCTTAAACAGTTCTCTGGCTTGATCACTGGGACCCTGGGCATATTTCAAACAAGTTTTTGCATAAACATAAATGATCTGATATTTATGCTAAGAAAGCAATTTCTGGGCCATTATGATAAGAGCGTTTTTAGTATTAAAAGGATCCTGACACTCCTTTCTCCAGTAGCTAGCTGTTCCATCTTACACCCTCCCCAGCAATGGTCAGGGGTTTCCTCATTCTGGGCAGCACTGTGTATTACCACGATTTTTTATTTCAGACATCAAGTTAGTGCAGCAATAGCTATTTGTGGGGTTCCTGTGGCTTTCTTCAATGGATTTGATGATGATCGTCTTTCCATGGCCTTAGTTGTCAACTGTGGATCTCCTTCAGTGAATTGTGTGCCTCCTTTGTTTTGTTTCTAATTGGTTATTTATGTCTTTTAGGATTATATTTTACAAATTATAGGTATACTCCATATGTTTGGTCAGATATCCAATTTTAAAAATATTCCTCCTGTCTTATAATTTGTCCTATTGGACTTTAAATACTAAAGTTTTTCTTGTGTCAGAAGTTTTAATTTCGATGATATCAGCTTTTCCTTTTATGCCATATCATGGGATTCTTAGACGGTCTAGTCCTTCTGGTGATGGATGCTCACTTGTTATTATGCATGTTCAATTTTATGTTTGTGTAAGTGCGGGTACGTGTGTGTCAAGGGGTGTGTGTGTTGAGGGCAGAGGGCAACTCCTGGGAGTTGGTTTGCCCTTGCCACCTTGTGGGGTCTGGGGATCAAGCTTAGGTCCTTGGGCTTGCATCCAAGCACCTCTATCTAAAAGCTATTACACATTTTAGAGAAGAAAGGCCAGTGTGGCTAACCAATTAACCCTCACATTACACAGGCAGTATGGGTGGGTCTGGAACTAGAAAAGCAGAAAGTCTAAGTTGACATCATCTGCTTCCTTCCCCTGACGACCCTGCCTTGCTTGATTTGTGTGCCGAGTCTCAGGCCTCCTGCATGCGGGGGAAGCACAATGGGGCATTTTCTTAATGCCCCGACTCTCCAGGTTCATCACTCTCTCTGCGTTCCCCAAGTCGGCATAAACCACACTCTGAATCCATCTTCCTGGCAAGATAGCAAAACGTATTTAGAAATCATAACCCCCAGATCTTCAATGGGAATATTTGAAGAAGTCTAGAGCTTTAGTCGTTGGCTTTGCTTTGGACAAAAAAGTACAGGCTTTGAAAAATAAACTTTATTATTTTCAATGTCACAAATCCTTCTAATCTTATGAGATTTATCTAATCTTATTAAGCATAAAAGGAAAACCAGAGGGAAAGCTGGGGTTTGACACTAAGATAGCACGTCATATTTGCTGAAAACGTTACAAGTTTAGTCTTAAAAAAAAAAAATCTAGTTCCAGGAAGTGGCTTTGGTCTCCCAGGGCCTGTCTTATCTGTTATCTGTCAATAGAACAGCGGAAATTGTGTGCAATTGAAAACAGATGTAGCCTGGCAGTAACAGAAATGGAAAGATGTGCTCTGGAAAGCCTTATTGCATTGCTGTCACAAGCAGCCAAGAACTGACCAGTATTACATCAGCAGCATCTTCATGGCCAAAGACTCAGCACTATTTCAGTTCTGGAATTAAAAGTCCATTGCAAGGTTGGAGGAAAATGATGTAAAGTCTCCTAATGACGGCTGGTTGGAAGCCTTGGCTCGCCTGTGGCAGCTCGTCAAGGTGGTTTCAGGAGTGGGGAGGAGCAGCATTCACACGCAGGTGCTTACTGCTCAGAGAGCATCACACGTGCTGAGAATAATCATAAGGCTGCGTCTATCAGCATCAAACATTCACCGTTTAGTCAATGGCGGCAGTGCTGGATGTCTTTGGACAGGACTCCAATAAGCAGTGGAGAATGTACCGGCGCTGTGGGGCTGATTAAAGAGATCCAGTCCCCAGAGGCTGTACTTGGGCTGACATTTTGCTTGATTATGTCCTTTTGTTCATTTTTAAAGTTTTTTATAATGAGAAATGTCAATCCAAGGAAAATTTCAGAACAGTCATTTTTTTTGCCACTTAGGCAAAAACACTGATTTTTTTGTACTTGTTTTGTGAATATAGCTGTATTTTTTCCTGAATAATTGAAAGCAAATTATAGACATAATAATATCTTTAGCCCAGAATGTTTTCCAGATTTATGTGAGGAATGTGCAAACATGCTCCTGTACAATCAGACATTGTGTGTGTGCATGCATGTGGGTGGCGTGTGCGTGTGCGTGTGTGTCTGTCTGTCTGTGTGCTCGGTAATGGGGGACACTAACAGGTGAACACCTTCTAATGGTGGTTCTGTTTGTTTCTTGCCAACACTGTCAATTTTGTTTGTCTTGTACTTCTGTCCCAAGTGTAGTTATGTAAAACACCACTTGTCCACGCTTCTTCCTTTTCCATTTTTTTTTAATATTTTCTCATAAGGACAGAGAGCCAAACACCACTTAATTCACTAAAAAATTTGCTGTGACATAAGCACTGTTTCATAAGGGCTTAACATTACATTTGTTTACTGCGTGTGTATGCGCATGGGCCTGAACTTGCCATGGTGCATTCGTGTGTAGGTCAGAGGTAAACTTGCAGGAAATTGGTTCTTTCCTTCCATCCCATGGAAGCTCAAACTTGGGTCATCAGGGTTGTTACCAAGTCATCTGGTAGTCTGACATAAGTACAGTTTTCATGATCACTGTTTGGTGTTTAGTCATCTCTGGACATGACTATTTACAAGTTTGTAAATATAAACATTATATACAGCCATGATGGTTTTCTTTTGTCTTTTAAAACAGGAAAGGAGCTAGTTTGTTACAAGGGAGACACAGGCCTGCGGCTTGGCTCTAAGGAAAGAATAGAAAGAGATAACCGCTCTATATTCTAAATCTGGGGATTGGAGGATTGTGAAAGTCTGAGACTGGCTAAATTTTGGGCGTACATGAATTTTCAGGGGACAGAAGTATAACTGTACGAAACTCTCTAAAAACTGTCCAGAAGCCTCCAAAAGGCTAAGTATCATGAATTTGATGGTTTCAAACTACTTGCCCTTTGGATGCTGGAAGATACTCTTTCAAAGGGCACACAGGATCACTGCTCACCAGCAGGAAGGAGGAGCTCTGGAAGGACCCTTGCTGCCCATTGAGTCAACGCATGCGCTGTAGGAATGGGATCTGGCAGAGGAGAGGGAGAGCAGAGGCTGCGTGGAACACTCCACACACACTGTCATGTCAGTTCACACTCTTGAGGAAAAAGCTGGAATGTCACTGCAGATGGTCTGACACTATTCAGTGGGCAGACTGGGCAGGGTGCCCGAGGTCTGATCCGGGCATCCGCCAGTTCTCACTGACTCTGTTCTAAATGGTGCCTGGGCAGGGACTGGTAGCCTTGAGGGTGGTTCACATCTGTGATTGCACTGGGTGTCAAAGGCACAAAAGGGGGAGGTAGACACCCCCAAAGTCCATCAAACAAAAATAAAGACAGTGAGAAAATAATGAACATCTCCTTTTTTTCCCCCTCTTGCCTAGATATGTTGAAAATGGGTACTAAGCTTGCTTCCTCATCAGTACCAAAGGGAACAAGCCAAGGATGTTGAGAAACACCAAGCAGTAGTTGTCTCCTGACTTTAGAGGAATTAGCAGTCTCCCTCAGATCTCATTTTCAGAGATAAAGCACCTGGCCTGGGACTGAGTCAAGACTAAGCTGCGATGCAGCAGATTGGTCTGGGGTTTACACTGTGTCCAAAGAGTGCAATTTCCCATCACACTTTTGGTGCCATAGATACACAGCATGGGAGGAGAGAGAGAGAGAGGTGACCAGGCTCTCTCAGCCTGCACTGTGTGGCAGTCATCTTGTCCAGCTTCGTGCCAGCTTCTGTTGGACAGTGAGAGATAGATGATAGCACTTAACATTTGAACCACTTGATTTACGAGATCTCTTACAATATTTATAGCTTTCTGAGCATTATTAATCTCATTTTACTGTTGGAGAGAGGGATGAGCCCAAGGCTACAGAGGTAGTATATAGCCAAGCTAGGGTTCACATCCAGCTAGGGATCCAAGCAGTTGGGGTGCTCTGTCCTTGTGGATTTGATACTATGGGACAGGTGAGTTTAATAAACACTTAACCCTCAAGGAGGGCACAAAGTCTCAGATTATTGGCACTTAACTGCATGAAGAAAAATTTCTCCAGGGGAATCTTCTCAATCCAGTACATACATTCTTAGGAAGCTTTGTGGGAAATCAAGTTTTAGAAAAGTAAATTTACTATTGTTTGTAGATGTTAGTTTGTCAGAATAATCTTAATACTTGTAATGCTTTCTATCACTTATCGAATTGGAAATCCACAAATAATCATTTAAATATACTAGAGGACCTAAGGGAATCTTGGTTTTGCTCATTTTTTGGTAATGGGACAATTATTTCCCAATACGCTTGTTCTGATATTTGTATTTTTTCTTTTGGGGTGGGTGTGCAGGGTCTCACTATGCAGCCCTGGATGGCCTTGAACTCACAGACATTTGCCTGCCCGGTCTCCCAAATGCAGGGATTAAAGGCACGTGTCACCATGCCTGGCTTGATAACAGTATTTCTAACTTCTAAGTATTAAGCATAAAAAGAAGGCTGCAGAGATGCCTCAGTTTGTAAAGTACCTGCACACAACACAAACACCTGAGTTCAGGGCTCCAGAGCCCACATAAAAAGCCAGGCATGGTGCTAAGTGTCTACAAGGCCTGCACTGATAGGGTGGGGCAAAGGGACTCCAGGCAAAGAAAGACAGTTCTCTGAGAGCCACTGACCAGCCAGACTGGTTCAACTGATAAGTTTCAGATTCAGTGAGGTACCCTTTCTTAAAATAAAGATGGAGAGCTATTGGGGAAAACCACAACATTTATCTTTGGATTCCACATGTATGAAGTATGAACACGTAAGTTCACATATGTACAATAAAAATACATATGACACACACACTCACTATATATACACACATATATGTATATTTATATACATACATACACACACACACATATATATATATTATATATACTCAAAATACTGTAACTCAGAAGGGTAAAGCTAAGGGGACACTAGACACTGGAGAATGCCACACAGCATTTAAAGAGTCCTCTTGCCAATTCCCTGGTCTGTGGTCTCCAGCTGGATGCTAGAGGGATGCAAGTCTCAGAAACTACACATGTAGAATGTGGAGGAATGCTGTCTCAGAGGGCTGTTTAATTATCCAATCAAATAAGACAACATATGTAAAGTCCTCTCCCTAGAGGCACCCAGTAAATATACAAGAGGTATAAAATGATAAGAATCTCCGACCAAGCAACTTGGTTTCCAAACTCAGTGATGGCTGGTGGCCAGACTGGAATATCTACACTGGAAAGAATCTCTCCAAAGCTTTAGCTAAAAATTTCAGTCTCACAAAGCTATGGAGAAAGGACAAGTCAGCTGTTATCCTAGAGAGATGCGGACATAATCTCTCTAGTTTCTCCTTTCCAATGAGGATTATTTTGCATTTGCAAATGGCTTTGCCTACACAGAGTTTTTCCCAAGTCATTATTTCCTTATCTCCCCACAATGCTCTTGTTAAAAAGTACCACTTTATTTTAGCTAATTGAGTGGGCTTCCAACTTTATTAGCTGTGGTGCTTTGGGGAATGGCTTTAAATACTCTCCTTTCCATACCTACATCCCTTTACAATGGTGTTTTTCAGCCCACATGCCCCTATTGCCCCCACCCACAGGTGGTAGTTTTTAAGACCTAGGTAAAATATTAAGGCCTAGATGAAATGTTAAGGCCTAGGTAAAATATTAAGGCCGAGGTAAAATGTTAAGGCCTAGGTAACTATTACCTGGCTAGCCTGCCATTATAAGGAATTTTCTCATGTGTTTCTGCTGTTACTAGGAAACTTTCTAATGCCAAATTGATTACATATTCTGTTATGTTTTGTGCCCTTGAAACCAGTCATGATAGAAGTCAATAGAACTGCTTCGTATAGTTAGCCACAATCAGCTTGGACCCAAACCAACCACCCAGCACCACTTCCTGCATCTGTGTATAAGCTTTTATGGTATTAGCTTTTATAAGCTACCCCTGGGATGGAGTCCAACATAAGAAAGACCTGCACCAATATAAGAAACTACTTGGAATATGACTTTCATTTTTTTTTTAAATTTTATTTTATTTTCTAAGTTTTTTTATTTACATTCAAAATCATTTCCCCTTTCCCGTTTCCTCCCTCCCCGAAAGTCCATAAGCCCCCTTCCCTCCTTCTTTTCCCCCTTCAGCCCCCTCTCGCTTCTCTGTCCTGGCATTCCCCTACATCCAGTCTTTCCAGGACCAGGGGTCTCTCCTTCCATCTTCTTGGAAATCTATTGATATGCGAATTGTGTCTAGGGTATTCCGAGATTCTGGGTTAATATCCCCTTATCAGTGACTGCATACCATGTGTGTTCTTTTGTGATTGGGTGTTCCTAAGACCTCCTTGGGAACTGACATCCTACTTGACAGAAAGAGACATGTATGTGGGCAACTGATATTCTGGCTGACAAGTTAAGACATTAATGTTAGGCAAGTCCCATCTTGATTGGCAAGTTAAAACATGAATATGAGCTAAGGCAAGTCCCCTGCCATAGTTGAATCCCCCAACCAATGGGAGCAGGATATGTGTACAACAAAGACCTGTTCCTAAGAAAGTCTCCCATCCCTAAATCCTGATTGATGGAATAACTTGGCACAGATATTTGTAGATCTCAGGCTTAAAAAGCCCTGTAGGACTTTAATTTGGGGTCATGGTTCAGCTTCCGAGCCTAAATCATGTCTCTGATCTATCAGTCTTGGGATGCAGTGTTTAATAAACTATTCCTACTTGACTGAGATTGGTGTCTGAGTGGTTTGTATGGAGATTCCCAGACCCGTACATTAGTCAAATTTATTCCATTCTTTGTACAAGTTCTTGTGATTTAACTGGGCCAACAGAGTCCATGGAAGTGACACATGCCATTTGTTAGCACAGGCCCAAAACGGTCTTGTATAAATGAAGATATCCTTCAAAACTCTACCCATATTTCATAAGAATATGTTCACAATACTTTGCTAGTTGTTCCCTGGAAGTTGAGCCATTATCTAGACAGATGACAGAATTAACAAGCAATGAGACAAGTACTTTGGGGCATGTATGTACTTGGAAACCTCCAGGTATCTTCTAACCAATAGCCTTATATGGATTTGTAGGTCATAATTTCTATTATTCACACGGATAGCATTTTGTATTAGCAATTCTCAGCTTTCAAGTAAGGCAGCATGGATAGACATTAATGGGAAAGCTCACCTAAGACCTTCATTCTTATCTACTATGAGCTTATCTGTGATGAGAGGTAATACAGTTTGAAGGCTTGGCTGAACGAATTCATCCATATGTAATTCATGACAGGAGCAAACCAATCTTTAAAACATAATGCATAGGCTACAGAAGAGAGGGGAAAGACCAAGAGAGGAAAAACAATTCTTGCTAACTTGGAAAACACATATTTATTAGTTTATTAGATGAGTAAAAAAAATTAACACACTTGTTTCTTGCAGTTGGTCATCTGGCCACTAGATAAAAGCCCTTTTCAACTGTTTGCAATAGGTAATGCAGAGGCATATAATGGGTCAAAGGTTCTCAAAGGATGCAACTGTTGAGTGTTCAGCCCTAGTGAGACATCTCTATCATCTCCTCTAACCATCAGAGAACAGCATAGAAGAAGGGATGGAAAGAACGCAAGAGCCCCAGGATGGGAAGTGGCACTGTAGAATGCTGACTTCTGAACATGGTGTGGCTACTGTACTCATGAACACATAACAGCAGTGAATGGCTACCTACAGAGGACTTGAACAAGGTAAGATCCATCAACATTCCAGAATGGAGACTGGGAGGGACTCAAAGAGCTCCACTCTTCCCTGAGCTGCCAAAGGCAGGTCATGGCTGTTGGTGGAGGCAGAGTCATGCTCTTCAGTGGTGTGGCCATTGGTAAGTGGCCTGGCTCAAATAAACAGGTCTCACCCTGCTCACTCAATTGACCAGAATTAAATGGAGTGGGTTAAAACATAGAAAAAGTTAAAAAAAAGACACAAAAACAAGAGAAATGACTTGCTGAGAAGAGGGGTTAAGAGGGAGGGGGAGTGAGATGAGAAAAGACAACGGAGATGATGATTGAAGTACATGATCCTTGTGCATGAAATTATAAAAGAATAAGTAAGAGAAAAAGAGAAACTCTTTCTGTTGAAGAAGTCACAAGTTAAAATTATGATCCTAACATATTTAAGCTGTCAAAAAGCAGGATATCTTCTGCATCTTAGTAATCTGCCTGGAACTTTTCCATGAAAGCATCAACAACTTCATCTGAAAATGGCTCTCCTGCTGTTCCTAATCCACCGGCCTCTGACTCTCAGCAAGGGGAACATCAGATCCAGGGTTAAAACTAGAAGTTTCCCTCTGTTTCACTGCGAAAATTGGATGTGTTTCTCTCTGTACTAATGGGTAAACTTCTTCATATCCTTGGATTTATTTTAGGTTGTTAAAATATTTTTGGAAGCACTGACTGGAATATATATGTTTGACTGAGAAAGGAACACATATTCACTGGGAAGTAGATAGGTCCTGATGCAAACACAAGGATCTGGTGAATGCTTCAGTGGCCTCCTACACCAGTGTAAAAGGGTACCAAAAAATCCCCAAAGCCAAACACCAATTCAAAACCAACCAATCAACCAACCAACCAACCAACCAACCAACCAACCAACCAACGAACGAACCAGCCAATCAACCAATCAACTAACCACCACCACCACCAACAACAACAGCAACAATAAACCCCCCACAACAAAACAACAATAAAATCAAAGCAAGCAAAGAGCTAAAACAACTTCATAATACAAAGATAAATGATATTATATAATATTAAAAATGATATAATGAAATACCAAAAAAAATCACCCAGCTTCAATGCAAAAAAATTGATGATTCCTGAATGTCAAGGTTTTAAATAAAGAGAACCCTCACCTCTACTTGTATGACCCTTCCTCACTCACCTTACTCCTAATTCTGGCCCTGGTTCCAATAAATCCTAATTTTATGAAAACAAGAAGCTAGTCCGTAGGCAATTTTTTGTCAATTCATGTTTTCAAAATATTACACTGAATCAAAGGAAGATTTCGAGCTCCATTACATTTTGTGTCTGAGTTCCTTACTCATCTCCAACTAGGTACAGCCCTGGAGTTAGTTGTATATTTGATTCTAGGTTCAAAGGGTGAGCTAATGAAGCCATTCCATGGCTACCAGCATTTGATTTTCACAGAGGTGGTTTTGACTGATGTGTAGATTGTTGGGAGAATGATAAAACAGTACAGCAATGACAGGAAATGCTAATTAGGGCAACACACCAGACTAGTGATGCTTCTGTGTTTCATGTCACCAACACCACAGATACAGGGATGACAACTACCTTCCTGAGCTCATGTATCACCTACTACCTTCCCATTGCCTGATTCCTGAGATTCTTCTATGGTGTCCTTCTGCCTTACTGACTTCTAAGTCATAGGAGTTCTACTCTATTCTTAAATAATCCAGTGGCCTTCAATTCCCTTATGAGATCTCTACTCCTGACTTTGTGCACTCTAAATACATAGCTCTGTCTACCGCCATGTTTAATGTCTATTGAGTACAACAGACTTAAAGAGGCTGACATAAACTTGCATGGATATGAGAAGTAAGATTCCCCTGTGCTGGTGGGATTAGTCTCATCACTAATTTGAATGTAATAAAAATTTTCATTTCTTTTGGTTATGTTTCTTAAACATTTTAAAATACTTTTAATTTTATGTGTGTGTCTTAGTGTATGTATGTGTGCCACAGAATTTAGATACTAGAGGAAGCCAGAGGAAGGTATTGGACCCCTAAGCCTGTTTTTATAGGTGTTTGTAAGCCACCTGATATATGTGCCAATAATTAAACCTCTGTCCTCTGCAATAGCAGCAAGTGCTCTTAACCACTGAGCCATCTCTCTAGACTCTTGAAAATATTTTTTTAAAAAAACAATTAAAGTAACACATGTGTTGAAATGATTAAAACAATGCATGTTCACTGGGAAACTTTCACTTTTGATTCCCTATGTCCAAATCTGTTAATCTTATATATCCCATCTAGGGGAGGAAGATATCACTAACCCTATTCAGCTGTTTAAGAAGAAAAAATTGGCACCAGGGAGCCAGGCCTTCTGTGCACAGCCTGCCAGGAGAGAGTGATCTCCCAGTAGCACTTTCACTTTTGAGGGCAGAGGTGAGATCTCCACCTTCTCTCTGGAGGGGAACAGCTAGGAGGGCACAGGGCATATGATCAGTGGAGCAGCTGGGACAGGAGTCTTCCAGGCACCACTTACACCAGGGAGCCAGGGAACTCCACAGCCTTCTGTGCACAGACCCTGCCAGAAGAGAGTTGGTTTCCCAAGAGTATGAACACAGGCTTACAGGCCCACAGGAGGGACAAACTCCAGCCACAGACAGCAAGACCAACTAATACCAGAGATAAGCAGATGGCGAAAGGCAAGCACAAGAATCCTACTAACAGAAACCAAGGCTACTTGGCAATATCAGAACCCAGTTCTCCCACCACAGCAAGTCCTGGATACCCCAACACACCAGAAAAACAAGAGTTGGATTTAAAATCGCATCTCATGATGCTAATAGAGGACTTCAAGAAGGACATAAATAAGTCCCTTAAAGAAATACAGGAGAACATGGGTCAACAGTAAAAGCCCTTAAAGAGGAAACACAAAAATCCCTTAAAGAAATACAGGAGAACATGAGTCAACAGGTAGAAGCCCTTAAAGAGGAAACACAAAAATCCCTTAAAGAAGTACAGGAAAACACAAACAATCAAGTGAAAGAACTGAACAAAACCATCCAGGATCTAAAAGTAGAAGTAGAAACAATAAAGAAATCACAAAGTGAGACATCTCTGGAGATAGAAAACCTCGGAAAGAATTTAGGAGACATAGATGCAAGCACCAACAACAGAATACAAGAGATAGAAGAAAGAATCTCAGGGGCTGAAAATACCATAGAAAACATTGACTCAACAGTCAAAGAAAATGCAAAATGCATAAAGCTTGTAACCCAAAACATCCGGGAAATTCAGGACACAATGAGAAGACCAAACCTAAGGATTATAGGTATAGAAGAGAGAGATTTCCAATTTAAAGGGCCAGTAAATATCTTCAACAAAATTATAGAAGAAAACTTCCCTAATCTAAAGGAAGAGACACCCATGAACATTCAAGAAGCCTACAGAACTCCAAACAGACTAGACTAGACCAGAAAGTCCCCCAGGCACATAATAATCAAAACACCAAATGTACTAAACAAAGAATGAATATTAAAAGCAGTAAGGGAAAAAAGGCAAGTAACTTATAAAGGCAGACCTTTCAGAATTACACCAGACTTTTCACTAGAGAGGATGAAAGCTGGAAGATCCTGGGCAGATCTCATACAGACCCTAAGAGAACACAAATGCCAGCCCAGACTACTATAGCCAGCAAAACTCTCAATTACCATAGATGGAGAAACCAAGATATTCCATGATAAAACCAAATTTACACAATATCTTCCCACAAATCCAGCCCTACAAAGGATAATAGATGGAACATGCCAAAACAAGGAGGGAAACTACACCCTAGAAAAAACAAGAAAGTAATCTTCTTCCAACAAACCCAAAAGTAGATATCCACACAAACATTAAAATAACATCAAAAATAACAGGAAGCAACAATCACTATTCCTTAATATCTCTTAACATCAATGGACTCAATTACTCAATAAAAAGACATAGACAGAAATATTTTTCATGTAAATCTTCAATTTTATCAGAAAATGTTTGCGATTCCTCTTTCAATTAATTTAGTATTTTTTCATGTCTACCATTTTATCTGCATTATTTTTCATGATAATCTTCAATTTTAACATGTTTTTCTATATATTTCTTCTATTTTACCAGAAATGTTTTCCATGTAAATCTCTGATTTTATCACAAAATGTTTTTTTTTTTTTTTTTTGGTTTTTTGAGACAGGGTTTCTCTGTGTAGCCCTGGCTGTCCTGGAACTCACTTTGTAGACCAGGCTGGCCTCGAACTCAGAAATCCTCCTGCCTCTGCCTCCCAAGTGCTGGGATTAAAGGCGTGCGCCACCACCGCCCGGCTCACAAAATATTTTAAATTCCACCTTCAATTAATTTAGAAAGGCTTTTTTATGTCTACCATATTATCTCTATAATTTTCTATGAAATAGTCAATTTTAATGTGTTTTTCTATATATTTCCTGAATTTTATCAGAAATATTTTCCATGTAAATCTTCAATTTTACCTAGAAATGTTTATAATTCCACTTTTAATCAACAGAATTATTTTTATGCCTACCATTTTATCTGTATAATTTTCCATGATAATCTTCAATTTTAACATGTTTTTCTATATATTTCTTCAATTTTATCAAAAATATTTTCCATGTAAATCTTCAAATTTATCAGAAAATGTTTATAATTCCACTTTCAATCAACTTAAGAATACTTTTATGCCTACCATTATTACATCTATATAAAATTTTCCATGATAATCTTCAATTTTAACATGTTTTTCTACATTTTTGTACAATTTTATCAGAAATATTTTCCACATAAATCTTCAATTCTATCATAAAATGTTTCTACTTCCTTTTTAAATTAATTTAGCAATGTTTTTTATGTCTACCATTTTACTCTTAAAGTTTCCATGAAAATTATCAATTTTAACAAGTTTTTCTGTATCTCTTCTATTTTATCAGAAATATTTTCCATGCAAATCTTAATTTTATCATAAAATGTTTTTACTTTCTTTTTCAATAAAGAACATATTTCTCAAAAAAAAAAAAAAAGAAAAGGAAAAGAAAACCTTGGAAAGAATTTAGGAGTCATAGATGCAAGCACCAACAACAGAATACAAGAGATACAAGAAAGAATCTCAGGTGCTGAAGATACCATGGAAAACATTGATTCAACAGTCAAAATGCAAAATGCAAAAAGCTTGTAACCCAAAACATGCAGGAAATCCAGGACACAATGAGAAGTCCAAACCTAAGGATAATAGGTATAGAGGAGAGAGAAGATTTACAACTTAAAGGGCCAGTAAATATCTTCAACAAAATTATAGAAGAAAACTTACCTAACCTAAAGAAAGAGATGCCCAAGAACATACAGGAAGCCTATAGAACTCCAAATAGACTGGAACAGAACAGAAATTCTTCCCGTCACATAATAATCAAAACACCACATGCACTAAACCAAAAAAAGAATATTAAAAGCAGTAAGGGAAAAAAGTCAAGTAACTTATAAAGGCAGACCTATCAGAATTACTCCAGATTTCTCACCAGAGAGGATGAAAGCTAGGAGATCCTGGGAAGATCTCATACAGATCCTAAGAGAACACAAATGCCAGCCCAGACTACTATACCCAGCAAAACTCTCAATTACCATAGATGGAGAAACCAAGATATTCCATGATAAAGCCAAATTTATACAATATTTTTCCACAAATCCAGTCCTACAAAGGATAATAGATGGAATAATGCCAACACAAGGAGGGAAACTACACCCTAGACAAAGCAAGAAAGTAATCTTCTTCCAACAAACCCAAAAGAAGGTAACCACACAGACATAAAAATAACATCAAAAATAACAGGAAGCAGCAATCATTATTCCTTAATATCTCTTAACATCAATGGACTCAATTCCCCAATAAAGAGATGGAGACTAACAGAAATATTTTTCATATAAATCATCAATTTTATCAGAAAATGTTTATAATTCCACTTTCAATCCACTTGAAATATTTTTATGCCTACCATTTTATCTGTATAATTTTCCATGATAATCTTCAATTTTAACATGTTATTCTATATTTTTCTACAATTTTATCAGAAATATTTTCCACATAAATCTTCAATTCTATCATAAAATGTTTCTACTTCCTTTTTCAATTAATTTAGCAATTTTTTATGTCTATCATTTTACTCTTTAATTTTCCATGAAAAATTTCACTTTTAACGTGTTTTCTATATATTTCTTCAATTTCATCAGAAATATTTTCCATGTAAATCTTCAATTATATCCTATAATGTTTTTACTTCCTTTTTAAATAAAAAATAAAAAAATTAAAAAAAGAAGAAAAAAATCTCTTAATTTCTATTTTTCTCTCTTTCTCCAACATTTATTATATCAGCAAGTGCCACACATTGTACCAAAAATATGTCTCCATTTTTTTCTGAAATAAGATCAGCACCAAAACTAGGTATAGAAAGGACCAAGTTCCCACACATTTAGGGTAGCATCTACTCCTGATAAAGAAGCACCAGTTGGTGAAGAAGGGAAGGGAGGTAGAAATGAGACTGCTTAATTTCCAGGTGAGTAGATAGGACACTAGCTTGACTTAAGCAAGTCTAAAACCTCACGATGCTGAGAACTAGTTTCTGTGCTGAAGATCCCCCAGGTAGGACATACACTAGAACATGTTCTAGCATTTGGTCTACTGCAACTTCTCCTATCCTGTCAGTTGCATGCTTATATCTGGATCTGAGACCAGAGGAAGGAATATTCCAGCACACAAGTAGAGCCAGGCTTCATGCCTCTTGGAGACCAGCATGCTTTGAAGGGTGATGTGTCTCGTCACCATCTGGCATGGGCCTAAGTAGAGAGGAGTGCCCATACAATCAGCATCTGGTTGAGGCCAGAAGGAAGTGTACTGAAACCACAGGGTCTGTTTTCCAAGCCAAGAGTCCATGTCTCTGGGAGCCAAATTCAGTCATACAGAGTCCACTTAACCAGCGGTTACGGCAAACTGGCCCAGCGTCCACAGAACAAATAGAGCTCATCTGGACTGTTGGCTTGGGTTTTTTAATGTGATGACTTTTCTTGTTTTGTGACTGCCAGATCTTGCTTTTAGATCTTGCTTTTATTTTATGGATCTAAATAAATTCAACAATCATCTGCCCACTTATGAAAAAAAAATAAACGAATCCGATTTAGTAGCTACTGACTAATGTGCTCTTTGCATATCAAATGTAAGCTGCCAGAACCCTAATAAGAAGCAATTTTCTTCTATACATTAACTCTTTTAAAGACCATAAAAATGGGTTTTATGAAATCAGCATTTTCTTAATTCAGGGGATGCTGAAACATAAAATATTCCATTATATCCTCCTTTCCACTGAAATGTCACGGTGTTCATTAATATTATTTTTGAAGTGTCTCTAGCTAATTTTTTATTCATCGTCATATCATTGTCATTATTTGTGTGTGTGTGTGTGTACATGTGTGGGGTTGGGGTCAGAGGACAACTTTCAGGAGTTGGTTCTCTCCTTCCACTGGAGAAGCTAGGGGTAGAATCCATATTATCAAGCTGGCACAACAAGTACTTTTAATACCTGAGCAATCTCCCCAGCCCTCCAGTTTAGTGTGTGTTTGTGTGTGTGTGTGTAATATTATCTTAAATTAGCATATCTTTTAATTAGCATACATCAGGTTTCCTTTGGAGTTTTCGTGCTTATTTACTTACCTACTCCCTCTGCTGTTTTGGTATGGTGCTGCTACTCTACTTATTTTTACCAATATTAAATTAGAGAGTCCTTAAAAGTCTCCAGATAACATAGGTTGCCCATGATGATAAAATTTTATTGGTCACAGGACATAGAAACATGAATGTAAGTAGAAGACATGTTTCTCAGGGGCACATTGACATGGTTACAACTTTAAGGTAATGGGTACTACATGTTTGTTAGTACAAAACAGGAGGTATACATTTTACATAGGTTTACCTCCTGAGTCCTTACAACGAGCCTGTGAGAGGAGATGGGGATGCTGAGAAGGGAATGATTAGATCTGTCGTTCAAAGCAGGTACCACATGGGAGGGCTGAACACAGTGGGGTGGGTGTGCCTCATGTCTGTGCCCTTAGCAAGGCGCCCTCTACAGTACCTTGTTAATTTCAATTATGGCTTTTGTTTTCCTTACTTGACCCTAGCTCACACAAATTTTCATGTAAAATAAAATGACTGAAATATAGGGAGCTCACATTTATGTTCTGGAAAGCACGGGTTTTCATGCTGAATGCTTGTATCTGGGTGTTCATGTAGAATATTTGCCACTATTAATGGTACCTGTTTGCATGGGAACTTTTCTAAGCTTGTGACTATATCGGTCTTCTCATTCTGTGAGCTCTCAAGCCTAAAAGCATATTTACCTAAACAAGGGCTTTTCCTCTACACTAACGGAAACGTTTCAGAACAGATTTTGAGCAAGCCTGAAACTAAGCAAGGAGATTAAGTACCTATAGTACTTGCAGGTGAGAAACATCCCATTCTTCTATGACATTGCTTTAAAAAGTCTCTCTAGATCAATAGTTCTCAACCTATGGGTTGAGACCCCTTGGGGGGTATAGTATATCAGATATAATCAGATATACTACACGGGTTACATTACAATTCATAATAGCACCAAAATTACAGTCATGAAGTAGCAACAAAATAATTTTATGGTTGTGGAGTCACCATAACACGAGGAACTGTATGAAAGGGTCACAGCATTAGGAAGGTTGAGAACCACTACTCTAGATGCTCTCTGAAGAGAATATGATATGCTTTTAAACTATATACTGTAAAAGCAGTGTAAAAATTAGAGCAGGCAGCAGGTCAGACATTTCAGTGCATTATAAATGCTACTCTGAGAGGTCACTTTTAAGGCATAGTAACACAATTCTCTTTACAACCATCTGAAAAAGCCAAGCTACCTGGAACTTCTACCACAGTAGGAATAGCATGTGCTCATGGCTGGCTGTAAAAGTGACACAGTTATTCTCTGAACGTTTCTGCTCTCATTCACCATGAAGAGCTGTATTATTAATAAATCAGGGCTCTAATGTTCATATAAATAAGTTTAGAACATATGGTTGTATGAGGCAATGGGGATATTTTTATGCTAAATTCTCCATATTTAACAAACATAGTATGCTTTTCAATAGGATAGTAAAGAATAAATGTACTTTAAAAACGTGGTGCCTGCTCCTCACCTGCCGCAGCATTGGGGCAGCACCTCGCCTTGTCAGCCCAGCAGGGATGGAGGGGGGTGGTGGTGCTGGTAAACCAACCCAGAGGGTGTGAGCTAGGAAGACCTGGCCCCACTACTCCTCTGCCATGAGGCGGTCTGGGTCGGGAGAGGTGTGGGGGTTAGGGAGATGTCCTCTGCCCACTTGAGGAACTGGGAGAGCTGGCCATGGAGTCAAAAGGAGAGGGAGGGAGAGTTGCCTCCCTGACCACTTGAGGAACTGGGAGAGCTGGCCATGGAGTCATAAGGAGAGGGAGGGAGAGTTGGCCCCTGTTCCTCATTGGCTGCAACACTCAGAAGAGTGGGTCCGGCAACTCCCTTGGGCAGCACAGTAGAGCTTGCCCTGGTGGAGAGGGCGCAGGTGAGCCAGCCTCAAGGGTATGAGAGCTGGAGAGCTGGCCCAGCCCCTCACAGGCTGCCATACTAGGGAGAGTGGGCCTCATGCCCTGACTGTGCAGCACAGTGGATCTGGCACTGGAGGTGTGGTTGCTGGTGAGCTGGCCCTGAGGGCACAGAGAGCAAGAAGCTGACCCTGCCTCCTGCTGATGGCAGCATTGTGGGAGGGGGAGGTTGGGTGGCCTAGCTGGAGCAGTGCTGGAGGGCTCCCCAGAGCTGGTGGTGCAGATAAAGGAGAGTCAGCACGCTGACCAGCTCAGCTAACACCCAGGCCCAGATACAGAGTACTGAGTTGGCTCACTCCAAAATCTATATCATCTGTGAATGATTGGGATGCATGAAAGGGCCAGATCTGCCAATCCAAAGCTGCAGATCTCCACGACACAACACAACAATAGGATAACTGAAAGGAGTCCTAGTGAGGATCCAATATTGATGGTGTCACAGAAGCCAGAGATCTCAATGACTCATTCCAATGAATGTCTGCAAGTGAAGATGTGTGGACAGAAGGATATACTGTGGGACACACTGTGACATGCTACACCTTCCATGATGAGATGTTTTCTATGCTTTTTGTTGTTTGTGTGTGTGTTTTTTTTGAGAGGGTTGCAAGGGTAGATATGAGGGGATGAGGAGATGAGTGGCAAATGAATCAATAAAAAGTAAAAAAAAAAAAAGTAGTGCCAAGAGGGTCAGGTGTGAAGGAGTGGGGTTCAGGAACAAAGGAGGGAAGGACAGGGACAATGGTCCTGAATCTGGGTAGAGTTCAGCATGAAGGAGGCACTGTCAGTGATCCCGTCACCCAGATCCGGGCACACCCATGCCTTACTCTTGGATTTTCTCCATTGCTCCTGCAAAAGAGAAGTTTTCACACCCATTCCCTGAATGATTAATAAAAAGACTTACTAGAGTTATAAGGAGCCTCTAAGGGAATTCTTTTTTCTTCAGATTTATTTATTTTTATTCTTATATGTATTAGTGCTTTGCCGAATGTCTGTGCACCCCACATGCGTGCAGTACTCCTGAAGGCCAGAAGAGAGCAATAGATCCCCTTGGAGCTGGAATTACAGACAGTTGTTAGCTGCTTCTGAGGGTTGGGAATTGAACCTGGGTCCTCTCTGGAAGAGCAGTCAGAGGCATCTCTCCTGTTCCATCTAAGGGAATTTTCTTGTTCAGCCCTTTGGTTTAGGCAGGAAATAATCCCTGGGCATGTGCAAGGGGCTGGGGGGTGGTGGTAGGGTGCAGTATGGGTGACTTTAATGTGCAAAAGGGCACTAGATATGGGTAAGATGATTGGTTTGAGGTCTTTTATTCATCTTCATACCCATGGGACATTGGGAACTCCATCAGCCTTTCTGGTAACAGCTTTCTCCACAAGACCATAACATAAAAAAAGCCCCACAGGTCACAGGCTGCGCCTCTATCTTAGAGCTCTTTCAAATGGAAAGGGGCATAACTGTGCCTTCTGGGCTAGCTAACCTGTGACTCCTTCAGGCATAGGGATAAACATCATTTGAGCCAAAATTCAATGGATTCCGGCTGTTTTGTGTATCTAATGTAGTCCAGTAAGAACTTTCTAGTGCTTACCAACCCACCTGTTTCTTTTTCCCACAAAGAGAAAAATCCTAGCTGGGTTTCTTGCCTGCACTCGGAATACCCTTGCAGATTTCAAAATGCATGCTTTCACCCAGCAGGTCCTTCCTGTCCTCTGAAAATGGCCTTGCCACAGATGATCAGAACCTGTATCTCTGCCAGCAGTGGCAGGGTGTCATCTGGGGAATGACACTTTCTTTTTTCTTCCTTCAGAAAGACATTCCTCCCAAGCTCCGGATGATGAATTTAAGCATCACTAATGTCAGGCCAGGTTTGTCTGAAGAAAGGTCACCACTGTGAGGGACATATTGGTGTAGATCTTGCACCGGGCTTTAAATTGCGGGTGGGAGGTTGACAGGCACAGATGGGACAAGAAGCTTCCTATTTTAACAGTGTGAGCAATCAGATGTGGACAAGAGTGAGTGAGACACACTTTTTTCTTCCTTCCCAATCTTAGCTTTTCACACACTTACAATGAAAATATGGTTCTGTGGCCTGAAGATGCAGCTTTACCCAGTCTTTCTAGGTATTTCCCACCAGTGTTTCCTCTCTCTCTCTCTCTCTCTCTCTCTCTCTCTCTCTCTCTCTCTCTCTCTCTCTCTCACACACACACACACACACGTACTTGCACATGCAAACACGCACAACCCACTTTGAAGAAAGACATTGTAATGTCTTTAGCTGCTCCTTTATCTGGTGTATTTTCCTTGGCCATCTCCCTGTAGAAGTCTAAATGTCATCCTGTCTTTAACTCTGACATCTTTCAATATGAGTTTTCCAAGATTTTCCCATCTAAAATTAATTTCATATTCCACGGTACCATGAAGATTCCCTCTTGTGCGGCAGTGATGTTTGGGCGCAGCCTGCCTTCATTAGCAATTGACTCTTAGTTTTGCTTTCTCAAGATGCTGCGAATTCTTCATTGATAAGGAGCAAGGATCAGGGACCCATGTCTTTCCCACAGAAACTGAGTGTTTCATTCAGCAACACTGAACTATTGAGTTTTCAAAGCCATCTTAAAAACTTACATTAAAAAACTTACATAAAAACCTTACTTGCAAACTTACAAAGTAAGTTTGTGTTTATGTGCACGCACATACACATGTACTCACATGCCATGATGCACAGTTATAGGAGTCCATTCTCTCCCTTCATCATGTGGGGCCCAGAGATCAAACCCAGGTTGTCAAGCTTGGCAGGTGGCTGCCTTCTCAACGAGTCATTTCACTGGCCCTGAAGCTAGTGATTTTGAGATCAGAGAACTTACAGATGTTTTACATTAGGCTTTTAAACTATTTTTTTTCATTAAAAAATTCAAAGAGAACAAGGATCATAAATATGTCCTTAAAATTAGTGAAGTAGGGAAAGCTGGAGGGCAGAGGACGTTGACGACTATGTTTTCATGTGACAGATGTCCCCGAGACACCGTGAAGCAGCAAGCTCTGCTCCAGTTAGCATGACTGGCTCTGGAATACCATGGAGGAGACAGGAATAATATTCTTAATCAGATGGAAACAAGACAGAAACACTACTTATTGATCTTTTCCCTCCATTCCTCCACAGTTATTAACATGAAGGTTAATAGAGAGTAGGGAAGCATGAGCATTTACAAACAAAAGAAGACCGATTCTGGATATGCTGGTGAGTTGTTTTTGCCTGTAGTTTTTTGTTTGTTTTTTTTCTCTGTCAGCTTGGTACAAACTAGCCTTGCCTGGGAAGAGGGAAACCTCAATTAGAAAATAGCCTGCATCAGTGTGGCCTGTAGGTGAGTCTACTGTCATTTTCTTGAGTAAGGAATATCATAGGAGGGTCATGCCCACTGTGGGTGGTGCTACCCCTGAGCAGATGGTCCTGGGTTATAAAGAAAGACATGCTGAGGGAACCATGGAGAGTAAGTTAGTAAGCAGAGTTCCTTCATGGTCTCTGTTTTAGTTCCTGACTCCAGGTTCCTGCCTTTGGCTTCCCTCAATGATAGACTGTTCAGCACGTGTAAGACAAGCAGGATTTCTCCTTGCCAAGTTACTTCTGGTCTTGACATTTTCTCACAGCAACAGAAAGCAAACCAAGACACTGAAATAAGAAGAAAAAAAAAAGAGGAAATAAGATTTATTCTCAGCAGGAAAGGATGATTACCAAAACAATCACCTGAGCTCTGTCTCTCATGTTGAATCCCCACTTTCAGGTGAATGTAGGTCGCCTATAAGAATCACTAGCTCCTATCATAGACATGAAAATACTTGATTCACAGGCAGCCAAGGTTTGCAATAAGTGAGATGATGGGGTGCCTCAGTTAAGTTGTCTCAGACAGCTTTACAATGTGCATTCACACAGGATGGTGAGTTCTGAGTTGGAATCCCCTTTTCTCTTCACAGTGTAGTGGAAGCCAATAAAGGAGATGAAGGTAAGATGAAAAGCTATGTAGGCAAGACAGTACTGCTCACTAGCTAGTTCTCACGGACAAAAATGGCTCTGATATTAGCTATCGTGCCAAAACTGTATTAGACACAGGCAGCCATTAGTTTACATGACGGTCGTGACCACCCATTCAGTTAGCTATTACGGACTTAGTTTTGTAGGTGGGAAGCACAGGCACCTCAGGGTGAAACACCCTGTTCTAAGGTCATCCAAGGAATAAACGGTATTGCGGCATGTGTTTGATCTGAAAGAAAATCTGCCAAATTGGGATACTATGATTCAACCGAACGTTATAAAAGGAATCTGTGGAAGGATCAGGAGACTGGATGAAGAGATTAAGAGCAAAACAATCCTAAACGTGAAAAAGAGCAACCCTCTATAAACAACTAACAAAGTTGGAAGTCAAGGAAGAAAACGACAGGAAATCACAAAACGAAAGAGACAGAATCAAGTGAGTTAAGTCTAGAACTTGGGCAGTACAGCAGGATGCTTCAAAGCAAGGATGCTGAATTAGGTCACCTAAGGAAACCAAAAGAAAACACGAGTCACAGGGGTCAACAATTTAAGATCAGGAATTAATTGGACTGGAGAAAGCACCATTTAAGTCTACTGGACAGAGAAAAACCAAGGCAAACATGCCACTGACACAAAGGCACAGCCAATGAAATGATATCTCTTGTAAGACCGAGGGGCTGGGATTGACTATTGAGCTTCGTGCTTCTGAAATTTCTATAAAAAGATTTGATCAGTATTCCGTTTTACAGACAATGTGTCACCCACATGTATGGGCAGATTGGGAGTGCTACAAACAGGGGAGGAAGTGACTCAAAGATTTTTGTTATTTTTTTTCCTTTTTTCTTTTTAATAAAATTGATTTCACTCAAATTGTCTGGGCCTTGAGATACTTATTTCAAAATAATGGAACTTAGTAAATTTTACCCTGATTGATTAAAAAGAATAAAACCCGATTCTTCAGAAGATATGAGCAGTGTTTAGGAACGTTCAAAGTCAAGGGATTGGTCAGCTCAATTGAAAAACTAGAGTGGCATTGCTAGGTGACTTCTAAACAGTGCAGGCATTCAGAGGTGTGGAGCTAAGACTGAATAATTTTAGTTATCAAAGAACACAGAACTGTTTCTTGAGATGGGAGAGTAGGTGGGATTTTTTTTTGTCCTTTTATAATTAAACAATGAGGAGTATTAAGTTTTTCTTTCTCCAGATAACATAGTTGTTGTGCAATTGTAATAAATGTGTACAAAACTGTATTGGGGAGATAAAAGAGCCACATGTTTACAATAAATGGAGGAGATGAGGGCTACTAGGAGTACTAGGTGTCAACTTCAATGTGAGTTTTCTTGTGGGATTCAAAAAATCACTTCTAAGAAATAAGGTCTAGGACACATGGACGTTTGGAGAGAGTACAACTGGATCAAAGGCTTTACTGGACACAGATTTTATTTGCTCTCAAATCTCAGCCTGTTTGAGCACATGGGTCTGTGGTCCAAGCATAATTACTCCCAGTGGTCTTGGGATTCAGCAGAGAAGCATCAAAGTGTCTGGGGATATGATTTAAATGCTGGCACTGAAAGAGTGTGTTCAACTGGCACAGTTTGCCAAGGAGCCATCTTGGAGATACATATAAGAATGACATGGTATAGGATAATCCATTCTAGTATGTAGATAGTCGAAGTAGGGTGAATTTGCAGTAGGCTTCAATTGTCAACTACTATGTTCAGCATGCTACTGTTGCAAATAAGTGTCAAAGCATCATGGGTAAGAGGCACAGCCTGCAAGCAGGAGCTGGATCCCGACTCACTCTGACTGTGAACATCTGACAACTCAACAGCTCTGGTTTTCAGAGGGAAGAAAGGAAACTCCATCTTATCTCATATGTTGATTTGATATAGAATCTTGGTATGTGTTGAATACTCAATACTCAGTAGAAGACTTTTTTGACCTATTTATTGTTAAACTTAATTTTACTTTAGAAACTTGTTTTACTTTAGAACATATATAAATACTTGTTTAATTTTTAACATTTTAATTTTTTTGAGCATTTCATGAGTCCTGTATTTGCATCATTTTCTCCTCTCTTTCCTCACGTCAGTTCCTCTTCTGTCTCTGCTCATCCTGTCCTTCTCAAGTTTATCACCTCTTATTCTTTAATTATTTTTGTTACATATAAATACAATTTCTTTAGGCATTTAGTGTTGTTCATATATATATGTGTGTGTGTTCATATACATATATATGTGTGTATATATATGTATATATATATGCAGATACAGATACATATATACACACATATACACAAATGCACACATATATGTATATATACACATATATACATGTTTAGAGCTGACCACTTGGTACTGGACAGCCAATCTGGGGGAATCTGCATTCCAAATACCTATCTTTACGTTCACAGACCATGTAGCTCTCTCCCCTGAGCAAAGAAATTCCTTTTTGCAACAGACAGAGAGCATTACAGAAAAACCACAGTGGTCAACATGCAGAGAAGAACTGACTCTAGGTTGCTTAGCCCAGTTGATACACCTACAATATGACTCTGACAACACCTACGGCTCAGAAACATTCTGGAGTTTCTGCGATCCAGAGGACTAGACTGTCTGTTGTCAGACTGTGTCTCCTGTGTGTCATGGGGAGACTGTGCCCATGAAATCTCAGCAACATGGCTGCTTAAACAAGACCTGGGCGATGACAATACCAGTTGACACGCCAACACGAATGGGGAAATCAAACAAGGCCCCACCCTTAGATGAAGAGCTAAAGGCAATTAATGGCTGGGAAGAGGAGGAGCATTCAGTGTGAACTTTTTAATCAGTAGAGTCTTCGGGAACGGACTCAAGAGCTGAAAAATGTACACAATGTTAAAACACCTCCGAAGACAGAAAGTGACGGTTACTAACTAGGTTACAGGGATACGTGCTAGACATAAAGAGAAGGAAGGATGAAATGATTTATTCATTTGCACGTAAAGAGCCGCAAATGTATTTCTGCAGGGACTCACTGTAGTTAAAGAAGTGCGCATGGGAGCACAAAGCAGAAGACAGTAGTGAGTGGTCTAGCTGCTACTTCTCTAGGCCTCTAGTCCAATGTAGGCTCTGGCCTTCGGTCATGTTTTCAGCCCCGATAATCTGCTTTACCCAGCATCCTCCCACTCTGTGAGACAGCTTGGGTTTAATAATTAGGGAGCAGCTTAGCCTGTGGCTATGAGTAAAACTAACCGGCCAAATGTGAATAGAAACTGTGACCTTGGCCTCATTAGAAATAGCAATGTCCTTGGGTGGACCACTTTCACACAAACAATCTGGCCACCTTCAGAGAAAAAACACAACACAGCATACTTCCGCTCCCAGATCAAAATACACAAATAACCATGTCTCGAAACTAAAATAAAGAGTAATTCACAGGTATCTTACAAATTGGCTTCTAGTCTAGTGTGTGTGCTGGCACCCAGAGGCCTTCTGTGGATTCTGCTGCCAGGTTTCAAATGCCCCTGAAGTACAGAACTGTTGCTGTCATTTGCATTTGTAGAAATCTCAGAGTGAAACAGTCAGTTTGCACTGGCAATATCTATATGCCTCAGAGGTAAATAATGTGCTGCCACCTACAATTTGAAAATGGAAAAATTAGTACTACTTCGGAAATGAGTTCAGATGGGAACCTGACAGGATGAGGAATCTCGAGTCTGAAGCCTTGATCACTTTTTTTGTCTTAAAAGTATGATATAAAATAAAGACTCTAAGTAAAGCAATCACACTCTACTTGGATGTCAGCCACAATAACACCGGATTATATGAGGCATATATGTCAGTCTACAGTACTACCCAACTCTTTCAAGGAACATACTTCTGTTACTTCATTGGATTCCTGTATCTACCTGATGGCTAAGTTGGTGCTATTATTATCTTATAGACCTAAGTGTAAAATGGAGAGCATTTAGGCAACTAACTGTCCAAGGCTATCTGGTAAGTGGGATGAGTCTGCAGACAGGCAGGTCTAATTCAAGCTGTCCTCTAATCCCAGGGCACATCCAGTGAATTAGACTCCTGGGAAGAACTGGCATTAAGAATTAAGGGATATACAGACTGCTCCAGGGAAACCTACACCAATCATTGTGCTTCTCCCTTTCTTTTCTTGATTTTCTTCCTATATCATTACTTTTGTGAGGTTAGGTTTTTGGATGAATTGGGAGAAAACAAAATAAAAAAAACCCAAAAAACCAAACCAAAACAATGACAATAACAAAAATAAACTGCCCCCCTCAATATCCAAACAAAATACCCAACCAAACCACTACACAAAACCACCAAATGAAAAAAAAATCCCTAAAACAAACTACCCTCAACAAAATTGCAAGACACCAAGCTGTGAGATGTGAGGAACCCTGTAGATGACCAAGAAACTCATTGGTTACACAGATGAGAGGACCCAAGAATTAAGGCAAGGCTCTTCATGAAGATTCTGAAATATTATTGGGTCTGCAAGCTGACAGCTGTGTGTGCTTCTCTGTCCCTCTCTGCTCTCAGCTTCTACAGGCTTCAGCCTTTGTCTCCCTGATTATTCCCTGATTTCTTCCTTATTATTTTCGTCAATATAAAAGAACTGGGTTTCATTGAGACATTTCCACATGTGCAGCAATGCTTTGTTCTTTTTTGCCCAGCCTGACTCTCTCCAACCTTCCTCTCTCCTCCTTTTTCTGGTTTGCCTCCTCCCCGGGATGGTTCTTTCTGCTTTTGTTTTCGTAGCTCTGGTTGTCCTGTAGCTTGCTATGCACTCCAGGTTAGCCTCTAACTCACAGAGTCTTCTTCCTCTGCCTCTAGAGTGCACGCACCACCACACCTGGATCCCCTTCTTTAATAACACATATATTCCATGGCTTTTTCTGGTCCCTCTTCTCTTAGAGGTTATAACTATACTCTCTTTTGTTTTGGAGATAGCAAGCCTTCTTCTAGCTATGGCTTTCCCCATCACTTTTGAGTGATGGAAAAACAAGAATGACATTACCTCAACAGGCTGAATAGTAGTCCCCCAAAGATGGTCATGTCTCTCCTAGCCCAGAAATCTAAGAATGAATACTTTCTGTGGCAAAGAAATCTCGTGTATGTGGTTAAATTAAGCATTTTGAAATGGGGGAAATGACATTGGGTTATTTTGTTCAAAGTGTAATCATAGGAGCTCTCATAAGGGAAGCACAATTAGAAAGAAGGGAAGGCATGACCATAAATTAGGGGTTAGGGCAATGAACTTTGAGGATACAGAAGGAGCAACAGTTCAGTCTTGGGAAAAGGGAACATGGATAGAACCTTTCTGTGGTGTCCAGAGGAAACTGCCTTGATAATTACATCTTGTTAGGCTTCTTACCTCAACAATTTTAATACTCAGTGTGCATCGTATTAAGTTACAAAATTTGTGATAACTTACTGGAGGAGCAATAGGAATCTACAACAGTCATCATGGTTCAAGTCCTCATGCCTTTCAAAACTTGTGTCCCTGATTTGTCTTGCCTTTGGCTTATTTCAGAGTCAATGCCTATTCATCCATCCAATCATTTGCCTCATATATACTGAGTCCCTACTATACAGCAAGTGCTGCCTATGTAAGTGGAATCATCCTTGTTCTGTTGTGCTCAGAATAATCTTCCCACTTTTTATGTTCTGAGTCATATCTGCCAGATGAAAGGCAGCTCATGATATGGGGAATCTCACCCATTCTTGGTCTATCCCTGATACTCTGATATTGAACACCCAATCTAGCCAGTCATCAACTTAAAAAAAGAGACTTACTTATTTTCATCTTATGTGTATAAGTTTTGCCTAAATGTTTGTTTGTGCACCAAGTATGCACAGTGCCCAAGAGAGCCAAGAGAGGGTGCCAGGTAGCCTGAAATTGGAGTTTCAGATGCTTCTGAGTGTTGTGAATCAAACCCAGGTCCTCTGCAAGAGCAGTCAGTGCTCTTAACTGCTGAGCCATTTCCCCTGATCATGGTCCTAAACTTTCCCCACCTCATGTCATCTACAGGCCAGTGCCCAATCTTGGACACATACATCTGTGCTGTAAATATGACTCCTTTGAGGAGAGAGACCTTTTAGATTCATGGTCCAGGATAAGGTAACATAGAAACAAGAGTAAGTAAGAGTCTCTCTCAGCAGCCCAGTGAAAAGTTTCTATTCTTGAGCCCTGCAGACCAGTGGGTGTCCTTAGGGATGCTTTGCCTCATGCCACCTTTGATCATGATGTCTAGTGATATTTTATTTTACCTTCCATCACTGAACAGTTCTGTTTCATATGGGAACTCATTCATAAGTGTGCCATCTTCCATGCCAAGAGTGCACTCAAGTGTAGGAGACTAGAAGTTGGCCTTCACAGAGAATTATCCACACCTAGGGCACAGAATCCTCAGAACTTACTAACGCAGGTGAATAGTTACAGTAGTTAGATTTTTTTTTTCTAGCTGTGACATAACCAGCTTAGGGGAGGAAGGATCTTGGCTCAGATTTCAGAGGGTCACAGTTTACCATACTGGAGAAAATCAAGCAAAGTGGCTCTGTCTGTGACAGTGGGAACATGTGGCATTGTTCACGTGACATAGATTAGGAAGTAGAGACCACAGCCAGAGGTAGGAGCAGGTAGAACCTTGAAAGGCCCATCCCCAATGGCCTACTGCTGCAGGTAGGCCCCGCTGTGGGCATGGCCAATATGTGGCCTGTGGATCACATATAACCACAGATAGTTATGAACGTAACCCAATAATTATGATAATAATAATTTGCTTAAAACGTGAGATTTTCTTTTGAAAAAAAATTTTTTTTTGCAACTATTTGTTGAGGTTCTCAAGCATGACTTTTGTAGATGGCCGTGTTGTGTCACAATGTCAAAAGGTTCCTCCACAGCACTTAAATTACCATTGCTAGCTGAGGGAACAGGTGTGGAAGTCCTAACTTGTAGTGGGCATCGCTTCAGATTTAAACCAGGACAATAATCTCCACTCCGAAAGCTTTCTTCTATCTGGACAGCTGATCTTTTACCCAAACAACCATGCTGACAATTTGGATTTAAGGTATTCAAATGTCAGTGGAATCATGCAGCTGAGTTTACTTTTATTTGGAGTCCCAATTTTTTTTTAAATTATGTATCTGTCATCTCTACATGTTTGTGGCTTAGTGCCTGGCACATAGTGAGTATGCAAAATACACGGAGTAAACGTCTCCACAACCAACAGCAGGCATTGCATCTGTGTGGACTCAGCCTCACCTACTGGTCACTGGAGTTGCAGTCCTGATGTGGAACTGTTTTGTAGGTGATCCCACCATTATGTCAAGCCTACAGAGGTAAAAATTAAAAAAATCAACTCTTCTTAGATATAATTTACATGCAGTGCAACCCATCCACACTAAATGTATGATTCAATAAGTTTCAGGAAATGTCAAGGCTGTGTAACCACTAATCTTTGATATAAAACCTTTCTATGATTTTGAGAAGTTTCTTCATGCTCCTCCTTTGTAGTCAGCTTCTCTCCTTGTCTCTGAAGACCATGGATCTGCCATTTGTTATTGTAGATTTGACTTTTCTAGACATTCACTTAAATGCACTAACACAGAATGTAAGTTCTTTTCCCTTCTATTTACCCTCTTGCCTTTATTTCTCTTCTTTTTCAGTGCTATGGATCAAACCCAGCTTGCACACACTAGGCAAGTACTGTATCACATCTCCAGCCCTTAGTTTTTTGACAGGTCTTGCTACACAGCCCAGGCTGGCCTTGAACTTGGGATCACCTTTCTCTGCCTCTGAATGCTAAGATTACAGGGTTGTGGGTTGTGTCATCATGCCTCACTAGAATGTAGTCTTTGATGCTTGGTTATTTCATACGCTTTTGACATGTATCCCTTCTGCTGCTTCCAAAAATATTCACGGGTCTATTCTTTGCCTTGTCTAGACCATTAGCATGGTGTACTTGAAATTTGTCCTGATGTCTTGTCCTTCAGTGCCTGTGTGCTCCCAGGAATATGAGGGTCCCCCAATCATAGAACTGTCTGTCATGTATTAGACAATACCTGGTCATGTGGAGAATCTGTCCTTCTCACTCAGTTAACTTCCTGGTACTCACTGGTCATATGAGGAATGTACAGTTTACCAAACATCTTCTTTTCTTTAAATATCTTATCCGTGCATTTTATTTTGGGTAAACAAAGGGGTCATGAGAAAATGTGGTATGAGCTACTGTTTTAACAATGTCTGTCTGGTAGGGCTGAGGACTGTACACAGGCTGGAGATGCTTTGGGAAGCACATACATGAGATCATTCCTTCATCCTCTCAAGACCCCATTTAGAAAAGCCACTCTCAATATGGACACTTGCTTATTGTCTTTAACTTAGTTATAACAATGATTCTAAACAAGTAATATAAACAAAACAAAAATTTTAAGCCATGCCTAAACATTCCATTAATCTTGAAATTCTAACATAAGGAACTTATACTTTGCAAAACAGCAGGAAATTCAGAAGTATGTTAAAGAAGTATCTACCACTGCTGGGGAAAAATATACTTCACTTGTCACTTTGGTTCAGTGGAAAATAAGGTGACATAACAGTCTTACTTATCGAAGTCTTTGGTCAGAGAGAAAATTGGAAGATGATGAGGTTGCAGAATCTGCCCTCTGGTCTCTCTTTATCTCTAACAATGTAGGAGATGACTTAAGAAGAGGTTCATGTCTTCTGAAACATAGGTACAAATGTTCAAACTGAGGAATAAGTTGAGCAAATGTTAAATTGTGTCCAATACACTCCCTTTCCTATGTAGGGAAGTATAACAAATATACCCAAGTTTTCCACCAGAAATGGTCCTGAAATGAAAAAGTCTCAGTTTTCTGGAAAATTCACTCACTTAAATTCTTAGTTTTAGGGGTGGATAAATGAGGTATGGGCAATTCTTCACTAGTAAATGAATTATTTTTTTTCTGACAGAATGAACTGAAGTCATATAAACTTGCTCAAAGAAGGCACATAAAGAAACCTTCTGGAAGCTGGGGGCAAATGGGTTTCAGCTCCCCTGTCTGTTACAACTAGGTGGTAGAGGTTGCCTGAAGGACTTCACTGAGAACTTAGTGGGATGGGTCTGGGAGAGAGCAAGTTGGAAAAACTGTGGTTAACATTCCAGTTTGAAGGTGCTGTACTTGATTGTGAGAAAACAATCCGAGGTGCCCACAGGTTCTAACCTCCTGGGAGGAGACTGAATCGTTCCTCCTGGTTGGGTTTTTAGGGTAAGTGGGCCTTTTCAGAACCGTGTGTACAAACCCTCAGACTGCCAGCTCTGGTGTTGCAAACTGAATTGTGCATCTCTCTAAACCAGGGGATACGTCATTTCCATAGCAAGAGCTTTCATCTAAGTCAGACTATCATGTTGGTTAACACAATGAACAGAATACAAAGTCTTTGTGGTTGCCAGGACTACAGCCAGCATCAAAAATGAAAATAGAAACACTAGACACGCACCTGGGAAGTCTGGATTGTTATGTGATCTTGCCCCCGGCATGTGGCAGCCATAACCTGTATTTTCTCTGGCCTTCAAAATGCTGGTGCTGTCTTCTCTTTTATGTTTTAGTCTAACATCTCAGTTTTCTACTCAAGTCTTTGTTTTCATTCAACTGTGGTTATTTGTATTTTGCGAAATTAAATATTTATTGCCCTCTATTAATTTTACTCTTCATTTATCTTACATGATACTTCCTAGCTTAACAACATTTGTTCTTATTGTCATACCTGAGTTAGGAATGCTTCTGTTGGGGCTGGAGAGATGGCTTTGTAGTTAAGGGCACTAGTAGCTTCTCTTCCAAAGAACCCAGATTTGACTCCCAGCATCCACAAGGTGGCTCACAACCATTCCTAACTCCAGTTTCAGGAGGTCCAACAGCCTCTTCTGCCCCCTTAAGCATCAGACACTCAAGTAGTCAGGCAAAACACACATGCACATAAAATAAAGCTATTAAAGAATGCTATTATTGATTGAAGAAAACAACTTAAAGAAACCCTTGTCTCTGACATAGGAAACATCCAGGCCACTTAAACAAGTGATTATAAAACAAGGTAGAGCATTTTATTTTGCTCTTTTTTTTTAAATATTAATTTATTTTTTATGTGCATGAGGGTTTGCCTATATATAAGTATATGTACCATGTGTGTGCACGGAGGACAGAAGAGGCTTTTGAATCCTTTGGAACAGGAGTTACAGATGGCTGTGAGTCACCATTTGGGTGCTGGGCACAGAACCGAGGTCCTCTAAAAGAGACACAAGTGCTCTTAACCACTGAGTCATCTCTTCAGTCCTCAAGCAGGACAATGTAATGCGCCTTATTATTTCTTGATTCTAGAGGCTTTCCTTGAAAGGTTTTTCTACTCTTCTTCCTGGTTACCATTGTTTTTTTTAATCTGTATGGAAATCATCTGTGTAGTATGCTCTACTTCAGAGACCACAACACAGTCACATCACTCCTATGTCCCTTATCTGTGCCGGTATTCTTTTGCAACTGACACAGGGCTGTACAACCCTCCTTCTTAGTCTATTTGCAGCAGTGACACTGGACATGCTCTTGTCCCTGCTCATTATCCCACTGTCCACTGTCCCACACCTGCCTTCCCTATACCTGCTGTGGATCCCTCTCACACCCCCAGGGTCTGCAACACTGCTCTGAAGGGTCTTTTATCTGTCTTCAGGCTTCTTTTTTTTTCCAGATCAAATGATTTAACAGATTTATAGAGCATTTCACACAACAAAAACAGAATGCCTATTCTTATCAATAGCCATGGAATTTACTCTAAATGGACCACATCTTAAGCCACAAATTACAGCTAACCAAGTACAAAAGAATTTCTCTTATCAATTCAATTGGGGTGGTTGTCCATGTGGATTTACTGAGTCCTGGTCTTAGACATGTGCTGTGCTGCGCTGTTACCAAGTAGTTCTAGGTTTCTGTCCACCTCTGGATTCTAAGAATCACTCCTGTCAGTTCTAGGCTGTAATTCTAGCTCAATCCAAATGCATCTTTAAATAACTGTGGGTAGTTAAGCAGGGTCATCATGAGGAGAGTCCATTTTACAATTAGAGAATGAACATATTATTTTGACCTAGAGAGAAATTACTTGTTCCATATTGTTAGTTAAGCTTGAGGTGGAAATTCAGTCTTCTTTTCTTCGTGAGCCTCTGTTGTCCTCCATCTACCTCCATAATCCATCTTACTCCATTTACTAAGAGTTACCTATTTGGTCTTTGTACTGCCCCACTTTTGACCTTCCATAGTGTGCTTACTTCTTCACACTCAGTCTCCATTTGCCCAAACCCTGCTGTATAAGGGCCCACCTCAATCACAACTCTCTTCACAAAATTCTCTCAGACATCTCTTTGACAGCACTCTTTTTTAATTAATATATTTATTTTGGATTTTTGAGACAGGGTTTCTCTGTATAGCCCTGGCTGTCCTGGAACTCACTGTAGACCAGGCTGGCCTTGAACTCAGAAATCTACCTGTCTCTGCCTCCCAAGACAGCACTCTTGTGAGTTTCAAACACATCAATGATTTATACTTGTGAGATTGTCTGGGAGGGGCTACATGACACTCTGAACTCCTGAGGGTCAGAGTCACACCATCCTCTAAAATATAACCAGAAACTGGACTGCTTCTATTTTTGGTTTTATCTATCTATCTATCTATCTATCTATCTATCTATCTATCTATCTATCTATCTATCTATCTATCTGTCTGTCTATCTTTATTTGTGTGTTAGTATGTGCATGTGTGTGCCAGAGGAGGGTGTTGCATTATCTGGAGCCAAAGTTACAGGCAGCTGAGAATAGACTTTGGGTTCTATACAGAAGCAGGAAGAGTGCCTAACCTTTGACCCATCTTTCCAGTCCCTCCTTCTACCTTTATTATGGAAATCACCAAGTCTTTGTTCAGTCTTCCTTGGGACAGTACTGGTCCAAACTAATCAAGACCATTCACTTTCGCTGATGACTCGGAAAAGTAGAGAATATAGTTGAGCATAGTTTACACCTCTGTGTCAATCCACAGGGTGAAATCAGAACTTCTCACTTAGTAGGTTCATAAGGCAGCAGCAGGGAAGTGGAGTCATTTGAAGAACTCACAATAAAACAGTAATGTGTATTACCATATCCTGGATGGCAAACTAATAACCCCATGAAGTAGCCATTAATATTATTCCCAGTGTGCTACCAGGGGAATGGAAGCTTGCAGGAGTTAACAGGTTATAGTACCCATTTTCTCTTCATCTTTGCATACCCACTGGTCCTCCATTACTATCATATAACCCAGGAGTATAATCTTCAGTCACTGTATCAGTGGGCTCCTGACCTTGGGTTCTGTTGGTTTAGTCAGGGCGAGGCGCTAGCATGAGCATCAGGAGACCCAACTTGGAAAAGAGAGGTTAGAACATTGATTTTTCCCAACTTGCTCCCTGGTGGCCATGGACAGACAGTGGCTATTTTTCTCTCCGCAAGACCTCAACTCCTATCCAATAAACCTCTGTCTCTTGTGTCCCAACTCAGTCAATAGAAGAACCTGAGTACCATGGATCCTTGCTATTTTCCCTAAAACCCACCATCATGGGATCCAAAGGGACATTCTGAAATTCTAATGCATGGCATCTCAGAAAGCTCATATTTGCAAGGAGTTATTTTGGGTATAAAGAGATAAGGAGGAGGGAAGTTGGTGACTTGTCCTGTTAAGACCCCATGAGGAAGGAATGAGGTAATGAGAAGAGTCTGGCTAATGTATACATTACAGTTAGATCGGAGGAATTATCTCTGGTGTTCTGCTGTATACTAGAGTGACTGTAGCTAACACCAGTTCATTGTATATGTCAAAACAGCTGGAAATAAAGGCTTTTATGTTCTCATAACAAAGAAATTATAAATAATCTATGTTAATTAACTCTGATTTTATCATTACAAGATATCCACATATTGAAACATCACTTTTGCGCCCCACAAATATATTCCAGTATATGACAATCAAAAATACAAAGGGTAATAAAGAAGACAGTGGAGTGAAGGCAGACGAACAGGAAGAACCACCACACCAGGGATTCCAGGCTCGCCTGGGAACATCAAGGACTGCTTAGTGACCCTTAGTGGAAACTAAGAGGAGGCAGGCAAGGGTTCTCCTTTGGGTTTCAGGCGGGAGTAGACCCCTTCTAGCATCTTGAGTTTATTACCCTCTAGGGCTTCGAGGCAACAGACTTCTGTGGAAAGTCATTCCATCAATGGTCCTTTGTTACAGTATAGGAAATCATGCCAGCTATATGTTTAGCAACTACCCAATTACAAATTCTCTTTAATTAGCTTCTTTTATGTGTGTGACATGCTTTCCACTGTCCCCTGCCCTCTAAGTCTCCCAAGGTAAAAGAAAAAGAGAAAAAAAAGAAAAAAAAAAGCCAGGGATGGAATTTAGGCTGTGATGGCGCCAAGAGTTTATCTTCCATACGATACCAGTAATTATGGGTAAATCTCATACTGGGCTGTTATTCTCTGTCTCTCTGTCTCTCTCTCTCTCTCTCTCTCTCTCTCTCTCTCTCTCTCTCTCTCTCTCTCTCTCTCTCTCTCGTGCCATTTGGCCTGGCACTAATGTCCAGTGTTAACTGGCAAAGCCTTGATAAAGAGGAAGTGCATGAAAAAGCTGATCTCTAAAAAGGCATACACACAGGCTGGACGGTACAAGTGGGAGGTTCAGGGTTTTCAAATGTGCTCTTGTAGCTTTCCATGAAAGTTAGCAGAACACCAGGTGGTGGGGCAGGTCCCCACCTTTGTGACCATCAAGGCCTCAAACTTCAGGAACTGTCCTTTTTTTTAAGATGAACTGTAGGGGAATGTGGGGGAACTAAGCTCCTTTTAAATGCAAATAGGCTGCTCTGTAACTACCAATTCTTTCAGATGAAAAAGGAAGAAAGAGCAGACAGATGAAAGCTCTAGAGCCGAAGGTTTCCTGTGCCACAGAGCAGCCTCCGAATGTTCTCTTCTCCAGACCTTCTCTGCCCTCTGTCTACCATCTCGGTTCCTGCCCAGGTGAGCAGGTGAAGGAAGCTGCTGTCTGAGTAATTACTGCTCTACCATTTCTTCTTAAGGAAGTTACTATTTTTAGTATGAGTGACTCATTCAAACGAGTAGGTACCCAGGGTGGGGAGGAGGTTCTCAGTAATGATTTAACCTCTTTGGATAGGGGTGTTTATATCCACCCTTAAATCTTACCTTTCCTCTTGATAATCCCCACAGGTGAGGGCACTAATGAAGACATACAAATCTCTCCTTGAAATCAAGATATTGCAGTGTATTTGAGAAACGGGAAAATTCTTGACACTGTGGCCAGGAGTGAAGGTGAAAAAGAACACAGAGGGCTTCCCAGCCTTCCCCGAAAAAGGCCAAGTCTGTGAGCTCCCTGGAGTGGGGAGAATGTTTTTCCCTGAGTAGCAGGGAACACACCTGGCCAGGTACCACAGGTTAAGAAACTCTGGGGGAGACCATTTCCTGACTCACCAGTCTATTTTTCCAAAACTTCCCATATGAAATTTACTGGCCCTTTCTCCATCTATGTGTTTGGTGGGTTTGCTAGATGAGCAAGTATGCTAGATATTTTTGGTGCTTAGATGTAACCTTTCTTATGATTGCACTTTGTCCAACATAATTTGATTCATCAAAATCAAATATTTTATATCAGTATATTTTGCATATTCAGCCCACATGTCCTCTTAACCACCAGTTAGTCTGCTGGTTAAATACCATGGACAGTTCCACATAAACTTGTCTTCTAAGGCAACCTATACAGTACTAGACAAGTTTTGCATTATCATTCTTTGAATGGTCAAGAAAAGGCAGAGTTAATTATAAATTAGTTATTTTTAAAGCAAGAATAAAAAAATAAAAAACAGGCTGGGTCAATTCAGCTCAGTACGTCTTGCTGAAGAGTAGCTCATTATGAGAGATTAGAGACATGTCTTAGCTCTCATGTCAAGGGATTCTCATAGGCACGGCTGTTTCCTCATACTAATCTCCTGGGAACACACACATGTATTTATAGTTGCAAGAGGTTATTGGGTTAAGAAAGTCCAAATAAAGTTGTGACAAGAATATCAACCTCTTAGTTTTCTAAAACTTTAATTATGGCATTGCACTTTGATTGTCTCTAAGGGACTCCTTGACTACAAAGCCACCAACAATAAAAGGTTAGAGAGCCTCTCTTTGTAATCCTCCATTATTTCTCTCAGTTACAGACATTCCTGTCTTCTGCTGATAAGAAAGCTATCATGGCATCTGATGCACATTTCTGAGAGTGTATGTTGTCAAACACTGCTGACGGGTTTCCCCTACTGCTCCGGATGGCTCTCGAGTGATTCCTAACCAGACCTTGGCAGTCCCACCTTGGTGCTGATGCTCATTTTCCTTTGTCCTCCAGAAATCCCTCCAATTTTTCTTTTACCTGAGCCCTGTACACTCCCTACCGCAGTGTTCAAACTCCATATCCCTTTCTGCCATTGTAGGCAAAGACCTCCAACCACACTAGCACTGACCAATAGAAATGCAGTGTGGGGCACATATGTCACTCTTAAATTTAATTTTAAAAGGTGACAAGAAACAGGTGGCACTAGTTTTCACTGTATGTTTTACTTGATCAAATATGTCCACATTATTATAATTTCAGCAATCAGTAACACGTTATTGAAAGCAGGTGAGATACTCGTGGCATCTGTTCCTTAGATACTGAACTACACATGATCTCAGCCCATCTCCATTTGGCCTAGCTGCACTTGAACAGCTCAGCAGTGCCTCACTCTGGACCCTGCAGCCCTAGACCACATGTATTTAGAAGGTAAGATTAGCACCTAGCACAAAGTAAGTCTCAAAGACTGCTGTCACTCAACCTGTCTGCTCTAATTATTCTCAGATCTGCCAGGGCATGTGACACTCCTCAGGCCCTGTGCCAGCCACACTCTAAGGCATGCACAAGTCTCCTTTCCTTGAACTGAGACCAAGGAGTGGGTGCACTCTGATTCTCCCTTAGTGCATAGGATGCTTGTGGCCTCTGAGCCTGGAGCACCACCACAGGCCTCTTGGGTTTGAGCATGGTGTGATTGCTACCTGGGATGCTATCTGTTTTTTTTTATTTATTTTTTATTTTTTTATTTTTAGAACATCTGTTCTTAAAACACCATGCTCTCCTCTGCCACCTCTCAATTTGATTTAATGCCTATTTTCTGAACACTGTTCATTAAATTTATGTTGTGTTCTTATAACTTAATGTGCTCATTTATCTCATTCATTGATGGATGAGTGCGTGTGTGTGTGTGTGTGTGTGTGTGTGTGTGTGTGTGTGCGCGCGCACGCACACATGCAATCCACATCTTAGTGGCCCCAGAGGGCTAATAAGCACCATACTATAAAACTGATACAGGAACAGCTCATAGTATATGTTAAATGAAATGTGGATTGATCTTTACATTATTGAACAAAAGAGCTTCCCATTTAAAATAAATTCTATACCTATTATCTGCCAAGGACCCAAGTGACCAGGTAACGTATTTACCGTTGCTTGGAATGAGAGAAGGAAACAGTGACTCTTCACCTGTGCATTCTCATTAAGCCCCATGACCTCCCTGAAGAGGAGATCTTACAGTAATATGTGCCAAAGAAAAGATGAGAAGAAAAGATCTCAGAGAGCCCAAGGGGTTTGTTCAAGGTGGCATGGCCAGACAGTGCCCCTAGGAGAACTTGAGTTTTTGATGATGCTATTTGTGTCCAGGCTTCAGTTTCAGCTCTGACCCAGGAGCCTTGGATTACTGCAAAGAAAGTATGGCTGTGGGCAATGATTATCCAGAGCAGCGGTCCTCAATCTGTGTCACAACCCCTTTGGAGGTCAAAAAAATCCTTCCACAGGGATCACCTGGGACCATCGGGAAACACAGTATTTACATTACAATTCGTAACACTAGCAAATTATAACATGAAGTAGCAACAAACATAATGTTATGGTTGGGGGGGGGGTCGCCACAGCATGAGGAACTGTATAAAAGCATCGCAGCATCAGGAAGGTTGAAAATCACTAAGCCAAATCATGCAGGAGCACAGGCACAACCCACGTCTCTTCGGCCTCCATTCGTTACTAGGATCACTTCTTCCCCTGCTCTGTGAGACATGAAGGTGAGCAGCAGAAGATGTAAATGCACCTCTGCGTTCAGATTTACGACTCTGCCTTGAAGCCTCTCAGCATATGGAAAACAATATGAAAAAACAGAGGTATCTGGATTTGTTTCACAAAAGATTTGATGCAGGTTTTCTTAGATGAAAGGTAAGCTTACAATTTTTTTAAGGCCATAAATCAAAATTGCCAATTACCAAATCTCTGAGATACACCACTGTGACAAACACACCATGTATATCAACGTATTTATTGTTCATAATAACCCTAAACATGGACATCAGACATGCTGTGAAACAAGAAGTCAAGTTTCAAAGGAGAGTAAACTCATGGGGCAAACCTGGGACATGGGCAGAATCGCTCCCTTTACTGTGATGCACTGCAGGGCCTAACTCCAGGTGGTGTCACCTTTATTTGGTACAGGGTCCTTGCAGATGGAATCAAGAAAAGATGAGGATCTTTTGGATCTGGTGGGCTCTACATTTGTTTACAAGTATCCTTAAAGAAGAGAAAGATCTAGGCACAACAGACACACTTAGGATGATAGAGACAGATCAGAGCTGTTTAGCTGGAAGCTAAACACCACCAAGGATTGCCAGGAGCTAGAAGCCAGGAGAAAGCAAGAAAAGAGTCTTTCAAGAGCCTGAAGAGGGAGCAGAGTCTTGTCTAGCATGTCCAAGTCCCCTGGGTTTGATTTCCCATTATGATGATGGTGGTGGTGGTGATGATGATGATGAGGAAAAGACAAAATCAGGGAACAGTGTTCAGAAATGTAGCTGGTGTCCAAGGAGTAATTTAGGCAACCTATACTGACCAGGAGGCAAGGGAGGTGAGAAGCAACGCATGACTTTGGATGTGCCGAGAAGGCAGAGCTGAGAACTGCTCATGGCAGATGTGGGCCTTTGAGTGAGGGTCTGCTGTCTATGAGGCTCAGGCCTCTGGCTTGGGCAACTGAGTGCATGTTTATGTCAGGGTGACATGATGAGAACAGTTTGTTCTGGTGGGTCTAAACATCACAGACTAGACATTAGCTGAAGTGGGTTAGCTACAGAACTCTATAGAGAACAAACTCTAAAATCAGGGAAAGGAGTTAGGGTCTGTGGTATGGCAGCTCACCACTTGGCAGATATTTACCTCACACGGGGCTTCCACTTCCTCATCTGCAAAAACATGAGACATTATATGTGTAATATGGATCAATGTATGTAAAGAGCCTGTGGTAAGAAAATACCCCATAGATTTTAGCAATTATTTTATAACTAATCTAATGATTTATTCCTGGGCCCCTTTGATTTTATATGTCCGGGTGTTTTGCTTGCATATCTCTCTGTGTACCACGTGTGTTGCTGTTGTAAACAGAGGACAGAAGAGGACATTTGTATCCCTGGGGATGGAGTTACAAATTGTTGTGAGCCTTCATGGGGGTGCTGGGAATCTAACCGAGTCCTCTGGAAGAGCAGCCAGTACTCTTCACTGCCGTCTCTCCAACCTCTCTGCCTGGGACCTTCTAATGATGCTGCTTATTAATTACCAAATATCAAGGTCCCTGTTTTTATTCCCTGAAACGAATATAAGAAAATCATGGGAGAAATCGCATGATATATTCTTGGTAAGGACGAGAGAAAGCATACTCTAGTTGTCTGAGGACCCACAAAGCACCCGTCATGTTTACTGCAGGAGTTTTACAGTTCTGGCTAAGAAGGGGATGCAGATGAAGGAAAGCTGAGTAGTACTGAGGATCCAAATTTCTTTATTTGCAATGATTTATGAGAACAGCATGCACCAGTAATGAAATAACACCTCCTCTCTTCCAACAGACTCCCTGTCCCTCCCAGGGAGACAGAAACCATCAGGTTCTGCTTGGTGCTGGACACTTTGTTCTCTTCCCAAGGTAACAGCGAGTGGGCTTGAGAGAGAACTCTCCCTGATTGGTTTTCTACTCTGTCTCTGCTTCTGTCTCTCTGTCTCTGCCTGCTTCCCTCCCTCCCTCATTCTCTCCCTTTCTCCCTCCCCTCCCCTCCCTCCCTCCTGGCATTTTATCTCTTCAAAAGCACATGTCTACCATGGTGGGTGCTATTTATGTGCACACTCTCAGAACTACACAAACATCAATTCTCACTCTTTTCTCAAAATATTGAAGATAAAATGCTTAGTACGCCTAAAGAAAGGCCAGGCACATTTTAGTTAATATAATCAGGGTCTGTTTCTTTCAGCCACGTTTTAATTAATATAACGGGGGTCTGTTTTGTTCAGCTGAGATACCAATGAATGTGTATGAAAATATTATGAGAAATTTGATTTCCAGTTCCTTTAAAAACATAACTTACATGATTTATTCTATAAGAAAATAAACTCTTGGGTTAAGCATTATCGTGAAACGGGGAAATGGTTAACTCAGTGATAGAGATCTTGCTAATGCCCTTTCCACTCCAATCACCAACCCCCAATTTCCTCACAGGCCTTTTTAAAGAAATTACTCAAAAATGAATGACTCACTCACCCTGTCCCACTCAGATCTGCCCTGTCCCCCACATTTATTGTCTTGGTTAATGACCTCATTATCTGAGATTGCTTTCTATTACTGTGATAAAATGTTATGACTGAGATCGTTATTCCCAGATGTCAACTTGACTACATCTGGAAAGAACTATGATCCAGAAGGGCACACCTTTGATCCAGATCTTGAGGCTGGAAGACAGAGGCTTTTGATCTGGAACTTGAGGCATAGTAGTCATGAAAAGCTTAGGCCCAGGCAAGGTGGTACACACCTTTAATCCCAGGAGACTAAGGCAAGGAGATCTCTGAGTTCAGGGTCAGCCTGGGACAGAGCACGTTCCAAGTAATAAGATATTAGCCATAAAATACAGGTACTACGTTATACTTCACAGACTCAAAGGAGCCAAAAAAGACGGAAGGCCCAAACAAAGAAGCTTGAATCTCACTTAGAATAATCACTATTAATGATATACTCTGCTATGCTTGCAGACAGAAGTAAGTTGTCCTCTGACAGGCTCCAACCAACAGCTAACTCAGACAGATACAGACACCTACAGCCAAACAGTGGATTGAGCTTGGGGAGAAAGGATTATGGGTCCTGAAGGGGATAGGAACATCACACGAAGACCAACAGAGTCAACTAACCTGGACCCTTGGGCTCTCAGACTCTGAACCACCAACCAAAGAACATACAGGGGCTGGACCTAGGCCTCCCCGCTCATATGTAGCAGATGTGCAGCTTGGCCTTCATGTGGGTCCCAAACAACTGGAAGAGGGCTATCCCAAAAGCTGTTGCCTGTATGTGGGATATGTTCTTCTAGCTGGGCTGCCTTGTCTGGCCTCAGTGGGAGAGGAAGTGAGCCTCACAGAGACTTGATGTGCCAGGGTTGGGGGGAATACCCAGGGGGTCCTCACTCACCCACAAGAGAAGGGTAGATGGGAGGGGAAGGGAAAGATTGTGTGTGTGGGGGGGTGACCAGGAGGGGATCAGTGAGTAAAGTATAAACTGAATAGCAAATAAAATAAAATATAAATAAATAGAAAGACAAATCAGGCAAGATTATAAGGGGAAAGCAGATAAAACAAGATAAATTAATTCTTGACTTGTGAATATTTATTACTCTGCATTCCCATAACCATTAAGAATCACAAAAGACAGGTGAAATCTTCCCTACTGTTGGATTGCATAGTAAGAGGAACCAGTTTCATTTGAAAATAAATTATTTTTACAATCCAGGTGATTTCTTTGTAAACATTGTCAATAACAAAATCTTTTCAATTTGAAAAATCTAAATTAAAGTTATTAAAATGTTCATGTATTTCGGCAGTTAAACCTCAAATAGTGGCTGGGTGTGATGGTGCATGCCTTTAACCTTAGGACTTGGATACAAAAGAAGCAGGTGGATCTATACAGGCCAGCCTGGTCTACATAGAAAATTTTAGGCTAGCCAGGGCTCCATAGTGAGACTCTGTCTCAAAAATCTTTGTGTAGTATCCTAAAAGCATATAAGTACATTTACTATGCAGCACACATTGTATTTTATATGTGTTATATATTATAAACTTACTTATTCAAATTTAAATAGTTTTTATATCAGTGTACACATATTTTACATACACAAATCATGCTTATGTATTTCATGCAGAATATTTTTTTTTAATTTAAACCTTTAGTTGACACATCCATCTCTATGGCCACACTGGAAGCTCCTTGGATGTGAATGCTGCCTTCAACTCACAGTTGTGTCCTCGATTCTTAACATGATCAAACTTTATAGGTATATTTATGTATGTCCAGATGTATATGCTTGAACATGTATAATATAAAATATAAATGCATACAAACACTAAACAGTGTGTAGTAACAGAACCAGGTTCCAGGTCACAGGAGTGCCACAGTAATGACATGGGGCTTTAAGAAGACAGTTCTCCTCTTTAGCCCCTCTCTGTCATAGTTGCTCTGTAACCTTAGAGAGATGACTCCATCTCTTTTGAGTCTCTACCTGATACCATCTCAGACTAATGACAGGCTTATGAATTAGGTAAGAGGAGGTAAGGAGTAAGCCTAGCACGGAGCAGGTACTAATCCACGACAGCCTACAATGGCTGAGCCTTTCCTATGACACTGTGACTTTAAATTCCATATTCTTCTTTCCCCACTACCCAAGGCTCTAGTTCATGTAGCTTTCAGTACTTTTTCATACAACTATATTCCATGAGAGCCATTGCTTCTCATTCTGCTGCAGTCTAACTGGTAGGAGGGCCTCAAAGTTGAGGTGCGCACCCCACTAGAGTTAGACTGCAGACATCAGTATCTCAGATCTGTGGAGCGTTCAGGCAACCAGATCTAATACTTGTCTTTTGATGTCTCCAGTTTAGCAATCTTATGTGGCACTTTGCTTCTATTTAATAAGCACTATGGGTTTTCTTTCTTGTTCTAATTTTTGGTATTTTACTACGTCACCCAAAGAAACTCCCTACCATAACATGTTTTAAAGACTCTCGGAGACTTTAGAATATGCAAATGTAGACTCTCAACACATCCACCAGAGTGACACCCAAATGTCAGAGCACAACTCTCTCCTACTAAGAGTCTTCCAAGTACCCCATCTCAGAGCATAGGCTGATTCCTTAGAAGAGACCTCAGCACCTCAGGGATACCTTCACCTGACCTGCATTGTTCACAGCTGTCCAGTGATACCTCAGGGTCTTGTCTTTGGTATTCTACTTTAAGACACTTTTTACCAAGCTATTCACACAGACCTCAGATCTTTCCCTCTCTGCCTTCCAGATTTTTCACCTTAGTTGCCTTATTTATAAAACAGAGAATTTTGTCCAGGATGGCTTCCCATGACCAGCCTCTCTGCTCCCCATAACTCCCTCTCTATCTTTTCTGCTCAATGCTTCTCCGTAGCCTGTCTCATCTTTCAACATTTTAACATTCAGTTTACTTACTTTATTTTCTGAGTCCCTCTTCCAGAATGTGATGTCTCTAAGGGAAGGGGTTACTATCTCTTTTGTCAACTGCCATCTTCTGTTGGGGGCAGTAGAGAAAGCTGCTACCTGTTCCTGTAGACACTGGGTCTCTCTGTGGTTTTGGTATCCTCGTTTCTCCTTTTCCCTGGTTCGTAGTGCTCTGGAGGCACTTTCGATGTAGCCCAATAAATAAAACAAGATGAAATAAAATGAAACATCACTGTGGACAAAGCTGAGCTTACTAATACCTCAGCTTTGGCTACTCTTGTCTTTGTTCCTCATAACCACGAACATTTCAGACACATAATAAGGATCTCCATGTCACTGAGTGGAGGAGATCATTTGATTTTATTTTCTGGAGACTCATTATGTCAGTCTTTATCCAGAAAGCAGGATATGTGCTGGACATCAGAGAAAGGAGTGAGAGGCATGGCTTGTACAAACAACTTCTTTGTGTAAAGGGAAGAGATGTGGTCCGGTTCCGGGGGAGGGGTGTGATTTATCATCATTGTGTCTGCTCAAATCCACCAGCTCATCACTGTTGACATTTCCTGTGCACCTTTCTTTGCCACAGGTTAATTGGAACTGGGACTTAGCTAGGGGCCTCTGAAACTCATTATCTGGTATCAGGGATGTGCTTTACCAGAGGTGAGGCTCTAATTATAACAACGCTGCCTTCGCTGATGGACAACCATAAGTAATCCGTGACCGAGACTCAGTTTCTCAATGTCTATGACTGCACACATGAAATTACATCTAATGTTCCCCTGGTACCGACAATATTAACCTATGGAATTGAGACAACACGGAGCAAGTTTTTCAGTATTCTACAAGGCTGTCTTGTGTGTGAACAAAGGGGCCAGCTCTCTACAGTAGCAGTCAGAAGTCCCTGCTGCTTTCTCTGCCCCCTTGAAAGTTTTAGCTAAAATGGTAAAGGGGAACATGTTCAGCTGAAAACTAGAAATTTACTGTCTTAGCCTCTGTGGCTACAGTACAGAGAAAATGACAAACAAAACAAAACACCTGGCCATTTATACATTACAGCAAATACACCACACTTCTGTACTGTCACAGCAGTTTCCAGGTGGGAGATGCACACAGTAGGGATGTCTACCTTTACATATAGGGGCACATTGGAAGAAGCGTTATCTTTAAGTGGGATTAAACACACACTTGTAGCTGACGTCAGATCGTGACTACTATACTACTCTAAGCAGGCCATACAAAATGTGGAAGAGTTTTGAAGTTCATTGGGAAACCCCGTGAAGTCACTGCCTGAACCCTTAGTTTAGATATTGACTGTCTTGGAGTGAAGCAGATTAAAAAAAAAGCAAAGCTGAAAACAGCTATCCCCAAAAGACTTACTTACTGAAAAACAACAAACAAACAATCAAACGAAACCAAATAAAAAAAGCTAACGAAACCATGCTAACACTTCAGGAAGGCTATGAATCCATGGTGAAAATTCACCCCAAAACTCACTCCAAGCATTATGCTGATATAAGACACTATTCAGGGCATTTATTAAAGAGAGGAGCTAGTAAGACACACTTTCAAGTCTTTTTAAAGAGCAGTAAATTAACTACTGAGTAATTACCACATATACCAGACATATACCTAAGTGCTTCATTGACACACTACAGGCAAAGGCCCCAAGGCAAGAACATTAGGGCTTGGCGGGAAAGACAGCTAGCTGAACCGAATCAATTAAGGAACCAGCACTAAGAAATGTGGAGCTGTTTGCAGACAGGCTCTGGAGCAGAGGGCAAGGAAGATGGTCCTGGATAGATTACAAGGGATGTGCTAGATACAGATCATCCTGGCATAGGTTATGAGGGATGCTGTGGATACAGCTAAGAGGGATGCTGTGGATACACAGTTAAGGGGGATTCTGTGGCTGCACAGGTAAGAGGGATGCTATGGATACAGCTAAAAGGGATGTTGTGGATACAGCTAAGAGGGATGCTGTGGATACAGCTAAGAGGGATGCTGTGGATACACAGTTAAGGGGGATTCTGTGGCTGCACAGGTAAGAGGGATGCTGTGGATATAGCTAAGAGGGTTGCTGGGTATGCACAGGTAAGAGGGATGCTGTGGATACAGCTAAGAGGGATGCTGTGGATACAGCTAAGAGGGATGCTGTGTATGCACAGGTAAGAGGGATGCTGTGGATACAGCTAAGAGGGATTCTGTGGATACACAGGTAAGAGGAATGCTGTGGATGCACAGGTAAGGGGGATTCTGTGGATACAGCTAAGAGGGATGCTGTGTATGCACAGGTAAGAGGGATTCTGTGGATGCACAGGTAAGGGGGATTCTGTGGATGCAGAGCTGCATCTTAAAGGATACAGGGGTGTTGACTGTGCTTTGACTGACAACGTTTGAGGCAAGTGGTACTTGGTCTGACCAGAGGAAGCCATTTTTAAAAAGCAGGGAAACTACTACATAGTTTCCTCACTTTGGGGGTTAATATTTTAGAAAGCTGTTGGTGATCTGGTGTACAGGACTCCCAGCATAGGGCCACAGTCCTGGGCACATGGGATCCACACTCTTTCCCCACTTCTGCAGCTTCTCTCTGTGTCTCTGGCTCCCCGCTGTCTCCCTTTTGGGGGAGTAGATTTCAAAATTCTAAAATTATGTGCAAAGGAAACCTTCTGCTAACTAAAAAAGGGAAGTTCTTGATGTAAGAACTCACAGAATTGGAGGGAAACAAGGAACTGGATTTGGAAGCAATTTGCAAAGGATCTTCAGGAAATCCAGGCTACAGGATCTGTTTGCTGATCCCGTTAATAATTGGTCTCCAATTATTCTTCCCCATTTTGTGCCATTTCATTTTTCTAGTGTCCAGGAGAGACAGAAACTCTTCCTTGGCCCATGCCATTTGTAATGAGAGAGGCAGAAATCTCCCAATCATTCAGTGAGAGTCAGACTGCTGCACCGGCAGAATGTTGCCGACCCACGGCCATCAGCCTTGCATTCTCAGGATATTATCTCTTTAGCAGACTCTGATTCTTTTGCTGATGGTCCAGGAGAGATGATGCTCTTGTCTTGAAGCAGTCAATGCTTGTTGCTGAGGGAACAGCACTTTTCAGGAACTATGGCCAAGATGGATAGCCAAGCAGGGGACATCCAAGTCTATTTGATGGGTGAAGTGGTCTTTGGTTGTTTGAGCCTGGGTTTCAGGACTCTGAATTTCTTTTAGGGTCATTAGTATGAACCTCCCCATGATGGAAGCCCAACTGTGAGGTGAACCCTGGGAAAACTTGATGCCAGAAGATAACATGATGACAGCTGTTGGAAAGCTGAGTTCTTACCTGATCTGTGGATGGGTGGCGCAGATTCACTGTGCTTTGGGGTGGAATGTATAAAATGGCATGTGATCTGTTTCTGCAAGCATAGCCTGGAACTTTGTAAGAGAATGGGGATAGTCTAAGAATTTATGTCATCCACTTGGAGGTGGAATAGTGAGGGAGAATAGAAGCATACACTCTGTGGCTCACTTGGATGATCATATGCCTTAGGCAACAGGTGTGACTGGTACCTGGGTTATACTCTTCACTTCTTCCAGTGTGTCCCAGGTCATGTTTCTAACTTGTTTCTGATCTCCTGCATTTTGGATTTCTTGCCCACTTTCCCGTCTGGGGTTCTGCGTTGCCAATGGCACCTGTATCTTTGGCTTCTCACCAAGTGGGGCCCATTTTCTTGTCAGTTATTAGTTTCGACTGTCTTGATAAGCACCCAAATTAAAAGAATGGTTTGGATCCTTGTAGCTTAAGTAGCAAATGTACCAGTTGTGTGTCCTCATCTCTGCACAGGACCCAGGCTATATCTAACAAAGTTCAGACTATGTAAATGTGAATTCAGCCAAGGTAAGCCAGTGGGGAGTCGACCTCTAGCAGCTTGTGTGTCTTTATTGATTATGCATAAACACTTTGCAGTTCCCAATAATCCCCCCTACCCTTTTCATTTCATTAAACTGCCAGGCAATATTTCAGTATGTTATTGAAAGAGGCTGCTTTTTCAGTGATGGGTGAAATGATTTCTAAAAATACTCGCAAATCAATTTGCTCAGATGGTGGAAATCTTGATAAAGAAAGGTGCTATTAAATGTGTGGAATAAAAAACGTCTTATTTTCAGTTTGGGGCACACTACTAATACACTTGTGAAAAAAAGCCCTTGGTTTAGAGAAATGTAGTCTGGGGCTGAATAATCCCAGCTTCACAGATAACTATGTGGCTTTAGGCAAATCAAAAAAAAATTCTTTGGAATTTCAGGTTCCTCAGTTGCAAAGTGAAGGAATGGCATCTCTTTCATTGTATTGCAGCAATAGCAATACATGTTTTTGCCAATCTTTGCCATGTTTTTTCCCAAAAGGTGAGCTTTTTAGTTCATTTAGTTTAGTCTTAGTGTGACTGATACAACTCCATCAGAGTTCGGCATTCTCTCTCTTTTTTTTTTAATTAGATATATTCTTTATTTACATTTCAAATGATTTCCCCTTTCCTGCGGAAATTCCCTCCTCCCTGAAAGTCCCATAAGCCCTCTTCCCTTCCCCTTTTCCCCAATCAACCCCCTCCTGCTTCCCTGTCCTGGTATTCCCCTACACTGCTGCATCAAGCCTTTTCAGGACCAGGGGCCTCTCCTTCCTTCTTCTTGGGCATTCTCATTAGCAAGGGTAGAGAATGAAAGAGTGTTGGACCAGGGAACTAATAGGCTCCTCTTTCAATCCATCAGAATAGTGCTAAAAATATTTGTTCCATTAAAAGGAAGGGTAGTATGACATATGACATCATATTTACCTTAGTTTTGGCTGGATAAACAACACAGGTCTATTGACATGATGTAGGGCTTACAAGTGTGGCACAGCTAATAACATCTTCATACAAACAAAGGCTTGCATCTCTTTGCTCACGTGAAAAGTCCTTCACTGTTCCCAGGCTCCCTTTTGCCCAGCAGCTACCCTTCTCTTTGGAAACAATGCCTCAAAAGTCTTGGAGGATTTCATTGTGTTGATTAATTCAATGTATCAAATCTGGGATAACTGATGAACAGTGAGAGGGTAAAACATTATTGCCATGAGCTGTGAGGCTGTTTATGCAGAAAAAAATGTCTGTAAAAGTGGGGACACTACTAACTCTCAGGGTATTTGCGAGAATAAAATAGCGTAACATCCGTGAAGGGGCTCCTCTCTATGGTCCCACCAAGTATCTGTCCATCTGTGGACCTGTGTATAAATGGAACAGCAAGGTGTGCAGCAAGTACTGGGCACTTTATTTTATTGTTGTTTTCATTCGATAACTACTACAGAACATAACTATTTCTTCTTTGGCTGTTGATGTCCCTGCCTAAAGTCAAGGACATAAAAAATAACAGAAACATTGGCTTTATGTAGTCAAACTCTTACTTTTTAAATATCGGCAGGAGGAAGAGGTTTAGAAACACAGTGTTCTCCACAGTCAAGTACATTTGGAGGACAAAGTAAGAACAGGGTATCGACAGGCCAAGGAGAGCTGAAGTCATCCTCCTGTCAGCTTGGTTTTTTAGTTTCCTCTCAAACAAAGAAAAAGAGTGCCAGGGAAAAGGGATTGGATTGTTAGAAGGATGATTTCTGAGGCATGCACACTCTCTCTCTTTTAAAAAACCAACTTTCCTTACTCCTTTTCTCTCTACCTCTCTTGTGGTTTTATTCATGAACTAGAATTAAATTAAATTCAGGTTATTTTTTTCACTTAAGGTAAGTATCTAAAATAAATAGGTTGGTTGGAAGTTTAAACAATGGTCAGTGATAATCTTTCTTACAAGACGAACATGTATTAAACCATTTGCAAATCTGGAATTTTCAAAATCTTACTGGTAAGGAGAAGTGAACTAGCTGAATTATGACAGAATTAGAATTTCCATTAAAATATGGCTAACTGTGTTGATCTAAACCAGTGGTTCTCAATCTGCAAATCACAACCCCTTTGGGGGTCGAACAACCCTTTCACAGGGGTCACATATCAGATATTCAGCATATTAGATATTTACATTATGATTCATAACAGTAGCAAAATTACAGTTATGAAGTATCGATGAAAATAATTTTACGGTTAAGGTCACCACTCACGAGGAACTGTATTAAAGGGTCAAGGCATTGGAAGAACCACTTTTCTCAACAAACAAACAAACAAACAAACACCTTAAAAGCAAAAAACTCTGGTAACGTTGGAGAGACGGCTCTGTGGTTAAGAACACTGCCTGCTCTTACAGAGGACCTGGGATTTATTTCTAGCCTCACACGGCAGCTCATAAGCATTTGTAACTCCAGGCCCAAGAGATCCAATGCCTTTTCTTGCCTCTGTGGGCACCAGGCACACAGAGGGTACACAGATGTATATGCAGGTAAACACACACATACATAAAAAAATAAAATAAAATAAATCCTCCAAACCATTGCACTGTTGATCCTAGATAGTTTTAAAACATTAGGAAAATAATAAAATTTGTACCAAAATACTAGATGAGATATTAAATATCAGCTTAAAGAATTTATTCCTATACAATGTTGTTTTAGCAATTGCCTTAACCACCTCCCACACAGTTTAAACATGCCAACAAAAGATGTTCCATGTGCTAAGTAATTTACATTGGAGTTTTACAGATTGCATGGAGAAGAGCACATACTCCAATGGAGGATTTATATTCACCTTAATATCTACTTTATTTGTTTTTGGTAAATCTATTTTTTAATCCTTTTTTTTTTAAAAAAAAAGATTGATAGCTTATTTTACACAGGATGAGACAGCCACAGGGAATGAACATGACAAAATGTTCCTAAGATAAAGGCTGACCAAAGGAAGAACTTTGGGCAGGTGCATGTGCCCCTCACAGCACAAAATTTGAAATGTACTCATTGAGAAATGGATGTGAAACTGAACAAATATTTACATTTTTTCATTATTTTAGTCATTATTTGTTTATTGTATGTGTGCATGTGGCATGTGTACCTGTGGAGGTCAGAGCATATGATTTGTGGAGTCTGCTCTTTCATTTTCCCTTGTGGGTTCTAGGGAACAAATGCAGATCATCAGATTTGATGGCAAGAGCCTTTACCTGCCAGGTCACCTTGCCAGCCTAGCGTGCATTTAAATTCCAGTTTTAGTAATGTATCATGAAAGGATTTACAGATACATATAACATAATGTCAAGGTTGATTAGATCGGCAAACCTGTATTTCCCAGGCTACCCTATGGAGACAGGAAGCTTTGGGAGGGGAACTTTGGAGGCATTGTGTCATGGATGCCAGAAACAGTTCAAGAAATTGCAGAGTGCTTAATGGGAATGGAGGGGGCTAGGAGAAAGCCATACCTGGCTCTCACCAAGAGAAAGATGATTTTCCTCCACCAAGAGAAAGATGTAGGAGCATATCTGAAGAAGGTAAGTAGAACCAGAGAAAATTCAGTTCTTTCAAGTCTTAAATTTGGGGGAAAATAACTGATCATTCTGCCATGTATTTATTCAAGACTAGCCAAGATAGGGGTTCATTTAGAAAGAATTTTGATTGCCATGATTGGAGGGGGATGCTGTTGAATCCAGTGTTCAGAGACCTATGGAAGTTGCTGAACTCTGCAGAGCACACAGACAGCTCTCCCAACAGAATTATAGCATCCCAGAGGCCAGCTGTCATAGAGTGACGCCTACAGCTAACTTGTTCATGTCCTTGTCAATCATGCATCCCTCCAAAATGCTCAATTATAGATGGCTAGCCTTTAATGGACATTTAAATAAAGCCCTCATAATGTAAATCAGAGTTAAAAAAACACCAATCTAACAATAAAAACAATCATATTAAAAAATCAGAAGCACTAGAGATCATGAAAAAAAAAAACCCACACACACACACACACAAAGAAATTATGATAGGTACAACCAACTCCAAATGCAATTTGGCAATGCCTAGGAAGCTAGAATGAGAAAAAAGATGTGCCCCAGCCATTCTTCATTACTCTTAGCAGCATTCCTGACTAGTCACAAATACCTAAAATCAATTTAACCATTTACTAGGTAAATAACAGACAGATTAACCGTAGTCTAGTCACATAAATGATACTACCAGTTACTTAACATGAATGATATAGAGGCATTTAAGTGCAGATAAGCTTCACAAATATGATAATGACAATGTGTTGAAATGTCACACTGTACCCTATCAATATGGACACTTATGTACCAATTAGAAACATCGCAGAATCCCACACTCCGGGAAGAGATCATCTATTTAAAAAGAGTGGGCAGAAACTTTCTGTCCTTTAAGGAGTCGCTCCTTATCTACACATTAGATCCTTCTAGATCTTTGTGAGACTCAGGAGAAAAGCTCCCTGAGAGGCAGAGCAGTCAGTGTGACCAGAAGGGGCACAGAGAACTTCAACCAGTCATATTGTATTTACTTCCATGTGGTTTTGGGCTTCTTGGTGCTTGTTATATACATTTTATATTTCTAGCATGCTTTAGATTATATTAAATGATACCTTCATAAAGATAAAAGAGAATATTGTACCAAGTAAATGGGGTGATCTCATTCAAGAAGTAGAAATATATTTTCAAAAACGTAATAGTTACCCAAAAAGTCCCAATGTGTATAGTACTTATTAAATGCCTTAAAATATAACATATCCAGCTGGAGAGATGGCTCAGCAGTTAAGAGCTCTGGCTGCCCTTCCAGAGCATCTGGGTTTGATTCCAGCATCTACATAGTGGCTCAAAATTATCTTTAACTCCAGGTCCAGGGGATCTGATGCCCTCTTCTGGTATCATACACACACACACACACACACACACACACACACACACACACAGAATTAAAAAAATACAGTTCAGTGCTCGCTTCGGCAGCACATATACTAAAAAATACAGTTCATTCATGTTCCTTAAAAAGTATAATTTAATTGGAAATAAAAAGTTAAGTTTAATCTCAGTGGCATCATTTTAGAACTGGATTTTCTTTTCTCATAACTAAGTATATGAAAAAATTTGGTCCCATGCCTTTTGAAGTTACATAGCTACATGGCAATACATGGTGTGACATGTCCAGTTACATTCATATACCACCTACGAGTTGAGATAAATTATTTATTGCTATAAAAGATACATATTATTTTTGAGCCATTTAGCACTTATGGTCTGTTCTACAAATGAGGGAAATTAAAACAAACATGCTTAGCAGTGCTTTGAGACCTCACTGATAAACTATGCCTGAAGACGGGTGGCTGCATCCATGTTGTTGAAATCATAGCAAATTCTGCAATTATTTAACAAATACTTTTTTCTTTGGCACTACAGAATTCATTTGGAATTTGAGAAAAAGTCCAAAAGCTGCCACTTAGGGTTTAAGTGATAAAAATGGAGTTAGAACTGGGTAAATGATCATTTTAATTTTGCTATGCTAGCTCGCCTATAATTTTATCCATTTTGTTGAAAATGTTGTATTATTATAACAAGTGGTGAAATCTTAAAAAATATATGTCACTAGTCAAATTATTCACCCTCTCTTAGTATTTCATGGAAAAAAATCCTCAGAATGACACAGCCAACTTTCTATTCTTCAGAGGCTCCAAGTACTCATTCAGAGAAATTAGATTTGGGAATGTTAATAAGTTCACAATTTTATTTTAAATAAGGTTGCAAATTTTATCAGGAAAAAAGTTGATTCCTAGCATAACTATTTCTTTATGACACGCATCCTGTCAGAGTGAAGCATTATACTTCTGAAATCTATAAATAAATATTAAAAGCATGGCCAGTAATAAAGCAAAACAAAAATGGCCAAGATGGCTTACCGAAATATTTTAAAACTAAAATGCTTATTACATTTCCACACTAGTTACTGAAATCCATTTTATTTAAATAATTTAAGATTTTTCACAGAAGTGCTTCTAAGGCAAAAATAATGCTAATATAGATGTTTACAAAAATAAAATGGAGACTGAGGTTCCTGAGTGGGTTCTGTGAGAGCTGCTTCAGGTGTACAGGGTCGTGTACTCATCCTGTCTGTCACTGGTGATGCCCCACAACCCCCACCTCACTTCCCAGCTTCCAGTGTGCCAGGAGATTCCAGAGAAGAAACAAAAGGACATGTGCTGCTCCTATAGCACCTATAGCCTGAGAGGAGGGAAGAAATCACAAACCCACGAGACATGAGATTCTGCAGGAAGGAAGACAATTGCTGCCCAGGCGATGTGCACATATAAGGTGATTTCACATGGAACTTGTCCTGTTCCACTGACATCAAGTGAAGACCCTGAGGTGCAGAGAGGTGGCCTGACTTGTTGAAGTTACAGAAGAGTTTGGAAAGTCCGATGCAGAACACGTAGACTGTCACACTATTTTCAAGAAATGTGCTGGGAACCTGCCAAGGCAGTCTGCTAAGCCCCTCCGCAAAGTATCCCCACCACACCTGACAGTATCATAAAACCGTCATACATGTAGCATGAGCCCTACTTTCCTAAAACTGAGACATGCATGAGTGTGTGACAAGCACCAGCAGCAGGAGTAGTCAGTGACGCAAATGAAGCCTTTGATCATTTGCATGTGGTGATGATACACATGACCCATACATGTGACAACCTCTGGCATCAATCTTTGCGTGCTTTCCGTTTTGGTTTGTTTGTTTGAGATAGTGTCTGTCAATGGCCTGAAACCTTGCCAACTAGGCCATGGTAGCTGGCAAGCTTCCAGGGACCTGTGCTCCGAACCCCCAACCTCATCACCCCCAAGATTACAGGCCTGAGGCACACTTCTGTTTTTTCACCTGGATTCTGCGATCTGAATTCAGACTGTCAGGATTGCAAAGGCAAGGGCATTACTGGCTGAGTCATCTCTTCATCTCGGTTTCCACATTTGCTACATTGATTTCTTTAATCTAATAATTATGCTAGTGACCTATTCCTGACTGGGATGATGCTCTGAAACGAACTGCTTTCTACCCATTGGCTTCAGGCCACCAAGTGACTCAGCCCTTCTGTTTTGAACACAATGGACAAAAAAGGGTCATGAGACCTGAGCCCATAGCCAGGACTTGCTGTTTACCAGCTGAGCCCATGTAACTGTATCTATAAAATGTGGTCACTGGTATTTCCCCACAGATGACATGAAAAACTTAACAAGAGCTTAAGGAAAACAGCCTAATACTAAATCTCTAACTTCTTTATGCCATCAGGCAAACAAGTTACTTCACCTGGGAAACTCCATTTGTAACTGTCAGAGTTGACAGTAACTCCTTCTCTGGGGGCTCATATGTTATTCTGTTAATGTCCAACTGAACACCTTGTGTAGTGTTGGGAAACCTCAGCTCCACCTGTGGTAATTTTGAAGCATATTTGATATAATTTTGAAGCATATTTTGATTTTTTTGACATGTTAAGAATGTACAGACACTCTTAAATCTCTCTGCTCTTCTACAGTTTAGACAAACAGCAGGTACAGAGTTACCGCACTTTGAGAAAAGTCAAGGTGAAGGGCACAGTTGAGTCATTTGGATCTGAAGCCCTTCCCAGGAAGCTGCTGACACTGGGGGCACTGACCAGTAGTACGGGCTGCGAGGAAGGTTGTGTGCGGCTTGCTGGGATGGGCTGATGGTTAAGCTCTTAGCTCCCAAGAGGCTGGGCTTATTTGAGTGTATTCTTGCCATCCTGTGACTGTGCAGGACTCAGAATGTCTCAGGTTTAGGTTCTCTACTGCCTACTGACTGCCACATGTCTTAAATGTTTCCTTTAATTAACCTTCTCCTTTTTGATGTCGATTTTCTCACTTGCCAACAGTGCTGCTGCTATTCTCAGAACACAGACTGAAGGGATCAACAGTTCAGGGTTCTCAAGATCTGTACACTTAAGCTTGGAGCACTGCACACAGACGGCCGAGCACACTGACTTGCCCTTCTGCACAAATGCAGAAACCTAAGGACTGAGAATGGACTTGTCAGGCCTTTGGATCCAACCTTCATCAACTGCCTGATGCCTGGGTTTCCTTTTCTAAGCATCTTCTCACATGACTACTGGAGAGTGTGTTAAGAAAGGGAGCAGCCTATTGAAGGATTTCCCTGTTGTGGTAAGGTAAACTTGACAGGGACTAGAGGGCTGACAGAAGTGTGTGGTCTACAACCATTGGAAAGACAGACTCTAAAGAGGCCAGTGAAGGGCGCACACAGCACAGCATGCTCACATGGTGTCCGGTCCGTTTTCCTGGTACTTCGGTATCTTCTGACTTGTCACTGCCTCTCAAGTGCTAAGGGCTTAACTTTGCCCACCTAGCAGCCTTCAGTCAAAGACTGATGGGAATTAAACCACAAGTGCTTGCCTTTGAAGCAGAGTTCTGGCAGTATTTCCTATTGTTGCTCTAAAATACATACATACATACACACATACATACCAAGTACCTTCAATTTGAAGTTGTTCTTATTGGGTTACTATCAAGATGTTGGTGAAGCTGATTTGCTTTGGGGAACTCTTGAGAATAATTTCTTCCTCTGCCTCCTTGGTAGCATCTGGATGCTGTTTGTATCCCTTGTGTGTGTGTGTGTGTGTGTGTGTAATAGGATAGCATGTAACCAAGGCTGCTCTATAACCACTGATCCTCCTGCTCCACCTTCCAAATGCGGAGGCTAAAAGTAGACATCACCATCCTTTTCTTCCCTGGCTCTTTTTCAGTCCCTGTCTTCATCTTTGAAAATATCGGGGTAATACCTCCAACTTTCTCCATGACTCTGACCTGATGTCTCTCTCTTACAAGGCCCTTGAGATTTCTCTGGGTCTTCTTGGATAATCTAAGATAATCTTTCCATCCCAAGATCCTTAACATATATGAATGAAATCTTCCATATAAAGCAACATATTCCCAAGCTTTGGGATTAGAACATGGGCAGAAACCATTTCCAGGGCTACTATCTGGACAATTTATATCATTTTCCAGAATTTCCTCTCAGGGAATGAGGTCTTATCACCTGCAGTAGTGATGTCTCTACAAAGTAACCCAGTGGCCCTCTTCCTCGCCATTCCTTATTTCTCCACTTTCTTGTTAGTGTTTTCTAGACCTCCTGAGTAATCCACTTACACTGGAAGCCTTGTCTCAGGGTCTGTTTCTGAAGAGCCCTTAGTAAGAGCATGATGGGGTGAAAATTAGAGACACAGATCAAGAAATGTGGCCTGGGCCATCACGGAGGGAGGGAGCAGTGGGAAGTAAGGTGGCAATTTGACCTGCACAAGATGATACTGAGTTTCATTTTAGTGGCTGAGACATCAGATCAGCAGGTAGAAATGGTGGTTAGAGGTGTAGGGTGTCTCCCTTAACGCAGAGGTGCTGAGACAGACTGGAAAACATCATTAATGAAACAAATGAAAGATATAAAGGATATGGCAATCATTCAAAGGGCAGGGATCATTTCCACCTCAGGGCCAGCTCTGTAAGTCCCAGAGGATCCTGAAGCGTCTAAAACACTAGCTCAAATTTTCCTTCTTGGAAATCCTTAGTATGCCAGTTTGTACTTTCTGTTTTGCAGACAGGCTCTCTTGCAAGTGTACTCTGTGTTTACACATTAAATCCCATCACTATTATCTGAAGCAAACACTACAATTCCTATTTTGTAGTTGAACTAGGAACTAGAGGAGTTAAACAACTTGCCCAAGATCCCACAGACAAAGGTAGAAGCAGGGTTTAGAACTGACTTGGTTCAACTCCGAGGGTGAAATTTTCACCTTCATATTCTCTTGCTTGGTTCTGATCATGAGAAGAAAGGATGCAAAGTCTCCCGGAAATGAACTATCCACACTTTGGTCTACTTTACCAGATGGTTGCTCAACACACTTTGCAGAGAACTCTCCTTCCTTTCTACTCTCTTTTGACAAACAATGCCAGACAGTGTTTCTTTCTTTTTTTTTTTTTTATGTCTGTTACTGTACCAATACCATGCAGTTTTTAACACTGTTGCTCTATAGTACAGCTTGAGGTCCGGGATACTGATTCCCCCAGAGGTTCTTTTACTCTTGAGAATAGTTTTAGCTATTCTGGGTTTTCTGTTATTCCAGATGAATTTTTGAATTGCTCTTTCTAACTCTATGAAGAATTGAGTTGGGATTTTGATGGGGATTGCATTGAATCTGTGTATTACTTTTGGTAAGATGCTCATTTTTACTATATTAATCCTGCCAATCCATGAGCATGGCAGATTTTTCCATCTTCTGAGGTCTTCTTCAATTTCTTTCTTCAGAGACTTGAAGTTCTTGTCATACAGATCTTTCACTTGTTTGGTTAGAGTCACGCCAAGATACTTAATATGGTTTGTGGCTATCGTGAAGGGTATTATTTCTCTTACTTCTTTCTCAGCCTGCTTATCCTTTGAGTATAGGAAGGCTTCTGACTTGCTTGAGTTGATTTTATATCCGGCCACTTTGCTGAAGTCGTTTATCAGCTGTAGGAGTTCTCTGGTGGAGTTCTTTGGGTCACTTATGTATACTATCATATCGTCTGCAAATAGTGATAGTTTGACTCCTTCCTTTCCAATTTGTATCCCTTTGATCTCTTTTTGTTGTCTAATTGCTCTAGCTAGAACTTCAAGTACTATATTGAAAAGATATGGAGAGAGAGGGCAGCCTTGTCTAGTCCCTGATTTTAGTGGGATTGCTTCAAGTTTCTCTCCATTTAGATTGATGCTGGCTACCGGTTTGCTGTAAATTGCTTTTACTATGTTTAGATATGGGCCTTGAATTCCTGATCTTTCCAAGACCTTTAGCATGAAAGGATGCTGAATTTTGTCAAATGCTTTCTCAGCATCTAATGAGATGACCATGTGGTTTTTTTCTTTGAGATTGTTTATGTAGTGGATTACATTGATGGATTTCCTTATATTGAACCATCCCTGCATCCCTGGGATGAAGCCTACTTGATCGTGGTGAATGATGGTTTTGATGTGTTCTTGGATTCGGTTGGCAAGAATTTTATTGAGTATTTTTACATCGATATTCATAAGAGAGATTGGCCTGAGATTCTCTTTCTTTGTCGGATCTTTGTGTGCTTTTGGTATTAGTGTAATTGTGGCTTCATAGAACGAGTTGGGTAGTGTTCCTTCTGTTTCTATTTTGTGGAACAGTTTGAAGAGTATTGGTGTTAGGTCTTCTCTGAAGGTCTGATAGAATTCTGCACTAAAACCATCTGGATCTGTGCTTTTTTTGGTTGGAAGACTTCCAATGACAACTTCTATTTCTTCAGGGGTTATAGGACGGTTTAGATGGTCTATTTGATCCTGATTTAATTTTGGTATTTGGTATCTGTCAAGGAAATTGTCCATTTCCTCAAGATTTTCTAGTTGTGTTGAATACAGGTTTTTGTAGTAGGATCTGATGGTTTTTTGAATTTCCTCAGTTTCTGTTGTTATCTCTCCCTTTTTGTTTCTGATTTTATTAATTTGGATACTATCTCTGTGCCCTCTGGTTAGTCTGGCTAAGGACTTATCTATCTTGTTGATTTTCTCAAAGAACCAACTCCTTGTTTTGTTGATTCTTTGTATGGTTTTATTTGTTTCTACTTGATTGATTTCAGCCCTGAGTTTGATGATTTCCTGCCTTCTACTCCTCTTTGGTGTATTTGCTTCTTTTTGTTCCAGGGCTTTCAGGTGTGCCATTAAGCTGTTAGTGTATGCTGTCTCCCGTTTCTTTTTGGCGGCACTCAGGGCTATGAATTTTCCTCTTAGCACTGCTTTCATTGTGTCCCATAAATTAGGGTATGTTGTGCCTTCATTTTCATTAACTTTCAAAAAGTCTTTGATTTCTTTCTTTATTTCCACCTTGACCAAGTTATCATTGAGTAGAGCATTGTTCAGCCTCCATGTGTACGTGGGTTTTCTTTTGTTTTTGTTGCCATTGAAGACCACCCTTATTCCATAGTGATCTGATAGGAGGCATGGGATTAGTTCTATCTTCTTATATCTGTTGAGGTCTGATTTGTGACCAATTATATGGTCAATTTTGGAGAAGGTACCATGAGATGCTGAGAAGAAGGTGTATTCTTTAGCTCTAGGATGAAATGTTCTATATATATCTGTTAGTTCCATTTGGTCCAAGGCTTCAATTAGATTCACTGTGTCCCTGTTTAGTTTCTGCTTTCCTGAACGATCCATTTCAGAGAGCGGGGTGTTGAAGTCACCCACTATTATTGTGTGCGGTGCGATGTGTGCTTTGAGTTTTAGTAAAGTTTCTTTTACGAATGAGGGTGCCCTTGCATTTGGAGCATAGATATTCAGAATTGAGAGTTCTTGATGGTGGATTTTTCCCTTGATCAGTATGTAGTGTCCTTCTGTGTCTTTTTTGATGACTTTAGGTTGAAAATCAATTTTATCTGATATTAGGATGGCTACTCCACCTCGTTTCTTGGGGCCATTTGCTTGTAAAATTGTTTTCCAGCCTTTTACTCTGAGGTAGTGTTTGTCTTTGACACTGAGGTGCGTTTCCTGCATGCAGCAAAATGCTGGGTCCTGTTTACGTATCCAGTCTGCTAGTCTATGTCTTTTAATTGGGGAATCGAGACCATTGATATTAAGAGAGATTAAGGCATAGTGATTATTGCCATCTGCCATTCTTGACGCTATCTTTATGTTTGAGTGGTTATCTACTTTTGGGTTTGATTCAAGAAGGTTATTATCTCATTTTTTCCAGGGTGTTGTTTCTCTCCCTGTATTGGAGGTTTCCACCTATTATCCGTTGCAGGGCTGGATTTGTGGAAAGATATTGTGAAAATTTGGTTTTATCATGGAATATCTTGGTCTCTCCATCTATGGTGATTGAGAGTTTTGCTGGGTATAGTAGTCTAGGCTGGCATTTGTGCTCTCTTAGTGTCTGCATGAGATCTGCCCAGGATCTTCTGGCTTTCATAGTCTCTGGTGAGAAGTCTGATGTGATTCGGATAGGTCTTCCTTTGTATGTTACTTGGCCCTTTTCTCTTAATGCTTTTAGTATTCTTTCTTTGTTTAGAACATTCGGTGTTTTGATTATTATGTGACGGGAGGTATTTCTGTTCTGGTCCAGTCTGTTTGGAGTTCTGTAGGCTTCTTGTACGTTCATCGGCATCTCTCTCTTTAAGTTAGGGAAGTTTTCCTCCATAATTTTGTTGAAGATGTTTACTGGCCCTTTAAGTTGCAAATCTTCACTCTCATCTATACCTATAATCCTTAGGTTTGGTCTTCTCATTGTGTCCTGGATTTCCTGGATGTTTTGGGTAACACGTTTTTTGCATTTCGCATTTTCTTTGACTGTTGAGTCGATGCTTTCTATGGAATCTTCAGCACCTGAGATTCTTTCTTCCATCTCTTGTATTCTATTGTTGATGTTTGCATCTATGACTCCTGATTTCTTCCCAAGGTTTTCTATCTCCAAAGTTGTCTCCCTTTGTGATTTCTTAGTTGTTTCTACTTCCTTTTTTAGTTCCTGGATGGATTTGCTGAGATCCTTCACTTGTTTGTTTGTATTTTCCTGTATTTCTTTAAGGTATTTTTGCATTGCCTCTTTCAGGATTTCTTCCTGATGACCCACGTTCTCCTGCATTTCTCTGAGTGATTTTTGTGTTTCCTCCTCATGGGAATCCATCTGTTGATCCATTGTCTCCTGCATTTCTTTAAGCAGTTCTCGTGTTTCCTTTGTAAGGGCATCTAACCTTAGATTCATTTCTTTAAGCAATTTTTGTGTTGCCTTCTTATGGGCATCCGTCTGTTGACCCATATTCTTCTGCATTTCTTTATGCCAATTTTGTGATTCTTTTGTGAGTGCATCTACCCGTTGATTCATCTCGTTAAGCAATTTTTGTGTTGTCTCCTTGTGCACCTCCATCTTTTGATCCATGTTCTCCCGCATTTCTCTAAGCGATTTTTGTGTTTCCTTTGTAAGGGCTTCTAACCGTTGATTCATGGTCTCCTGTAACTCTTTATGAGATTTATTTGTGTCCTTCTTGTGATCCTCTAATAGCATCATGAGAAGTGATTTTAAATCCAGATCTTGTCTTTCGGGTGTGGTGGGGTATCCAGGATTTGCTGCTGTTGGCGAGTTGGGTTCGGATGGTCCCACATTACTTTGATTTCTGTTAGTAACATTCCTACGTTTGCCTTTTGCCATCTGGATACCTCTGATGTTAGTTGGTCCTGCTGCCACTGGCTGTTGGTTGGACCTCCTGTGAGCCTGCAAAGCTATTTCTGCCCCCCCTGGATTGCCAGGATTCCCCTGGCACCGATTTCTGGGGCCTGCCTGCTCCTGAGTGACTTTGGAGCCCTAATGTGCCTTGCCCCAAGTGATCTTATATTGGGGAGGCCTTTCACATCTAAAGGCTCAGCCTAGTGGATTCCTGGAGCAGAGGTCGCCAAAGGGAGGCTGGTAGGCTCCTGCCCTGTGCAGGGGTGTGTGATCTCTCCTAGCGGGGAGGGGGCGTCCCTCTGCCAGGCAGAAGTCCCACAGCAGAGCTAGCACGCTGGTTACTGCAGATCTGCCCAGCACTTGGGAGCTGCACACACACAAGCCGCCCGAGACCCAAGCGATATTAAGCCTGTCTGTCTCAGAACCTGGCTGTCCCAACTTCCCAGTCACTGGAGCAAAGATGGCGGAGTGCACTCTGCACGCTCTCCGGGGCGCCGCTCACCCTGCAGACTCGATGGCCTGCAGATCTGGCACCCAGACGACCACAGCGCTGACCCGTTCTCGGGCACAGACGGAAGCCCCAACAGGCCGTGTCCCAAGTGATGTTATATTGGGGATAAAGCCTGGGTACCTGTTTCTTCAGTGCAGTCTGCGGGAACAGAGGTCGCGGAAGGAAAGCTGGTAGGCTCCCGCCCAGCGCGGGGTCCCTCTGTCAGGCAGAAGTCCCACAGTAGAGCTGGCGTGCTGGTTACTGCAGATCAGCCCCGCACTTGGGAGCCGCATACACACAAGCCGCCCGAGACCCAAGCGATATTATGCCTATCTGTCTCAGAACCTGGCTGTCCCAACTTCCCAGTCACTGGAGCAAAGATCGTTTCTATTTTTCTTATTTGATTGCATTGGTTATACTACAGAAGTCATGTCAGCTGGTGAGGTGGGAGCGGACACCTCTGTCTAATCCCAAACCTTGTGGAAAAATTGAGGTAGACTCTCATCATTTGAGGTGATGTCAGCTAGAGAGTTTTTCAGATACCCCAGACAGTGTTTCAATCCCACTTAATTAAACTCATTCTCTCAACTCAATCTAACATATGATTTAATCCCCCTTTGGCAGAACTCAAATCTGGAAGCCCTGAGTCAAGTCAACTAATATCTTCAGATAAGCAAGGTTAAGTGGAATGTTCCAGAAACCTATGCTGGATAAAAATCAATGGTGAATTCTCTAGTTAGTAGAGTATGTATCTTTTATTTCTTATTCTACCTATAAATACCCACATGGCATTAAGTCTAATTCCATAATCTCTCTTACCTGATTTTCCCTTGCATCTATTCTTTAATAGTTTCCATACACATATAATGTGTTTGATCTTGTTTTTATTGGATATTTTATTTATTTACTTTTCAAATGTTATCCTCTTTCTTGATCCCCCCTCAGAAACCCCCTATCCCATCCTCCTCCTCCTGCTTCTATGAAGGTGTGCCTCCACCCACCCACCCACCCACTCCTACCTCCCCACCCTCTCATTCCCCTACACTGGGGCATCAAGCCTTCATGGGACTAAGGGCCTCTTTTTCCACTGATGCCCAACAAGGTCATCCTCTGCAACATATACGGCTGGAACCATGGGTCCCTCCACGTGTACTCCTTGGTTGGTGGTTTAAACCCTGGGAGCTCTGGTTGGTTGATATTGTATTTGATCTTATTCACCCACGCTACCCTTTCTCATCTCACCCTCATTGAACCAATTTCTTCCCAATATCTTATTTCGGTTCTTCATACAGAGAAGAATTAATAAAAACTGCTCATCCTTGAGAGATTTTGTAAGGTTAAAAGAAAACTATGTGAGTTTGCTTTAAGTTCTAATACAATAGTTGTAATCATGGTGACTCATAGCCTAATAAGCTTGTTTTTCTAATAATAGGCTCGTTTTTCTAATGAATGAAGATTTGAGTCAAATTCTTCCTAGTAAATGGTGTTCCTTAAAACTTGGTTGTTTTAGGTAATGAGAACTTTATATTGCTGTGTAGTAATCTGTTCATTTTCTCCTAAGTGGAACCAGTATACATTGCATTGTCTACCCCAGTTAATTTAATAAACCCATTTACTACATTTATATCTAACTTCTTTATCAGAAACAGCTATTTTCTCCCTGCTTGTTGGATACTTCTGAGAGGTAAACAGTGGCAAGTGTGATGGTTTTCAATGTCAACATGACACAAAGTAGACTCGTTTGGGAAGGAAGCATAAATGAAGGACTGTCTAGATTAGGTTTGACTGTGGGCATGCCTGTGGCAGACTATCTTGGTTATTGTAAGTGAGGCAGGAAGACTCATCCACTGTGGAGTGCACTGCTCCCCGGACAGGAGATTCTGACCTGTATAGAGTGGGCAGAGCAAGCTGAGCACAAGCATGTGGGCATTAATTCATTGCTTTCTGCTCTTGACTCTTGGTGGGAAGTGACTAAAGACTCCTACTACCTTGAATTCTTCACAATGATGGCTGTAACCTGGGACTGTGAGCCAAGTAAACGCCCCCCTCCCCAAATTTTTCTTGTCAGGGTATTGTATCACAGCAACAGGAAAGAAAGGTAAAACAAATAACCATGTTAAATTATAGAACACTTGTCTGTTTGGTCTATTTTCCACACAGGTAATTTTTAGTGAGATTCTATTATGTCCAAGGCAGGGAATGACAGAACTGGTCAGCTAGCAGTCTATGTCATAGTAGCTAAGATAACAACAGATGTCTGCAGGTTGCTCACTTATAGGTAGGTGCTTTTCACACTCTAGTCATTTTTACCATTAGCAAGAGAGTTTGCTATATCTTTTGTAATTTAAATGCTTTCTAACTTATAGAGACTTTTGTGTTAAATTGCGTTTTTTTTAAACCTAAGTAAATTTATTTAAAGTGTAAACTTTGGGACTGGGGAGATGGAGCGGTCATTCAAAGCACTTACTGTAGCTCTACCAGAGGACCAGAATTTTGATGTCACCCACCCATATTAAGAGGATTGCAAAGATTTGTAACTCTAGCTTCAAAGGATTTGATTCCTCTTCTGGTCTCCATCAGCACCTGTGCGTACACACACACACACACACACACACACACACACACAAATAAAATAAATCTTTTAAAAACTAAACTCTAACTTGCTACTATAACCCAACCCCAGTGTTTCTTTTGTCATAACTAGGAAGTAAATAAATATACTGATTTATTCAGTCCACAAATATTCATATGCTTAATGTCATCTTGTGCATGAGGAGTAGAGCTGGGAGGAGTTAGGGAAAGAAGTGGGGAATGAATATGATCAGAATACACTGAATGAAACTCTCAATGATTTAAATGCTATGCTTGCATGCAATAAGGGCACATGCTCCACTATGTTCATAGCAGCCTTATTTATAATAGCCAGAAGCTGGAAAGAACCCAGATGTCCCTCAACGGAGGAATGGATTCAGAAGATGTGGTATATCTACACAATGGAATACTACTCTGCAATTAAAAACAATGAATTCACGAAATTCCTAGGCAAATGGTCAGAACTTGAAAATAGCATCCTTAGTGAGGTAACCCAATCACAAAAGAACACACATGGTATGCAGTCACTGATAAGGGGATATTAACCCAGAATCTCGGAATACCCTAGACACAATTCGCATATCAATAGATTTCTAAGAAGATGGAAGGAGAGATCCCTGGTCCTGGAAAGACTGGATGTAGGGGAATGCCAGGACAGAGAAACGAGAGGGGGTTGAATGGAGAAAAGAGGGAGGGAAGGGGGCTTATGGGACTTTTGGGGAGGGAGGAAATGGGAAAGGGGAAATGATTTGGAATGTAAATAAAAAAAAACTTAGAAAATAAAAAAAAGCATGGTATTGTGAAACATACATATACCCATTTCACTTATCTATTTTAATAAAAATATCAATTTTTAAATAAATACAAATTCTAAAACATCTTCTCTTGGAGATTGCATATATGGAGAGGGAGGAGACACCAATATATCAGTCAGAACAGAGAGACAAGCTATAGTGTGAGATGTTCTAGCAAAGCATGTAGTGAGGGGACATGTTAAAACAGACTGTGTTCTTGATTCATATGAACGCTCAAGTGACACAGAAGTCTTGATGTCCCTCCTTTATGGATGATGAGACCAGGGCTCTTGCAGCTCGAATGAGTCTCCACCATTCTAAGGTGGTGCGGGGCCGAATGGAGACTCAACTGCAAGCTCTTCCCACCACACCCAGTCCATTGCTTAGAAGGAGGGGCCAGAGGTACCAGAGGATGGAGTCAAGTGCTGAAGATCCCCCTCAATTGCTTATAGTAAGGTCAAGGAAGTGAGAAGCCCCGAGTGATGTGTCTAAATGGCATGAAGAGAAAGGAGGTGCGATGACTCAGGGAGTAAAGGAGAGTATCTGGCAAGTGAGCTTACAGCACCTTGGGTTGTTAGGAATGACTTCGGGAGTGTGGAAGTGAGATTACAACTGCACGGTGAAGGTGGACAGAATCAGGTAACTCAAAGGAGAGAGAAAAAGCATTTCAAGTAACATCATGACGACATGTAACAACAACAACAACAACAACAACAAAAACTTTTAAGAAATTTAGCCTTGGGTCACTGCAGACTGGGGAAGATGCAGGCTTGTTAGAAATTGCTGTGGCCACTTTGACAGGCTCATGTGCTTCCCAGTGGCATTAGTTACTGCTCTAGCTTCTTTAAAAATGAATTAGTTTCTTTAAGTAGGTATAGCATCCAGCTGACAGTGTTTGTGCTTTAGGAGAATGCTGAGGGATGTGTGTGCTCATGTTTAAAAAGAAGCCCTGCATCTTTACTGGGAAGTCATAAATCACCCTAATGTTTGGCAACATAACTATGTTGACATTGAGATTCTGTGCAGTGCTCATAAAACATGTCAGGCTCTGCTGCTGAAATGTGGTCTTTGGACCATTCTTTGCCTTTACCTGGAGCTTGTTACAATGCAGTTTCCAGGGCAGGAGGTCTGAGGGGCCTTGGAGATGCTGCCTCTGCAGTTAAGTTCCCCAGTGACTCTCACTGCACTGAAGTGTGAGTCAGGGGATTGAGACTCAGAAAGACATCAGTAATGGTAAGAAACAGGCTGTCTTCACATGAAGAAAGACAAGGGTTTAAAGTGTATAAATTCAGATGACAGAGAGACAACATAAAACAGACAGAGGAGAATATAAACCCAAATAATGGTAGAGTATAAGAAATGATTTATACTTTCTTTGCTGATTTGTGCTTTCAATTACTAACTTGCCTTAAAATAATCAAAGTGGGCCTAGAGGGATGGTTCATTGGTTCAGAATAGTTGGTACTCTGGAACTGGACCCAGGTTCAATTTCTAGCACCCATGTATAGCACCTCATAACCACTAGAAGATCCAAATCCTCTTGTGGCCTTCAACAGGCACTGCATGCCGTGTGTGTGCGCATGTGTGTGCGTGCATGCGTGGATAAGAGAGAGAGAGAGAGAGAGAGAGAGAGAGAGAGAGAGAGAGAGAGAGAGAGAGAGAGAGAGAGAGAGAGAGAGAGAGAGAGATTGTGCATGTCTATCCACTAGTCAATCTTTCTTTTTCTCTTTCAACAAGGCCACAAAGATATAGGAATAGACCTTTTCAAAACCGCCAGCTGAGAAAATACTTTTATGATGAACCAGATCCGTTTCCTGAACAATTATTTTCAGTGGCTTTATTTTAAGCTCTGGCTGGGACTATCCCAGCAGTGTCCCTCTAGTTCAAAGAGGCCCCAGCTGCTTTTGAAAAGAGTCTTCACCTGCATGCTCACTTGGAAAATTCCCCTTATATGCTGCACTCCTTTCCTGCAGTGCTCCCTCAATTTGGTGATTCCCTTTCCAACACATAGTAACAGGCATGTGATTCAAAATCCCAGTTTCAACAGATTCTAGCTGTTGGGGTGTTCAGGGAATTAAAGAATCCACACTTCTTCAAATGGGGGAGTGAGGTGTACTGAAGTCAAGAGTGTTAAGTGAAAGAATTAATACTGAGCATAAAGGAGATTTAAAAGTTGACTGATTCATTCAGTAATTTCCTCTTTAACAACTCTGTACCATGTATTCAGGTAGAGGAAATAAATGATGTCAGCCTATCTGGGATATTTTAAGGTTACAAGTGTTACCATAATGAGAAAGGCCAGGCAGTAGAGAGGGTCTGTAGTGACAGATTTTCATGAAAATATCTCTTGACTCCAAATGACTGAACTTTTGCTGGCCTTGGCAGCCAAGTTAATAAAAGGCTGATCTCTTAAAATTATGTACGTAGCTTGCTTCCATTCTGCATACTCACCCTATTTAGCCTGCCTATGAGAGAAAAATGTCATCAACTTTACTGAGCCTTAGATTTCCCATAATACCAGCTTTTGTAACCCAAGCTAAATGCATGACTTTAATCTTCAATTATATACTTTTCTATGCCTGTCTAAGAATGTGTATTGTAATCATTTGCTGAAAACAGCTAACCAACTGAAGGCAACCTTAAAACAACAAATATTCACCACAAATGTTAGAAGCAACATGGATATAGGGTAATAGTTAGTATCTGCTTGCACTTTTGAGTGCTGGGTCAGTTGGGACTAGTAAAGTTACTTCTCTTGCAAAACTCTGTTGAAGATTTCTGCAAAGAGCCCCTCGTTCTGAAGGGGACATGAAATTGATAGCTTCTGGAGAGGAAATATCAGTTTTCTCTAATGGAGTGATTCACACAGTGAGAGGCAGACTTCATTCATACTCAAGAATAGTCAGTTAGCTAACACAAAACAGAATCTCATGTCTATTTGTTTGCTTGTTTTATGTATTTTTTGGTTTGGTAGTGTTTTTTGGTTGTTGTTTTAGAGAAAGATAGAAAGAAACAAGTTGCATGGGTAGGAGGGGAAGTATCTGGGAGGAGAAATATGATTAAAATATACTGTATTTAAAAATAGTAAATAATCCCTTATGTGTTTCCCATACCATATTTTTCTGTGCTGTTTAATAGAGAGCAAAGCCCTTTTGTTAGGGTCAGACAGATGACAGGAAGAGAAGCAGAGAATTCTAATTTGGGTTTGCTCTTGTTCAAACTAATACAAGAGGAAGTTGCTTCATTGTCATTCCTTGATGAGCTATTGACAAACACTAGGAGGACCGGTGTCACTGTGTAGGCAGGGTTGGTAATGGAGTCTTCCTGAGAAAGTGATATCTGCGCATTTGAGGGAAAGACATTTGAGGTCTTAAATAGAAGGACAAGGTCACATGTTCAGATAAACCTTTAGCTCAACAGAGCTTGGTTATATGGGGACCTCGTTGGTCATGAGGGAGAGTTTAACTTTACCCAAAGGGCAGCAGGAAAGGTCAAGGTCAAACATGATCAATATGAGGGCTTAGGAAGGTTGCTCTGACTGCATGACTGGAGTCAAGATTGGAGAATGTGGATCAGAGGCTGTGGACTGTAGGGTGGCTTTGAGGCTGCTGTAAGATTGCAGGGGAGAGCTGATCCATCCTCAAGTAAGTCAGTGGATACAGACAACTGCTCATGGATTGAGACCAGCGTTGGACTGGAAGAGACTGTGTGATGGAATAGGTACCAAGAAAGCACTTAACACATTCTTAGTTAAAAATAACTAAAGATAAAATCCTTTAAACAAAAGCTCTTTGGGATCTTACTTTCCTCTTTCTCAAGATCTATTAACCACTTCAGGCCAAGGGAATTGGTTCAATAGTGGTATTGAAAAAGACCTTCTTCTTCTTGGCATTTCTCAAAGTAAGGTCTGGGGATTTTTTTCCCACTAAAGATCAAAACTATGTTTATAACACTAAGGTATTATATTTGTCCCATTGTAGCTGTAACCAAACAGGACCTAAACCAGTGAAAAAAAAATGGACCTGTATTAAATGTGCAGATTTTTTAATACAATATAGCAAATATACAATTTATATCATGTTGGTTATTGTAAGTAATGTATAGATAATTTAAGGTATATAGAGGAACAGTGTAGGTTATACTCAAATCCCATATTGTATAAGGGACTTGATTCTTGGCATTAAAACTCTCTCATCAGATACCAAAGAACAACTACATTTTCCTGTTTGGTTCTATTCTATCAGGAGCACACAGAGTTTCTCAGAGGCTGTATAATATGTGATGATGTCATTGTTCTGATGGCTGATGCTTTGTGTTAAGCTCCAAATGTCCCTGGTCTTAAATTGGAATATGGTAAATACAGAAAGATAAAATCCTATAAACAAAAGCTCTTTGGGATCCTCAGTGACATTTAAGGTGTTCTAGGGATGAAAACCGTCCTAAAGAAAACCATGTAAAGGCCAGCTGTTACCAAGAGTGTGGAAAATTCAGAGAGGGCAAACAGTGCTGATGGAAGAAGTGGATTTCTAACTTCTCTGTCGTCTCTTCAAACCAGAGCCACTGCCTGCGCAGCACAAGGAAAATGCCTGAAAGTGGAAGTAAGAAATCTGTATCTGCAACTCAGAGGGTTCTTTGTTCATTGAACAAAATAAGAGAACAGAGCAAGTGAGTAATACTCAGAGATCAGAACAGGCTTCGATGTGTGGGCAGGAAAGCAGGAGGATGTGGGCAGGTGGGAAAAGAACACAGCGTTGAGAAGCGATGCAGAGGACTCGGAGAACCAGAAGCCTGAACCCAGGTGACCGCCCAGAGGGATGCTAGCATAAGCATATCCCAGCAGTCATTCATATACTATGCACGGAGGCCAAGAGAAAGTATAGCAGGCTGCTCTGTGCCCTGAACAATCCTGGGGTGTCCACTCTTCCCAGAAGCCACGGGGATTTTCAACTGGAAAAGCCCGAGGGAGGTCAGAAGAAAGGCAAATGGATATCCGGGAAATGACCCAGGATACTGAGGGCAGGGTGGGGTCAAGCTGTAAGACTAGGATTCCATGGGCTGGTAGGAATGAGTTTTGTATTTTATTTGACTTCAAAAATGTAAATTCAAAGATCCATAAGAGAAGGAACTACCTTACTGGTGAAGGTGTTTCTATTGGTTCAGTGGAGCAATCTTCCTAAATCCTTGGAGAGCCAAGTTCCCTCATAAAGGCAAGATGGAAGTGAAGTCACTCTTTATGCAGGTGGTTGTGTAAAATCCCTGTTTCTCATAAAATCCTGGGGTCAGCTACCCAGAACTCCTAGCAAACCCAGCATGGTCTCTGAGGAGAGATGTGTAGCAGGATCTTAAGAGAGAAGCAGGATTGGAGAGAGAAGAGATGGAGGCCGTGAGTGTTACCACAGGACTTGGTTCTGACCTGTCTTTCAAATCTGTTTTCCGCTGTACATCTGTTTGTTACCAGGCTCGTTACACAGGCCTTCTTAGTCTTCCTTGAACATTCAATCCAGTTTCTGTCTCAGTGCATGGTTCTGTGTTCACTGTCTTCTTAGTTTAGAATGTTCTTTCCCAGTCCCTGATGTTTAGACTGGATGATTCTTTGTCCTGTGCATTTTAAGATGTTTAAGGCGTGGAGACATGGTTTTGTGTGTAAAAACACTTGCTCTGCAAGCATGAGCACCTGAGTTGGAATCCCTAGCACCCATGTAAACGCTGAACATCCAGTCCAAGCATCAGTCATTCCTATGGGGAGATGAGGGATTGAAACCAGAGTCTCCAGAAACCCGTGGGTCACTCAGTCCGTGTATGCCAATACACTGTGGAAAAGCAGCAAAGAGATTGTGGTTCATACAAAGTGGAAGATGAGGACGGAAGCTTGAAGTTATCCTCTGAACACCACAGTGTGCCAGATCACAAGCACTTCACATACGCACACACACACACACACACACACACACACACACACGAACACACGCACGCAAAGATGTTTAACATCGTTCCTGGCCCCTGTATAACAAAGGTCAGCAGCAACCCCATCCTTGGCTGTGACAGTTAAAACATTCCAGATGCCAAATGTCCCTTGAGAGACAAAGTCACCCCTGGCTAGGAATCACTGCCCTAGTTATCTGCTTGATTCACTCTGCCACTTAATTTAGGTCTGCACTCAAATTTCACCTCTAGGGAAACTTTCTCAAAACCCAGTCTGGAAACAGAAGCCCAAGCTCCATCTGCCCCCCCCTTTCCCATCATATTTTCTTTCTATTATTTATCACAACCTAATGTTACATTAGATATTCTGCTGTGTATGCTTTTGTTGTATCTAAGGCTGTACCCCTAACACCTAGTACTCAGATAACATGGATGATGATGTTTTGGTGAATAAGGTACTAGAACTATTTCAAGACTCCAAAGATGGATGGGAAGTTCTCTTGGGGGGAATGGGAATTTGCCATAATCGAAGAAAGGCTTCAATTTAACTTGTTAAAAACTGCAGTGGTCATTGTTTACATGATGATAAGGCTCTAGGGATGTTCCAATGAGAGGCATGTTTTTTTACCCATCCTCTCAAAAATGGTTCTTTGAAAGCAGAAACAAGTTATTGTTAAGCACTTCTGTGAGCTCAGAATACCCAAAATACAATTCACAGACCACATGAAGCTCAAGAAGAAGGAAGACCAAAGTGTGAATACTTCGGTCCTTCTTAGAAGTGGGATCAAAATACCAATGGGAGGAGATACAGAGACAAAGTGTGGGGCAGAGACTGAAGTAAAGGTCATTTAGCGATTGCCCCACCTGGGGATCCATCCCATATACAGTTACCAAACCCAGACACTATTGTGGATGCCAACAAGTGCTAGCTGACAGGAGCTGATATAGCTGTCTCCTGAGAGGCTCTGCTGGTGCCTGACAAATACAGAAGTTGATGCTCACAGCCAACCAATGGATTGAGCACAGGGTCCCCAAAAAAGGAGCTAGAGAAAGGACCCAAGGAGCTGTAGGGGTTTGCAGCACCATAGGAGGAACAACAAGATGAACCACCCAGTACCCCCAGAGCTCCCAGGGACTAAACCACTAACCAAAGAGTACACATGGAGGGACTCACAGCTCCAGCTACATATGTAGCAGAGGATGGCCTTTTTAGACATCAATGAGAGAAGAGGCCATCGATCCTGTGAATGTTTGATGCCCCAGTGTAGGAGAATGCCAGGTCAGGAAAGTGGGAGTGGGTGGGTTGGTGAGCAGGGGGAGGGGGGATGGGATAGGGGGTTTTCAGAGGGGAAATGAGGAAAGGGGATAACATTTGAAATGTAAATAAAGAAAATATCTAATAAAAAAAGAGAAGAGTTTTGCATTTGAAATTTAAAACTGCAGTCATTTCCCGACATCAAAAGGCAGGGTTCTCAACCAGTATTTACACCGATGTTTGCTTACCACAGAGCAAAGAATCACGCTGATAATTAGTAATGTATCTGATGAAAGGCTGGCATCTTATCCTTCTAAGTCGTAAGTGTACTTCTCTGAGTTTTATGTAGCATCGCCATGCAGTCCCAGAATGTGGCTGTCTTCTTGAATTCCTTAAACCATGCTGGCCTTATTTCTAAGATGCTAACTTTTTCTGGAAGGAACTTCAAGTGCCAAAGAGGAATCATAAGGGCCAAGTAAGCTTTACATTTGGGAGACACTAAGGGCAGCTCTCCCCCGACTGCTGGCAGATCTTACAAACAGTCAGAATATCCATCCTCCTAAGACTTGGGTTTAGTTAGCTATTAAAAGACATTTTATTGCAATGCAGCTCCCAAGAACCTCCAGGGAATGAGGGCTTCCCAATACATTAAACATACCTTCTTAAAATTAAGTAATTCCTTGAGTGCATTCTCCAGATGTAAGTGGATGGAAATGTTTTGGTAACACTTTTTAAAGACAATAATAGAAACCTAGTGTGTGTGTGTGTGTGTGTGTGTGTGTGTTTAAGTGCACTAGTGACATATGCTCAGCCTTCAGCAAAAGTTTATATCAGCACAACCAAAGGTGGGTGTAGGGCTCAGAATTTGGGACCCTGAGTGGCCCTAAAGCTTGCTTTCTCCAGCAAGAGCTTGTGCAAGATATTCAGAAGCACAAAGGTGATGCAACAGTCTGCTTTAAAGAACTGACAGTCTAGTCAAAAGTGACAGGATCCCTTCCCTTCTGGGGTTATCTTGATTTAAAATACATCAGCCTCTTCTTTATTCTTTTTAGTCTTGTCTGTGGCTTTCACTGTTGGTCCTCCTGGGGGTTCACTGTTCATCTGTTTCCAGTCAGTGTTTGAGTGGAGGAAATATTCACCATTACTCAATTTTTCCAATAAATTTATTGTGTATATCTAAGGCATATAACATGATTATATATATATATATACACACACATACATACATACATACATACATACATACACACACACATATATATGTTCATTATATATATACTCACACATCAAATAAAATGCTTTTTGATAATGGAACAAGTTAACATGTGCTATCTTGCATAATTACTTTTATTCCTGTGGCAACAGCACCTAGACTCTACTACACTACTTTTTAAAAATTGAATTAGGTTTATCTATTTTATCTTATGTGCATGAGTGTCTTGCACGCATGTGGTATGCCTGGTGTCCTCAGCGTTCAGAGACATCAGATCGCCTGGAACTGGAGTTATGTATGGATAGCTGTGAGACACCATGTTGGTGTAAGGAAGTAAGCCTGGGTCCTCTACAAGAGTAAAAAGTGCTCTTATCCCCTGAACCACCTCTCCAGCTCCCGATCTACGATTTTTTTTTCCTTTTGGAGATAGGCTAAGATGGTTAGTTGCTAACTGACTTGACAGAATCCAGAATGACAGGGGAGGTGTGCCTGTGAGGGGTTATTTTAAGTATGTTAAATGATGTGGGAAGGTCTACCCACTGTGGGTGGCTCCATTCCTTAGCAGGGATCTTGGACTGCACAGATGGAGAGAGGAAGCTGGGCAACGGTGTGCATTCATCTTTCTCTGCTTCTGGACTGGATGCGAGCAGCGATTTCAGCCTTGACTTCCCTAACACAATGGACTGTAGCCTTGTACCATGAGCCAGAAGAACCCCCCCCCTTCCTTTAGGTTGCTTTTGACAGGGTTTGTTGTTGTTGTTGCTGTTTGTGTTTTTTTTCATAGTAACAAGAGGAAAAAAAAAAGACAAAGACATAGTGTGTCTCACTGTAGCCTAGGCTGAATTCTGCTTTGTATTGAGACAGGATAAACAATGGTTGGTTATAGGAAAGGCAGGGAGGGTGAAAAGAGCAGTAGGTGCAAGGACACAAAACAGCCTAAGCTTTTATGTGTAAAGAGATGTGGAAAACCCAGCTCTAAGGTGCCTGAGACCCTCTATTCAGTTCCACCTTTACAACCACCAGTACATTATCATCATCAGAAAATGAAGACTTCTTGATATTTGGTGCCTGTCTTAGTTAGGGTTTCTATTGCTGTGAAGAGACCATGACCACAGCAACTCTTATAAAGGAAAACATTTAATTGAGCTGGCTTACAGTTCAGAGGTTCAGTCCATTATCATCATGGTGGGAAGCATGGGGTATGCAGGCAAACACAGTGCTGGAGAAGGAGCTGAGAGTTCTACATCTTGATCTTCAGGAAGCATCAGGAGATTGTGTACCACACTGGATGCAGCTTGAGCATATATGACCTCAAAACCTGACTCCACAGTGACGCACTTCCTTAAACAAGGCCACGCCCCCTAAGAGCACCACACCCTGTGGGCCAAGTAATCAAACACATGAGTCTGTGGGAGCTATTCCTATTCAAATGACCATAGCAGTAGTCTGTAGGATTCTGAAGTTCAAATCTAGTTTTCAACAGAATTCTGAATATGTAAGAAGTGACCTTTGATGGAGAATGAGCTGAGTATTTTAGAGACACATCCAATTCCCCTTGTGTTTTGCTCTTAGGTGATGCACTGATGGGCAGGAAGATGATTAAAGCGAGTAGCCCTTCCTGTCAAGGTTAGCACTGTAATTGCATAGCTGGACTCCACTTTAGAAGGCACCTAGCAGAAAATACATATTACCCAACCAGAGAGAAATGTGTTTATTGTTAAAAGGCTGCTGTCAAAATGTTTGCTTTGAAGAGCAGTAAGAACACTGTAGCAATTTTAAAAAGCCTATTTGTGTGATTATGTTTTTAGAATTCTAGCAGGAAGAACCCACACAAACACATTGCATTTGAAGGTTCAATTGTTTAACAATATGGTTATGCTGAGTGGCTCAGCATCATACTTGAGATTCTGGACTTATTATTATTATTATTTTAATTGCTCAGGAGATCTACTCTCGTTTTTCTATGACTAAGAACCCCAAAGCCTCTTGCAGTGACCACATCATATTATATCTTTTCCATACAAGGATCATTAAAGGTTTAGCTTCTCAGTGACTTAACTAAATGAAAGTCCCAAGAGAATGCATGTGTTTTGTAAGCTCTACTGCGATTGGGTAGTGTGAAGATAAAGTGTGAATTGGGTATCCACTGAATAAAGCTTGGGATATCTCACATGGTTATAACATCACTGTGTCACTTGGATAGCACCGAGGCCCTTGCTACCAATCAGGTTTTGTCATTATGTTAAGGATACAGCAAGACTAGACCCAGAGGTGAAACTCATGTATGTCTAAATACTTGGATCCACAGTATCCAGAGTGGGAATGCCTTTCTATCTGTTCATTAAAAGAAAGAGATCAAGAATTTGAGATAGGGCAAGGGGGTTTATGGGAGGGGTTGCAGTGAGGAAAGGGGCAAATGATCTAGTTATATTTTAATTTCAAAAATAAAAAAATATTTTTAAAAAGGGTGACCCATTTTCTCTTCTCTTCAACTTTGGGACCTCTGGAGTATGATGTCAACTTATTTCCCCCATGACTCTTTCTGAATTTATACTGGCGTTTTGCCTTTTGAAATTTTAGAGCTGGTCTGAGAAAGTGGGACACATTTCTCTTGACATATTTCAAGATATATGAAAAGGAAAGACCCATCTGCAATAAGCTGTTAACTGAATATTGGCAGAAAGCAATCAAGTCCTCCGTAGAGTGGATCTTACCCAACTCTCTTCCACCCACATTTCACATAACACCCCAAATGTGAAGGCTCGTGATGAATCTTCCTTCCGGACATGAAGAACTAAGGATTGATTGATGGAACATTCAGGTGCATAGCTTGCTGGCCTTATGTTTGCAGTTACAAGACACTCCCTGCTGTGGTTTCTGGCACTGTGCTTTGAGATGCAGGGACTTTCTATTGCTCAGTGCAACTTACCGCAACATTCTCATGACCAAGTTAGTGGGTGAGGAAGTGCGGCTAACCTTTTAAGACCTTTTGGACAATACCTACCCCATTCTAGTTACTTTAGCATTGGTGTGACTCACATCTGAACTGTCATGTTATCATTTGTTCTATGGGTTTTTAAGGCATTTTATTTATTTACTTTATTCAGGGGTGGAGGGCATATGTCAAAGCATGTGTGTGATTAGACAGTAACTTTCAGGAGTTGCTCCTCTCTACTAGGTGGGTTCTGGGAACAGAATTCAGTTCACTAGGCTTGGCAGCAAGGACCCTTGGCCATGTCACTGGCTTTCAGGTGAGTTTTTTACATGGTTCTCAGATAAGAAGTGTTTAACTTTTGATTATCTTTTTAAACAAATTTTATTTCATTATGGTCAGGATATTATTACATTATTTATTATGGTCAGGTAGTTTGTGTAAATTCTACTCTTTTTTTTTGTTTGTTGTTTGTTTGTTTGGTTTTTTGTTTGTTGGTTGGTTTTTGCGATGACCTAATAAGAAGGTTCTAGAAACTATACAGCTAATTTTGGCTTGTAAGATAAAGAGGAATTTTTACCTTTGAGATGGTGAATCATTGTCACATCTGTCTGGTTGGTCATTAAGGGATATCTTTAAAGTCACTGTGTTTTGCATATGTATCTGCCTCAGACCAGGACATATATTTAAGGCCATCTCACTACTATTTGATGTCTATTCTGCCTCAGATCATCTTGCTTCCTAGACCTTCATTGTAGATGACAGCTGAGGCTGAGACACACCAGACACTGGCTTTGGTGAGGATTTGCATTGATGGTAGGAGAAATGGTCTTCAGTGAGAAGCAGAACGGACAAAGAAGGGATCAGCCTGGCAAGGGGTTTATAGAAATGTTTCTCCTCTCCCACTCCTCCTCCTTCCTTCCTGGCCCTGGAAATTTTCCTCTCTGTTCTTCCGTCTGTCTCTCTCCCTAGCTCTCTCTCTCTCTCTCTGATATGGGGAAGGGTCTTGCTATGTAGCCAAGGCTGGCTTTGAACTTGAATTTGCAGCAATCCTCTTACTTCATCCTATCAAATCCTGATGCCTTCATTTCATTTTGCAATTAAGGTAAAATCTTGAATACTTTTATTTATTTTAATGTTATTGTGGCTCTTTTAGACAGGGCTTCACTATGTATCCCTGATTGGACTAGAACTTGCTATGTAGACCAGGTTGACTTTGAACTCACTGAGAACTGCCTGCCTCTGACTCATGAACGCTGGGATCAAAGCTATGTGTCACCACTCCTGGCTTACTTAAAACAACGATGATGACGACGACAACAACAACAACAACAACGACAACAACAACCTGTCAAAACCCAAACCAAAAACCAAACAGCCAAACAACTACCAAACAAAACACAACAGCAGTTTAGAGATGCAGTAAGATTTCAAACCCAGGCAAACTCATATAACCTTTCTGCTGACTCAGAAGACTTCATCACATATTGTTGTCACCCATTATTTGGATTATATGCTGTGTTCCTAGAGCTTTAACTGTCAACTTGACACAGCTTAGAATCACCTAAGGATCTCAAATGAAGGTCGCCTGGATCAGATTGTTGTGTGGGCATGTCTGTAGGAGACTATCTTGATTGTTAACGATTTACCAGAGCCCAGCTTACTATGGGTGGCACAACTCCCTTGGTCTTGGGCTGTATGAGAAGCTCTAAAAGTGTGACCAAGCAAGCAAACAGCGATCCTCCATGGCTTCTTTAGACACCTACCCGAGATTCTACCCTAACTTCCCTCAAGGATGGAAGTATAAGTCAATTAAACCTTTTCCTCTTGTAAGTTGCTTTTGGTCTGAGTGCTCTATCACAGCAACAGAAATCAAACTAGAACAGGATCTCTTTAGTACATACAATAAAAACTTCTCAGAATACATGTTGATGCATGCATTATTCTGTGATGTCCAGCGGGATACTTAAGCTTTCTGGGTCTGGTCTTCATCCAAGACAGTCCTAAAGATCTCTGGGATCCTAGTGGAGCCCTGTGAAGCCCTGGAGGAAAGATAAATGGAGGGAGCAGTCTGAAGCTTGTAAACCCCATCCCGCTAGTACTGTGACCAAGAGAGATGCAAGCAATCCTCACACCGTTTCTTAAAACCCCCTGGGTTAACAGAGGTCTGATTGAAGGGCTTCTGAATCATCAGCTTGACTTCCTCTGCAGAAAGGTACAGACACTGTGACTGGCATCATGGAAGAGGGCACACAAATCTCAGCAGTAAGTGAAGACGGAAGGACTGATTTGTGACAGCCTTGTCTGAAAATTCAAATGTGGAACCACACAGTGGACAGGTGGATTCCGAGACCTGACTGAATTCTTCACTGGCCCCCAAGTGTTGCTGAGCTACATGTAGCTCTGTTGGAAAAGGGCTATGTCTGATATCCATCCACATACCAGATTCTGTACATCTGGAGCTTCTTCTCAAAGTCTGTAGTGACGAATATTTCATACTGAACAGGCTTTGTGCACCAAAAAGGAAGAAGCTAATAACAATCCCCCCATCATGTTACCTGCTATAGTTTAAGATGCAGCATATTAGTGAATCAACTGAAAACACTTAAATAGAACTCATCCTGGTTTCTTCTCTGAAGTTCTGAAACAGATTTCTCTTATTTTTGGTGTGTATAGTAGTATGTAGGAAAGAAGTAGTAGGTGTGTAGAATGGTTGTGTGTGTGTGTGTGTGTGTGTATGTAGAGTGGTGTGTGTGTGGTGAGTATACAGAGGTGTGCGTATGTACAGTGTCATGTGTAGAGAGTAGTGTATGTCTGTAGAGGAATGAGTGTGTACAGTGTTGTGTGTATCTGTAGAAAAATGCATGTATGTGTGGTGTGTGTAGAGACCATGTGTGTACAGTAATGTGTATATGTATAAAGGAATGTGTGCGGTGAATACGTAGAGAAGTGGTGTGTGTATATCTAGAGGAGTGTGTATGAGTGTGTGTGTGTATGTGTGTGTGTGTGTGTGTGTGTGTGTGTAGTAGTAGTAGTGTGTGTATGTGAAAAGGAGTATTTTTATTTACAGCAGTGTATATATGTGTAGAGGAGTGTGTGTGTGTGCATGTAGAGAAGTGTGTGTGTTTGTGTAGAGGAGTGTGTGTGTTCAGTGGTGTGTGTACAGTAGTGTGTGTATGTACAGTGGTGTGTGAATTTTAGATGAGTTTACATGTGTATGTATGTGTGTATGTGAAAAGGAGTTTATGTGTGTACAGTAGTATGTATGTACAGTGGTGTGTGTATTTTAGAGACGTGTGTGTGTGTGTGTGTGTGTGTGTGTGTGTGTGTAAGGAATGGTGCATATGTGAGCTGCATCTCTGCACATTTATAGTATGTCTATATTTACACATTGCTAGTATTATCATGAATTTATTGTCTTCTTTTCCAAAACAGAGTGCTCGGCACAAGCACCTACTGTGGTAGCTGTAACGCTGCTCTGGTATGGGAACAAGAAGTTCTCGTAACAGACCTTTCTCACTGCCTGTTACATTCCACGGCAACTGTTCCTTTTTGCAAATCTGAGAAACATCACTTGTCTCAAAGTGAAGGGAATTTAAAATCTGTCACTGCAAACTAAAAAAGGAACAAAGGAATAGGAAAGGAAAGAAAAAAAAGTTTTAAAAATAGCACCTAATTCAGGTAATTTCCAATTCTGAGAATGTCACTTTAAAAATTCACATACATGGATTATTTTGAAAACAAACACCAATCCTATATAATCATAAAGACTCAGCATAGTGACTTCAGTTGGATCCCAGGCACACATCCGTTATGGAATAAGTATTCTGAAAGCTGATCTCTGTTGACACTGGCTAGAGAAGCTTTTGTGTGCATCTGGAATTGTTTTTCACTTGGAGCTAATGTTTTGACTTAATTGGAGTACTAACAGCAAAAGAAAGAAAACAAGGAGACAAAAATATGCCCAATAAAATAAGCAAACATTAATGTCATCTCCCTCTTTTGAAAATAAAGTTTAAAAGCTTCATTCATGAAATGATAAATATGAGGAAATCAAAGAGGGTAATCAAGAAATTAAGTAATAAATGGAAAGAAGTTTTAGGTAGCACTGAGACAGGAGGCTCAGATGTGTATCATGGTGAAGGTGGTTTCTACATCCTACACTTGGGTCTCCTCATTCCTATTGCTTCCTAAGGGAAATCTACAGACCTTAAGGAACCACCTTTACTATAAACTACCCTTCATTTTGAGGGTATTCTCATTAATTAAAATCTATTAATCTAAGATTAATCTCTGAATTCTAAGTCTTACTTTATTTTTTGCTAAGACTCTACGTCCATATATTTATAGAGAAGGCATTGGTCACCATCTTCATATAACTATGTAGTTGAAATAATCACTGAATTAGCGAAACTTCCCTTCCTTTTTCCCTCCCTTCATCCCTTCTTCTTTAGACAAATAGGCTTTGTTTTTCAAGATCACTCCAGGGCAATTTTTGCTCTCCATCTTCTAATATAAGACAACTTCCCTATTTCCCATAATCCCTTTCCAAATTCCTCCTACCCCATTTGGTCTTTTCAGAAAGGAAAAAGCACTGTAGAAACCAGGAACCACTTGTGAGCTTTGTGTGCTTGTTATGTTTAGTCAGGCTAGAGTCAAATAGAAAATGTAGAGAGTGGTTTTATGTCATTTCATGTATAGCATGAGGCACAGGCCAGTGGACTAAGGAACTCCGGAGCAGATGAAAGCAGACACTGATATCTATAATGTCTCATCTTTAGGATTACTGAAGTAATATAAGAATATGACTCCTCACAGGAATTAATTTAACTGAGCTGTGAACACTGAGTTCAATACATGTTTTGGTATCTCTTTAAAATAAAAAGATATAGTGCCTTCTATAAGTACCACTGCATCCGTAATAGGAAAGGTGAGAACAGTTGGTTAATGTTTGGTTTGGAGTTCATATGCAATATCTAAAACTGAACAACAAATCAAGACAGGACTCATGGGGTGTTTCATGAGGAAGAAGTCAGCTTGACCAAACAGCCATCAGGTACAGAGATGTGAAGTGGGTTGTCTGCTAAATTAGCAAAGAAATCAGGATAGAGCGTTCTCATCTCCAAGGCCGAGCTCTCATCCTTAAAAAGCCTTTGTGATAATATATTGTGAGTATCAGAATCACAGATGCAGGCAGAACAATGGAGAAGATGACTTCCAAAGAACCTTCACACATTCTTATTACCGAGTCTGTCTGGGAAAATCAAGGAGAAGAGAAATGTCAAAGAGTTTCTAGAACATTTGGAGGTGCAAGAATCTGGTGAAGGTGGGATGGGAAGACAGGTTTTAAGTGATGTTGTTAAGGGCTATTTTCTTGCCCTAATAGAATCTGGAAGGTCACCTCAGAAAGTAATGAAATCTCTTCTGCAGTGCAATAAGATTGTTCAATTTTTAATTCAAGGAAAATCCCAAAGCAAAAAGCACATAAAATACTGGGGCTTGGAGGTGGTAGTGATAAAATTATCATCAAAATTTAAAGACCTGTCAATCTAAGCAGTGCATAACGATCCATTTTTAAATAAATTATATTGTTTTTGAAATGACAGATGCCACTTTTATCATGCACATTTCTGCACTCTAATTCACAATGGAGCTGCAAATAGCCTGTGACAATTATTTCCAGTAGTGCTTTATCTGGCATGTGTGCTGTTGGTGCTCTCTATTTCTGTGGCACAGTTGTGAAGGAGTTTTAATTTACTTTGTGTTTCTACTCAACAACAAAGAAAAATAAGATGCACCAAAAAGAGCGAGCCCACAGAACATCTGGTACACCTTCCTCATTTTAAAAATAACATCTAACGTAGGCGTTTCTATTCTAAATATTCTATCACCTTCCACTTAATTTACAACCCAGGCTTTCCCCCTACCCTCTGCCACAAACTGCATCTTTCATCAATTCAGAATGGCTTCAATATGGTCTCTCGGAAAGAAGACATTTTTGCCATGTGCCTTTAGGATCTGCTGTAATACTACAAGGAGCCCTAGAGCAGGACGAGGGTTATCATCTCATCTCCGTCTACAGATGGATGAGAGACAGGCTATTCGTGTTCTATTCATGAGACCTTCCTTGAAGCTTAACTTAAAGGGAATTTCTGTGAATAATTAATAATGCAAGTTCAGAGTTACAGTCAAAAAGAAAGAAAAAAAATCATCATGGCAAAATGACCTTGAAAAGCCCTCTATATATTGTTGCTAGGACCGAAATTGATATATATGGCTTAATTAATTCACCAAGTACTTATTATGAGTTTATTAGATATTTGCCCTGGATGAGACATGACTTTAGTGATACCACCATTTTCACCACCCAGATCATTTCTGACTTACACGTTTATGTTTGCTTGAAAATACTTGATATTTAAATATATGAAATGTCACTTAACCCATGATTCAATCTGGCTTGTAGTACATCCCTAGTTAAATTTAGGGTCTGCTATATTCCTGTTCTTTAATTTGCCAGGCAGTCATATTGGCAGTCAGAATCAGTATCCTGGAAAGAGAAGGGAAACTCATTGAAGGACAAATGTTCTTAGAAGACTTCTATGAATGATCCAAACCACAATATTTGGTGATCACAGGATCATAGTCGACCACATCCATGGTTAGGTGAATAGCTTTGAGTTGTTCAGTCAGACTCTGGGTGACACTAGATGGAAGAGAAGGACACGCTCACATAATAGCATGTGATATTGTCTGATTTTTCTAATGTGATAAAATTTAGCAAGTCACTTCCTTTGAGAAAGGAAGATTACAAAGTTAAGATCAAATGGAAGATTCAATGGGTGTTTGAAAAAGAATGGGTGTTTGTGCACAAGTTTGCTCCCCAAAAGATGAGTTGGAGAACAGTATAAATTGCCTGAACTGTGTAGCATACACTGGAGTTTTTCCTTCTGTAGAGAACGGAAGAGTGAGGAAAAAAAATCTGTCTATCTGGTAACATTATTGATGTGGGGTCATCTGTACCATTCTTCTTTCAGTAAATGTTCCTGTGGCATTTATACATGGGGAACACTGAGCTTATGCTCAATCCAATTGAATCCAGATGCTTTTAATTCTAACATTATTGATTTAAGAAGTCATTTGGTCTTCATTTGAAGTGGAAAATATGAATGATTTAAGGCTTCCCAGGTTCTCATTTGCAAATACATTCTGATTTTTGCATATTTATAAGTTTAAGCACCTTTGAAATTAAGAGGGCATACTTTAAAGCCCCAAACCAGTTAGACTATGTACCACTAAAGGAAAACCAATCAGCAAGCCCCAGTTTAACTTAAAATCTCTTAACAACTTCAAGGGTCCGACTAGCATAGCTTCTCTCCAGTCTCTCCATTCTCAACACCCTAGGCTCGACCCTGTCATGGTTCTGGTCTCCACCACCTCTGTCTTACGCTGCATGGCATATTCCAGAGGGGTGACTTTGCTCACTTCTCCCTACAGAGGCATTTTGCAATGTCTGAAGATATTTTTGGAGAGTCCAGTTGGAGGATGAGTGTGTTGCTGGGGTCTTGTGGATGAAGTTGGAAATGTTGTGGAATGTCTCAGGGTATTTGGGATAGTGTGCCCCATGACAAAGAAATGACAACCAGGCTGAGAAATCCTGCTGCATACCCTGCACACTAAACTTCTGGTAAGTAGTTAATTTCAGACTACACGTTTTAATTACATTTTATTTACACTCAGCCAGGTGTCTCCCCTCACTGACCATGACACACAGTTAAAGGAACCAATGCCAATCTGTGCAGGCCTCCTTCAGAATGAGCAAATACTTTAGGTAAGAGAGTTTGGCTCAACATTTTTTTTAAAACTATATTTTGTCTTAGGATGGACTGTGTCCAATCTCTGTTGAATGTTTTGATAAAGTTCTCAGATTTGGAGGTAAACTGTCTAGAAAATAAACCACATCCTAGTTTCATTTATACACACCATGACATTTTATTTCATTTTATTTGGAGCATTTTTTCATACATACATCTTTTTTTTTTTCTGTTTTAAAGGAACTACCCACAAGTGGGATGAGATGGTAGATGAATAAATAGCGCAGGATTAGCATCTGAAGAAGGTGCCGTAGCTACGGTATTTACAGGATGAGCATTTTGGGGGAATAGATCCATTGTGAGTGTCACATCTCTAAACTCTTCTTACTTGAATGGGAGAAACAGAGCGTACAGATGGGCGCTGAGTCCAGCCTATCACAGAGTTTCACCAGCCAGACCCATGGCTCATGCTGAAGTTGCTCCTGGGTAACAAAAGAAAAGTCTGGCTATCACTGTACTGGCCCTTTATGTTCATATTTGGATGGCGCAGGCAAACTAAACCAAACCAAAACCCCCCAAAAAACAAAGCCATAAGCAAAAGAAGCCCTTATGCTTCCAGTGCACACGCTGCTGCTGTTCCTCCTCACCCCTCCCTGATTCTCCCCTCTTCTTTTCTAAGATCATGGTCTCATGTCATAGGCCAGCCTATCGCCTTCACACTTGTGATAACCTTCCTCCATCAGCCTTCACAGAGCTGGGACCATACCCAGTGACGCCTGGCTCTTAGTGAGGTGGGTTTATGAACATGGTGATTGCTTGTCTTTAGACTCAAACACAGCTCTAAGGAAATCACAGCCTCACTGAGGAACAACAGCAAAACAAAAGAAGACAAAAAGAAAAACCCACAACAATCAGAAAAAACCAAGAACAATATGTCTTCATCAAAATTTCTGCTTTGAAGTCCTTTGGATTCAAAAGTTCCATTCAATTAGACCCTCATGACACGGTCAGAACCAAAAAGTTCCAGCATTCCCATTTTACAATATACACGAAAGACTTGTACTAATCTTGGTTTCTGGTAAAAAATTCCAGTCCCAAGGTGATTTACCACCTTCATGATCAATGTTATAGAAAAGATGGACACCTGAGCTAGACACTGGGGAAAAGTAGGTTCTAAGGTTCCTTTGAATACAATATCCTTTCAATAGCTCCTCTTGAGCTGCCTGCTTTAAGCTCTGTGCATTAGGAGTTATTGTTTAAGTAAATTAAGTCTTTTATCTGCCTTGCTCGTAAGCCTTCCTAGAAAATTCCTTAAGGTGCTATGGGCAGTGCACAGAAGCAAGCCTGAGGAGCTCCGTTTGCAGCACACAGGGCTGCTATGCCTTTTTATAAGAAGGTCCCGGGGTTCTGAATCTCTCTTCCATACTGATTCTCTTGTTCCCTTGTTTGATAATGTCAAGTCATTCATTCTCAAACAAGCAGCAGACTCTATTCCCTGCCCTAGATTTTCTTTCATTAAAGAGAGACTCTCACCTAGATCTGCACGAAGTCACAGTAAAACTCAGAGAATCTACCCAACACCTACACACACACACACACACACACACACACACTTCCAAACTATTGAGGTTCCTTTACCTAAAAGGAAAACGGAAAGTGGGGGAGAAGAAAGAAGAGGATGGGAAAGAGGAAAGGGGGAACAGGAAGGGAAGGAAAAACATTTCTGCTTTGAGCTTTATAGCACCCACAAACTCATCTTCCTGGAACCACTCATCTTGTGGCAAGGATCAGCCAAAATGAAATATGCATGGAAATTCCACATAGAAACACAGCTAAAAAATAAAATACTTTTAAAAATTACATAGGACCATACTACCCTTGGATGGGTAGATTCCTTGCTGATGGTATGACTGCCTGGGAGATACTGGAACGTCAAGAATAGAACCAAACAAAGGGTGGCAAAATCTACACTCTAAAGCCAAAGCACCGTCTTCCTCATGTGCTAGCATAGGTTTATGTTATTCTCACGAATATCGATTTTGTTGTCCCTCTTGCTTTGTTTCTGTAAAACTCAAATCAAACTGCCACGCAGTTCCAGACAGCAGGCTCAAGGTTCTGAACCTCTCCTGAAACTGGAGAAAGAACGGAAGCTCTCGGTGCCTGGAGACCTGAGCGACCTTCTCCAGACTGAGGAGGGAGTAGATGTGAGGCTAACACGCCCCTTTGGCATTAAACATCCTCTCCTTGTGCAGATGACTCACTTCAAATCATTGCAGGACTCCTTCTTCACATATGCTTGACATTGCTGAATTCAACTTCAGTCTGCCAACTGTTCTATAGAATAATTTTGCACCCGGTAGAATCGATCTGTCTACCTCAAGGCAAGTCAATGTGATATATATTTTCTTTATATAATAAAAAAGAAAACGACAAGGAAAGTTTCTTGGCTAGCTTTAAAGTTCCAATAAATGCCCCTGGGCATATTCGGTTTCCTTTTCTTCAGTGAGAAGGAAGGCAATTTGTTTACTGCGTGGTGCACGGCAGATCATCATGCAGTCCGAAAAAGCTTTCCTGAACTCAGTCCCAGAGTTATTGTTTCTTCCCATCTCGCTGCGCCTCCTAAATATTTTGGGATGGAATTTTGTGAACAGTGAAAGAGTTAAGATTGGGCCAAGCCAAGTATTAGGCGAGCAGAGAGGGCAGTTGTGTAGTCACAGCCCTCACCGCGGCTGTGTTCTCACCAGGAGATGCTGTTCCGCTTTAAATGCTGTACCCTCTACTTTTAAGTTGCCATAAAAATTAGACAGCCCTGTGTGGAAAGAACCAAACAATGGGGACCTTTATGGAGTGACATTTTTGTTGTCCTCACAAAGTAAAATACAAAGAGGGTGTCAAGGTGAACAGCCTCAGTGGGGTTGGCATTAGGCCCAGCCATTTCACAGGTGAGCCTGACCAGAATTCTCACATCCTTTGTCTATTTTTCCTCTTTCCACTGCAAAACGTTTCATCACTCTCTACACTTTATGATTTACTTATTTCGTTTGTGCTGTCTGTCTTCTCTAAAGTATAGAAGCTGTAGGAGGGCGGGGCTCTGGACTAGCAGAGCAGAGGAAGCAGGAGCCTGGGCAAGCAGGGTACAGGCCAGCAGGAGCGGGCTGGATCCTCAGTCTCTCCCAGGCTTCCTCCCATTAGCAAAAGCTATTCAGGAAACTTCCCTGCAAACCCCTTTCTAGAAGAAATAATTTTTGAAAATTACACATACCTTCAATATTAAAAAGAGGCCTTTCTCTGGAGAAATACCCTGTTGCCATGTAGTCTGATTAACATTTATTTAAAAGCATGGCTAATTACTATTAAAAACAAGAAATCATAAACTGAGACAGTTTCCATCTCTCTTTGGGTAAAACTGTAGTGTTCATGGCATACCCTCAAGTTCATCACAGAGAAAGAACGGGTTCACACCGAAGGCTGGCTCTCTCTCTCTCTCTCTCTCTCTCTCTCTCTCTCTCTCTCTGTGTGTGTGTGTGTGTGTGTGTGTGTGTGTGTGTGTGTATGTGTGTGTTGTGTGTGCTTGTAGGCTGCACCTGTCCCATACACATCCAATCCTTCTCAGACCTGGGGTGTACAACCACTTTGCTCTTTGTGTACTTAGGTGTTTGGAAAAGCAGATGGTCTCTCTTGAGTTGCTTTGTGTGACTGACATTTCTAATGAATTAGTGACAGAAAAATGAAATGGACTCGCTCCCAGTTAGATCATTTCATAAATGTCAAATTCAGAAGAACAGTATCTTATAAATTCAGGCAAATGTGTATTAATGCGGCAAGGCTAGCTGCTCTTGAATACAACACATTGGCATTTCCCAGGCTCTAGCCCAGGGAATATCCTTTCCCTCAAAACATTTTTTTTTAAAAAATTCTTATACATTGTTACAGTGAAAGATATCTAAGTTGTCATACATGTGGGGGGAAAGGGAACCAAACAGGTAGGTTCAATTTTCAAAGACTGTAGCATGGTTCAAAAATGTAAAAGGCTGTTGATATATTTTATATTGTTTGCATAAGAGGTTCAGTTGGGAAAACTTAGGATTGGGAGACTCCAGATATTAGCAGGTTCTTCAAGACTTTTGCATTCAGTAGACTTCAGTCTGGCTAGTTTTGTTCACTGACGGGATGAAGGGCATTCAGAAGTAAAAGCTGTTTTTATTTGCTTGACTTGAGACTTCGACTTAAAAAAAGCAAAGAGGCACACCAAGGATGTGCTTTGCTGTTTATAAATCGAAAGGTAAAACAACTGCCTACCAATGCCCAGGATGGAGCTTCATAGAGTGGGGTTAATTTATTTAGTGGCAATATGAAGGATACCTTCATATTCACATATACCTCCAATACCTATTCACAAGACCTCCAACCTCACACATTAACTGTGGAATCTAATGTCCAAGAATGTCCCTGTGCAAATATACAGGTATGTATTGATACTAGGTTAGATATATTTTCTATTGCTCAAATTGATACAGCTATACATACTCTACATTTGCCTTAAAGGTTTTAGCTATACTTTAGCTATAGTTTTAAAGGTTTTTAGCTATACTTAAAGTATTACTTGATGGGTATCTTGGGCTGCCTAATTACATTGAAATTCACATTAAACAGTGTTTTAAGCCATCACTCCTTATCCCTTCTGTCCTTAAATCTTGCATATTTTAGGTTAATTTTTGCCTTTGATAACAAATGTGTCTGACAATGTAAGAAGACTCATTTTCCAAGAATTAGATGTACAGAAATCTGTCACAGTTTCCATGGATCCTGCCACACAGTCTGACTGTGTGTGAAGCTGATTCCCCCTGAGTACATCTTTCAGAACAAGCCTACACGAGGCAGACTAGCACAATCTTTATGGTCACCGACAAAGCACTTCCATCATTCCTTAATTACTGTCTGGATGTCACATAGCCCTGAGCTATGCTCAGGGAACCACCTAGCTAGTGGCAAAGCACAGATTTTTGTCACCACTTCGCCCCTGAAACTTGTCTCTGACGAGATACCAGTATGAAATACCTTCTCAGAGCTTCAGGGTCTCTGTGTATAAAATGGGTTTCTTGCGGGGTTCTATGATAGTGTTATGGACTGAATGTGTTGTCCTTAAATGTGTGAGAAAGATGAAGCCCCACTCTCCAATATGGCTATATTTGGAAGCAGGAACTCTGAGGAAGCAACTTAAGGGTAGGTTCCTGACACAGAAACTCCGTGTTCTTTTTTGGTTTTTTTTTTCGAGAAACGATTTCTTGCCTCTGCCTCCCAAGTGTTGGGATTAAAGGCGTGCCCCAACACTGATTGACTCGGTGTTCTTAATGTGAAAAAAGACACTGAAACATTCTCTCTCTCTCTCTCTCCCTCCCTTCCTCCTTACCTCCCTTCCTCAATCTCTTCCTCTCTCCCTCTCTCCCTCCTTCTAACTGAAATGAGGTTGCCTTTTACAATCCAGTAAAAAAAAAAACAAAAACAAGCAAACAAAAAACAAACCAAGAATCACCTGGTGTCTTGATCTTGGACTTCAAGGTACAGAATGACTAGCAATAAAGTTGTGGTGCTTAAGATACCCAGCCAAAGCTTGCACACACACTTGTGTTACACAGCCAGCACAGAGCTGACACTAAGTAAATGGCTTCAGGCAGCCGCCCTACAGTTTGTGCCACACCCTATCCTATCAGTGGAACCTGTGTGATTGAACTGTCTTCAGTTTGCTTAGCAGCTACTTCAGAAATATGCTGTGAACACTGCCCGTACACATAGAATTAATACATTAAATACTAGTTATGTGTTGTGATTATGTTTAGTAATAGATTCAAAATCTACTCCAAGAAGTTCATTAAAGTATATTGTCATGCTAGTTAATAGCTATAACAAAACTGTTACTGAAAACAGCAGTAATAAAGCTGGTAATAAATTGCCAATGAACATACATTGTTGTCATCAGTCCATTTAAATAAAATTGCTTTCCGTTTTGACATAGTGGACACAAAATCCTCGGCTACTCTGCATATTCAAAATGGGAGTCTATGGAGGCTGGAAAGATGGCTTAGCAATTAAGAGCATTTGCCCATTTCAGGTGGTTTACAACTGACTTTAATTCTAGCGCTAAAGGGTCTGACAACTTTTTCTGATCTCTCTCTCTCTCTCTCTCTCTCTCTCTCTCTCTCTCTCTCTCTCTCTCTCTTTCTCTCTCTCTCTCTCTCTCTCTCACACACACACATACACACGCATGCACACACTCAGGCACACCACTATAAAGAACAAAACATGAAACTAAAGGACAGTACCCTCCAGCTAAAATGATTGTCTGGGCATTCTACAGTCTTTGTGTCAAAGAGAAAGGGGAGAATTACTGAGAAGAAAGCTACAACTTCATGTGGTTTGAATAATACAGAAATGAAGAAAGTTCCCTATATGAGCTTCATTCCAAATGGAGAGATGGGAAACTCAGTTGCCTAAGTGCTTGCAGAGAAAGAGTAGCAGTTACTCAGCAAATAACAGTAAGAGAGACTGAGCTACGATGCAAATGGTCTCAAGTGACTGGGCTAGGAAGTCTAATTTTGCAACAGGTACCTTGGGAACAGTTTCTTTAGCTACTTCTATGGATGCCCTCTGTGGTCTGTGTAATGGATAGAACAGCATCTATGAGGACAGCGAGGACTGCGGACCATGGGCACCATGGTAGTATTGGCAAACCACAAGTGTGTAAGAGACACACACCTGTACTGGCTGGTTTTGCGGATCAACTTAACACAGGCTGGAGTTATCACGGAGAAAAGAGCTTCAGTTGGGGAAGTGCCTCCATGAGATCTAGCTATAGAGCATTTTCTTAATTAGTGATCAAGGGGGAGGGCCCTTTGTGGGTGGTACCATCTCTGGACCAGTAGTCTTGGGTTCTATAAGAAAGCAAGCTGAGCAAGCCAGGGGAAGCAAGCCAGTAAGTAACATCCCTCCATGACCTCTGCATCATCTCCTGCTTCCTGATCTGTTTGAGTTCCAGTCCTGACTTCCTTTAGTGATGAACAGCAATGTGGACATGTAAGCTGAATAAACCCTTTCCTCCCCAACTTGCTTCTTGGTCATGATGTTTTGTGCAGGAATAGAAATCCTAAGACAACACTGCTACCTTTTTATACATACCCAGAAAGGACAGGTTCAGACAGCTTATTACACCCAACCCAGACTCTAACCCTTGTGACCACCCAAATATGTCTGTTCCCCAAATAGTCCAAGTGGTTAAACCTTGCTGGTGATCATATGAGGCAGAGGTCATGAGAATAATTTCTACACACTCCACTTACGTATAGCTTGGATTGGCACAGTACCCCGAGACTACTCCTTGCAGTAATGTTAGAAATAACCAGTTGTTAAACAGCTGAGAACACCTATCCATACAATTCTACCAGAGATGGCAGCTCTTAATAAGGCTTCAACAGTGTGAGGTCTGCATTAAGGTATAATCCTAACACCAACTTGAGGGATACCTCTTCCATACAGCTGCTCTGGGTCTTTTCTCTCAGTCGCTCTCCCGTCACGTCTGGCTGTCTCAGGGTAGACCTCAAAACACAGACTCTGTCAGTCAGGGTCATTTGTTATTGTAGGGTAAGCTGTCCTCCCATCTGCCTGTGAGGCTAGAGGGAATTCTGAGAGCTGAAAAGGTAAAAATAATACAGCCTCACTGTTTGAAACAACAACAATAAAAAAAATTCCAACTGCCATTTTGTGAGTAAAACCTAGGAATTAACTTGGGCCCCTTTTGTTTAATTATTTCAAAGCTGGGTAAACCAGGGAGAAGTATTTGGGGATAGGCAACTGGGTTTGTGACCTCATATGAAGACAGGACACATCCTAGGATGCGACTGATATCTACTGCATGGGAACCTGGATGAGTTTTATGAATCACGCATGTGCAAGTGCCTGAGAAAGCCAGAAGGTACTAGATACCCTGGAGCTGTAGTTATGGTGGTTGTGAGCTGCCTATGGGTGCTGGGAATCAGACTCCAGTCCCGTAGAAGAACAGTAAGTCACCAAGTCATGTCTCCAGCCCCATGACTGGTAGTTTTGCTCTTGCTTTCTAAAAATTTTTCCATTTGTTGATTTTTGCCTTAAAGGCTAATATATTCCCAAGTAAACACTGGGTATCTGAGGTGCTATTTGTCTCGGACCCTGGCCCCAAATTCCAGGCATGGCAGTCTTTGGTTTCTAAATTTTAAGAATGAATGTAACAGGGAATTATGAATACAGGTCTGCGAGTGTAGAATATTATATGTCCGCTCTCAGAATCTATAAGTGTGAATACCCCTGGGAATTTTTTCACTGTCTCTTTGCGGCTGATCAGGAAACACTGGGCTCAAAGCTCTTGACTTCCTTTAGCCAGGGGAATGCTTCGTAGACAGTGGATTGTCTTCATTCCAATCCTTCCTCTTTGCATTCCAACCTTGTCTTAGCTATCCAGCTCCTACCCCTCCCCCATCCCTCTAGCCAGGAACTGTTTTCAGTGTGATTGCTGCAGGATCCCATGGAGAAGGCTGCTATTGCCCCATGCAGCGTGGCATCTTGTTTGGCAGCATGGCATCTAGTTCAGCACCTTTGCCAGCACTGGGATCTGCACAGGTATTAAGGAAGTAGTGAACAAATAAAAAAAAGTGCATAGGTGAGATCTGCACACTTAGCTATTTTTGCAGTGATCTTCACATCCCTCCCAAAGGTTCTTCACATTAAAATCCTATGGTTTTGTCTTTTGTCTGGCATCTTTTATCCATCCTACTGATTAAACGTGCTTATCGAGTGCCAACAAGGCAGACACAGTTCTACCCTTGGGAAACTTAAATGTAAAACCCAGACCAAATCAAAAGCATACTGCCACGTCATGCACAAAGCCCAGGGAGGAAAGCAAACAGAAAAATAAGGAAATGGAAAGGGAAGGGTCCCGGGAGGATTCTTTAATTTGCACGGTGCTAGAGGAGCTCTCTGCAGAAGCAGGCATGTAGACGGAAGACAGAATGGTTTAAGCCAAGGTGCCATCGGAATCCATCAGAATTAAGATGTGAGAGCAGCACCATGAAGAATAGAGGGGATCATATGGGATCAAGATAGTCTAGAGTTTTTAATACATGCTACCAAGAAGGTGGTAACCATGTTATCTGGTACACTGAACATGCATCATGTATTGCATGTGTGTTTACGAATGTGTGAATGACAGCCATGTGTAGAAATAGGAGGTCCTCACCTTCATCCTTGTTTGAGGCAAGGGTTCCATCCATCTATCTGTCTCTCTATCCATCTATCCGTCTATCCATCTATCTACTGGTGGTGTTGTTGGTTGCCACTGTAGAGTAGATGCCAGGCTGGTTGGCTCAGGAGCTTCAAGGATCCTCCTGTGTCTGCCTCTCACTTTGTCTTAGGAACACTAAGATGCCCATCACTCCACTTGGCTTTTACATGAAGATTTGAACGAAGATTCTCACATTTGCACGACAAGCACTTTACACACTGAGAAATTACCCTAGACCCTTTTCTATGGTCTTAGTAGAAAAAAACAAAATATAATATTTGGTCAATGCAAAAAATAGCAAGCACAAGAAAGATGTAGAACCCAGACACATAGAAAAATAAGATAATGTATTTAAACACCAAATATACCCATACTTACATCAGATTGGGGTAGACTACATATTTTATTTAAAGAAAAAGATTTTAAGCAACAGGTTGCAAACAGAATCCAACCACCTACAGATTGTAAGAGACATTTTAAATATGAGATAATGGGAAGTAAACAGTAGAGAATTCCAGACAAACATTAAGAAAAAGCCTGGCTTACTGTGAATCACCTCAATGATCAGTACAGCACAGCACAAAATCCCTACAGGTATGGTAGTGGCAACACATACTTGGTGGTAACCAACAGATCTCTAATTTGGCTGAAGATTTAAGACCTATTAAGGCCTGATACTGGAAACCTAACTTCTCAGTGCCAGTTACTTCATGGTCTTTGAAGGAGAATCTAGAACTACTAATTTACTAAACCAGCATAATCCTTAACCACAATCTATAAACATTTATCCTTATACCCATAGGATAAGTATAGACTTCACCCCTCTCAAAAAACTTCTCTTTGCGACCGATTAAGACCATCACAGAAAAGTTACAACCAATCAAAATGAAGAGTTGTGGAGGCCAATTCCAATGGGTACATCCACAAAGCACTCCTACACCTAAGGTTCACATGTGGGTTGCAGAAGAAGGTGTGGAAAGATTGTAAGAGCCAAAAGATCAGGGGTGAGATCTTTTGGGCTGTGAAATTGCGTCTCCTACCGGCATCATAAGACATATTTGTAAGGTCTCACCAATATCACTGCCCAAACATGAGCCGAAGAAGGCCGGTACCAACAAATATACTAAACGGGATGGGGAAAAGTTATAAAAGAACTACTAGTGATGGAGTAAAGCTAGGAATGGTGAGATGGTCCTGAGCAGGGAAGAGCACACCAGTTGTCCAGTACTCAACAGTCAGCTTTGGACATACTGGTATACATTATAACATTATATGGACTTACCGGGTTATATTTATGTATGTGTGTATATGTATGTATGTATACAGAACTACATACATGAATGCAATGAAAGAAAGTGGGGAGGGGGATACTGGAGGGTTTGGAGAAGGGGAGGGAAGAGAGAAATATAACTAAATTACAATCTCAAAAGTAAACCACAAAAAGAAGCTCAGCTTTAAAGCCAGAGTAATTATTACAGTCAGGAGGGCCACTGCATACGGGTGATAGCGCGATGACAAGATCCCCAATTTATAATGACTCTGACAGCATAGAGTCAAGATAGATACAGTAGAAATAAACAACTAAGTGGAGAAATAAGCAAATCTAAAAACACAGTGAGGCCTTATAGAAGGAGACAGGAAGAGCATAAAAAGTCAGAGCTGAAATAACTGAAGACTTATTTGAATCACATGATGAACAAGGGTGCCCAGTGCCTTTTCTTTTCTGCAACTTTGAACCAAGGTCTTTGTCAGATTTACTGATTTGCGAAAACAGCAAGACAAATGGAGTTCTGTGTTCCACATACCTAAATATGTTCGCATAATTAATCAAGCCAAGACACTGTCAAGTTACGTTCTTCCCTTCTACATTGATGAATAGACCTGGGCAAAAATATTACAAAACTATCATTTACACATGACTAAAAATATCAAAGACGGCAGAGCATCAAAGATGATAGCATTTAATTATGATGGTGCATATTCAGATGTGCTGTTGCTGGACTGCACATGTTTGAGTAGGTTCAAAAGCTAAGAGCAAATGAGCCATCAATGATTACGTATGTATTACATTTTTTAATACCTTCATATTGGTAATCTTTTTATTTTGTTGAGAGATTTTCATTCAACTGATATATTTTGATAGTAACAATTTAAAAGATAAAAGTAACATGTAATCGCCCTCAAAATGAATAGGTTTTTACTATTATTATTATTATTAACATCCCAACTGTAGTTTCCCTTCCCTCTTTTCCTCTCAGTCCTTCCTCTCATTTCCCATTTGCCCTCCTATCTACTCTTTGTTTTTCTACAGAAAAGGGCAGGCCTTCCATGGATATTAACCAAGCATGGCATATCAAGGTGCAGTAAGTCTAGGCACCTCCACTCATATTAAAGGCAATCTAGTATGAAAAACAAAATGGTCCTAAAAGCTGGCAAAAGAGTCAGAGACAGGCCCTGCTCCCACTGTTAAGAGTCCCATAAGAAGACAACTACACAACTGTAACATATATGCAGAGGGCCTAGGTCAGTCCCATGCAAGCTCCCTGAATGTCAGTTAAGTCTCTGTGAGTCCCTATGAGCCCAGGTTAGCTGATTCTGTAGGTTTTCTTTTGGGATGAATAAGTTTTAATATAGTTCATTAAAAAATATAAAAAGCTATTTTTGCTAATTTAAACAGGCAATTTTTTCAAAATGTTTCATCACTGCATATTAAGATAAAAAGAATAATACAAATTAATTAGTAAGTATCAAATTTTCAAGTAAAATATTAAGTAAATCTGTCACTTTAAATTTGCTTTTTGAAAATTTTACTAATAACAGTTTTGTAAAAATTAAGCTTGCTTCTGTTTCAAAGATGCAGGCTGAGGGATATGGAGCCCTGTTTTTCTGGGGTAAACAGTGAACATTTAGTGCGACAGATTTCAATCAAGAGTGTCCACATCCAGTGTGTACTTACGATGGTCTAAAAGCAATAGTGATTTTAATCAATGCAAGAAGCCAAGAAAAAAAAAGTGGAAGGCATAAGAGTCGGAAAGATACAAATAAAGACAATGTCAAAATTGGTAGCCAGTATGATTATCAGTACAGAGGGAAAAAAAACCCACAGTTATCTCCAAGTATGTCATTTGCATTAGCATAAATTAGCAAACCAATTCCCACATAATGAAAAAACATAAAATATAAAATGATTCCATTTAAGAGAACACAAAATATTTGCCTAGAAAAATAAACCTAATAATTCACATGGCTTTTGCAGAGAGACTTGCCTTTATTCAAAGAAAATAAAGTTATTTAGATCAAAGAAAGGGTACAAAAATGTTCTTGATCAGAGTGAGTCTATGTTGTAAGGAAGCCATTTCTGGACAAACTGTAGGATGAATCTAATCCTAATTAAAACTACCAGGTAATTTGAAAATTGACAAGCGAACTTAAAATGTATGTCAAAATTTTAAAAGGCTGAGAACACTCTGAAGGAAAAAGTTTATGAATGTGCGCTAGGGGTTGGAGAGGTGATGAATGCTGACTAAGGGCACTTGTTCTTTCAGAAAACCCAGGTTTGGTTCTCAACATCCACACAGTGGCTTACACTTGTCCATAACTCCAAGTCCAGAGGTTCTGATGCTTTCTGGACCCAGAGGACATTGCTTACATGTGGTACAAAGACATATGCAGGCAAAACACTCATACACATAAAATGCAAATAAATAAAATACATAAAAAATAATTTTCACTACCAGATATTCCAATTTCCATTACACTTAAAATAGCATGCTATCCACACAGGGATATCATGTACAGTTTGGGAAACCAGAAACAGATTCCTGTCCACACTGTCAATTTATGACAAAGAAGAAAGTCACAGTGAGGAAAAGCTAGTTTTTCCACTACACGTTGTTTGGTCAACCTACCTCACTTCACAAAGTTCACCATCAGGTAGAATACAGACCAAAATGGAAGAGGCAAAAGGTTCACTCTAAATAAGACTCACAAAGAACTAACTACAAAGAAGTGAAATATATTGAATTATGCTAAAATTATATATTTTATTATAAAAATACCATAAAAGAAAATGAAAAGATAAGTTACAGTGTGAGAAAATATCTGCAGAGTTCTTGTCCAACCAAAAAAAAAAAAAAAAACCATATTCTGGACATGCAAACACAAATCAACAAGAAAAATATCAATCAAATACTTCACAAAATACATTCAGTTACCAAGTTAAGCATCCATCAGAAAAGGTACTCATTAAGGGAATGCAAATTAAAGCAAGAATAAAATATGATATACCTCATAGAACAGCTAAAATAAAGAGTAGAGACAACATCAAATATTGATACCTGAAGCAACTAGAACTAAACTGATTGAACTACTTTCAAAACTCAAAGTCAGTTTATTAAAGTTGAACACATCCATATCCTAAACCACATTTTTGACATACTCTCAACAGAAATGTAGACAAATATATACTAGAAGACATGTGTGTCCAGTTGTCTTGTTTCTAATAGCCAAAGGCTGGAAACAACACAATTATATATCCATGGAACAAAGAGTAGAGAAAACAGGGATACTCCCACAATGCACTACTACAGGACAGTGAAGAGAAATGAAATACAGCCACATGCAGCAGTAAGGGTAGATCTCATCAATAATGTTGTTCAATTTAAATGAGAGCACAAAGGAGAAATGAAACTAGATGCCTTTCTCTCACCTGTATGAAAACTAACTAAAATAGATCAAAGATTTCAATGTAAGGCCCAAGACTCTGAACCTGTTATAGGGAAAATATATCAAGATATCTATATAGGCAAGAACTTTCTGAATAAAACTCAAGGAAGTCTAGAAATAATAGCAACAACTGACAAATGTGTTAGGTTCTTAAGTTCAAAAGATGGGGTTCAAGACAGAGACAGAAATGGGCCCACTGTCAGGCAAAGGGTTTACTTAGAACTGAGAAAAGAGAGGTTGGAAGGAAAGCCCCAGGAAGCACAGGGAAAGTAGAAGGGATGAGTGTTGTGGTAGAAGAAAGGGGTCCATGGTTAGTGGACAGCACCTAAATGAGACAGAGATATTATATCTTCTAATAGCCCTAAAGACATTCCTGGATAAGATGCTAGATCTAGTTAGTATGCAATATGACACTGGTCTGCATGTAGTGTTTTCTATTTAGGGCTTTGCTACAGGAAAGGACAGTTCTAAGAACTGGGGATGGGAAAGATTGGGCTCTTGAAGAGACATAGGGGAGAAAGGCTTGACTGGATGTGACCTGTTAGCTCTTCACAGCTTCTGGGAGAAAACACAACTGTATCCAAAGCGTCTGGGTTCTCACAGTGTTATCTTATGAACTTCAACAAAGGAAATGAGTGGAGAGATAGCCTATGGAATGGGAGAACGTTTTTACCAGTCACATATCTCACATAAGATTGATCTTAGGATGCATAAAAGATTAAAAATAGTAAATAACAAGACATTGAACAACCCAGTCAATAAGTTGGCTAACGAAAAAAACAAAACATTTTAAAAAATGGTATCTTCAAGTGGTCAATAAACCCACGGAAAAAAGAAAAGTTTGGCCTCACTAGCCATTATAAAAATGCAAGTTAAAACTACAGTGAGATTTCTGTTCCACCCGTTAGAATGGCAGTCATCAAGAAAACAGTAAATACTTGTGAGTATGCATGCAGACAAAAGCAAACCTCATACACTGCTGGTGGAATGTGAACTAAGCCAGTCTGAGGTTGCTACAGTGCTCCTCAAAGAGCAAGAGGGATTCCAACACTGCACAGGACATCCTTGTACACCCAAGTTTATCACAGTGCTGTCCATAACAGCTAACTCACAGAATCATCAACGGAGGACGGAAGGCATAAAGAAGATGAGGTATATATACACAATGGAATTATTTTAGCTATAAAGAACAAAGTTGCATTGCTTTCAAGGAAAATTTGTGGAGCTGGAGAGAGTCACAGTAAACAAATTAACTCAGTCTGAGAAGGACAGAGATTGCGTTTTTCTCTCATGTGGATCCTAAACTTTTAGATAGACACATAAAAACCATGTGTGTCTAGATGACCTGAGAGTAGATGTGAAGCTGTCATGGGGCCGAATGGAACTACTGGGGAGGGGAGCAAGAGAGGAGGGGGAGGGGGACATGGGGGAGGAATATACACTTGCATGAAAATGTACTGATGTAATAGGGTGTCATGCATCATGAAAAAACGGATAAAGCAGAACAATTAAAAATTAAAATCTTAAGAATGACTTTACAAAGTACATGTTATCTATGCACACAAAGTCTAAAATTGGCAAAAGGGGCCTCTCCTCTGGAAAACAGTCAAGAGACCCCAGGGAGCTCTGTAAAGGAGGTTTCCAGTGTTTGCAGTATTCTGTTTGGATCTAAGAGAGATTTACATGAGCCTTTGCTTTGTAAAAATTTATCAAGTGGCAATTAAGCACAACGACAGTTCAGTGGGAAGCTGAGAGGGACATGGAAATGGTGCGGTGACACAGAGTGAACAAGGGAGTTCAGTGTGTTTTTTGTACAACAAACAACAAACAACAAGAACAACAACAACAACAGCTTATTTGTTGGGTCCTACAGTAGCTGTGTGATGATTTTACAGCCTTCTTCTCCCAAATCAGTTCTACTGGCTTTATTTGAAGGTAAATAAACACTGTTAAAACTGGCATTTAATGACAGCAATTAAGAAGGCTGTCCTATAGTAGGATCTGCCTCACGCTTCCCTGTAGGAGTTCACACAGCAGGTCAGCCTCCTGCCTGAAGGCTTCTGTGCTGTGACACTGAGTACCTCTGGGCCCTCCATCTGCCCTGGATTCTTGCTTTGTGACACTGGAGAGGGGACTTTGCAAATTTCCTTTCCTTTTCCCTTCTGGCCTTCTGGTTCTTCTAAAAATGGGAAGCTTAGGAAGAGCAGAAGCCTAGAAGGGGAGGCGGGAGGAAGATGGGGTTGGTTCTGTGCCTTTTACTTTCGGTGCACTTCCTGTTTCCTGATCCTTTCTGTTTCACCCCAGGGCTGACAGGGTCTCTTTACAGCAGCTGAATCCAGTGCACAGATTGTCTGACACTCATGGGACCAGTTTTATCACTCCGTGCTCTAAACACTAGCTGAGCCACTACCTCCTCTGAGCTTCTCAGTTTTAATAAATCTAGTGTCTTCCTTTTGTTTCTCCAGTGCCTCGAGTGGCAGTTGCTTCCTGCAATTTTATCTCACAGGTACCTTAAAAAAGTTCCCTTTCACTTGAGATAATTAACAGCTCTCTACCTAGTTAACAGTTCTTTATGGGAAGCCTGCCTTGCTAAAATAGCAGGTGTAATTTCTGCCTCTTAATTGGATCTAGACTGACAGACCTTCAAGACTTAGACTCTGTTCTTGCTTGCTGCTCTTGTGACTTGACATTGAGTTATTGATTATCTTCTTATATTGGGGATACATCTGCATAAAAAGTCAACAGTCTCTTTATTTTACTCAGCCCAGCTCCCACTCTAGGTACGCAGAACAATTTTATATGTTTGAAAATTCAGCTATCTCAATTAGCATTGTAATACCCAACCACTAAAACTAAGCTGTTAAGCTTAAATAATACTATAGTTAGCATAGTTTCTAAAATGGGAATAACCTGAGCTAAAAGGCTCACATCTCTCACATGTTTATACTATTTCTCATAAAGCTTCTCACTGCCAATGAAACTGATCAGGTATTTATTACTTGACATCCAGAGATCAGAAAGCCAACTTCCATTTTCAAACAATTCCCACTAAAGTTCCAATGCCACTTAGTATAGGGGAGTTTTAAGAGATTTGGTGAATTTACAAGTGGGTGAGCAGAGAGTTGCACAATGCATGAGTGAATACTGACAAGAGCAAAAAGATTCACTTCGGGAATTGAGTAACAACAGTATGCTTTGGAAAGATGGGCAGGTATTATCCTGGGGGTGGGATGGGCAGCTCAGCTCTTTTATCTTAGCTGTCTGCTCTCAGTGTTCCATCTTTTCTGAGGTTTGGAGACAGGAAGTGAGGCCCTCCATTGTACAACATTCCACCGGAGCCTTCTGGACCAAATGCTCCTTAGTTGGGATGGGGGGCTTTTTTGTTTTCATTGGGTCATAAATAGACACAGTGTCAATTGTTTAGAAAAAAAGATCTTTCCGAACAGGGTTGGAAATGTAGCCACCTCTGAGAATTGGAAATGCAGGCACCTCTGACACTCTAATTAACAACAGAGGATATTGATATCCCCCTGTAAGGGCAGCTTCACTGGTGTGGCCCTCGTGAATTCCCAAGGCATGCCTAAAGAATAAGCAGCTTCTTTCTCTTGCTTCCTTTTCTTCTTCTTCTTCTTCTTTTTTTTAAAAAAAAATTCTTTTGACTAAAAGATTCAGTTGTCTGTTTTTCTAGGGAAAAACAGGTCACAACTCCATTCTTTTGAGAGACAAAGGAATTCTGTACTTAACACCTCTTTTACAAAGTGATAGCTTGCAAAAAGTGGCTTTTCACACGCAGGAATCAGCTCAGAAGGCCTCTGCTGATGAAGCAGTTAGGGCTGGACAATTACTGCCAAGGTTATGTCACGAGGTCAGTCGGTTTATCTCTTCTGTTCAAAGCAAGCTCAATCATGCTCTCATTTGAAATTCACCTGATCAATTATACAGGATTTTAGTAGGCTGCTTTTTTAGGGAAACTATTTAAAACACTGCAGGCCTGATTTCTTGAATTTTTAAAACAACCATCGTTCACTGGGCTGCAAGTTGAACTGTGAAGAATGAAATGTTTCCCTTCAGTGGCATTTCTCAAGCTTTGCTATTGTTGTCAGACAGAAGACAAAATATGTTAGCCCCGGAGGCTGGGTAGAGGTGTGTAGACCAGTTTCCTTGAAATTGAGACGGCATTAAGAAAGAGACCGTGATTCCATATCCATCACATTTTTTTTTTTGAAGAACTATCTGCTAGGGAAATTGTTTAATTGCTGCCCTCTTTTAAAGTATCTACCAATAAGGGACTGGGGAGATATGGCTCAGCTGGTGAAGAACTTGCTGTGCAAGGTTGGGGGCCTGAGTCTGGATTCCCCAGACACTAATGTAAACTCCAAGTGGGAAGAATAGCCCATCTGCTGTCCCAGCCATAGGAGACAGAGACAGGGATTCCAGGGGAAGATGCATAGCAAGACTAGACCTAGCCCTGTCATGGAGTTTGGATTTGCCTGAGAGACTCTACCTAAATGAGTAAGATAGAAAAGCAATGGAAGATGATCTTTGACATCAATCCCTGACCTCCACGCACAGGCATACACATGTGCACCCACATACATGCCAAGGTAACCCATGCATCACACAACACACACACACACACACACACACACACACACACACACACACACACCGAGGGAGGGAAGAAGGGAGAGAGAAAGAGAGATAGAGATAAGAGACACAGAGAGATCTACCAATAAAATTATAGTCAGGTCTTCTTGTTCTGTTTATCCCAAGACACATTACTATCATAATTCAAAAACCATAATCAGTTAGATGGAATTCTTGGTACAATAGAAATTCTACACATGGATGGATCTCTTTATTCGGTGAGTTCTCAGTCTCAGTTCACTGCTTCTACCTACGCACTTTGCTATGTAGCAGAGAACCTTATACTCTTACTGTAAATGGGTTAACAGACCTGCTTTCTGATGTTTTTAGTATACCCTGTTAACTCCTCAACACATTTTTCAGCAGTTAGACCAAATTCCTTGTCTGTTTCCAAGGACTAAAGCCCTCTTCCCTCAAGTTAACAAGAAGCCTTATTTATGCTGAGAAGTTGAAGGTTACCATCTTTGGTCCAAGTCAGTCCATCCTTTACCCCTGGCACATGGCAGAAATAACTGTTTTTGTTTCTTCCCAAAGTCAACATTTACGTTTGTGTTGAGTCCATACCTTCTTGTTTTTGCTGCCCGATTCATGATGTAGCTACATCTCAAACAGTGTTGTGTTTGGTGCAAACACACAGGCACACAGAGATATGTTGGTTATGTCTAGGAGGGAAGGATCAGCTGGGGTGGGTCAGCCTAAGAATAAATGCTTCAGGTAAAAGGGACAGCCAGTCTTGTCTCTGCTCACTTGCTGTCAAATTGGGAATTCAGATTTCAAGTTGCCACAGTAGATTTTCCAAGACCAGAAAGAAACCTGGATTTCCATACAAAAATTGGTAACCCTTAGATGTTAGCTACAGACTTAGGAGATTGAACAATAAGGTGTGTGGGTAAAATGAATACCTCATGGGCTCCCACAAAGCATGCCATCTTTTGCCTAAAAATTCACTTATGTTAGCTTCCCACTCAAGTACCATGCGCTTTTACACATGTGTGCCCAACATCTAGCTTGAGACTGTTGCCATCTTTTCCACAGCTAGAGTTCTCTCCTAGTCAATATTAAAAATCTTTTCATTCTACTGGATATGTATATTCCAAGGTCACCATTAAGGGTCTAAGGATCCAATGCCCTGGAATAACTGTGTGCATGCATATACCTCTGTATATCCTTCAAACAATGGTTCTTGTATAGAAGATGGAAATTTGCTAGAAATGTAAAATCTCATGCCCTTCCCAAGACCTATTAAATATAACTCCTGGGATTGACTGTGCCTAACAAGCTCTCCCAGTACTTTTGATGACAACATGTCTGAGGTCCACTGCCCTCTATACCAGCCTAAAGATACATAGGAGGGAGAGTTAATCTATCCCTTGTATCTTGCTGTACTTTAATTCTCTCTTCTATATCCTGGGGAAAGGCTTTTTGTAGATGAAATATTTTTTATTCTTAGGTTTTCACATTTTATTAACTAACTTTAATGTATAAAATTTTTGCATGTTAGGAAAGTAAGTCAGCTTATTTTCCTCATTCTGACAACCTTGGAAATTTGAAAATTAGTAGAAAGAGATGTGTCAGAGTTAGTATCTGTCTGGCTTCCTGACATAAATCATAGCCTTTTCTTTCCTTCAGTTTTTTTTTGGCAATAGTATTTAAAAAAATACCCATTTATCAGAGTAACGTTAGTAGGTTCTCCTCTAGGACCTAGGAGCTATCTATCCATAGGTTCTTTACCAGAAAATGGTGTCATGTGTGAGTTTCATCTTGTGGAGTGGGACTTAAAGTCAATCAAAAAAGTGTTTACTACCATGATATTGGTGTTACTACAGCAAGTAGGCATGTTTTGCCAAGCTGGTTGGTATTGTAGCTCACAGGATTCACAACTTGGTATGGTTGATAATTATTCTTCTCCTCCATAGTCCCTTCCAGAACTACAAAAGCTAGCTAGTAGGGATGAAACTTCCAGGTCAGTATCAGATTCCCAATGACTTAATGTTATATCCGTAGATCAATACATCTCTCAACTCTCATTTGAGAGCCTTTGTATTTCCAGTGGATGGCGATTAACAGAGACCACAACTGGCCAAGATGCAGAGAAAGAGACTGCAGAATGTTCAGCACCAAATCAAACATTTATAATACATCCCTTCCTCCCAAGACTTGGGGATCATTTCTGGAGTGTGTGTGTGTGTGTTGGCTGGGGGTGGGGTGGGGAGAGATGGGGTGGGGCAGGCATAGAACCAGAGGTGGTAGATTACTACAAAGAAACAGTATCTTCTGAACCAAGCAGAGTGGCTGTGCAAAGAACTCACAGCAGTTGTGACAACATACACAAGGCCTGTGAAAGCCCAAGTCAGAGCAAATTCCACCACGGTGATGGGAGTTAGGCATACAATCTTACCCCTAGCCTCAGAGCTATTGGTGACAGTTAGCTTCTTAGAGAGGGTGTTTTCTAAGAGTGTGTGCTCTGGTAAGTTGGTCATACTCTAGTGGCGTATACATCCAAGAGTATTTGGGCAGCATAAATTGGTTTTGACTTTTTATTTTAAAGGACTCTGAGTTGGGTATGTGAGGAAGAAGGTTAGATCTAGGAAGATTTGGGGAAGGAGACTGAATGAACAAGAAAGTCTTCGAGAATACTAAAAGTAAAAATTACTTGTAATAATCAGCTATATTAGTTGCAGAAAAGCTAGAAAATACAGAAAAGATCAAAGAAGAAATCAACCACAGTGCCACAACCCTGTCCTCTGTAATATGCTTTTCATTCAATTTTTCTTCTTTTGAATAAAGGAGTGTACTCTGTTACAGCACAATACCTTCTACAAAGGCAAGCACAAGTCTGTGAAGCATACATTTTATGTCTTTACTCATAAAATTTGTAAGTAATTATAAAATAGTTTCAAAATATAAATAAAAGTAAATCAGCTTTGCTGACTTTCCTAGGACTACAACAGAGGAAACTGCTAACCCTGAAAATATTCAATATTCCTTATATGACTGAGCAGCTGAGGCAATTCTAACTGTAGATAACATGTATGGACTAGGATGACCAACTGTAATAGAATTCAGTAATAACAACCTTCCATTATCATAATTGAACTGTGTCAAACAAAATTGATATTGCTTCTGAAAAAAAAGAAAGAAAAACAATACTCAAGGACAGGCAATGTGAATCTTTTTTTTTAATGTATTGATCCAGAGAATTGTTTATCCCTGATTTTGGCATTTCACTAACCCCTAGTCTTTCTTTAACTTCATGTTCTGAAGCTAAGACTAAGGAGTCCATGGGAAACTTATAGAAGACCAAGCTCATGCTATTTCTGATAGTAACACTTGTTCTGTGGGTAACCAGAGCTCACTTGCAGATATTTATTTTAGCTGCACTTATTCATCTTGATGGTTTGACTGACTGTGTACAAGGCTGTTTCCCAAGGTGTTCTTAGTTCCAGGTGGGCAATTGAGATGGCGTCCTGTATCTTCCCTTCTAATACAATTCCAATACTGAAATCAACAGTTTTTGCTTCACAGCCCAGATTTTTAGGGATGGAGAGAAAAATTCCTAATAACAAGAATTGTTGAGTGTTTTTGTGTGCCAGTAATATGTGCTGGGGCTTTCCGAGTCACTAAGAAATGACTTCTTTATAAAAAAACTAAATATTTTAATATTTAAACATAGAATTATGAATCTATTGCTTCTTCAAATTTTAATATCATTTCATATTCCTTTATTTACAAGAAATAAAGTTTCCCAGATAAGGTTAAATAACCTTTGTGTGTCCTCTCTAACTCAATCCTTGATTGCATCTCTCTCCATCACCACCTTGTTTGATATTTGTCATCCTCACGAATATTCTGTTCGTGTGTGTGTGTGTGTGTGTGTGTGTGTGTCTGTGTGTGTCTGTGATACATATCTATGCAAGGGCAAATGAACCCACCTGTGTATATGTAGAGGTAAGAGGGCATTGGGTGTATTCCTCTATGACTTTCTGTTTATCTACTATTGTTTGTTTGTTTTGTGAGACAGGGTCTCATTATGTAGCTCTGGCTGTCCTAGAACTTGCTCTGTAGACCAAGCTAGTCTCAAACTCACAGAGATCTATCTGCCTTAGCCTCCTAAATGCTGAGATTAAAGGCATGAGCTACTACAGACTACTTCCCCATCTACTTTTTGAAACAGTGTCTCTCACTAACCTTGAAGCGTGTTTTAGTTAAGGGACTGGCTAGGGAACCCCCAGCATTTTCCTGTATCTTTCTCCAAAGCTGGCATTGGAGACATGATCATGTCTGGCTGGTTATGTCTGACTTTTATGTCAATGTTGGACATTCAAACTTAAGTCTTCTTGCTTGCACAGCAAATACTCTTTCTCACAGAGTCACCTCCAAAACCTCTCCCCAGCACACTGTTATATCTTTATATTCTTTTCACAATATACATATACAGATTTATATGAGCATAATTTATTTCTATAAATAATTGTATAATAACCATATATGATTTGCCTTTTTTTGCTCCTTTTACCCATTATACAAGTTTTTATATACACATTAATCTTCTTTAAGTCTAAAATTCCTCATATGTGAAACAAGAAAAATAACCTTACCTACAAGAGTAAAATGTTTAGCACAGTGTTCAGCAGGTAATAGGCATGTGGGAGAAGTTAATTACAGAATGTTCTTATCTGACACAGCACTCTGCCTTTCAAGAGATTAGCTAAAGCAAATTCTTGCCTTATCTGAAAATTCAGTTTTACTATGTCTTTGGTAAATGCCAATATTTCTATCTGCTTTGTGTGGCACAGAAACAGCCCAAGCACAAAGATAGCATCATGGACTGATGTCACACAAGGGGTGGTGCAGATATAAAAGAGTATGCCCACACTTTGTAGAGAGACTCTGTATCAGAAACTCATACAAGCAGATCTGTATCAAACCATTTGATGCCCATAACAGTACTGCATCACCTCCCTCTTGCCGATGAGGAAACTGAGGCACATGGACTTTAATAAATTATCTGAGATCACAGAGCTAATAAGAGGAGTCATAGAAGGATGCTCTAAGCAAACAGATTTGCTCAAGCCTCTGCCTGCTGATGTTTGCTGCTTCTCAGCCGCTTTACCTATATCGAATTTTCTATTTTATGATTTTCCAAAGACTACAAGGTCACAGAAACACACACACACACACACACACACACACACACACACACAGTGAATGTACAGGTTATCTGATGAATTATTTAATAAGAATAAATCCCCAGAACTATTTGCATTGGAAACTAGCTCACAGCCCAGCTCAAGTAGACAGAAACTTTTTGTGCAGGAGAGTAGGTCTATTGGCTGAGTCCCACCAGCACATGCAAACACCACACTAGGCATCTTTTCCTCTTAACCACCAGGCTGGAATAAATGCTTAACCAAACGACACAAGGTTTTAAAACTGGTCTTCTGTTTATATTGTGCAGCAAGGCATCTAAAAACTGTGGAGATGCCTGAGGTGGTATGGAGAATGGTTTCCAGAAGCTCACACATTTCAATGTTTAGTCCCCAGTTAGTGGAACTGTTAGGAGGTATGGCCTTGTTGAAGAAGATATATTACTGGGAGTGGGCTTTGCCAGGCCCAGTCTCTCTCTCTCTCTCTCTCTCTCTCTCTCTCTCTCTCTCTCTCTCTCTCTCTCTCCCTCCCTCCCTCCCTTCCTCCCACTCTCTCTCTCTCCCTCCCTTTCTCTCTCTCTCTCTCTATCTCTCTCTCTCTCTCTCTCTCTCTCTCTCTCTCTCTCTCTCCCTCCCTCCCTTCCTCCCACTCTCTCTCTCCCTCCCTTTCTCTCTCTCTCTCTCTCTCTCTCTCTCTCTCTCTCTCTCTCTCTCTCTGCATATTATAGGTAAGATGTGAGCTCTTAATTACAGCTCCAGCACGTTGCTTGCCTATCTGCCTGCTGTCATGATGATCATAAACTCACCCTCTGAAACTGTGAGCAAGTTCCAATTAAATGATTTATTTTAAAAGTTGTATTGATGTCATGGTGTCTCCTCACAGAAACAGAACAGTAATTAAGAATGATTAACTAAAGTTCTGTGTAGTCACAGGGAGCAGTGAAGGGTGCCAGATAGGTGCCAGATGTGGATGGGTAGAGCCAGAACCAGGATCCTTCCCAATGTTACTTGATAATCAGATTCTGGCAGAACTGAGCAGTCTTTTTATCTTGACATACTAGGCCTGATTACTTTTGGTTGTTCCTTTGTTGTTGTTTTTACAACATAACTCAAGAAATCCCAAGCTACTCCATATCACTGGGTTGACCAGAAGGTGGAAATATTTCCAGGTGAAGAAGGAAAGGGGACTAGTTCAGCATCAGTGGAGAACCACAAAACATGTTTTTTGCTTTTCAATGTAGAGGATACAGGAGAAAGCAGACCTATATAAATAAGAAACAAGACTCCCCTCCCAACTCTGCAGCATTTGTCTCTCTGGGGACCTTGGGGAAAGGGATGAGATACATCTGATCAGCACAATCAGTTCCCAGAGCTATTTCCAGATGCCATCAATATGTCCCCAAGATTCCCATGAATCAGCAAAATCAATGTGTGTGTGTTCCAAATATTGACCCAGCTCATCTTTCTCTTTTGCTCTCAGCTTTGGTTGCTTAGGTGAGAAAGGGTTTTACAATCCAGCAGTCCCCGAATCTGCAGTCAGATCCACTAATTGTTTCCACAAGACATAAAAAGCATATTTCTTTAGGTCAGTTTCTCTGCGTGAATGATATTATAAAACCAATCCATGTTGTCTTTAACTGTATTTTGTTTTGTATCACTTTTGATAACCTGCTGTGATGTGAATGTGAATACCAAATGCCCATGTGGTCAAAGGTATCATCCCCAGTCTGTGGAACCACTGGGAGTTTCCTGAACCTTTAGGCAGGTGGTTCTCTCTGAGTTGGAGGCTAACATGATCTACATAGTGAGTTCAAGGCCAGCCAGGGCTTCACAGTAAGATCCTATTTAAAAACAAACAAACAAACAAAACAGGTTTCGCTTAGTAGAAGAAAGTTGGGGGAGTGCTCCTAAAGAGGGAATTAGATTCTTGACTTCTTCCAGTCTCTTACTTTGCTTCTTGGCTGCCATGAGGTAGGTGGCTCCTCCCTCATGTGCTCCTGCCATGATGGACTGTGCTGTCCCAGGTCCAAAGGTGATGGGAACCAAGCAACCATTGTCTAGGACCATTGAATCCAAACCCCAAATCAACCTTTTCAATTTCAGTTCATCTTTCTCTAGTATTTGTCATCAGATACGGAAAGCTGACCTGACACAGATTCATTCTTTTAAAAGGTGGATATGTACATTAAATGGATAAAACAAAGTCCCTTCAAAGATTTGTAAAAACAAACAAAACAAAAACAAAAACAAACCACCAAAGCAGAGTCTACTGCTTGTGGGATTAGACAGGAGAAGCATCACTCAGGAGACAGATTTGCACAGGTCTCCCTGTGCAAAGGGGGTCAATTCTTTTTGCATTAGGAGACAAAAGCAGGCATTGCAAGACCTGCACAAGAAGCTGGGCATCATGGCACATGCTTGTAATCTTAGCACCTGGCACTTTCAAGCAGGAGAACTGCCACAAGTCTGAAGCTAGCATGAGCTATACAATAAGTTCAAGATCAGCTGGTGTGAGACCCTGTCTCAAAACAACAAAAATGAGAAGAGATGACACAGGCCAAGTTTAGGGTTGCCAGCACGAGCATACAAAAATTCAAGGTTCTCAAGTGAATCTGTGTGGTAGAAAACAAATAAAAAAAATAAATATAAAACTAATAAAAGTGGTAGGCCACTTTTATTAGGATGTTTGTCCCAATACTTTGGAGAGTACATACATGAAAAAAATTATTCAGTAGTTATTAGAAATTCAAACATTCTTGAGCATCCTGTATTTTCCCCAAAAACCTTATTAGGAGGGGCCCTATAGACTCATAAGTCACATAGCAGCAATACACATGTGTCCATTTGGGGGACCTGGTACCGTTGTTCTTCTTCCCCTGTGTACATTTTTTCACTGCAGTGAACAATGCTAATAGAACCATAATCCAATTATCCAACCTGGGATCCATGTTTGTGAGAAAGTTCGGTGGAATACGCCCATTTGAAGAACGACTTATGTAGTTTCCAGACCTTCTAGGAACTCAAGGCAAGACTGGAAGAATTCCAGTTATCCATGACCACTGGATGCTGCCAAGTAGAGTGGTGTTTAATAAGAGAAACACCAAGGAATGACACAAACATTAAAAACAACTTTAACTAATAGCTCTTGAGACTGGTTGCAGAGTGATGTCTGACTGGGTTCCAGAATGCAGGGAGATTTACTGGGGAGCCTGGGGAGGCCTAGGGAAGCAGTGATTTCTATCTGCTCTCTAGTTGTCTAAAGAACACTGTTACCTAACAACCTTCTTGCATAGCCAAAAACACCCCTGAATTCAGTAGAATTCATTCCTTAATTTACTTTTTGTTTTAAACACCACTTCTCCTCCTCTGACCCTGTTCAACTACAGACATTATAGTTAGACTTCAATAGCCTTGGCTGGGAGTCCACAGACACCCAATGCCTATTCCTTGTAAGGCTGCTGTCTCTCAGCTTAACCTCTGGACCTCTGCAACAGCATGAGGGTCTGAGCTAAGCTCTTCTTGCATAGTCATTTCTTTTCTGAATTGACTCTCCTTGCTAGGTGAGCTAATCATCCAAAATGCAAATATGAGGAGGCTTTTTCCCCCCATTTATTAAAACAAAACTGGTTTGCTTAGAGAAAAAAAAAACAAATTACCTCCAGGCAAAAGGCACATGTTTTTCAAGCTTTGACTTTGGTCTTTATTTCCAGCCTCTTGACCATCACTGTCCCCAACAACATATCCGGTCAAATGACCAGCCATCATCCGATGCTCTGACAGCAAGATGGCTCTGCAGAGACTGTCTGACTATACCTGACAACCTCTGTCTTTGGAAGACTCAGCGCTTGTGTGGGTGTTAGCTCTGCATCCTGGAAGCCTGTTTCCTTTTCTGATGTAGAAGTTCCTTCCTGTTTCCTATTCCACAGCATGCAGCATGGGCCTCTGCTACAGGCCTTGCAGCCCCTGGGATGCTTCATAAGCACTGGCTGCAATAGTAACTGCAGGAGGCATTTCTGCAGGAAGTGCTGGTAAGCACTCTCGTGCTGTGTTAATTTTTTTGACGCCACTTCTATTTTAAATTTCTAATGCTGACAGCAACACTTCATTTTCTCTATTCGACAGGGGAGAGAAAATGGAAGCGAGGATGTAAAGTGCTGGCCAATATTCTAGCTAGGAACCTGGAGGTTTAAATATAGCTTCAACAGTGAAGATGTTTACAAATTTTCATGCTTAGTCTTACTTGGGAACTACTGCCAACAACCTGAGGTCTGGGGCCCGGACAGTCTTATGGAAACATGCAAGGTGGTTTTCATGTACAGCCAGAGTTGAGAATTATGGGTCCACGAAAACTTAGTACAAGAGCTGAAGAATGTTTATTTGTTTGTTTGTCTATATCATATATTTTGATGGGGGAGAGAAGCCCAAACATCGGCATGTGAGTCGGTAGTTTTCTGTTTATGGTCCCATGGGCACCATCTGCAAAAGACCCTTATAAACAAACATGGGGGTCAGGCTCACCTGAGATACCACTCCAAGTCCTTCCAGAGTGCTGAAGAGGAGCCTGTGCTTCTTTCCCTAGGCAATGCATGCTGGGAGATGGAATGTGGGTGGAGAGGTAGCAATCTGGGAGACAGAGGCAGGCTCGGGGTGGATCAACCACGTCAGAGCACATGTGTTCTCACCTAATCTCCGTAGGCAGGTCAGGTGCTGCTTCTCTCTGTACACCAGCTGCTGCCTTGCAAAGGGAGCTCATTCTCCACAGACGAGAAAGTAAAGCATAGGAACCACTTTCCATGCAGTGAAAAGTTGTCAAATGGCAGAATCTGACCTTAAAAATGTTCATTTGATGAGAGTGTGACAGGCGTCTGGTTATACAGCAGCAGGGCGGGCTGCACGCCAGAGAGGAAAGAGAAAAGAACTGGAAAGTAGGCAGACAGACTCAGTTCAGGATGGAGAGACAATGGGAAGAGGGTTTTCCTTAGCAGATATAAAAGACCTAAGAATGGTGGATCACCGAATAACCATCAATAGCATCCAATGTGGGAGAATGATGAGGCTCATGAAACTATAGCAAGATCAATTCTGTCCCAGAAATTGATGGATTATAGGGGGAATGGCCTAGAAATTGATGGATTATAGGGGGAATTGCAATAAGTAAAGGCAAAGGATTCCCCAAAGGTCGTGGCATAGAAGTTGCTGTTTCTTTTAGGGATACACTGTCAACAAGACTGCTACAAGAAGCAAAATACCATTTGGCATAGGATATAGCGTCAAGCTATCTGGGGACTCAGCCCCTGACTAGACTCCTTTATAAGCTGTGTCTCTGTGGGGAAAGCTTTGTAACCACAGCGGGCCTCAGTTTCTTCACATATAAGTACTCTTAAATAGTTCCCTCATATGTTACGAAGAGAAAGAAATGAAAAAACTCACTTCAACAACAGTTACCACTTCTAAAGGGTATTCTGGCTAGTTTTATGCTAACTTGACCCAAGCTCAAATATTTTAGGAGGAGGGACCCACAATTGAGAAAATAACCCCACCAGATTGGCCTGTGGGCAAGCCTTTAGTGCATTTCCTTAAATTAGTGATGTGGAAAGACCCAGCCCATGGCTGGTGGTGCCATCTCTGGGCTGGTACTCCTAACTGTTATAAGAGACCAGACTGAGCAAACTCTGGAGAACAAATCAGTAAGCAGGGGTCTCCCAGGCCTCTGCATCAGTTCCAGTCCTCAGGGCTCTTCCCTGACTTCCCTTGATGATGGGCTGTGATGTGAAATGTGGAAGACAAAATAAACCCTAACTAAGTCAAAGGGTATGCACATATGTGTGCAACCAGTTCAGTTACTCTCCCAACAACCCTACACAGTTAAGAACTATTACCATACCCATTCTGCAGGTGAGCAAAGAACAGGGTGACCTCCCAAATTCAGACAGTTAACTAGCAATAAGGCTGGATTTTGATCCAGGATAATTTGATACCAGAGTCGTTGAGTCGGTGCTGAGACTACTACTCTATGCACAAAATTCTCTCTAGGGATTAGCAGACAAAATGAGGACAAATGGCAGATGTAAGAGAGATGGAAATGCCAGAATCCTTAAGTTGCCGTTTTCAAAGAAGGCTCCTGCTCCTTCAGATGTCCCCAGAACTTAGACCTAGATTCACTTTCACCTCTTTTCATTCTGTGGGTTGTTAAGAAAAGCCTCATATGAAGATACAGAGCACCCTTTGAAGCCCTCGGACCTCTGCAGGCTCCTCTGTCCCAGCAGACAGAGAGGACAGGGACAGCAGCTGAATCACTTCTCAAACACCCAGGCTCTCAACTTAGCCCAGGCTCCGCAAGGACAGCGCCTCCAGTTTCTCAGATTCTCAAGTCCCAACATTTTAGAAATGCTGAATTTTATCTGTGTCGACAATCAATATGTCTTTTAAAAATAGATTAAGCTCCTATTCTACAGAGTTCCCAAGGCAGAGGAGAAGACCTAAAAATGAAGGAGAAAAAAAACCCCTCAAATTATAATTGTTTGCATAAATTGTTTCTATACACTAGTACTTAGTCAACATAACAGCACAGGGACAGTGTTGATCTAAAACACCATCTTTCTATACTGTGGTGCTCACCTTTGGTTTTTCAGGGTAGTAATTAAATTGTATTACAGTGGCATTTCAACCTCCGATGTGTCAGCATCTTTTAGTACTTCCTGGAGTTTAGTATTTCTCATCTTTTCTGCCAGTGTTTGCTTTCTTAAGCCAACTCTAAAATAAATTATTTCTTCAAAGCGACTGTCTCACCAAAGGTATGTGGCAATGAGAACATATACCCAAGGACAGATGGGCATTCCACATCACCTACATAGAGTGAATAAGAGAGAAAATGAGCTTCCCCAGGTATCTCTGTTCTAGCCTCCTGATTCCTTACCTTTCCGACTGTGGCAGACACAGCAGCTGTTCTGGGAGGCCAGTCATAGAGAACAGTTCAGAAATCTTTTCCAAAGCTGCAGCCTGCCACTCCAATCCTCCAAACACACTTCTTAGCACCCCATTCCTTCATTAAGCATTTGCTATCTTTAAAATAACAGAGCATTTTCTATTTTCTTTAAGTCCAGAGTGATATAAATCTCTGTCCTTTGGTGTGGGTATGTCAGGACCAAACAAATGACGCAGGAAGGCAGCAGAGCCAACGGTTAAGAACATAAGCTCTGAGCTTGGATGGCTTGGGCTTAAACTGTGGTCCTGCTTTTTGCTTGCTTTATAACCCTAGGCAAGGGACTTAATCCCAGTAACTACATAATATGGCTATTATAGGATTACATGGGATCATACATGTAGAATCCTTACTGTAATACTTGGTCCATAATATTGAATGAATGTCAGTTTATTCCTGTTCTGAGTACTGATAGAACTATAATCTATTACAGCACGTTATCACACTATATTGATTAATCCTCTTGAATACAAACCCAAAGCATGTCTATTAAACCTGAATAAAACATACAAAAATGTTACAAACTCCAACCAAAGAGATTCAGGCACAACTTTGAAGGAGAACTGGAGGTGATTATAATTCAACAAAGCATAAATGTATTGTGCTGCACTGTAGAAATAGTCTCAAACAAGTACATGACACAAAAATTCCACAAGAGGTGGAACTGGCCAGGTCTGCTCTAGGCCACTCAAGGATAGAGGCAACTCTGGCTGGGAAGCTGCTCTATTTTCCTCAGTAAGGTCACCCCTGCTGTGGGTGAGTCTGTCAAGCTATTTTAGCAAAATAACACTTTTGAAGCCATCATAATGGAATCATCTGGCTTCCCATTTGGCTATCTATATGAACCAATGTGTTGGAAAGACTAGTCAACTTGACAGCTTAATTTCTCACTGTAAATTAATAGATGGTCACCCTGATTATTATAATTTGCTTTCTATGTACTTGCCTACAGGCCAATAAATGAAGCACAGTCCACTTAGTGTTAGAGACGGAGTTATGATTGTCTTTTAGGGGCCCTAATTGCATTTGTATAATATAAAGAACACTCATAATGAGCATGTTAATATGAGTTTATACTGTTTGCAGTGACTCATGCAATCAGGCTCATAGCATTGGGCTGAAATACTAGATTCCTGAGCATGGTAAATTCACCAGGTTACCTGCTTCTTGTCTCCAGCTCCTGTGATAACCTTGAAACTTGAACATCTAAACACCATGATCTGCTTCCATGTCTGGGAGTTCCTGAGGTATAATGATCATTTCTAGTCTGACTGTCCCTCCAAAATATTGAGCTGAGTGCCAGGCACATACATAGTTGACATATAATAAATATTTGATGAAGGAATCCATTAACACATGGATGTGTCCTTTATCAGAGTTGTTTGAAAAAAAACCAGAGAAACAAAATGAGAAGAAAACTCTTCTAAAGGGACTCTAAGTAAGGATAAACTGTGTGCTAAGTATTCTACAATGAATCTCTGAACATGCTCAAAACTTAGCTGTTGATATTCTAACATCGGGTAGCTCCTTATATTGACATCTTATATTATTTTTCAATTAAAAAAATCATTGAAAACCTTGAAGATTGCAGTAACATCTACTTAATGTCTCATAGCTGCTATAGGTCAGAAGACCAGGTCTAGCATAGGAACAAAGGGCTCTTTCCTGGTGCAATCACAGACTTATGTGACAACTGATTTTCTTCTGGGAGGCACTAAAGGTTATTGAAGAGGTCAAGATTATTCTGGAACTGAAAATCCTATTTTAATGTTTTAATTCAGACTAGAGTCTTAAAACCTTGACAAGAGTATGTTTTCCTGGGGAAAGCATGGCACTTCTGTATTCCTTCTATCATATGCTCCAGGTCAGGGAAGACTCTGGGTGATAAGAAGGAGGGTATCAGAAATGTCTAAATGCAAGACTTAGAATCCATGCCTTGGTCTTCCCCTGTAGTTTCTTTAAATACAAGTAATTGACTAAGAATTCTGGAATCTCCAAGTCCTTATTGAAACAACTAATTGGCTGGATAATAGAGTACATCAGCCTAGAAGGCAAGAAATGTCACATTTATTTCTGTATCCTGAGCCCCAGCCATGGTCTCTGTCATGTGTCTTCATACACAGAATGAGAGATTTGAGTTTCCAATGAAAACAAGGATAGCAGCACAACAAATACCTGAATGAAAACAATTTTTGATAATTTACATTGATTCATAATCATTTGCAAAAAGAAAGGAAACATATAAAACAATCCATTTTACCTTCCCTTATTCCCTTTCTCTTTTTTTTAAGTAATGTTAACTTAAAATTCCATGAGGTTATATTTTTCTCTGTTACAAACAGGTAGAAACTAGAAATATCACTACAATAATTGAAAAAATAGCTTGAGGAAAATGCCAGACCAAAAACTGAAACAAAGAAACATAAAAAAATCAACCTGATAAGCTAAATGTGATTTTCTAGCATCTTAAATCCATGTTGAGCCCAGCAAAGATCTTGACAAAGTTCAAGACCTATGAACAGAAGTGAAGAGACTATATCACTGAGCCCATGTTAGAGTAGTTTTAATGTCACACAGGACATTATGGAAAGTAAATACAACTTGTGATTCACCAATAGTCTTGAGGTCTATCCAATGGTCTACACTACCCTTGTGGAGAAGAGCCACACAGGGAGATCCCTGCAACCCCAGTTGCTACATTCCACTATTTTTCTTGTTTGTTCATTTCTTCACATGAATAAGACCTCAGCCTTCCTCTGGAAGAAGTGAGGTACAACCTTAAGTGACCTATCTATGGGTTGAGCAAGTTGTGCTGCCTTTTAACTGTAACTATTCCACATGCAATTTTGACTTTTCCTTATTTGTTTCCATTAGATCTTCAGTGAGAAAGAATAAACCAAGAGTCATAATATAATCTGACTTAGAAAATAAATTCCTCTGTCAAGGAACTAAAGACCATGTTTTTCCTTTTAGGTTATGCACCCAGAAGGTCCCAAGGGGATGGTATGCAATGAAATTGATTTGTACAAGAGAGGGCCCAAGAAGAGGGGAGCCCATCGTACTGTACTTTCTTGCTTTTAAAAATGAAGGCAATTCATTTATAGAGTGTTAAATCCAATACTTCAATTAAGACAGTTATGGTACTTCCTGTTTCTTGCTTGAGTCTGTCAAGAATGCAGGCAAACTTTAAGCTCAATTCTAAGTGGATCAAAGATCTCCACATAAAACCAGACACACTGAAACTAATAGAAGGGAAACTAGGGAAGAACCTTGAACATATGGGCACAGGGGAGAATTTCCTGAACAGAACTCCAATAGCTTATACTCTAAGATCAAGAATAGACAAATGGGACCTCATTAAATTACAAAGTTTTTGCAAGGCAAAAGACACCGTCAAAAAGACAAAGCGGCAACCAACTAACTGGGAAATGATCTTTACCAACCTTACATCCGACAGAGGGCTAATATCCAAGATATACAAAGAACTCAAGAAGTTAAACTCCAGAGAGGCAAGTAACCCTATTAAAAAATGGGGTACAGAGCTCCACAAAGAGTTCTCACCTGAAGAATATCTAATGGCTGAGAAGCACCTAAAGAGATGTTCATCATCCTTAGTCATTAGGGAAATGCAAATCAAAACAACCCTGAGATTCCATCTCACACCAGTCAGGATGGCTAAGATCAAAAACACAGGAGACAGCAGTTGTTGGCGAGGATGTGGAGAAAGAGGAACACTCCTCCACTGCTGGTGGAATTGCAGGCTGGTACAACCACTCTGGAAAGCAGTCTGGCGGCTCCTCAGAAAACTGGGCATGACACTTCCGGAGGATCCGGCTATACCACTCCTGGGCATATACCCAGAGACTTTACCTGCATGCAATAAGGACACATGCTCCACTATATTCATAGCAGCCTTATTTATAATAGCCAGAAGCTGGAAAGAACCCAGATGTCCCTCAACGGAGGAATGGATTCAGAAGATGTGGTATATTTACACAATGGAATACTACTCTGCAATTAAAAACAATGAATTCACGAAATTCCTAGGCAAATGGTCAGAACTTGAAAATATCATCCTTAGTGAGGTAACCCAATCACAAAAGATCACACATGGTATGAAGTCACTGATAAGGGGATATTGACCCAGAATCTCAGAATACCCTAGACACAATCAGCATATCAATAGATTTCTAAAAAGATGGAAGGAGAGACCCCTGGTCCTGGAAAGACTGGATGTAGGGGAACGCCAGGACAGAGTAATGAGAGGGGGTTGAACGGAGAAAAGAGGGAGGGAAGGGGGCTTATGGGACTTTCGGGGAGGGAGGAAACGGGAAAGGGGAAGTGATTTGGAATGTAAATTAAAAAAATAAAATAAAATTAAATTAAAAAAAAAAAGAATGCAGGCAAACTGAGGTAAAGCCTAGCACGTCATTCTCCGATGGAAAAAGTCACTTATTCCTCTTGATTCAGCAGCTCAGCCCATCCTGCAGTGCACCCTTCCTGAGGCTTCTGCAATGAACCACAAAAGTGCCAGCCTCATTCTTTCACGTGGAGATGGCATAGTCATCGGTATGCGGCCTATTGATCTATGTGAAGGCACTCTTGCCAAGCAAAGAGAAATAAAGTACAGTTGACTTGCTCTGTAATCCTGCCATTTACAAAGAAAATCAAACAAAAACCAATGACAAACGGGTCCTTAGACCGTTCACAAAACATGATGCTTCTGTTTACTTCTGATTCTTACTCTCCCTGCCATAGGGTGGCAGGTTGGCATAACTGCGATGCCAGAAGACCTTCTCGTCTCCGGTGTAAGCATCTGAACTGCCGACAAGCAGTGGCTGGCGCTTTAGCCACTGAGCATTATGATCACCATCACTATTTAATAATGAGATCGGTCCAGACAACATCAAAGGGAAGCTCCACACTTTGCAGAGAGACTCTGCTAGCTTTTCAACTGCCAAGGGCTACCTCTGAAACGATCCCATAAGCAGAACCGTAAGTGATGCTCCTCAGTCACTTCAGGGAAAAAGGAGTGAAGGAAGGAAAATGGCGTCACTGTGGCCATATGGATACTTTCAGCACAGGATGGAAAGTCAAAAACACAGAAGCAGATGACTTAAAAATTTTATTTCCTCTAAAATAAAGTCCAGCCTAGTTGTTCTTTGCTTCGATGCTCATCAATTTTTCTGTAATTTTTACTGAGCACCTAGTGTTTGCCACACATACATGTGTGTGAACAAAACAGACTTTTGCCCTAATGAAGTGTGCACTTTGTCAACTTCTGTGTGTCTACTATAGTTTCCGAGGTTCCTGGGGTGGAGTGGAGGTTGAGAAAGCTACTCTAGAGCTCCATCAACCTGCCTGCAAATGTCCTTCCACATAGCCTCTGGTCTTTCTTTCAGCAGGATAATCGAACATTTTCTACTTGGCTTCACAAGCAGAACAGATTTTTTTTTTTTTTTTTTTTGTAATCTGTAATCTGAAACGTTATTCTGGTCAATGTTGGCTTGACTGACAGATGATTTGTATTGTTTTTTTAAGGGTTTTCAATCAAATTTTGGAAATCTGTCGCCTTCTATTTTACTGATCAAAAAGAAGCAAGAAGATAACTCCCCAAACCCCAGGAAGATATCCATCACCTAAAGCAAGCACTGCAGGGATGCCAGACTTCCTTCCTCTGTGTGTATCGTTCATCAGCCCAGCCCTCCCATTTTCTGTATAGGGTTTATACCTCTCCCTACTTAACTCAACATATTGTGCCAGCAATTCTCCCTTTCCACACATCACCAAGTCTTCCCTTTATTATGTCATTCCCATCCTACTATGCTTTTGTTTTTCTACTTAAAAAAAAAAAAGATAAGCTAGGTGTGGTGGCTCCTATCTGTAATCCCAACATTCAAGAGGTTAGCTAAGATAAGAGGGCTACCAAGAGTTCCAGGCCAGTCTGTGGTAGATTAAGACTCCATTCCAAAACAAGATAAAATTGTTCCCTACTGTAAACACCTATTCCATTCCTATTCCTTCATTTCTCTTTAATTTATTTTAATCTATAAATGTATGTGTGTGGGCATGTGAACATGAGCATAGGTGCCTGCAGAGTCCAGAAGAGGGTGTGAGGTAACCCTGAGCTGCACTTCTAGGCATTTGTGAATTGTCCAAGATAGCTGCTAGGCAACACTGGTACCCTGCAAGATCAGCAGGAGTTCGAGACACTGAACCATCTCTCTAGTCTGTTCCTTCATTCCTGTCAAGTCACTAATGACGGTTGCATTGCTAACTCCAATGTTCAAATCTCTGTCCTTATCCTTCACCTTGTGCCATACTCACTCACTTGAGACTTCTTCACCTTGTGACACACTCACTCACTTGAGACTTTCTTTACTGGTTTTCTCAATCCCCAGGTTGTTTTCCTTCTGTTTCCTGTTGTCTCTAGGTTCTTTTAATGGGTCCCTGTTTTCTTTTCTCTGTGTTGTGAAGACATCATGACTCAGTCTTCAAACTATCTACACTCATTCTTGGATGATTTTACTTACCTCACAACTTTATGATATCTAGATTTAGGTAACTCTATAGTAATTTCTGAAATTGTATCTGTGGTCTGAATTTCAGATTCATATCCAAATGTCTGTTTTTCATTCCCTTTGATATTTACCTTATCTAATTAGATATACAACTTAAATCTAAAACTGAGCTTGTAGCATTTATTGGAAACCTGCTTCACGGTCAGTGTTTTTCTCAACTGAGGGCAGTTCTTCCCATCACAGGGACAAAAACTTTTAGCATTTTTTATCTCCCTCCTCTTTCCCTTTTTCTCTTAGATGGCATCAAATCCATCAAAATATGCTATTAGCTCTACCTTTAATATATGCTTCAAATGTGAACACTTGTTTTTACCTGTTTGTTTTCCATCTTCCTGGCCAGGCCACCATCATCTCTTGTGTGGATCATATCATAAGACATATATATATATATATATCTGTACAGGTTAAGGATCCTTCACAATCCATTTAAAGACTCTGTAGCTGACCAGTAGCTGACACTGTATGTATAGGAATCAAGACAAACTCAAAATCTTGTCTACCAAGACTTATAGAACACATTTCCTACTTCTAGTTTCTTTATGGGGTGGGAAACAAAGCAAGCCAACTTATTTGAATTCTGAATATGATAAAAAGCAGATTGTAACAAAATGCCTCAAGAAGTTCCTATATGAAACGTGAAGTTCTTATCTGGTCATGGGTCTCTTGGCTTTACACCTTGGTTATGTTCTGGGCATCAGAATAAGGAGCTTATGAATAAATTAAAGTTTCTGGGGTTAAAATTGTGCACTCATACATTAGCCTCTTGAGATTACCACTGAGCATTTAACAAAGATAGTCACCAGAGAACAACCCTTCCTAAGAGATCATTTGAACTCTATACTAAAATGTGCATGCAACTATCCTAATCCTGCTTCCTAATATGCCCACTTAGCATCTCTCACTGTCTCTTCCTGTCTGCAGTTTTGTTTTTGACATGAGCTCAGATTATGAAACATCCCCATTACCTCATTAATATTCACACTACCCTGCAAAGCAAGAGGAAGGCCATCTGCTCCCATTTTTGATGTAGAAAATTAGGGACAGATAAATGCATATGTATCTCATGAAGTGTGGGAACAGTCAGATAGCAGGAACATAACAACATGTAGAGATAGGGTGTGGGAACTGAAATTTAACGCTGACCATCCATGGTGTCAGCAACCCTCAGAGCAGCATTTGTCTCCCAGGACTGAGCAGATTAAACACAGAAAACAAACGTTTGGGGGGATTGCAACTACTTAGTATTTTTACTTTTTAGGATGACAAAAATAGCTCTTCGAATCTCTACAACACAATCGAGAGCTTTAAGTGTTTTAATAAGAGGCCCCATGCTGATAATATTTTTTACACAAGCTATTCAGCTACGGAAGATTCATTCTGCCATCCACATTTGCAAGAAGCTGAACTGAAATGGTGGTTTGGCGTTCTTGGCATTGTTTTACTGAAAATAAAGAACCTTAGCACACACTGGGACTGCAGAGAGGAAGGGAGCATGTCGTGGTGTGTGGCAAAAATGCTGGTCTAAGGTGCTCACACAACAAATATCACTGGAAATCCCATACACATGGGCTTATTCCCAGAGCTACCCAGAGATGAAGAAACTGTATCCCAGTCTGTGGTTATCCACCAGCGAAGCATGTGATGCTCTTTCCTAGAGCTTTTAAATTCTTCCCTCTACAGCACAGCTCTATCTTGTCCTGTTCTATTTATTTCCGTTAGTGTATGAGACTTGCAGAGCATTAACACATCAAAACATATGTTCCCTAAGCCCGTTATCACATCTCACCTTCACTTAGACTTTCAAGGTCAGAGATATTTATGGCTATCTATATCACCGGACTTAAAATAAAAGGCAGCAGAAAATAGTAGATTTGTAATGGTCCTTCGTAGTCAGCCTAAAAAGAGCAGCCTGGCTCATCAGAATGCCATTTAAATAAATTAGTTTCTTGCTCAAGGCTACAGAACTCAAATCTACAAAGCCACCAGTTACTATGCAGCTGACGCAAGCTAGACTCCAGGGAGAAGATGTTTCCTTGCCCCTAGGAAACCACCAGAGCTTTGAACCAATTGTGCATTCAAAGCATAATCATGTGGTTAAATTGTTCTCTGTCCTCAGATTGTGCTCATCGATCAGGTTGGTGGAGTTACGGATAGCTCATGCTAGACGATGCCACAGAAGTTCTCTTCTTATACTATATAGGTGTATACAGCAAATTAGCTTCAGTGTCTTGTTCAAGAAAGATGCAAATGTTACTAGGGCATAGGATGGGAAGGGCTACACACACACACACACACACACACACACACACACACACACACACAGAGGCCTGAATGGAACACAACCAAAATGAATAAATCTAAGGGCTAATGCCAGACAGCAGATGAGACAAAAGCTATACTGTGGAGACTGGGAGCCATGGCTTAGCAGTTAAGAGCACTTGCTGCTCTTCCAGAGATCCTGGGTTCAGTTCTCAGCATCCACGTCATGGTGGCTTACCTCTGTCTGTAACTCCAGTTCTAGCAGATCCAATACCTTCCTATGGTCTTTGTGGGCAGCAAGCATGCACATGATACATGAACATATATGCAGGCAAAACATTCACACACATTAAAAAAATTGCCTACATTAGATACTAAAGAGAACTATGGCATCGGTGTGTCATGGGAAGGGCTTCCAAGCAGGAAGTAAGGACAGTGACTGGATGTGAGCAAACAGTCTTAGGTAAGACAGAGAACATTCTGGAAACAAATCGCTGTGAAAAGTGATACATCAACCTGACATTAAACATGCATGCTGGGTCTAATGTTCATGCAGATCCACTCCATCCCCTCGACAGTCAGGAAGTCAGAGACCCCCTAACAAGGCCTGGACCCTACAAAGGCTTCAGCTTCAAGGGAATTCATCTTTTCCCAAAGACCATTTTTTTTTCAAAGCTCCCAGCAGGATGCAGCTTCAGGGTTGACCCAAGGATCCCAAATTTCTTTCCACACAATTATGCCTTAAGAACAGTATGGAAAAGTTAAATCTGTATGGGTTCCCAGGCTAGGAGTAGCCTCACCTGTGAAACATATTAAAAAAAACCTCAAAAATTGTGGGAAATATCTGTAAGTCATATACCTGATTAGGGTATATATTCTAGTAACCAAATCATTCAAGCAAATAGCCCAATTTAAAAACAAGCAAGAGACTCTTAATAAACATTTCCTCAAAGAAGATATACAAATGGCCTCAAATCCCTATCTTAATAAAGCTATCATCATCCACCAAGAAGATGCAGATAAAATTACAACTTCACACTCATACGGATTGGTATGAACAGAGGGGTCTTACAAAGTGACAGGGAGATACAGGAATGGGGTGTGATAGCTTACATCTACAAACAGCATGTGGGGTAAGAGTCAGCATGACTGCTAAGAGCTTGACAACAGTCAGAGCTGTTGTTGCAAGACCTGATTTCAAAAAAAGCAAAAGGCAAAATGAAGAGTAGAAGGAGATGATGATAAAACAACATTAGGATTCCTATATGCCATTGCTAAGAATGCAAAATGGTGCTTGAACAAAAGAGAATAGTTTGGCAGATCCTTGAAATGTTAAACAGATCATGTTAGCATATGCTTCGGTGACTGTCTCTTAAGTATATTCCACACAATATCCATAGCATCTACTCGAAAAACCTATAAACAAATGCTTGTTGCCACATTATGCCTAACGATTTAAAAGGTGAAACAACACAAGTGCCCACAAACTGAAGAGTAAACAAGATGTATTAAAGTCATATAACGAGATACAGTTTTGCCATAAAAGATATAATCATGAAGTTCCAGGAGGACATTATTCTACATGAAAGAAGCCAGACAACAAATTATACGTTTCATGCTTCCATATATGTTAATTGCCTAACATGGGCAAACCTTTGCAGGAAAAATAGATTGTGTCTACTGAGGGTTAAGAAAGAGTCAGAGGATGAGGTGGTAATACTATTGTCTTAAGGGTCTCTTTCTAGGGTGATTAAAACATTCTGACAAAAATGCATGGAATAATTTTATGGTTGACAGAGGCCCAGTTTCATAGATAAGGAGTCACACTTTCTTAATCTCCAGGAAACATAGAGGGCAGATTTACACCCAACATGAAGATACATGACTGTTGAGGATTAGTTGGGCAACAGCGCATTTACAAGGCTGCAAGGGAGGTATGGAGGGGGTTGGGCAGCAGACAAAAGAAAGGAAGGAAGGAAGGAAGGGAGGGGCCTGAATAGCAGGAGGCAAACAATGACAGCAAGAGAGTGAGCTGTGGGAAAGGCTGGCCCACAAGACCTAGAGTCCAGCATGAAAACTTGTTAGTTGTAGGGCCTGAGCTGGGCTTGGCTAAACAATTACCCATTTAGTCTCATTCAGAATTCATAGCCTCTCTGCAAAGGAAATTGTTCTATTGTTTTAAACATATGGGTGAGCAAACATAATCTCAAGGAGGTTAAGCAGTACATCTAAGATCACATGACCATCCTAGTTCTAAATGTATTGGCTCTAATCATTGTAATCTCAGAAAAAAGAATGATGGGTTTCAGGAAAAAGTTGTGTTCTGTGCTGACCCTGGGCCTAAAATGATTGAAATTTTGTTCTCTGTCTCTATCTCTATCTCTGTCTCTGTCTCTCTCTCTCCTCTATGTGTAGGTGTCTGTCTGTCCATCTCTCTGTGTCTGTCTGTCCATCTCTCTCTCTCTCTCTCTCTCTCTCTCTCTGTCTGGATTTCTGTCTTGTGAGACAGACTCTGACTAGGAAGCTCAAGCTGGCCCGTGACTCCCTCTGCAACTCAGGTTGGCTTGGAACTCTACATCTTCCTTGCTTAGCATCCCAGAATTCTGAGGTTGCAGCTGTGTGAACACCTAGAAGAAACCTATTTCTCCCTGCATTGCGTATGCTCAGTTCCACCACACAATAATAAAGTGTCTGAGCATCACAGACTCACTCAGCCCTTTCCAAGACGGTCCTGTGGGCAGGTAAAGAAGCAAAGAAGCCCTTTTGATTCGTTCCATAAGAATTACTCTCTTTAATCCGGTTTCTTCAATGAAAACCTCTCCAAGAAAGGTAAATTTGGGGCTTCAGCACCTGCTCATCTCTGCTGCTGGTTAATCTATAATTACAAACAGGTATACATCCATGGATTCTACCAACCACAGGTTAATAATTTGGAAAGTAAATAGTGTCCGTATTGAGCAATAGACATTTTTCTCGTCATCATTTTTCTAAACAGCACAGTTCAACAACTACTTATGTAACAAGCGGTATTAGGTACAGGTAACTGAGAGACAATTGAAAATATAGCAGAGACTTATGAAGTTTCTATTCAAATCCTATGCTATTTCATGTGACTTATTTATTTTTCATTAACAGAGGAGCACAGTTATGAGAGCTGCTGGGGATATCAGATATAAGCCAGCCTTTCATTTCCAGAGAATAGATGCTTGATGTAAAGTGCCTGACATAGTCTTACACAGTCAGGGTGTGGGCAAAAGGCACTCCATCTCCTAGACTTGGTCCCTGCCAATGCATGGTTTTGAGTGCATCCGGTAAAGATGTGAACATGGTATTAAATGTACCTGATGCCCAGACTCCTCCCCAACCACCAATTTTACTGGTATAAGAACTGTGTATATCTGTCTTCTGAGAGGTTCTGCCAGAGCCTGACAAATACAGAGGAGGATGCTCGTAGCCAGCCATTGAACTGATCACGGGGTCCCCAATGGAGAAGCTAGAGAAAGGACTGAAGGAGCTGAAGGGGTTTGCAACCCCTTAGGAAGAACAAAAATATCAACCATTCAGAGCTCTCAGGGTCTAAACCACCAACGGAGGAGTACACATGGAGGGACCCAGGGTTCCAGCTATATATGTAGCAGAGGATGGCTTTGTTGGAAGAGGCCCTTGGTCCTGTGAAGGCTCGATGCCCCAATGTAGGGGAATGTGAGGGAAGGGAGGGGGAAGTGGATGGGCGGGTGGGGGCACAACCTCATAGAAGCAAGAGGAGGGGGGATGGGATAGGGAGTTTCTAGGGGAGGAATTGGGAAAGGAGGTAACATTTGAAATGTAAAAAAATATTCAATAAAAATGACTAAGCATAAAAAAATGACTAAGAATAAAAAACAAAATAAAACATAAAAAAAAAAGAACCGTGTCTGCATTATTTGCTTCACAAATTGAATACTTCATAGGATGGAAACCAACCAACCTAACAGTCACAGCTTTAGCTCTCTTGACAGAATTTGGCTTCTCTTTGATGTCATAACCCATGTTCCTTTCCCACCTCCTGACAAGCTCACTGGGAAGCAAGCATGAGTTGAGGTTCCGTAAGCTTAGGATCTAATCTTCACTCTTGTCCTGGTCAATTCCTACTGTGAGGATGAGCATCATGACCAAAAGCTGTGTGTGGAGGAAAGGATTTCTTTTATTTGCTTGCTTGCTCCTTTTTTTTACCTCACAGCTTATGCACCATCATGAAGGGAAGTCAGGGCAGGAACTGAAACGGGGACCTGGAGGCAGGAACTGAAGCAGAGACCATGTAGGAACACAACTTACTTGCTTGCTCAGCTTGCTTTCTTATACAGCTGAGGCCCATCTGCCCAGGAATGGCACCACCCAGAGTGGGCTCCCCCAGCAGCAATCATTAATCAAAAAAATGTCTCACAGACATGCCTTCAGGCCAATATGATAGAGGCAGTTTTTTTTTCGATTGAAGTTCTCTCTTCCAAGATAACTCAACCTTGGGTCAAGTTGACAAATCAAATAAGCAAATGAACAACAAGAAGAAACCCAACAAGAAACTCAACAACAACAACAACAAAAACTAACCATTCCATACCCTGTCAGAGTCACTTGGGTCAAGTTGACAAGTCAAATAAGCAAACAAACAACAAGAAACCCAACAACAACAATAACAAAAACTAACCATCACACTCTCCTAACCATGTTAGAGCAGCACACATTTTGCTGAATGTTGGCTTGTTAGGATGATACATGCACACACACACAGAGTGTGTGTGACAGTGTGTATGCTTGGGAAGGAAGCTATAAAGACTTATGGCCGCATCTCAAGGGTAGAAGTTTCTATCGTTAAAATTAGCATGGGTTTACTTGTACTTAATGATATTTTTGAATTCGTGGCTCTGAATCCAAAGAGACTAAAGTCATAAAAGGGAAAATTTAGTGATAAGAAGCAAGGGGCCCACTAGGCCAAAGAACATCTTTTGTTGAATTGAAAAGTGCTGGCCAGATGGCTCTGCAAAGAAAGGTGCTTGCTGTCAAGTCTGATGGACTCAGTTCCATCACCCCTTGAATCCACAAATTGGGACAGAAGTGAGTCTTAAAAGTGTCCTTCTGAGCTCTCTCTCTCTCTCTCTCTCTCTCTCTCTCTCTCTCTCTCTCTCTCTCTCACACACACACACACACACACACACACACACAAAGGAGAGTCACCACCCATTCCCTGGGAAGCCACAGTCTCATGCTGAAGCACAGAACTAATCTAGTGAAGTGACTTCCGGATTTCTGCCCTTATTCATTCCTTTGTTCGGACAGATGTCGTTGAGCCCTATACAACTAAAAACTTTGCCTAGAAGCCTTTCGGGGAAGAAGGGAATATGAAAAAGAAACTTTCAGACTTTTTACAACTCAGGTCAAAAGTCATTATTAAAAAGGTTGAAGAGAATGTTTTTAATGGATGGAAAATGCAAGCAGTGTAAAGGTGGAGGCAAAGTGTTTCATTTATTTAGATTTTATTTTTATATGTAAATATGTACATACCCATGCGTGTGTGCGCACGGGTATATATACTGAGTGGTTATAGCTGGCTCCATGGCATAGTGGATAGCACAATGGACTTCTGTACACTAAGTTGTACTAAGTTTTAGGTCTAGGATATCTCTCAGTGGTAGAGCACTTGCCTAGCATGTACAAACCTCTGAGTACAATTCCCAGAACCTCCAAAACAAACAAGCATTTTTAAATAATTATTTCAAACACGAGTTGTGTTAAAAAATATAGTTGGACAATGCTGACTCAATAGAGCCTAATATGAAGAGTGAATATAATTTGGAAGTGTAATTTATCTTTATTGCTAATTAACCAGAGAAGTACTAAGGTCTAAGAATCAGGATATACTTTGGAGTCAGGCAGACACAAGTTCAAATTCAGTTTAAACTTAAATCTAAAATCATCTGTACTTTCAGATCCCTTGATCCCTTGATCTGCAGGCAGAGATGATATCTACTTCAGAGTATGGCGATGGTTGAGCCGGAGAGGAAGTGCTGTCTAGTTTTCTGATCCTCTTTGCCCTTGACTCTGGAAGGCCAGCAGGGCTCAGCAGGCTCCAATAGCATTGAGAGGCAGTTGCAGCTGCCAGCAAGGGTATTCACTGCCAGAAGCTGACAGTGCCATGGAGGCCGAGTGTCCTGCAGTAAACTTTAAATGACTGTCCTCCATGCACACTGTTCCCCATCTGTCCAGAAGAGCCATCTCCCAAGGCATGCTTAAGTTAAATTACAGCTTAATTAAGTTGATTAAAACATTCAAGTGAAACATCACATGTAAAGCAGTTAATGAGAAGAGTTGGGTGATAAAGATATGGTTAGTATCTGGTCTTCTAATAGTGTCAACATATGAGATTTCTATTTGGCCTGGTTAGGATAGTCAACAGAGTATTAGACCTTCTAAGTACAGAAACAATATGCCAAAACACTGATATACTAGGTCATCTCAAACATTCATCTTAATATATCAGGCTATTTCATTATATATCAGACTACATCTCCATTTCTCCACAGGGAAACAGAGATCTTGACTGGTAGAAAACTCCTCAAGGTCATATGGCCAGGAAACACATGCGAGATTTGGAACCTCTGTCTCAAGGCCTCCTCTTCAGAATAATTCACCCATTCAACAAAAGCAAAAACGGCAAAAACTTCCTGACGGTATTTAGGTATGGAAATGGGAAAGACAAGAAAGCTAAAGTTAGGATTTTCAGCATATATTTGTAAGAGATCTTGATGTTAGTCATCAGAGTGAACTTTAAAATTGACACAAAAGACTTAGGAAACTGGCAATCCACACAAGAAAAACCTAATTTGTCATAAGCATATGTTTCAAAGCAGAACCTCCCAATTAATCAGAGAAATGCAAATGAAAACTAATCAAAATTCTAGATTTCACCTGTGGAATTGGAAGACACCACGGCATTTAATATTCAATACTGAAGAATGTAGCAATGCAATAGAAACTTTAAAAAGCTCAAAACCCTTGGTGTTAAGTTTCTTCTTCTATAGAAGCTCATATGCAATCCATTGTCTTTTTATAGCATTAGTGAATACAACAATAAATAATACAACATGATAAAACTAAACAGTATCTAACATATTCCAGGAAGAGGACATGCTCTCAATAGGCTAATAATTTTTAATACCATGTTATCTATAGTTAACATAATTTTAAAATCATGCATGTCTAAAATCCTTTTAGTTTGTGCAAATATGTAGGTATACACATACACAAATCAGTACATGTGCAAATGCATATGTATGAGCACTCTAGAGGCATACAAGCAAAAGTGATGTTTGGATGGTGCGATGAAGAGATTAGAAGATTCTCATCTTTAGTGGTTTCATTTTTTACAGTCTTATAAAATGAATGTTATTTTAGAGTCTGGTTAAAAATATAATTTAAAAGGCAAGTCTAATATTTAAAATGTCCCCATATGACTTCCTAGTAGAATATCCTCTTAAAATTGATTTGACTCAAAACTTTGCGGTTGGTAGGATGGTTGTTGATAAGGGTTTTTTCTTCCACAGATAGGCTGCATTAAACACCTTGGGAATCCATTATTAAAATTGCACATCACTGTCACCTGCTACATATGTTATCTTTTAACAAATCCACAGGCTTAAAATGTATTTCTGGCAATATGATAGATTACGTATTCAGAAAAATCTCTTCTCAATATGTCACACTCCCAAATACTAGATAACCTCCTCAAACAAATGAAATTATTCAAATACAAGACAATAACAACAAGTATTGAGGCATGGTGTATACATCCTAGATCAGTACAGGGAAAAACAAACAGAAAAAAATCAAAATAAAAGGCAGGGAAAAATTATGAAAAGAAACCGCAAGGTCAAACAATAGAAAGTATAAGGGTATGACAGAAAAATATCTGTCAAACACACCGAGTCTCCAGTTCAAAGAAAATGACTGTCAACCTGGAAAAGAAACAAAAATGTAGCTGCATTCTGCATATGACAGACTTATGAAACAAAACAAGATGTGTGAAGTCAAAGAATGGGAAAACTAAACCTGCCAAATGCCTCTGGGAAAGGTTAACACAACGCCCTTCTCCTTTTTCAAAAGAGATTTATTATTTGTGTGTGTGTGTGTGTGTGTGTATGTGTGTGTGTGTGTGTGTGTGTGTGTGTGTGTATGCACGCGCAGCAGACAGAAGTCAGGAGAGGGTGACAGGTGTCCTCCTCTATCAGTCTGCCTGTTCCTCCAGAGGGTCTCTTCTTGATCCCAGGGTTTGCATTTTTCCCTCTAGGTTGCAAGACAGCAAACCCCAGACGTCTTCCTGCCTCTGGCCTGCTGGGAGTTGTGGTTAAACCTATGTGCTGTTGACCGGGATTTGTTACTTGGCTGCTTGGATCTGAAGTTCTGGACTTACATAGCAAGATCTCTTAACGTTTGAGCTGCTTCTCTACCTCCACATTCCAATTTTTGGAATGCAGATCTGCAACTGTCTGGTTCTATCAAAAAGGAGCAGAAGAGGAGAGGGAAGGAGAAGGCAGGGAAGGAGAATGGTGGAAGACTGGGGCAAGGTAATTGCTTTTCTGTATTGCTGACCAACTCAGAGTTTAAACCAGAGAAAAACCAGATTAAAGGGGGGTGGGTAGTCAAATGTGGACTGTGACCTCTAAATTTTCTTTCTGTTAAAAAAGATGATCACCCTTCACATCTATTTAGAAATATATCCTTCCTAGCTTGGACATGCACACCTTTAATCCCAGTACCCCTGGTAGCAGAGTGGGATTGAGGTTGCCAGTTCAGCCTGGGCAACACAATTAGACTAGGAAGATAGAAAGGAAGGGAGGGAGGGAGAAAGGAGGGTGGAAAGAAAAACAACCCTTTATTTTCATAAGACTTGTCTTCCTTGATGTCTATACATGAGCTTCACTGATTTATATACTAGCTTTGGAAGGGCTTGAGTTTCCTAACACATTCTGAATCTTAAGCAAGGTTTGGGCTACACACGACTGTTTATAAAATTACTTAGGATTTAATGAAAGAAATGCTAACTATGTAAGGAATATTTATAGTTTTAATTCTAATTTCCCCAAGAATGTAACTAACAGTATCAACTGTAAAAACTGTTATCAACTTCCAGGAACAGTCAGGTTGACTAAAGCAAGGTGCTCCCAGATTACTAGACTCTAGCATCCCACTTTGTTGCTTTCAGAGTCTTTATTTGGATCTTTCCCTTGATTAGAACTCAGCTGACTTGCTGTCAGATTAGTGTTCCAAGTCTAAGAAGTTAAGTACCACGGACAGCTGCTTTCTGGGCCAGTGACAGCCTAGTCCAGTGACACATCAAAACCAGGTCTCAGCAGCTAGGCGCTCCCCAAAATGTCTGCATATCCTGAAAAGAGACAGCTCTAACACCCCATACCACTAATCTGCTAGGATTGGGCTTGGAGAACAGGACCCCAAACATTCTTTGCCTAAGTGCTTTAGACAGAAGTTACATGGTCTCTGTATTGCAATGGTTTCACTGGAGTTGATAACATGCAAACAATAGTCACTGTACATAGTTAGTCATTAGGTTTATGAAGATTATCACATGATAAATAAATTCCTCTGGGAGGCACAGTGACATGCTTAATCCAGTGAGCCACTAAAGTAAATTTACCCTTCAAGGAATGCTCTTATAAATTAAACCTGGAGCCACTTATTCTGATTCACTGGTCATTTAAGAATGGGATAATGAAAGAGGAGAACCAACATACACTGACCACACCACATTGTCAAAGATTATGCTAGGTGCTTTACTTCTCAGGGAACATTCAACTGCTTTTGCAATCTTTAGAAAATTAATGCTATTAATTTCATCTTCAAAATTAAGAAGCTGAGGCTCAGAGAGCCTCAATAATTTTTCAGAAGTCACTAGGACTGCTACATGGATGGGTTTTAAACCCCTTTCCTGATACCCAGGGAAGTCAGGAAATTACTCAGGGCACTTGTGGGACAGGTTTCATGGGAGAGGAGATAATATGAACAGGTAAAAAGGGTTAAAAGGGAGTAATAGAACAGGAAGGGTTAAACTGAAATGGGGGAAAAGAAAGAAGGGTAGAGGGGGGAATATAGAGAGGAATATGTGGCACTAAAAAACTTTTGGAAAAAGACATCAGAAACATACTTCAGCAGAAGCTTCCTATTATAAATACACATACATTAAGAGATAGTTACCACAGCAGGCAAAAAAACACTTCCATTAGACACCATGGGCTATCAAGTCAAAAGCTCACCACTAGGAATGAATTTTTTCTTTTGGAGTTGTTGTTCAGAGTGGTCCCACAGACCCCTAAACATTCCATGCTATTTCACATGCTCTTGGCTACAGTCCACATATGACCCTACTTCTGAAGCCACCATACACTTGGAATCATAGAACATGGAGAAATCCAACTGGTATTGACCTGGAATCTTTATTCCTAGCTAGTAGTTTATAGTGGTGGAAGGTACTAGGCATGCTACTACTCATCAGTAGCAAGATATATGCACTGGTGTAATAAGGGCATGACTATCGTGGGAGTAACCAACCACTTTTTAAAAAAAAATTGACTTGATTCTCCACAAGATGAAACCTATACCTGACACTATTATCCAGCAACGAGACTGTGGCTGGCTAAATGAAGGGTCTCAGAGAAGAATTTACTGCTATCATTCTGTTTAATGGACAGAGTTTAAGCTAACTCCTAATGACTTATCATCATACCAACAGATCACTATAGATCCTTGCACCTATAGATCAATACATCTCTCAATCCTCAACTAAAAAGCTTCAGTTTGCAGTAGATGGTTATTAGTACAGAGACTCACAACTGGTCAAGGTGCAGAGAATAAGAGACTGAAGACTGCTCAGCCCTAAAGGAACATATGTACTGTATCCCTTTCTTCCAGGCCCAGGAAAGTCCCCTGTGGAAGATGGGACAGAGAGAGCCTGAGATAGTGGACAACTACAAGAAAACATGCCTTCTGAACACAGCAGGGCAGCTGCACAAATGAACTCCAAGCTGTTGTGATAGCATGCAAAAGGCCTGTGCAAATTCAAGCCAGACTAAATCCCACGATGAAGAGGGAGGTGGTCATGCAACCTTGGTGCTATTGGAAACTGCTAGCTGCTGCAGGGAGGGAAGAGATGGGAGAATTATTTTTTCTAAGAGTGTAGCCCTTGACACATTGATTACTATTCAGTAGAAGACTACACATCCAAGAATATTTGGCCAGCACAAATTGGTCTTTAAAGATTAAAAAGAAGGACACAAAGTTGGGTAGGGAATACAGAGGGGCAGAATTATGTAAAGTTTGGGGGTAAATATGATCAAAAGACATTGTATGAAACTCAAAGAACTGATTTTAAAAAATGCACCCTTTTCTGTCTGGCCTTCTGTATCATGTCATGATACCACGCAACATTTTAAAGAGGGTAGTGGTGTCATCAAAGGAAAATTTTAAACAAGCAAAAAAACAAAAACTGAAAAACACACACAGGAAAGCAACATTTTATGAAAAGAATTCCCAATTTCTCCATGTTCACAGTCTGTTCCTTCCTGGCACAATCTATCAGCCACTACAGAACCAAATTAAGATTTCCAACATCCTTATTGAAAGCTGTTTCACTATGTTGAGCCCAGAAGAGTTGATGATTCTATAGCGAGAACCATCTGATGATCTGCTATCTAAAATGTGTTTTCTCTACTTGCTCAAATTCTCCTGCCCCATAATTGCAAAAACATAGTAACAAAGTAAGCTCACAGGAAAACGAGCTAGAATTTGCTCCCTGGATGTCTATATAATGTAGTCCTTCCTACTGAGATGCGCATGGGATACATTCAGTGCAGGGACTCTCTAAGTGTCCAGATAACGTCAGAGCACTGATTCCTGTAGAAGAAAAGTGCTATTCCAGTCAAAGTGAGCTCAGAACACCAGAAGGAAAGCGACTATACTCAAATCAGCCCTTCTGAGATATCTGTGCTAAGAGCTGGGGAGCATGTTTTATAGGATTCTGGAATCAGGAATGTGATAAGGGTTGTAATCATTTCAAAGTTCCAGCCGTGAGTCTACATTGAAACCAAGGTCTAGTATCCTGAAGGGAATCAAGTTCTTATGAACCACCCCACTTGAAAATGTATGATTGTGCTCAAGCAAGATATAGGTTTGCTGTGGAAAAAACCCCATCTACTCCAATTAGTTATGTGCTAAAAGAAAGGGTGATGACTGAATAGACTAAATTAAAACTGTGTAGTGTGAAAGAACAATAAGAGAATAAGCACACATGGAAATATTTAAGATTAGAACCTCCAACTTTATAATAAAATTATGTATACTCAGAATTTACAAATTAAAACTAAGACAGAATTAAGAATAAAATTATGGATACGAAAAAGGAAAGTCAGCTCGAATCCCTGACTTATAAATGATTAGAAAAGTAAAATGACAATCCTCTAATTAAACAGGTAAGAGCTCTGCCAGGTCTCCTTTAGTGAGGACATTATAATTGACAGAGTGCTCTCTGTAGCCTGCATTTAAAGCTATTTCTCACATGCATGAAACCAGCTGCATTCCTACCCCCACTAAAATCAGAATACAAACTCTGCAAGTTCCAACGTTTGCAAATGCAACCAATACAATTTCCAGCCAAGGATATGTCTATGGAAAGAAAGAAAGAAAGAAAGAAAGAAAGAAAGAAGAAAAGAAAAGAAAGAAAAAATAATAAGAAAAAGAACAGGAAAAAAATTCCCAAGGCTCAGAGTTCCTCAAAAGACTTTTCACTGTTGATGTGCTTGGAATATTTCTAAAGTGCCAGATCACTTCCTTGCTTCTCAAAAATATGGCTTTTCCTGAGGACTGTCCAGTACTCTTACTGAAATAAACCACAGACTAGTAAGCAAATCATTCAAACAGGTCCAAGGAGAGTTTGAGGGCCATTTTGTTGTTGTTAAGGTAGAGCACAGAGCACAAAGAATGTCCCTGTCAGATGCCATGAAGGGTATGTCATCAGCTGTCACAAATGAATACATGCTCCCATATATTGTGCTAAACACCTCTAGAAACTACAGTTTTCAATGAGCACACACTGAAATAAATGTTAGAATACATATATAGCATAAACATGCCATGGACGAGAGAAAAGTAAAGGTGCTTATTATAGAAGCCTGGTGATCAGAGTTCGATTCCCTGAACCCTCATACAGATGAAAGAAGAGATGAACTTGACAAAAATTGCCCTCTGATTGACATATATGGTGTGGCAGAGTGAATGTGCCACACCACATTCACTCCGCCACACACATATCACGTACATGTGCACAATAAAAATAATTAAAACATTTCTCCTTCACATGTTTCTGTGTATACTCTCTCCTGTTTACATAAATATTACTAGTGATTTTTTCACTCTGCTTCTACTCTGTGACTACTACAAAAAAATGATGATCATCAAACTAGACTATAATGGAATTAAGTAAATTTAACTAAAATAATACCATTTTCTTCATTTTGTGATCAAATTTCCTACTGCTACTTAAACATCTGCTTTTTATATGTGTGAGAATTTTCCCAGTTGGAAACATGAAAAGTTTCTGTATGTACTTGGGTTTTCTGCTTAAAATCATATTCAGGGATGACATTTTTATAGTTAGACTATAAATCAGAATGCTGCATTAATTATGAAACTACATAAAAATTCACTGATGCTCTTCATCTATTGTTTTTCTTTCAAATCTACATTTTTTTAGGTCAATTTCTTTTAAACTCTTTACAAATCTGCCTCCTTAATTAAGTAACATTACCTGCAATTCTCCTGTGAGAGTGCACTCACTGGGTCATGCTTATTAATCTGTGCAAAAGGGCTCCTGCAATACAGGGGCAGGCTGGCCAGTGATTCCTTCTCTAGTGGACACAGATTCGTTTCAAATAAGATCACATGGATCAAGAAAAATAAGCATAGGTGTGGGGGTGTTACTCAGTCTCAGGTTGTTTGCCTAGCAATGTGAGAGGCACTTGGGTTTAATCCCAGCACCATGAAATAAAACTGACTTAAAGAGAAAAGGGGAAATATCTATAGTCATGACAACAAGGCCAAAGTGCTGTTAAGCCCAGGCTGCTGCTGAAAGATACAGCTCTTATAAAACAAACTTTCTCCCCTAAACATCTTTAAAGAGATGGTTCTTGATCTCTATCATATGCTTACCTAAAAAAAGAAAACCCTGTCACTTGCTAAAATGGAACTACTCTCAGAAATCACTGGGTCCGTTTTCCAAAAGACAAGCCAATGCTCACTCTGCCACGGGATGCTTATGTAACCTATATTTACATTGCTTTTTTTTTTTAACTCTATAGTAGCTTGGAAACTTGGTAGACATGTAGAAGAATGTCCCACAAATTATCTTTTCTAATGTCATTTTCCTTGGCTCTCACAAAACTGCAGAACACAATCTTATTACTCACTATCGCCCAAAGATCATCATAGTTAAAAAACAAAACAAAAACAAGCTGCGGCTTGCCAAAACATCTGCATTCAGAACTATGCTAAGGAAATGGTTAAGTAAAGACTACTTCCACCGACCTTTGCTTGGGCTTCTGGTACTGTCACCTTGACAACATTATTGCGACTTATCACTTGCTTCACCCATTTCTCTACTTGGACGTTGAACTTCATGAAAACCACATAGGCAAAGTAAGCGGTTAAGAGGAGTAAGCTTTCCCACCACATGATAACGTTATCCAGGAAAAATATGATCAACATGATCAAATCAACGATGTAGAAGGACACATCCCGAAAGAGCGGCCACCAGGTCAGGTTTAAGATTTCTCTAGAAAACAGAGCACACATGCCAATAACAAAGAGGATATTGAACACGGCAGAACCTACGATGGTGCCTATGCCGACATTGCTGTGCGCAATGAAGACCCCTATAAGAGACGTGAAAAGTTCTGGGGCTGACCCGCCTGCAGCCATGAAGGTGGCTCCGGCCACATCATCAGAGATTCCCAGTTTTTCAGTGATGACAGTTAGAGAAGGAACAAAGAACTCGTCACAGACGATGGCTAACGCTATGAACATATAGATCATTCCTATGACGTGGAGGATGATGGCGCCTTTCCTTCGCTCCTCCAGGGAGAAGATGTCCTTTGGGTAGTCTCCCTGGGTGTGATCAGTACCGTTCTCAGCTTGGTCCTCCTGAGAAGCAGGTGGCTGTGGGGTGTAATCTCGAATCTTGTCATTTAAGTCTAAGAGAGTCCTTTGACGGTGACCCTGTGCTACCCTAGGGCCACTCACTTCACTGGCTTCTCCTCTGTTGCTCTGAGAGTCTGTCTCAGTAAAGGCACTGATTGAAAATGGGACAGTGCTCACAGCTACCAGGCCCATGACAAGGCCAATGACTCGAATTAGCTTCAGTTTTTTCCTGGTATTATAATGTCTCCTGCAGCCAAATGGTGACTCATAGGAGCACCATTTCTGCAGGAGCCTGACTGTGGAGCTTTGGTGGAGATCCATCCCGGCTTTTCTGGCGGATATGGTGGTCTTCACACTTTAGACTCAGACAGATGGTTCTGTCATACTGCTCCTTGCTTCCCAGTTGATGATGTGTATGGGGCACTTCTACAATGGGGATCTTTATTCTTCACGGGGAAAATATCACCACCTAAGTTTAAATAAAAACAACAATGATAAGTGAGTCGTAAACTCTTACCTTTCTATAAAGATAACTTTGCAGATATGATGAAGTCTTGTCCTATAGCCTGTGTACATGGGTGAGTTACTTAAGTTCTAGGTGCTTCGGTTTCCTTAATTTATCAATTTAATTGAAATCTTCCTCTTAATTTTAATTATGTGTGCCTGTGTGTGAGTATGTGCACTTGTGAGTACAGGTGCCCTTGGGGTCCAGAAAAGGCCTTAGGATCACCTGGAGCTAGAGGTATAGGCAGTTGAGATCCATCCAACATGGATGTTGGAGACCAGACTCTGGTTCTTTGCAAGAGCAGAGTGTTCTTACAAATCACATATGTATATTTGCAAGTGCTCTTAACTTCTACACCATTGTTCCAGTCCTGGGTTTCCTTGTTTTAAAACTGGTCAACAGGATTAGATTGAAGGGCTTACTTAGCATGTTTAGAACCCTGGGTTTGTTCCCTAGATAGATACACACACACACACACACACACACACACAGAGAGAGAGAGAGAGAGAGAGAGAGAGAGAGAGAGAGAGAGAGAGAGAGAGAGAGAGAGTCAGAGAGACAGACACAGAGATACAAAGACACAGACTGAGACACAGAGACATAGAGATATTGATTGGTTGATTAAAAGAGTCATAGGCAATTAAAGCCCTTGCCAACCAGAATTGCTTTGTCTGTGTGTGTGTGTGTGCACACATGCACACACACCGGTGAACATGTGTGCACATGCTCTGAGACTCCCATCCAGAGCTTCAACAACTCCAGACAATTAACTCTGTCACTGAACTACAGCCTCAAATCGCTTTAAGATGAATTGAAACATAAGAAGCACTTGGAAGAAGAGGTATCTAGAATGGACTCATAATTATACATGTATAAACCAAGTTAATATTTCAACAAATCTGACATTAGGCTCAGACAGCTGAGATGCGTGTAAGGATGAAACATTTATAAACAAAAGTCAATTCATCCATTTGAAGTCATGCAACGTCCTCTGGGGCTAAAATGGCTCCACTTCTTTTAGAACTAAGTTCTTGACAACTGACCATTATCCATTATGCTTTCCCTAGAACAATTATGTAATTCAGTGCATTTTCTGATTGAACCTATCATGTGGAAAGGGGTAGATTTTTGGAGTAGGTAATACTGTTTTCCTGTTCACATAATAATCACAGGATATTATTTTTATGGAAGTGTCTCATATTATATACAGAAAACCTGCTCTTTAAATATTTAAGTTTACAGGAAAAAATGTCCTGGCAACACGAACAAGCTGCTGTTTTCTTAAAGCATCTAAACTGTTTCCAGCAGGAGCTTCAAAAACAACAACCAAATCCTTTAGTCTTATTTTCAAGAGCTCAAACAAAGCTCAACGCAGTGACATGACCAGGAGGCTATTTAGAGACACCAAGTGTGTATTTCGTAAACAACATGCAAGTTGCAGCAACACCTCTGTCCATAAAATCCTCCCCCAGTAGCCCTACCACCTATCCTTTATGCCAGATATGCAAAGCAGAGTTCTGATTCGCTAGTCCACGGAGGAGGTGGGTAAAGTACCCCACAGGACTGCCGCCACAGTCAAGATTCCCTTTCTAAAGAAGCCTTTACATTTCCCGTTTTTATTTTCTTTTTCGGTGCCAACGATTTCATTTTAGGAGCATTCGCCGAGATCACCCCAGGTGTAAAATAAGCTAATTAAATACACGCCACTTACACACTGGGATTAGCTGGAGCAGAGCAAGACTACCAGTCAACACAGGCTGAGTTGCAGCTGCTCCTCAGATAACCCCAGCCCATCGAATGCCTGGCTGCCTGCAGATGTCTAAGCTTAGCACCCGTGATTAAGCGACTCACAGCGCTCTAGGGATTGTCACAGTGCCGGGTCAAGGCTAGCCCGGGTTGGACTCCCAAGATGCAAGATCAGATCCAGGGTGAGCTATGAAAATCCACTGCTCTGTTCTCTGGGATGTGCCCTCAGCTGCGTCCCAACTTTGCTTTGCATGATCTTAAACTTTTCCCATGGAGGGTCAATAAGAAAATAAAACGAAAGGGTAGCCACCCCACCTGCCAGCCTGGAGCTGCGACACCTTTGGGGTGGTGCTTGCTCCGATTCTACTCGGATAGCTTGTGTGTGTCTGAGGAAGGAGCGCGCCTTTGCGCATCCCCTTCTAAGTCAGGCTCTCGCCGGTGCCCTCACTCCCAGAGCTTGGGTGGGCCATGTGGGGGCTGGCAACCCGCGCCCCCGAGCGGAGAGAGTTGGCTAACTCAGAGCTGGGCCTGGGGCGCCACATTCACCACGGGGCCACCTGTGAGCCTGCGGCGCAGCTGCGCGATGCGCGCGACCCACCCGGGGACCAGCGGCTTGGCGGCCGCAGAGCTGGAGACCCGGAGACCCGCAGACCCGCACTTACCAGTACCGTTGAGCAAGGCTCACACGCCGGGCCCTCGCCCGGGCTCGCGCTGGACGTCGCCTTCGCTGGCCGAAGCTGGGCTCGCGAGGACACTGAGCAGCGGGCGAGCGGTGGCGAGCCAGGCTGGCGGACTGCGCTGGGCCCCTCCCTCTCGGCGGCGCGGGAGTAGCCGCAGCTCGGCGCCCTCCCGCCTTGCGCGCCTCCTGCGCGGGCCACGCCCGCCGCCGCCGCCGCCTGCCAGATTTCTCCGCAGTGGGGACCGGGTCAGGGTGTGCAAGCAGGCAAGGGCACAAAGGAGAAATCGTACAGGTCCTTGCCATACCTGCTTCCCGAAACCCGAAAGTGCTATCAAGTTTGGGGTCACCTCTAGTAGCCACCTCCTCTGCAATTATCAGCAGGGATAGCGGTCTCTCTATAATGTGCAAAGGTGGGAAAGATGGTCTTTAGAAAGGTACAGGCTGTGGGTAAAGGTTCTTGGCCCCAGCAGGAATTGAAGCCTTTGGTTTGCAGAAACTAGACACTGAAGGGTCTTTAGTCTGGCAGGGTAACTCTTTATTATCAGTTTGATGATACTACCCAAGACACTGGGTCACTTTGGTATCCATGACAGGACTCATGTTTTTGCCTCTGGATTTCCAACCCAGTATGTCTTCTCACCTTATTTGCAAAGATGTCCTTAACTGGGAGAAACTGAGTCCAGCTCCCTGGGAATCAAAGCCAAGAGTATGGGCCAATGAGTAGAAGGTGGAACAAACTATTTGTTGAGGGAAATTTTATATGTATATTTTAAACTTGATAGATGAGGGGGCCCCACCCTGGGAAACGTTAGAGGTTCTTCTGTGCATTTGGGCCCCTTCTTGCACTCCATCTCTTTGGCTTTGCAGCCCATCAGAGGTTTACTCAGACCTCTGGGGTGGTCTTGCCAAGTCAAAAGAAGCCTCCGGAATCTAGAGCCCTTCATTTTCATCAGACACTTAAGACTATTGCCTTACTGAGAGGTTTTCACTTTTATTTTGAACGTCATGGGTTGAATTTAAAAAAGAACACAAACCTTTACTTTTTGTTCTGGGAAATAAACACACACAGATATAAGGAAAAGAATACAGAAAGCTTTTGGGGCCCCGATTACCTTGCAACATTATTGACTCCTGGCCAGTTGTATTTTATACGTGTCTCCTTTCCCAGTGACCCTCATTATGAAACAAATCTCAGACAGCACATTATTTTTATTCATAAACACTTAGGGGAAGGAAGGAAACAGTTAGCCAATACTAGCATTGTCTCAAGGAAGACTCTAGAAATGACCCAGTTAGGCTCACATGGATCATGATGAGTCAACCTGAACATCAGGAGAAGATCACTGCTACCGCTTCAGGTCATCAACAGCCGTCCATAATGTTTCCAAAACAACCCAACAGATGGGTAACTGTTGATATGGAGAGGGAACCAAGTCATACTGCAAAACCACTTTAGCATGGTGAGAACAATCATGCATTCATTCTACCTTCTGTACAAACGGAACCCAAGGGTACCCCTTGTTTTTTTGACCTTATTAACTGAGAAATTCCCATCTGTCCCAGGTTGCAGATGCTAAGAACAAAAAAAATGGGAATAACCTGTCCAGGTTCTGCTTAAGAGAAAACAGACAGACTGGACATGTTGGCCATGGCCTGTAATTCAAGGACTGTGTTGCAGTTTTCTCTGATGTTCACACCCTTCATCTTAGTAGGAAATTTAAAACATAGGATATGAAAAGGAAGTCAAAACAACAACAACAAAAACCAGGATATTTTAAGATAGGATGTTTACAGGAAAGTGAAACAACTGGGTTTTCTGAGGGGAAGTGAAATACTCCATCTTGCCCAGAGACAGCTAAGGGCCTTAAAACAGGAAGCAAACAACCCAAAATATCTTCAGGAAGTCCTCCCTGAAACTAACAAGATTTACTAGCCACTCCTTCCCCAAGAATATCTAAGCAGTAAAGACTGCTCAGTCACTCTCAGACTGAGAAAAGACTCACAGATAGGACAAGTTTCAAAGAAATCTCTCAGTAAGCTTTGGTGCTTAGAAAGAGGCTTCAACCAGACCAGTCAGTCACCTGGAAGAAGCAGAAATTAGCCGAGCATCTTGGAAGAATCACAGGTCTGCTGCCGTGCCTTGGAGAAGCAGAGACCAGCCAAGCTTCCTGGAAGCGGCTCGGACCAAGTGAGTGACAAACGTTCTCCGACCTGTTGTGCTGTCTAATGCTGCAGGGTACGGTCAGGTATCGAGTTTTACTGAACTGTCACCCATGGTGGTATGGGCTTTTGATACTGGTGCTGTTTTCGAGTCACTTCTGTTCCTGCAGTTAACCTCTTGTCCATATCCCTGTAAATAACCCCAGTAAAGCTCATTGCGTCACCAAGTTGGACTTTGGTGGTTTCTGTACTCGGTCTGTCACTGGTTCCCTATCTGAGGTCAATTCCTGTTTCTTCGTGGCTCCCCAGGGATAGTGTCACACAACTCTTAAAACTCAGGAGGTGGAGGCAAGGGTATCTCTGTGTCAGATCAGTTGTGAGTTTCTGTGTTAACCACTGTCCGGTACACAAAGAAACTTTTCTGAGGAGGTCTGAGAGCTTCATTGATCTATGAGTAAAGAGATGAAAATTAAGAAGGTAGTTTGACAGGACGCTCATTTTAGCAGAATAATCATGGTAGGTTTATACCTCAGGCCTATGAGCTCTTCAACCATGGGCTCAGATTTATACCACCAGGCAGGTGTTTCCTCCTGTGGAGGAGGCCTTAAATCCCATCAGCAAGCAATTAGTTACCTCCATAACATTTGTGCCACTGTTGCACACAGGATCATATCACACCACACAGACCATCATTGCATTTCCAAGAGTTCATAGCTAGGCAAGAGCTATCTAGCAATGAGGAGGCTTCCTGGTCATTACCATTTGATTTCTCCAAGTCCTAAGGCAGAAGTGTATGGTGTCGTCAGCAGGAGGATCTTACCATAAAATTCTAGTGAGCATCCAAGAGCAATGGCAATAGCCTTTCTTCAGTAGTCACTGTAATTAACGCCTCTGAGGAATGACTGGGGAGGCAGTATCAAACAGCTTGGGACTGTGCTTTGTAATTGGCAAGGTCTTTAAAAAAGTAACCATCTCTAGTGTCATAGAAATGCCTAGCATTCTTTAAGTCTCCTTTTGATTTAATAACTTAAAAAAAAAAAAGCAAATCAGGAAAAACAAAAATCCAAGCTGTAGTGCATCATTAGAAAGTGGAGAACAGAGCAGAGTCGTTTAACTGTCTCTTTCTTCGTTCTCCCTCCCCCCCACAGACCTCCTTTCTGTCCACCTTTTATTACAGTTTCTAGCCTACAGCTGTAGGCTGTGAGGCCACTTGCAAAGGCAGCAGGATTCCCAGCATTAGCAGTTTCCGGGCTCCCCTTAGGCGGAATGCGAAAATCCCCTGCTAAGCATTTGCAATGTCCAGACCACAGCCCTGACATTTCCCCCTTTAGGAGCTTCTGAAGTCAAGAATCAATCTGTGTATTTCAGCCGGCACCAGATAATGGTATCCGTGAGAAGGAAAAGAGCTGCTGTTAGGTATTACTTAATGCCAATCAGGAAGAAGTAGCTTGTTCTGTGGTATCAGGAGACTTGGAGATCACAGTGGCCTAACACGCATAGGCTTGCCCTTGCACAACTGACCCTGGTGAATTTTGCTGTGTCACCCTTGTTCTAGGTTGCAACAGTCATGGAACACGTGAACTAGCTTTTATGGTGTCAGCCTTTAAGGCAGCAGCTCGCATTGGCCGCTCACTGCTCATTGGCTAAAGCCAACCATGTGACCAATCTAAGGTCACGAGAGCAAAGAAACAATAATTCTTCGTGCTTGGAAGAATGGAAAGGTGTTGTCCTCGGCACTTGTGACTGTCGCATCGGGCAACAGGTGTGAGAATAAAGAACTAATATCTTAAGCATTAACCGGATTTGTCACTGGAAAACAGCTTTTATCGTTTCATTCTACTAGATTTTTTTTTCTTTTTTTTTACTAGATTTTTATCACTACAATTCTCATTTTGTAGAGGAAGAAATGAAGGTCTTGTATGATAAAGTAATTTACTCAACATCAAACAGCTCCCCCTTGAGCCCAATGTTGTCTCCAAGGTCAGAGTTCTTAGCAGTATTGCTCACGGAATATGACAGGGTTAGTGACATTTCCTATTGAGATGACATGCTTAGGCAGGTCAGATACATTTCTGCTATCACTAGTCAGTCCACAGTCAACAATGGTCTGCTTTATAAAAGAGCCTAGTTCTTGCTTGTTTAAAAACCAGGGTATATAAGGTGTTTTCAGAGGGGAAACTAGGAAAGGGGATAACATTTGAAATGTAAATAAAGAAAATATCTATTAAAAAAATACAAGAAACAAAACAACCCCAGGGTATAAATATTAAAATGGAATCCTGGCTCTCTGCAAAGACTTCTCCTTGGGTTCCTACCCTGAACTGCCTTTGATTTGTTTTGCTCTTGGTGGTGGGTTTTGGTTTGTTTTGTTTGTCTGTAGCCTTCCTCTTCTGCTTGTATGAGAACCACAACAGTGAACATTGTGGAGTTGAGGGACAAGTTTAGGATTCTCTCCCTTTTACAAAGGCATTTCAGTAGCACATATACCCCGATCCCAAAGATGGCTTTCTTCTGCTCATTAGATACTGAGTGAGAAGTGATGGATGACTTAGTTTTACAATAGGAACAGGAATTTTTCTGCCTTTTCCATGCCCAGGAAGCTAAAAGTCAGCATCTCCTTGCAAGCCTAGCTTAGTCTCCTGGCTTCTGAACGCCAACCCTGAGCATAATGCTGAGGCCAGGGCCCAGAGGAAGGTGGAACCGAGTCTATTGATTTCAGCAGTGACTTGGAGTCTAAAGTCTTGGCTATCTTCCTGGTTCCAGCGGGGATTTCTTGAGTGACCTCTAGGATGGCCCTTTTGTCTCTCAGAGCCACATTGGCAAAGAACTGCAGACAACACTGGTAAGGGAGACTTCCTGGAGTCGGAGCCCCGGATTACAAACTGCGCCTCTGCTGCCTTCATCCTGTGGGCCGTTTGTGGGTTACTGAACTCCAGTTCAGAATCGGAACATCAAATGAATGTCACGGTACTAAGGCAGAGTCACGGGCCTTAGCCTCAAACAAGCCGTCAAGAATGTGGCACTGCCTTCGGCTCTTGATTGCTGAACTAAAATATTTGTGTTGTGCAACTCATAGAGTTAGAATGAACAACACTAACCATTTTCCAAGGTTGGAGGTGTCAAGTTGTATAGGTGGAGTACAGCGCCTGCTTCTAAAACAACTGCTGACATGTGATGGGGGCTCGTTGGGGTGAAGCTTTGCACACCATTCCGTGCTCATAGGCTTCTGCCCAACTGTGGGGTCAGTCGAAGAGGCTGTGTGGCTGGGTTTGTTCACCTTCTCCGTGGTGGCTTCCTTGGCAGCAATGACAGTCTCCCTCTCACCTGCTGCTCTTCTGTTTCTTCCTCAGTTGATTGGGAATCAAAATGCTAAGACAGGTGACAAAGACTCTTACAAGTGCTACAGATAGGAATTTAACAACTTCACTGAGAAACGTCCGTTCTTTCCCCCCACCTCCTGCTTTCCAGACCCACTGTCTTATTTACTGTATTTCTTTGCTTATTGGAATGCAGCCCAGCATGTCTAGGTAGAAAGAAAAATGTGGTCTCCACATGCCTTGCACAGCTAACTATAAACTTTGGGGTTAGAATGGGCCTTTCCTGGAAATGTAGAGTTGGGTTTTTTTTTTGTTTTTGTTTTTGGTTTTTTTGTTTGTTTTTTTGGAAACAGGGTCTTCCTAAATAGCCCAGACTGACATTGAACTTGTGTTTTACCTGCCTGAGGATCCTGTGGATGTTAGTACACATGCTACTAGAATGAACACACAAATTTTTTTATTAGATATATTCTTTATTTACATTTCAAATGTTGTCCCTTTTCCTGGTTCCTCCACCCCCAAATTCCCTATCCCATCCCCTCTCCCCCTGATCACCAATCCACCCACTCCCACTTCCCTGTCCTGGTATTCCCCTACACTGCAGCATCTAGCCTTCTCAGGACCAAGGGCCTCCCCTCCCTCCCTCCCTTTGATGTCCAACAAGACCATCCTCTGCTGCATATGCATCTGGAGCCATGGGTCCCTCCATGTGTACTCTTTGGCTGGTGGTTCAGTCCCTGGGAGCTCTGGGAGTACTGTGTGGCTCATATTATTGTTCCTCCTATGGCACTGCAAACCCCTTCAGCTCCTTGGGTCCTTTCTCTAGCTCCTAAACTAGTTCAATGGCTGACTGAGAGTGTCCCCCTCTGTATTTGTCATGCACTGGCAAAGTATCCCAGGACACACAAACTTTTTAAAGGTGTTTCTTCACTGCTATTGAATGTCTCATTGCTGTAGAGAAAGCTGGTGGCATGTGGACTCCTAGTGATTTCTGATGGGATCTGTTTTATTTTTAAATTTTTATATTCATGGTGCTCTAAAATTTCATGATATTATGTCTTAGAGTGAGTGAGGTAGGTGTATATAAAACTTACTTTGTTTATTTTTTATTGATATGGATTTTTTCATACAATATAGTCTGATTATGGTATTCCTCTTCCAACCCTTTCCAAATTCTCCCTACCTCTCTACCTACCTAAATCTACAACCTTTCTTGCTCTCATTAGGAAACAATACCACCAACCAAAGAATACAAATGGTGGGTCTTATGGCTCCAGCTTCATATGTAGCAGAGGATGGCTTTATCTGGCATCAAAGGGAGAGGATGTTCTTGGTCCTTCCTGTGAAGGTTTGATGTCCCAGCATAGGGGAATGCTAGGGAGGTGGGGCAGGAGTGGGTGGGGGGCAACTTTGTAGAGGCAAGGGGGAGGGAGAGTGGAATGGAAGATTCGTTGAGAAAACTAGGAAGGGGAATAACATTTGAAATGTAAATAAACAAAATAACCAATAAAAATTTAAAAAGAAAACAATAGGCATTTAAAAGAAATAAAATCGAATAGATCAAAACTAACAAGTCATCAGAAAAACCGAGAGCCAAAGCAAAAGCTCAAGGAACTCATAGAGACACAGACACACTTTGTGCAGAGAGATTCACCTAAGAACATCCGAACTATAATATACAAGCAAAAGACCTGTAGAGTATGATAAAAAGCATTTTAAAATATTCAGAAAACATCCCAAAACAAACAAATAGACAACCAAAACCAAACCAAACCACAAAATACCATAACCATAACCATTGAGTCGGTTTTCTGTTATCCATCTACTGCTGGGCACAGGATCCACATTTAAAAGTGGTTTGTATACCCAGTGAGACTTCATTGGAGAAAACTGATGTTTCATTGCCAGTGGTTATCAGTCGGAGACAGCTTTTGGGTTAGGGATGGGGGTTTATGTCCATTCCCCTCTCAGCACTGGGACCCTATTTGGGTATTCCTGTGCAGGTCCTGTTCATGCTGCCACACTAAATCTGTGTGTGTCAGCCCTGCCTTGTTTAAAGAGCCTTGTTACCTAGGTTTTCTCCAATCTCCTAGCTCTTACAATCTTTCTGCCTTCTTATCTTCAGGGTTCCCTAAGCCCTAAAGGGAGGAATTTGATGGAGACAGCCTATTTAAGACCACGTGTTTTAAGGTCTCCCCTCTGCACTGGTTCAGCTGTGGATCTCTGTATTACATGTATTGCAGGAGGGAACTTCTCTGATGATGGCTACACTGATCTATGAGAGCAGCAGACTCCATTAGGAGTCATTTGTTATATTTCTTTAGGAGAACAGCAGTACTTGGTTTTGCCCTAGATCCCTGGCCTACTAGATCAGGTTCTTGGTCCCCTGAGCAGTATCATAGATGGGTTCTATCTCACAGAGTGGGCCTTGAATCCATTCAGATATTGGTTGGTTAATTCCAGAAGCTTTCTTTGTGCCACTATTTCTCTAGCACATCTTGCATTCAGGTCACTATTGTAGACTGAAAGGTTTGTAGCTGGGTTGGTGTTTACCTTTCTCCTTTGGTAACGTGAAGAGTAACTTCTAGGACCCAGAACACCAGTCAGTAGAGATGAAGGCTCTAGGTAGGCACCAGCTCAACTTCTCCATGTTCAGTGAGTTGTGCGGATGTTGTCTTTATCAATTGGGCCTTACCATCAGTTTGTGGAAAGCAGCCAATAGCCTTGACGATAGCCTGGATATGAGGTCTCCCTTGTGACCCATTTGACCAACAATTCAATTAGATGTAGCCCATTCCTAGAAATAGAAGCTTCATTTGGTGATGAGAGATTCCCAATCAAGGCTCAATCTACCTCATTATTTTGTAATTCTGTTTAAATCACATATTAGCGTATATTTTAGGAAGCTTCTACTGTATTGGGTTTCCATATGACCCCTCAAATGGCCATTTGTTTTAGCTGTTTCTTCCTGAATTCTCTTCCACACTCTTTTCTTCCCTCTCCTACTCTATTTGATTCTCCCATTGTTCCTCCACATTCCCTTTCCCTTCATAACTGTCTATTCTATTCCTTCTTTCTAGGAGATTTGTTTCTTTCCTCTAATCCTTTATTCTATAATTAACCTGTGGTGATATGGATTGTAGCCTGCTTATCAACAATTTAATAGCTAATATCCACATATAATACTTACCCAGTTCGTCCTTTAGGGTCTAGGTTACGTCACTCCGGGTGATTTTTTTTCTAGCTCCATCCATTTACCTGTGAACTTCATGGTCTCATTTTTTTAAAACAGCTGAGTAATAGTCCATTGTGTAAATATTCCACATTTTTATCCATTAAATTGTTTACAGATATCTAGTTTGTTTCCAGTTTCTGAATATTGTGAATAATGCATAGCGCATGGCTGAGCAAGTGCCTCTGTAGCAGGATGTAGAGTCCTGTGAGTATATGTCTAAGATCTGGTCTGCTCTCCTATACCAGACCTTGAGATGTGTCTTTCAGTCTGCTTATTTGGTAGATTGCATTTTCTGATTTATATATGTTGAACCATTCCGGCATCTCTGGAATGAAACCTACTTGATCATGGTGAATGGTCTTTTTAATGTGCTCCTGGATTTCATTTACAAGTATTTTATTGAGAGTTTTTGTATCTATGTTCATAAGGGAAATTGGTTTGTAATTGTCTGTATTTGTTGGGTCTTTATGTAGATTGGGTTTTAGGGTAATAACTATGACCTCAATGCAAATTCTGTTTCTGTTTTGTGGAATAATTTGAGAAGTATTGGTATTACTTCTTTTTCAAAAATATGGTAGGATTTTATGCTAAGACTATCTGGACCTGGGCTTTTTGTTGTCTGGGAGACTTTTAATGAGAGCTTCTATCTCACTAGGATTTATAGATTTATTTAAATCATTAATCTGATCTTGATTTAACTTTAGTAGGTGGTACATATCAAGAAAATTATCTATTTCTATTAGATTTTGTAATTTGGTAGAGTGCAAACTTTCACTTGGCTTGGTTAGAGTTATCCCAAGATGTTTTATGTTTTTTTTTTTTTAGGCTATTTTGAAAGATATGGTAACCCTGATTTCTTTTTCAGTCTGTCCTTTGTACATAGGAAGGCTACTTTTATGTGTGAATGTATGTGTGTGTTAGTTTTGTTCGAGTTTTCCTTCTGGTGCCTTCTGTAGGGCTAGATTTGTAGATAGATACTGCTTAAAGTTGGTTTTACCAGGGAATGTCTTTCCTTTCTATTGTGATTGAAAATTTTTCTGGGCATAGCAGTCTGCACTGGCATCTGTGGTCTCTTAGAGTTTGTAGAACATCTGTCTAGGCCCTCCTTGCTTCTAGAGGTTCCACTGAAAACTCCAGTGTTATTCTAATAGGTCTCCTTTTATATATGTTACTTGGTTCTTCCCCTTTGTAGCTTTTAGTATTCTTTCTTTGTTCTTTAATTTAGTGTTTTGACTTTATATGTCATGGGGAATTTTTTTCTGGTTTAGTCTATTCGGTGTCCTATATGCTTCTTAGACCTTGATTGGCACCTCCTTCTTGAGGTAGGGGAAATTTTCTGCTACGATTTTACTGAAAATATTTTCTATGCCATTGACCTGGGTTTCTTTTTCTTCCTTTATTCATATTATTCATAGATTTGGTCTTTTCATAGTGTCCTAGATTTCCTGGATTATGTGTATCTGGATACTTTTATATTTAACTTTGCTTTTTAAACCGAGGTATCCATTTCTTCTATTTTTGTCTTCAGTGTCTGAGATTCTTTCTTCCATCTCTTGGATTCTGTTGGTGAGGCTTGTCTCTGAGGTTCTTGTTCAGGTTTCTAATTTTTTTATTTCCAGCTTTCCCTCAGTTTAGGTTTTCTTTGTTGATTCTATTTCTACTTCATTGCATTCCATCATTTGTATTTTCATAGATTTCACAATGGACACACACACACACACGCACACGCTCTTTAAGGTTCCCTTGATCATGTCTATAATAGCTGTTTTAAAGTCCAGTTTTGTCCTTCAGCTATATTGCATTTCTCACAGAGAATTCAAAGACATAATCAGTCATTTGACACCAAGTCAAATGGTCAGCCCCATCTTGAGGCTATTAGTTTTCTGTTGCAACTACAACACATACTACACAATTTCTTTCTTACAGCAACATACATTTGTTATCAGAATTCTGGTCAGAATGCCAGACAGAAGCCACTTCATTCCTTGAGGGAGTATTTTAGCAAGTGCTCTCCCAGGCAGTTGCTTTTCTAGCACAGGCTCTTATTTTTTAAAGATTTATTTATTAATTTATTTTGATGCATTTGAGTTTTTTGTCTTCATGTACACTGGAAGATGGAAGATCCCATTAGAGATGGTTGTGAGCCCCTGTGTGCTTGTTAGGAATTGAACTCTAGACCTCTGGAAGGGCAGCCAGAGCTTTTAACCACTGAGACAGGCTCTTGGGTTTTTTTCAAATCCTATTTGAAAGTAAAATTTGGTATGTACTTCATTGATATTTGTTTGAAATGTGTTTAGTCTCCCTTCTCATTTGAAGTTGTTTATCTGTTTTTAATGTATCCTTGTGTTCTTTCTTGTGTTCATTTACATAATATGAACACATTTTTATTTGTGGATTTGACAACTCCAGACAAAAGTATTGACTGATGGCTGAAAACACATGCATGCCTATGAACTTAAACTTGCACGTACTTTCTCTGCTGTACAGATCACATCCCATAAGATGTATAACCTCAGCTCTATCCTAACTTGCATACCCTGTTTAATCCCTTCAATGTATGACTTACTCATTCCTGTGTTGTTGTTTCTTTAATTATCTGAATTTCATTTTCAAGTTGTTTTTGCAAGGAGAGTTTATGGCTAAAAATATTTTGTTCTTATTTTTTGACTTAATTTATTTCCCTATTTGAGGTAGGATTTGACTATGTAGTCCAGACTGGCCTTAAATGTGCAATCCACCTGCCTCAGCCTCTCAACTGCTAGGACTGCAGGTATGTACTATCATGCCTTCTCTGAGAACTTTCATCTTTTGGCTTCCATTATAAGTTTAATGAAATCACTTATACCATGACCCTTACAGCTAACTGTGGATACTGTCTCCCTGCTTTTCTGTCATATAGTGTTGCTGGAATAGAGAAACATATATCTCTAAGTTTTTCACCTGACAAGTTGCACTGAATATCTATAACTTCCCTCTCCCCACCCTACTCTGAACAGTTTGCTGAATCTTCACTTTTGGTTAAAAACACATTTTCCCCTACTTTCGTTTTTTGCCATCTTCAGGAACAATTACCATCACATATACAACATCACTGTATTGCCATCTTCAGGAACAGTTACCATCACATACACAATGCCACTATATTGCCATCTTCAGGAACAATTACCATCACATATACAATGTCTCTGTATTGCCATCTTCAGGAACAGTTACCATCACATACACAATGTCACTGTATTGCCATCTTCAGGAACAGTTACCATCACATACACAATGTCACTGTATTGCCATCTTCAGGAACAGTTACCATCACATACACAATGCCACTGTATTGCCATCTTCAGGAACAGTTACCATCACATACACAATGCCACTGTATTGCCATCTTCAGGAACAGTTACCATCACATACACAATGCCACTGTATTGCCATCTTCAGGAACAGTTACAATCACATACACAATGCCACTGTATTGCCCACTCTCTATTGTCCCATCCTTCACTTTGCTCTTTTTAAAGGTCTCTCGATTTCTTCCATTTCATTTTTCTCATGGAACTTGTCAAAGAAAGCTGCATGAAGTTGAATATAATCTGTCCTTGCTAAAACTCTTACTGAAACTTAATCCCTTTTATGATACATGAAAAGGCGAGACCAGATGGTACCTTTAAGTGGTCTTTGGGTTCTGCTTTCATGACTAGATTAATGGACGTATGGGCCCATGTGTTATCTCAAAAAGGAGTGTGGTATAAAAGCCTCATGGGCTAGGTCTCTTGTGCGTTCCGTGTGCCTTTCTGTGATGTCTTGTAGGACTCAGACAGCAAGGAAGCTCTTGTCAGCTCCTGCATCTCAACCTAGACCTGGGACTGTGAGCCCAAACAAGCCTGTTTCTTTTCGATTGATCCTCTCTGTACTTTTGTGTAATTAGCTACAGAAAACAGGGCTGTCTGTTATACCACTGAATCTTTTACAACTTTTTGGTAGCTTTTTTTTATATCTTCTTTCTGTTTTTCAATATGGATTTTTATTTCCATTGGTCTTACTGTAATTGGTTCCTCTTCTCAGCTCCTCTGTCTCCTACTTTTATATCACCATATTGTTTCTCCATTTCACTTTCTATTAGCTGTGGTTTCAGCTTCTTAGATTCAGAAAAGAACATCATGATGTTCTTTCTTTGAGGTAAATATTTTCCTGATACCTTCTTTCTCTTTTTCTTTATATTTCATTTACTTTGTGTGTGCATGCATTTGTGTGCACACATCATGCCAGAGTACATGTGGGGATGTCAGAGGGCAACTCAAATCAATTGGTTCTCTCTTTCCTTCAGTCATTTATGTCCTGGGATCAAACTTGGTCATCGAGCTTGGTGGCAAGTGCCTTTATCATCTGAGCCATCTTACTGGCCCTTCTGGATTTAGTTTTTTATAATTTCTTTTCTGTATCTTACTTGTCTTCCTTTTTTGGGATTTTTTTCATCTCTCTTATGTATTGTTCCACATATATTTTGTGGAAAATAGGTAGTATTCTTTAATTACTATTCATCTTGCACCCTAGGAAATTCTCTGCCCCTCTCTGCCCCTCTGAATTTGGCTCAGGAAAAGTGTGGGATGAGGGAGAGATGAGGACTGGGGGCAGTTCCCTGGGATATAGACCTTGAAGTTCAAAACCAGCTCCTGGCCCTGTGCTTGAGTCGAATCTCATCTTAGACCTTAGTCTTTCCATCCCCTCAGTGGTAGTGGGAAGCTGTTCCAGTTGAAAGCAGTCTCCCTTTAGACTGCATCATGGTGGCCAGCAAGCACAGATGCTCGTGTTTAATGATGTTTAATGAGTGTTTAATGATGATAGGATGCTGTGCACTCCACAGTGATCTGACCTCTTGATTCTCTCCCCTCTGTCTCCTTGCCTCACTTCAGTTTTCTTTTTAACATTCTGTTTGGGTTGCTTTCAGTGGCAAAATCCCCACAAACTTGGTGCCTTAAACTAACAGAAACGTGTTCTCTCACAGTTCCAGAGGTGAGGAATCTGAAACCAAGGTATTGACGTGATCCTGGCTCCAGGGTAAGATTTTTTTTTTGATTGCCTTTTCTTAGCCTCTGGCAGCTTTCATCAATCTTTGTCATTCTTTGCTGCCTTCCTCTTGACTCTTCTCTGTGTGTCTCTCTGTATTGTCATGTCTTCTTTCAGACATCAATCACTGGGATTTAAAGTCTGCTCTTAATAAATGACATTTAACTAATTTTATTTTCAAAACATTTCTTTAAAGGATTGTGTTCTAAGGTGTCAGGGGATACAGATTTAAAAAGGAAGGGATATTGTTCAACTCATCACAAGTAGAGTTTCAGGCCAGGGTTGAAAAAAGTACGGTTGCTCACATTGGTATCATTGCAGCCCTGATAATGTATAAAGAATTGAGGTACCAGGGTGTCTTAGGGTTTCATTGCTGTGAGTAGACACCATGACCAAGGCATGTCTTATTAAAGGACAACATTTAATTGGGGCTGGCTAATAGGTTCAGAGGTTCAGTCCATTATCATCAAGGTGGGAGCATGGCAGCTTCCAGGCAGGTATTGTGCAGGAGGAGCTGAGAGTTCTACATCATCATCATCTGAAGGTGCTACTGGAAGACTGGCTTCCAGGCAGCTAGGATGAGGGTCTTACAGCCCACACTCTTACTGACACACCTACTCCAACAAGGCCACACCTTCTACTAGTGCCACTCCTTGGGCTGAGCACATACAAACCATCACACGGGGCATGCTTTCTTCCCACTATTAGCCACTGATGTTCCAAGATATCTCCTCTCCCAACTCTTAGCCACCAAGGTCACAGGGTGTGTCCCCTCCCAGTATTTGTCCTGTTCTTCGGTTATTTTTCCAAGCAGGACATTAGACTTCTCATAACTACAACTTACTTTACTGGAACATCACTGAACTTAAGAATATCATCTATTGTCTGTTTCTTGCATTTTCGCCTCATTTGTCCAAAACATCATTACAGTTTGCAAAAGGATAGTTAATTTTAGTTTTGGATTGGACAATCTACTGGATTAGTTTTCTATGAAATTGTCTTCAGAACAGGATTTTCTCATGCTTTTGCCTTGGAGGCATTTCAGTGAGCCGGATGAAGAGGACAGGCATTGGTGCTCCTGTTACTGGATGGCTACCTTGTCCAAAGGGCTGCATACTACTGCCCCCTATGTGCCAGGCAGAGATGATGGTGACAAGCTACTGAAACATCCACAGAAAAAGGCAGAAGTAGAAAGTTTGTCTGATACAGATACACTTTGCGCAGCCTTAGCGAGTGTGCGACAGGGAGGGAGGTGGGAGTCTTTTACTGTAGTCGAAAGGGTGTTATTTGGTTTGTTCTCATGTGCTGTAGGTGTGGCCTCCATATCTGCAGTCACAGGCTGGCTGGCTGCTTGCTAGCTAATTTGTTAAGAAGTAACATTTATACCAGCAGCCATCTCTAGAGACTGGCAGTTTGAGATGACCTTAGGAGTTAGGCTCTAGATGTTTGTATAAGATGTGTGGTTCTCAGTCTGTAGATTGTGACCCCTTTGGGAATGAATGACCCTTTCATAGGGGCTTCCCAAGACCATCTGAAAACACAGATGTTTACATTATGATTCATAACAGTAACACAATTACAATTACAAAGTAGCAATGAAAATAATTTTACAGCTGAGGTCACCACAACATGAGGAACTGTATTAAAGGTCACAGCATTAGGAAGGTTGAAAACCACTGGTATGGGGGTGTCACTAGTCACTGGGTTTGTCTTTAAGCATTCAGACTATTAGAGACTTGGAGATTTTTGCTTTTAATTTTTGCTGTTTTGTTCCTATGTGTGGGTTGCATAATTCATTTAACAATTCATTCATTACTCTCTTATTATAAAACTACTGGAATGGACATCACTACTCACATAACAGTGTGGGAAGGAGACTTTGCTACTCTATGGTGTATTATTTTGCTCCTTGGAACAGTCTGGGAAGTCATGCATACATGTTTTGCATTACTCTGTTTTATTTTCTTCATATAAGACTACTAGAATGGATATGACTCTACACAAAATGGTGTAGGAGGAGACTTTTGTCTACTCTGAGGTATATTTTTGTGCTCCCTGGAACCATCTATGAATTTATGAATGTATGTTTTCACTCACTCCCCATCACACTTTGCCACTAGCATGTTTTCGTAGATTCATCTCTTTCTCTCACTAACCACTGGGGAATCCTCTGCCCAGTCTACCTGACGGTTAGTCCATAGGAAAAGCCAGTGAACTGCTAGCTTTATCTTGGTGAAAGCTTTAAACAAAAGCAACGAGGAAGAGCCATCATCTTTCTTTAAATAGTGTTCATTCTTGTCAGTTGTCCACAGACCAAGTTAATACAATAGTATTTTATTAATAACAATTCTCTTATCCTCTATAAGGAGAGACTCAAACAGGGTTAGGGTCAATAGTTCATGGCCATATTTCTTGTTCAATGTTGACATACTTCTGTACTACCTGGAAAATTCATTATAACAACAATGGAAAAGCATTAAGGTTATTTTATAAGTATCATGCATGAATTCATGGGAGACCATTCAAGTTGTAGGCCATCTTAACAACCCTTGATAAATGAGCTACCTGTCATGCAATATCTAAGACTTATAGCTCTGTGACTACATGGCCAATCCGGGAATCAGTAGGGATGTACTGTGAATTCTTGACAAACTCTCTGCTCTTTGGGAGAATCGCATTGCACTTTAGTTATTACTGTACTTGAATAGTCTGAGTTCTAGTTCAAAATCATAAGATTTTCTGTACCTATATGAGAATATAAGAATTTATAACACGTTATTACATACTGACCTCCAGAAGGAAGGAGTCACAACATTTAGAGGTGCTTTTCAGTATCTGTTATATGTAGTAAACAGGAATCATTCAGATGTAAGAAAATAATAAAAAAGTAATACAGGATTAAATAATTAAAAGAAAAAAATAGTGAACTAATATTTTAGGACATTAGGAAATATGTTCTTCAAAATTTGATGATGTTAAGTAAGGGAATTTAGAGGCCAGTGGTGAAGAAGAAAACATTTTAAAAACATTAATACTAGTGAAATAAGACTGGGAGGCACCTCCACAATTTGAATGCCTGTTGATAAGCATGAGTCCTTCCTTAGGATTTCTAGCACCCAGTTAAAAGCTGTGCAAGAGAGCATACATCTGGAAACCCAGCTATGGAGACTGGTCAGAGAATTCCCTGGCTAGCCACTGTAGCTTAAGTGGAGAGCTCTAGGTTTTGTGAGAGCTCCTGTCTCAAAAAAATGAAGAAAGTGACTGAGGAAAGTGCCTGAGATCCACCTCTGATCTGCACACATGCCATGTGGATGAGCAGACACACACACACTCACACACACACACACACACACACACACACACACACTGAAGGAAGTAATAGAAATATTCAAAAGTTTGGGGAAAAAACCAGATAAAGCAATTGAAAGTTCTTAAACCAGTACACAGTTTGGGGCATGAATATTTAAACAGGAGCTTACCAAGTGAATGTTGCAGACACGGACACAAGTCTACTTGTCTGCTTAGTTTGTTAGACATGTTTTATAGAATGAGAGTGGTACTTAGAGAGGAGGGAATCAAGACAGAAACGTTCCAAGAATTACTGATGACGTTTCAACTCTGCTGGGTAAGGATGTGGAATAAATCCCTTTAAATGAAAAATTCAGTGACCTTGAAGGAAGTTGGAAGTTTGTTTTCTCTTTATTTTTTTTTCTTTTTTTTATTTTATTTTATTTTATTTTTTTAATTTACATTCCAAATCACTTCCCCTTTCCCGTTTCCTCCCTCCCCGAAAGTCCCATAAGCCCTCTTCCCTCCCTCTTTTCTCCATTCAACCCCCTCTCATTACTCTGTCCTGGCGTTCCCCTACATCCAGTCTTTCCAGGACCAGGGGTCTCTCCTTCCATCTTTTTAGAAATCTATTGATATGCTGATTGTGTCTAGGGTATTCTGAGATTCTGGGTCAATATCCCCTTATCAGTGACTGCATACCATGTGTGATCTTTTGTGATTGGGTTACCTCACTAAGGATGATATTTTCAAGTTCTGACCATTTGCCTAGGAATTTCGTGAATTCATTGTTTTTAATTGCAGAGTAGTATTCCATTGTGTAAATATACCACATCTTCTGAATCCATTCCTCCGTTGAGGGACATCTGGGTTCTTTCCAGCTTCTGGCTATTATAAATAAGGCTGCTATGAACATAGTGGAGCATGTGTCCTTATTGCATGCAGGGGAAGCCTCTGGGTATATGCCCAGGAGTGGTATAGCCGAATCCTCCGGGAGTGTCATGCCCAGTTTTCTGAGGAACCGCCAGACTGCTTTCCAGAGTGGTTGTACCAGCCTGCAATTCCACCAGCAGTGGAGGAGTGTTCCTCTTTCTCCACATCCTCGCCAACAACTGCTGTCTCCTGTGTTTTTGATCTTAGCCATCCTGACTGGTGTGAGATGGAATCTCAGGGTTGTTTTGATTTGCATTTCCCTAATGACTAAGGATGATGAACATCTCTTTAGGTGCTTCTCAGCCATTAGATATTCTTCAGGTGAGAACTCTTTGTGGAGCTCTGTACCCCATTTTTTAATAGGGTTACTTGCCTCTCTGGAGTTTAACTTCTTGAGTTCTTTGTATATCTTGGATATTAGCCCTCTGTCGGATGTAAGGTTGGTAAAGATCATTTCCCAGTTAGTTGGTTGCCGCTTTGTCTTTTTGACGGTGTCTTTTGCCTTGCAAAAACTTTGTAATTTAATGAGGTCCCATTTGTCTATTCTTGATCTTAGAGTATAAGCTATTGGAGTTCTGTTCAGGAAATTCTCCCCTGTGCCCATATGTTCAAGGTTCTTCCCTAGTTTCCCTTCTATTAGTTTCAGTGTGTCTGGTTTTATGTGGAGATCTTTGATCCACTTAGAATTGAGCTTAGTGCAAGGAGATAAGGATGGGTCAATTTGCATTCTTCTGCATGTTGTTTTCTCTTTAATCTTGGGAAGCTGACAATTCCATGGCTCTGCAGCTCAGTGCAAGTCTTTGTTGGTGATGTCTGACAGAAATGGTTGCAGTCAAATCTATTGACATAAAAACCCTTTGATCTTCATATAGATGTGATAATGACATGTTACTATAACATCTGGGTTTTAACTATGGTTTTTAAAAATTCTCCATGTTTTGATCTGGCAGTGTTTAGACATCCATCAGTCTCCTCTTGGTTATGAAATAAATCAGGGTAATGGATATTTTCTTGATAACTTCATTTACTTTATATAACTTTACATTTATTCATCAAATAAATGGGACAGTAAGCAAATATATCTAAAGATATGGGGAACAGAATTCTAAAATGTAGAGAAACACTGTATATTCACTTCAATTGAGTATTTATAGTGTTGAAGCTGAAAAGCAGATGGAAATTATACCATTATTAGAAGTTATAAAATAAGATTGCTATATATTTGAAATTTTTTTTCAATGAACTGAACATTAAAGTATCCTTATTGAGACATAGCTCATATTATCTTTGAAAAATGAGAAATTCAATTGTCTTAATGAAGAAATTAGATTTCATAAAGAAGAAATGATGTTAACAATAGACTGTGGTCTGGACGACCTGAGGTGGAGAATTGGGGATTGTGACTTCATCCATACTGTTCTCTATCATTTCTGTCACCTCCATATTGTCTTTCTAATATTCCCACATGACTTGTAAAATAAGCTTCTGCCAAGAAGCCAATTGGAAATTTTAAAAGGCTTATATTGAATTCATTTATTGATTTATAGAGAACTGTGGTCTTAACAATATGAATCTTTCAATTCTCAAATTAGAATTCTTGCATTTACTTACTCCTTCTCTAATACATTTTGTGTCTTTTTAATGGCATTTAACTCCAAGTAGTTTATGCTATTTAGTGCTGTTATAAATGGAACTACTTTCTTAATTCAGTTTTGAACTGGTTATTGTTGGTATTTGGAGATACATTGATATATACCTCTATCTATCTGTCCGTCCGTCCGTCTGTCCATCCATCCATCCATCCATCCATCCATCCATCCATCCATCCATCCATCTATCTATCTATCTGTCTGTCTATCTATCTATCTAAACATAGATATTATTAACCAATGTTCTGTATCAATATACATTATATCTTCACCTTACTGGACCCATTTATTCATTATAATAGATATTTTGAAGATCTATGGTTTCTTATGTTTAAGATCATCATTTGTAATAGTTTAATTTTTTGTTTATATTCAGAGTAACTTAATTTTATTCCCTAATTGGAGTGGTTAGAACCTCTACTGCAATGCTGAATAGAAATAGTGAGAGCTGTCTTATTCATGATTTCAGGATAAACACACAGTCTTTCATTATTGGTACAGTGCTGTTACAGGTTTACAGGGACAACCTTTATCACATTGGCCACGTGCCCTATTATTCCTAGATTATTGACTATTTTTAGCATTAAGAAGACATGCTTGATTTTATCAAGTAGTATTTCTGTATCTTTTAAGATGATTATAATTTTTGTTCTTTTAACATCCTGTTGATATATAATTGACTTTCAGGTATTTGGAGATATCTTTTAAATAAATGACATTTTATCAGAGATGCCGGTGCTTTCTTTGACTTTTAAAGAAATGCCTTAATGGCTAAAGTTGACACAGAATTTGACATACTGATTGAAGACACGACACTAATGTATTATGCTTTCAGCAACAGATTCTTCTTGACACCTGTCAGCACAGCATGTTATATGATGGAATGATGTCAACGAGGGAACGGCCTTACCTGGAAGTTCCACTATTCATCACAGAAAGTATTGACATGCATTGATTCTGTCATTCGTCATATTGACTTGTGCTCTTTACTTGTGTGTTCAGCAAGGACACTTGTAGTTTACACTTAGGTTGTTAGTAAAATCAGAGCCATTCTTATCTGTTCCACCTTGACACAGACTGTGATGGACAGCACTTCGATGCTTAGTCATTCATCTAATGACAGGTCTATACAACAGTGCTATCAAACAGAACAACTTTATTTAAAAACTACATTCCAAGGGGTGGAGAGATGACTCAGTGGCTGATAGCACTTGTTGCTTTTGAGTTTGGTTTGTAGCACCAACATGAAAGTTCCCAATTTTAACTCTAGTTTCAGGAAAGCTGACACCCTCTTCTGGCCTGCTGGTGTAAGCACCAAGCATACATGTGATTGATTCATATACATATATGGAAGAAAACACTCATATACATAAAATAGAATATATATGTCTATAAACATGAAATCAGATATTGATACAGACACAAAAAAGAGAAACAGAGAAATACAAATTTTATATTGTGTCTCATATCTCATTTGACATTTTATTCACATGCATAAAAAGAAATAGAACAGGCACTGAAAAGATCCTGGTCCTTTTTGGAGGAAAAAAAAGTCTTGCTGGCCTCAGTTTTGAATTTCAGAGTCCCAAGACTTGAATCAGCAATATGGTTATTATACCAGAAACAAAGATGAAGAGAAAGGCACTGCGTTTGAAGTGGATGTCTGCAGATAGCATCTTCTAACTTTTCCTGTTAGTGCAGGGAATGGTTTTCTAGTCTGGACCCTTATTATGATGGCTTATTTTGCTTCTATCCCATCCTTTAGGAAGAACTGATATATTAGAAGAAAATGGATTCTATTAGAAAGAACAGAGGGGAAAGAAACCAGCTACTGTAGGAGGCAGATGAAATGAATGGCTCAAGTAGACTGTAGCTGCTATCAAAGCTAAATATAAAAGTTACTATGGCTACAAAGGTGGTATATTTGAATCGAATGGTTATGAAAGTCTTTTAAATGTTAATTACAATTGGATGAAGTCTGCCATTTCCAAATGCAGATAGTTCTCCTACTCCTTGTACTTTTATGGCTTCCCAGTGGAATTTGTTTTAAAGCTATCACCCGTGAGACTGACCATGCTTTGAGTTCCTTTTTGTAAAGGCGATTTTCTGCCAGTCCTACCATGTGACTCCATTCTTCATTTGTTTGGAGCAGGAGCCTCAGGAGCCTTGTTATTGTGATGAAGAAAGAGCATGTTTGTTCATGTGAAAAATCTTTTAAGATATCAGTGGCTCCTTCTGGAGAGCTAGGACAGTCATTCAAGGTTAAGCCACAGTACCATCAGGACAACCAAGACAGACAAACTCAATTCTGTTGTTCAAGAACTTGTATGAGGAGTCACCCTGAGAGTGATCTGAATTCTTTCCCTATCTTTCATTCTTTAAGAAACAGAGTGGGTTGGAGAGATGGCTCAGCTGTAAGAGTGCTTGCTGCTCTTCCAGAAGTCCCAGGTCCAATTCCTAATACCCACATGGCAGCTCACAAGCATCTCTAACTACAGCTCCAGGGGATCCAATGCCCTCCTCTGGTCTCTGTGGGCATCAGGCACACACATCAGACATACATGCAAACAAAACAACTGTACCAACAAAGCAAGCAAACAATCCCCCCCAACAAAAACAAAACAACAAAAACTGGGTGGTGGTGGTCATGACTTTAAGCCCAGCAGTGGAGAGGCAGAGGCAATTAGATCTCTGTGAGTTCAATGCTGTTTCCATGACATACAGGACTGTTGCACAGAGAAACTGTGTCTTGAAACAGCAGTAGCAGAAGCAGCAGCAGCAACATCAACAACAACAACAAAACACAAACAAAAAGAAATAGCCACTGTTCTTTGTATTTAAACATAGGAGACATCAAACCTTGAGTGTGTGTGTGTGTGTGTGTGTGTGTGTGTGTGTGAAAAGTGGAAGTCAGACTTTTGTTTTTGAGACAGAGTCTGTCATTGGCTTAGAGCTTGCCAAGTAGGCTAGGTGAATTGCTCAGTAAATTGCAGGAATCCACCTGTCTCTGCATCTTCAGTGATGGCATTTTCACATGGATCCTAAAACTCTAACTCAGGTCCTTATGCTTTCTTGACAAGTACCTTACCAACTGACCCATCTCCCAACCCTAATTCACACATTTGTAACTATGAGCATGTAGTACTTCAAGCTTTAGCACTGTCCACAGCATTGTCTGGGAGACAGTGTCATTAATAAGATAATCTCCTTCTGTATACCTCTCTGTAGTAAAACAATTGGATCCTGTTGATTTTTTAATCTCTCAGGTACAGGTTAAATATTTTGAGACATAAGGGGGGAGAAAAGAAAAATGAAAAAAATATTTTTATAACTTCATTCTGGTTTTTAAAATTTATTTATTATTTAATGCTGCCTCCACTCCATGCTCCCTGCTTCCCTCCCCCACCAGAGTCCCTCATCCCACCCCCCTTCTTCTCTGAGAGGATATCCCCCACCCTGGCATGCCAAGTCTCTGCATGATTAGGATCATCTTCCTCCCACTGAGGCCAGACAAGGCAGCAATGGAGACTGAGCTGCATGTCTGCTACATATGTGCGGGGCAGAGGTGGGGGTGATCAATCTAGCCCATGTATGTTCTTTGGTTAGTGGCTCAGTCTCTGAGAGCTTCCAGGGGTCCAGTTTAGTTGACCCTGTTGGTCTTCCTGTGGGGTTCTTATCCTCTTCAGTGTCTTTAATCCTTCCCTCAACTCTTCCATAAGAGTCCCCACTTCTATCCAATGTTTGGATGTGGTTTTCTGCATCTGTTTCCATCAGCTGTTGAGTAGAGCCTCTCAGAGGACAGCTATGTTAGGCTCCTGTCTGCAAGCATAACAGAGTATCATTAATAGTTTCAGGGATTGGTGCTTGCTTATGGGATAGGTCTTAAGTTGGACTGGTTGTTGGTTGGCCTTTGGCTTAGTTTCTGCTCTATCTTCCCTGCATTTCATTTAGACAGGACAAATTTTCAGTTGAAAGTTTTGTGTGTGGGTTAGTGTCCTTATCCCTCCACTGGGGTTCCTGACTGGCTACAGGAGGTAGCATCTTCGGATTCCATGTCCCCGCTGTTAGACATCTCCACTAAGGTCACCCACTTTGACTCCTGTGAGCCTCCTATATCCAGGTCTCTGGTACTTCCTAGAGACCCTCCCACCCCTCCCACCCTCAGGAGCTGTAGATTTCCATTTATTCTCCTGGCTTTCTGGCCTTCTCTCCTGTTTCTTCCAACACCTGATCCTGTCCCCACTTTCCCTTTCCTCTCCCTTCTCCCACTCAGTATCCTCCATCCCTCTCCCTCTGATAACTATTTTATTCCCCTTCTAAGTGAAATTTAAGCATCCTCACTGGGCCTTCCTTCTTGTTTAACTTCTTTGGGTCTGTGGGGTGTATAATCAGTATCCTGTACTTTATGGCTAATATCCACTTATCAATGAGGACATACCATGTATGTCTTTTTGGGTCTGAGTTTCCTTACTCAGGATTATATTTTCTAGTTCCATCCATCTGCTTGCAAAATTCATGATGTCCTTGTTTTTAATAACTGAATAAATAGTATTGCACTGTATAAATGAACCACATATTTTTTGTATCCATTGTTCAGTTGAAGGACATCTGGGTTGTTTCCAGTTTCTGGCTATTACAAATAAGGCTGCTATGAACACACTGGAGCATGTGTCCTTGTGGCATGGTGGAGCATCTTTTGGGTATATGCCCAGGAGCAGTATAGCTGGGTCTTCAGGTAGAATTATTTCCAGTTTTCTGAGAAACCGTCAGATTGATTTCCACAGTGGTTGTACAAGTTTGCTGTCCCAGCAGCAATGGAAGAGTGTTCCCCCTTCTCCACATCCTTGTCAGAATGTGCTGTTGCTTGAAGTTTTTTTTATCTTAACCATTCTGATTGGTAATAAGGTGGAATCTCTGGGTCCTTTTGATTTGCATTTCCCTGATGACTAAGGATGTTGAATCACTTTTTATGTGCTTCTCGGCCATTTGAGATACCACTGTGGAGAATTCTCTGTTTAGCTCTGTACTCCATTTTTTAAATTGGGTTATTTGGCTTGCTGGAGTCTGCATGTAGAAGAATGGAAATAGATCCATAATTATCATCCTTCACAATACTCAAGTCCATGTGGATAAAGGACCTCAACATAAAATCAGATATACTGAATCTAATAGAAGAGAAAGAGCCTTGAACATATTTGGTACAGGAGACAGTTTCCCGAACAGAACACCAATGGCTCAAGCTCTTAGATCAACAATTGATAAATGGGACCTCATGAAACTGCAAAGCTTCTGTAAGGCAAAGGACACTGTCAATAGGACAAAACAGCAACCAACAGAATGGGAAAGGATCTTCACCAACCCTACATCTAACAGAGGGCTAATATCCAAAATTTATAAAGAATTTAAGATGTTAGACTCCAATAAACCAAAAAACCCAATTAAAAACTGGGGTACAGAGATAAACTTGAACAATTTTTAAGGACTTAAATTTGTGTACCTGGTTGAAGGTCATTTTTGTCAGCACACCAATTGACAGCCAGTAGAATATTTTACAGCAAAACATTGTTCAGGTCCCTGGGGCTAAGGATTCAGACTGCCGGCTGAACCATGCAGACAGCAAGGAGAATTTTAGCTGTAATTGTCCCAAGGAAGGCCACACAAGGCAGTCTCAGAACAGATTCTTTGGACACAAGGGAGTTTGCTATTCAGGGCAGAGGGACCTACCTCAGTGCCTCACACCAGGTCACCTGATAGAGTCAATGCATTCATTTTTAAAAATGTAATATATTAATAAATTTCCTGTTTCCAATGTGTATTTAAAATCTGTTCAAGATAGGAAAGAACATTGGGAACTACAATGAAAAAGAATAATACTAGAAAAAGTAGAGACTGTATCAAAAACATGAGCTGACGATGTAATTACTAGTCAAGTAGAAAGTCTACTGCATTATACATTTTCATATGAAGAAGGAGGCTGATCTAAGGATCCCAAGATGCTAACTTGTTGTAATGTCTGGAAGATGAGAATTAAGTTATTAGGTCCAATAAAATAGCCAGCTAGAAGAAAAACCATGGTAACATTTATATTTCCTTCATGTATGACCAGCAGTTTTTTAGAAAGCAAAATGGGCAGTAAAATCTAATTACTATCTCACATTAAAAACCACTTAACAACAAATATTAAATATAGCATTAAGAAGAAATATGTGGGCACTCCGCCATCTTTGCTCCAGCATCAGGGCAGTTGGGACCTCCAGGCTCAGAGACAGAGAGGCATAATATCTCTTGGGTCTCAGGCAGCTTGTGTGTACCCTGCTCCCAAGAGCTGGGCAGGTCTGCAGTAACGGATGTGCCAGCTCTGCTGTGGGACTTCTGCCCTGCAGAGAGACCCCCCTCCCTCCCCCTCTGGGAGAGATCACACACCCCTGCACAGGGCGGGAGCCTACCAGCCTCCCTTTGGCGACCTCTGCTCCGGGAATCCACTACGCTGAGCCTTTGGGATTCCCCAATATAACATCACTTGGGGCAAGGCACATCAGGGCTCCAAAGTCACTCAGGAGCAGGGCAGGCCCCAGAAATCGGTGCCAGGGGAATCCCAGTAATCCAGGGGGGTCAGAAATAGCTTTACAGGCTCACAGGAGTTCCAACCAACAGCCAGTGACAGCAGGACCAACTAACACCAGAGGTAACCAGATGGCAAAAGGCAAACGTAGGAACATTACTAACAGAAATCAAAGTAATATGGCACCATCCGAACCCAAATCGCCCACAGCAGCAAGTCCTGGATACAAAGAGTTCTCACCTGAAGAATATCTAATGGCTGAGAAGCACCTAAAGAGATGTTCTTTGCAAGGCAAAAGACACTGTCAAAAAGACAAAGCGGCAACCAACTAACTGGGAAATGATCTTTACCAACCTTACATCCGACAGAGGGCTAATATCCAATATATACAAAGAACTCAAGAAGTTAAACTCCAGAGAGGCAAGTAACCCTATTAAAAAATGGGGTACAGAGCTACACAAAGAGTTCTCACCTGAAGAATATCTAATGGCTGAGAAGCACCTAAAGAGATGTTCATCATCCTTAGTCATTAGGGAAATGCAAATCAAAACAACCCTGAGATTCCATCTCACACCAGTCAGAATGGCTAAGATCAAAAACACAGGAGACAGCAGTTGTTGGCGAGGATGTGGAGAAAGAGGAACACTCCTCCACTGCTGGTGGGATTGCAGGTTGGTACAACCACTCTGGAAAGCAGTCTGGCGGTTCCTCAGAAAACTGGGCATGACACTCCCGGAGGATCCGGCTATACCACTCCTGGGCATATACCCAGAGACTTTACCTGCATGCAATAAGGACACATGCTCCACTATGTTCATAGCAGCCTTATTTATAATAGCCAGAAGCTGGAAAGAACCCAGATGTCCCTCAACGGAGGAATGGATTCAGAAGATGTGGTATATCTACACAATGGAATACTACTCTGCAATTAAAAACAATGAATTCATGAAATTCCTAGGCAAATGGTCAGAACTTGATAATATCCTTAGTGAGGTAACCCAATCACAAAAGAACACATATGGTATGCAGTCACTGATAAGGGGATATTAACCCAGAATCTCGGAATACCCTAGACACAATTTGCATATCAATAGATTTCCAAGAAGGTGGAAGGAGAGACCCCTGGTCCTGACAAGACTGGATGTAGGGGAATGCCAAGACAGAGATGCGAGAGGGGGTTGAATGGGGAAAAAGAGGGAAGGAAGGGGGCTTATGGGACTTTCGGGGAGGGAGGAAACGGGAAAGGGGAAATGATATTGAATGTAAATAAAAAAAAACTTAGAAAATAAAAATTAAAAAAAAAGAAAGAAGAAAAAGAAATATGTGTAACATAAGAGAAAACATACTACTGTTTATGTAAAACTTCAATAAAGAGATATACAACATATTTACATTTTACTTCTTTTAAATTCATCGTTAGGAGCTGTGGAGATAGCTTAGTAGATAAATTGCCATACAGACATAAGGACCTGAGCTTGATCTTTAGAATCCACATAAAAGTAATGCAAATGCTGGAGAGACTAAGACAGCAGGACCCAAGGGCTCACTGGCTAGGCAGCCTGGACTGATCAGTGAGCATCAGTTTCCAGTCAAACCTGTCTCAAAAGAACAGGATGAATGCTTCCCAAGGAGGGACATCCAGGGCTGACACCTGGCCTCTACACACATACTTATGCACTTGTACACACTTCTGTACTCTCCACACAGAACACATAGACAGCCAGTCAATCCATCCATTCATCAGTAAAAAATAAAACATACTTATTGGGAATACAATTTCAGGACAGAATTCTTATTTCTCTCTCAACCTCTGTCACTTGCCAGTAATGACACAATTACCAGTTTGGTGTGTATCTTTGCAGATAGGTTGTAAGCTGAATGCTTGCATTCCCCTAAAATATATATGCTCAAATGTCCACAGCAACATAATAGTGACAGGAGGTTGGAGTTTTGGTAAGTAACTGGGGCCCTCATTAATAAAATTAGGGTTTTGTACAAGGAGGGCCGAAAGCAAGCTGCTCTTCTGCCATTGAAGGATAAACTGCAAAGTCTCAACCCAGCAGAACCTGACCATCCTGGCACCCTATCCTGAACCAGCTAGCAGAACTGTGGGAATTAAATTAATGTCATTTATGAGCCACCCAATCTACAATGCTTTGTAGATTAGTACTGATGAAGATAAAGTTTTGGGAACTTTTATTCATTTATATTAATTACAAATTAATTATAATTATAAGCCTAAGATTCCAGGGATTTCTCTATGTATGTGTGGTCAGTTTTCATGGATGCACTCCTGTTTTGTTGTCTTTGATTTAAAAATTAAAATGAATTTGTTCTTCATTTTCTGTTAGCTTTTATTTATTTTCTATTATGTTACTATGTTGTTAGAGGTTGTCATAGAGATTTCAGCACCCAGCCGTGATTGCATTCTGATATGAATTACCTTTTCCCCCCACCTTTCTAATATTTAAAATGTATTCATGTGATAACTTTTGTATTCATTTATATACATATTCAAAGCCCCAGAGGGCATTATTATCACTGTTTTTATGTTCACTATCCCAGTTTTGTATCATTGGCATAGTACTTCTTTTATTATTAGATTTTCTTCAACCTGAAATCTGACTCTTTGAATTTCTGTGGCATTTCTTCTGCAGCAGATCAACTCATTAGAATTCCATTCAACTTGAAACCTTCTTACTTCACTTCTCATTTTGAAGAATAAATTTACCACACACAGTGTTTTAAATTGAAATCTGTTTTCTTTTAGTATTTGTAAACGATCATTTCTTTCTTTTTGGATATTTTCTTTATTTACATTTCAAGTGTTTTCCCCTTTACAGGTGTCCCATTCACAAACGCCCCATCCCATCATGCCCTGACTATATGAGAGTGCTCCCCCACTCCCCCACTCCCATCTTCCTGCCCTGGCATTCCCCTACATTGGGGCATCAAACATCCTCAGGCCCAAGGGCCTCTCCTCCCACTGATGTCCAACAAAGCCATCCTCTGCCACATATGCGTCCCACACCATGGATCCCTCCATGTGTATTCTTTGGTTGGTGGTCCAGTCCCCAGGAGCTCCAGTGGGTGTGGCTTGTTGACACTGTTGCTCCCTCCAAGGGGCTGCAAACTCCCTCAGCTCCTTCAGTCCCTTCTCCAACTCCTCTATCAGGGACCCCCGAGCTCAGTCCAGTGGTTGGCTGCAAGCATCTACCTGTGTATTTGTCAGGCTCTGACAAAGCATCTCAGGAGACAGCCAAATCAGGCTTCCATCAGCAAGCACTTCCCTGCATCCACAATAGCATCTGGTTTTGATGACTGTATGGGATGGATCCTCAGGCAGGGCAGTCTCTGGATGACCTTTCCTTCAGTCTCTTCTCTGCACTTTGTGTCCATATTTCCTCCTGTGAGTATTTTGTTCACCCTTCTAAGAAGCACTGAAGCATCCACATTTTGTTCTTTTCTTCTTAGGATTCAAACGGTCTGTGAATTGAATCTTGGGTTTCTGAACTTTTGGACTAATATCCACTTTTCAGTGAATACATACCATGTGTGTTCTTTTGTGGCTGGGTTACCTCACTCAGGATGATATTTTCAAATTCCATTCATTTGCCTGCGAATATCATGAAGTCATTGTTTTTAATAGCTGAGTAGTATTCCATCCTGTAAATGTACCACATTTTCTGTAACCATTCCTCTGTTGAGGGACACCTGGATTCTTTCCAGCTTCTGGCTATTATAAATAAGGCTGCTATGAATATAGTGGAGTATGTGTCCTTATTACATGTTGGAGCATCTTCTGGGTATATGCCCAGGAGTGGTATAGCTGGATCCTCAGATAGTACTATGCACAATTTTCTTTTCTCTTCTTTACTTTTTTAAAGATTTATTTATTTATTATATATAAATACACAGTAGCTGTCTTCAGATACTCCAGAGGAGATAGTCAGATCTCATTACAGATGTTTGTGAGTCACCATGTGGTTGTTGGGAATTGAACTCAGGACCTTCAGAAGAGCAGTCAGTGCTTTTAACCACTGAGCCATCTCTCCACCAAGTATGAATAAGGCTGCTATAAACGCAGTTGAGCATGGATCCTTGTTATATGTTGGAGCAACTTTTGGGTATATGCCTAGGAGTGGTATAGCTGGGTCCTCAGGTTATGTCCAGTTTTCTGAGGAACCTCCAGACTGATTTCCAGAGGACTTGTACCAGCTTTCATCCCACCAGCAATGGAATATTCCTCTTTCTCCACATCTTCACCAGCATCTGCTGTCACCTGAGTTTTTGGTCTTGGCCATCCTGACTCCTGTGAGGAGGAATCTCAGAGTTGTTTTGATTTGCATTTGCCTGATGACTAAGGATGTTAAACATTTCTTTAGGTGCTTCTCAGCCCTTTGAGTTTACTTAGTTGAGAATTCTCTGCTTAGCTTTGTTTCCCATTTTTTAATACTATTATTTGGCCTTCTAATGTCTAACTTCTTGAGTTCTTTGTATATATTGAATATTAGTCCTACATAAGATGTGAGATTGATAAAGATCTTTACTCAGTGTGTTGGTTGCTGTTTTGTCCTATTGACAATGTCCTTTGCCTTATAGAAGCTTTGCAATTTTATGAGGTTCCATTTGTCAATTCTTGATCTTAGAGCATAAGCTATTGGTGTTCTGTTCAGGAAAATTTCCCCTGTGCCCATGTGCTCCAGGTTCTTCCCCACTTTCTCTTCTGTTAGTTTCAGTGTATCTGGTTTTATGTGGAGGTCCTTGATCCACTTGGACTTGAGCTTTGTACAAGGAGATAAGAATGGATCAATTTGCATTCTTCTGCACGCTAACCTTCAGTTGAACCAACATCATTTGTGGAAAATGCTGTCTTTTTTCCACTGGATGGTTTTAGCTCCTTTGTCAAAGATCAAGTGACCATAGGTGTGTGGGTTCATTTCTGGGTCTTCAATTCTATTCCATTGATGTTACTGCCTCTCTCTGTACCAATACCATTCAGTTTATATCACTATTGCTCTGTAATACAATTTGATATCAGGGATGGTGATTCTACCAGAAGTTCTTTTATTGTTGAGAATAATTTTCACTATCTTGTTCTTTTTTTTGTTATTCCAAATGAATTTGAGAATTTCTCTTTCTAACTCTATAAAGAATTGATTTGGAATTTTGATGGGTATTGCATTGAATCTGTAGATTGCTTTCGGCAAGATGGTCATTTTTACTATATTAATCCTGCCAATCCACGAATATGGGAGATTTTTTCATCTTCTGATGTCTACTTTGATTTCTTTCTTCAGAGACTTGAAGTTCTTGTCATACAGATGCTTCACTTGCTTGCTTAGAGTTACACCAAGGTATTTTATATTGTTTGTGACTCTTGTGAAGGGTGTCATTTCCCTATTTTTTTCCTCAGCCTACTTGTATTTTGAGTATAGGTTACTGATTTGCTTGAGTTAATTTTGTATCCAGCCACTTTACTGAAGTTGTTTATCAGATGTAGGAGTTCTCTGGTGGAGTTTTTGGGGTCACTTAAATATACTATCATATCATCTCCAAAATAGTGATAGTTTGACTTCTTCCTTTCCAATTTGTATCTCTTTGTCCTCCTTTTGTTGTCTAATTGCTCTAGCTAGAACTTCAAGTACTATATTGAATAAATATGGAGAGAGAGGGTAGCCTTGCCTAGTCTCTGATTTTAGTGGGATTGTGTCAAGTTTCTCTCCATTTTGTTTGATGTTGGCTACTGGTTTGCTGCATATTGCTTTTACTATGTTTAGGTATGGTCCTTAAATTTCTGATATTTCCAAGACTTTTAACATGAAGGGATTTTTTTTTCAAATGCTTTTTCAGCATCTATTGAAATTATCATGTGGTTTTTTTCTTTGAGTTTGTTTATGTAGTGGATTAAGTAGATGGATTTCTGTATATCGAGCCATCCCTGCATCCCTGGGATGAAGCCTACTTGATTGTGGTGAATGATTGTTTTGATGTGTTCTTGGATTCAGTTAGTGAGAATTATGTTGAATATTTTTTATTGATATTAATAAGAGAAATCTGTTTGAAGTTCTCAATCTTTGTTGGGTCTTGGTGTGGTGTTGGTATCAGCATAACTGTGGCTTCATAGAACGAATTGGGTAGTGTTCCTTCTGTTTCTATTTTGTGGAAAAGATTGAAGAGCATTATTATCTGGTCTTTTCTGAAAGTCTGATAGAATTCTACATTAAACCCATCTGGTCCTGGGCATTGTTTTGCTTGGGAGACTTTTAATGACTTCTCCTATTTCTTTACGGGTTATGGGACTGTTTAGATGGTTTATCTGATCCTGATTTAACTTTGGTATTTGGAATCTGTCTAGGAAATTGTCCATTTCCTCCAGATTTTCTAGTTGTGTTGAATACAGGCTTTTGTAGTAGGATCTGATGATTTTTTGAATTTCTTCAGTTTCTGTTGTTATCTCTCCCTTTTTGTTTCTGATTTTGTTAATTTGGATACTGTCTCTGTGCCCTCTGGCTAGTCTGGCTAAGGGCTTATCTATTTTGTTGATTTTCTCAAAGAACCAACTCCTAGTTTTGTTGATTCTTTGTATGGTTTTATTTGTTCTACTTGATTGATTTCAGCCCTGAGTTTGATGATTTCCTGCCTTCTACTCCTCTTGGGTGTATTTGCTTCTTTCTGTTCCAGGGCTTTCAGGTGAGCCATTAAGCTGTTAGTGTGTGCTCTCTCCTGTTTCTTTTTGGTGGCACTCAGGGCTATGAATTTTCCTCTTAGCACTGCTTTCATTGTGTCCCATAAATTAGGGTATGTTGTGCCTTCATTTTCACTAAATTTTAAAAAGTCTTTGATTTCTTTCTTTATTTCCTCCTTGACCAAATTATCATTGAGTAGTGCATTGTTCAGCTTCCATGTGTATGTGGGCTTTCTGTTGTTTTTGTTGCTGTTGAAGACCAGCCTTAATATGTAGTGATCTGATAGAATGCATGGGATTATTTCAATCTTCTTGTATCTGTCTGTTCTACATCCCAATACCTCCTCCCCTCTCCCTGTCTCCACATGGATGTTCTTAATCCCCACCCCACCTGACCTCTAAACTCCCTGGGGCCTCCAGTCTCTTGAGGGTTAGGTACATCATCTCTGAATGAACACAGACCCGCACTCCTCTATTGTATGTGTGCTAGGGGCCTCATATCAGCTGGTGTATGCTGCCTGTTTGGTGGACCAGTGTTTGAGAGATCCCAGGGGTCCAGATTAATTGAGACTGCTGGTCCTCCTACAGGGTCACCCTCAGCTTCATTCAGCCTTCCTTAATTCAACAGCAGGGGTCAGCTGCTTCTGTCCATTGGTTGGGTGCAAATATCTGCATGTGACTTTTTCAGCTGCTTGTTGGGTCGTCCAGAATGCTGTCATGCTAGGTCCCTTTTTTTTTTTTTTTTTTTTTTTTTTTTTTTTTTTTTATTTAATTTTATTTTATTTTTTTAATTTACATTCCAAATCACTTCCCCTTTCCCGTTTCCTCCCTCCCCGAAAGTCCCATAAGCCCCCTTCCCTCCCTCTTTTCTCCGTTCAACCCCCTCTCATTACTCTGTCCTGGCGTTCCCCTACATCCAGTCTTTCCAGGACCAGGGGTCTCTCCTTCCATCTTTTTAGAAATCTATTGATATGCTGATTGTGTCTAGGGTATTCTGAGATTCTGGGTCAATATCCCCTTATCAGTGACTTCATACCATGTGTGATCTTTTGTGATTGGGTTACCTCACTAAGGATGATATTTTCAAGTTCTGACCATTTGCCTAGGAATTTCGTGAATTCATTGTTTTTAATTGCAGAGTAGTATTCCATTGTGTAAATATACCACATCTTCTGAATCCATTCCTCCGTTGAGGGACATCTGGGTTCTTTCCAGCTTCTGGCTATTATAAATAAGGCTGCTATGAATATAGTGGAGCATGTGTCCTTATTGCATGCAGGTAAAGTCTCTGGGTATATGCCCAGGAGTGGTATAGCCGGATCCTCCGGAAGTGTCATGCCCAGTTTTCTGAGGAGCCGCCAGACTGCTTTCCAGAGTGGTTGTACCAGCCTGCAATTCCACCAGCAGTGGAGGAGTGTTCCTCTTTCTCCACATCCTCGCCAACAACTGCTGGCTAGGTCCCTTTTTGTGAGCGCTCCATAGCCTCAGTAATAGTGTCAGGTCTTGGGACCTGGGAGGTGAGAGACTCACAGAACTAAATGGGAGGGACCTTAGATGAAATGCCTGACAGTAGGGAGAGGGAACTTACAGAGCCTACCTCCAGCAGGAAGGTAGGGCTTCAAATGAGGGAGAGGGGGCCATCCCACAGTCATAACTCTGACCCATAATTGTTCCTGTCTGAACAAATTATAGGGATGGAAATGGAGAGGATCCCAAGGAATAGAAGGTCCAGTGACAGGTTTAAAGTGGAATCCTGTTCTTTTTGTAACATAACTAAACTTATTTTAGACCTTTAAAATATATTTCTTTAAGACATTTCCAAATTTTCTATTTTTTTTCTTGAAGGCTTTCCTCTAGATATTTCCTGGTTATTTGCTTCTACTTTACCAATCCTCTCCATTGCTATGTCTAATCCATTAACTCATGTGGTGAGTTCTTAATATGTACTATGCCTGTAAGTCTAAGAATTTCCATTTTTCATAGATTTAGAGATTTTATGAAAAATTTCTCTATCATTACATTTGCTTTCTTTAATGTATTAATAATTGTTCATTGAAAAACTTTTCACTATTAGAGGAGTCATATGTAGTCCTATATGTACTATATTTTAAGTTATTTATATCCTTTGGCATGTGTGATGATTTTGATTGGATGTAGTTGTTTTGACTGAATATATTGCCTTGTTTATTGCCAAAACCTACAAATGTTTTGTCTCTTTCAAAACTATTTATCATTTTGTTATACAGAAGTAATGGCTATGGTTATCTTACTCTATATATGGACGTATCTATATTCATTTATACCTATATAGGTTTATACATATTTATACATACAGGTCTTTGCATCCTCAATTCTCCTCGGCTCCTGGGGTGTATCATTAGCAGCAACTTCTAAATACAAGGATGATGGGTTCTCTGTGCTGCTTTGTCTGCAAAGTTCTGAACTGTTGTTTCCTGGCTGAATCTCTGTTTTGTTTCTTAGAGAACTTCTGCTTACCTGTTTAGCTTCCTGCTCTGTGTAGTTTCAGAATTTGATAAATTGTTAATGGGAAATATAAGTTAATAGATAGAACTCTGTCCTTGACCCCATCAGAGTCTTATTCTAAGTGATCTGTAATTTTGAAAACTTCAGCTCCCCATGGGAAGAGCAATGATGTCGGCCATCCAGACACCCCAGGACTCTCAGGGACTAAACCATCAACCAAGGGGTACACATGGTTCCAGCCAAAAATGTGGCAGAGGAATGCCTTGTCAGACATCAGTGGGAGGAGTGGTCCTTGGTCCAGTGAAGGCTCAATAGATGCCCCAACAAAGGGAAATCGAGTTGGGGGGAGGTGGGAGTGGGTCAGGTGGAGGGGCATATACTTGGAGGCAGGGGGTAGGAGGAGGGGTTGGGGGCTTTTGGGGAGGGGGGAAACCAGGAAAGGTTTTAGCATTTGAAATGAAAATGAAGATTATATTTAATTAAAAAAAAAAGAAATAAGAAAACTTCAGCTCCATAAAGACATCAAATTTCTGCTGAATTTCCTGTCCCCACTTCCCCTGCCCTAAAAAGAAGAGTCTATATGCAAAGCCTGTGTTCTCAGGAGTCCTGCAGTGGCTCAGGAGGGCTATATACCATCTGTCACACATGGGAATCACACTTCTGTTGTTCTCCAATTTAAAAATCTTTTTTTGGTGTGAATTTAACAGGGACCTATCAGTTCATCCTGCAGTTATGTTGTTCCAGGTAGATGGTCAAAGCAAATGCCAACCTTCACAATGAGCCAGTCTTTGCTCTTGAGAAAATGACTTCATTGTTGCTATTGCTTTTTTTTCTAAAGTGCTGTCATTATTTAGGTATTAGCTACTTTTTGGTAAGTTTAGTAACACATTTCCTTCTGTGGGATTAAAAAAAAAATTATGAATTCTCTGTTTAGAACTGATGTCTCAGTTTCTAACAGAAAGGTGAAATAAAGCAAGTGACAAACTGTCAAAAGCATGTGTGACAACTGCTTTCTCTTGTGCTCAATAAGCAGTTGAAAAATATGGGCCTGAAACATGGTGAAGATAAAAACTAAGAAAGTTCCAGAAGCCTGTGCCTCAGCATAAGTGATTTGCAATTTGGGGGCAAGGAAAGCTATTGGCTCCTTTAAAATGGAAAGCAAAGTTGTAGACTGGAGCTGGTCTGAAAGGAGTCCTTGTTAAGTTAATTACTGCAAACACTGCATCCTGACACACAGAGGGGAAATAAGTTCTGAGGATAAGGGCTCTCTTGGAACACATTTAAATTTTAAGGGAATAATTAGATGATTAAGAGTGTGAAAACAGCCTCAAGAGGTCATTGGGATTCCTCTACAAACTGAGAGTGTAGCACTTCATTTTTTAAAATTCAATTCCTTCTTTTCCACTCTGTCATGGAAAATAAAATCTGGCCTCTCAGGATGTGTTGCCTGCACCAATGGAATGATCACTGGAAGGATTTTGAATTGACTGGATGAACTTTGGGATACCTTCCCTAAAACCCGTTCTTGCTCAATGACCAGTACATTTAAAATTCATCAGTTTATTAATGTCTTTAAATCATTAGGGGAGCATTATACCCTTTCATTTCATACCATTTAAAATGTTTTTAGGCACTAATTCATTTGATTTTTAATGTTATATAATATAACATTATATAACATAATATAATGTATATAATATAATATAATATGATGTTAAATATTGTTATAGGATCAAATGTATGATGTAGAACATAGAAAACTATTTCCTTGTATAAAACTGCAAACCTATACCTTCAGCTGCAGGTCATCACAGAATCCTAAATTAAAAGAGTTATAACACATCCAAAATTTATTTTAGGACATGCACACACACACACAATATGTTGAAGATACTATAAACAAACAATTATGATCTGTTGTATCCCTAAGGCTACATGACTGCTATTGAACATTTTGCTTCTTAACATGTCAAGTTCATGAAATCATACTGTGTGGGGCCAGAAAGGCATGTGACTGGGGGAGCCAATCTGGAGCAAGAGTGAGGTCAAGATGTGTTCAAAACCCTTCAAAAAATCTTGTCCTGAGACCAGCAGGAGTAAGACTGTTTCCTCTTTGCTCTGGGTCTTTATGTCCCAGGGCACATAAACCTTACAACCCCCCATCTCCACCATTCTTGAGGGAGTTATGTAGCCTGGTGGCCAAATTACAGCTTAAACTTCCTTCTCCCTATAAGGACATGTCCAACAAGCATCTGGAATTCCTCTTCATGCAAATTAAAGCATTCCCAGCATCTTGGTACCAGCCAATAATGTACAATCACCCTGAAAAACCATACTCTTACTCAAGTTCTCCTTGATTGGCTAGTTTTTTTTTTCTACATTTTTGATCTGGGCATGTGCTTAAGGTTTTGTGACTCTCCTGCTCCACAAGACTTCTGAGCCAACTAACATCAAAAAGAAGGGGGAAAAAGGTAGAAGTCACCCATTCACATCATACTGACCTAGAAGTGGATCGTATCGCTTTCTGGTGATTAAAAATTACTCAGGTAGCACTACCTAAGCTACAAAGTGGATTGGTATTTATAAAATTCCTCTCCAGGGGGAGATATAGACAAAGCCTAACCTTCTTCCCAAGCTTTCAACAACAAACTGAATCCACCCAAGTTCATTCTGGGGAAGCCAATAACTTAATTGGGCTTAATTTCAAAACACAGATAAAGGGTGACTGCAGAGGTGTGGGTGCTCCTCCTCTAAAAGGCAGAACCAGAAAGACTTTATGCATCAGGGATGAGGGGTTTCCTGTAGCCATTCAGATGGAGTTCTCTCTCTACTAGCATTCGCTGGCTTAAATATTGTATCCCCTCTCTGAAGTTTAGGGCAGTTAAGGCAGGGTTGCAGACAAAAGGTGCTAAACAATATCTAAATACTCAGGTAAGGATCTATGACTCTCTCCACACTTCTATGAAGGTGTGGGACCTTGTAGGGCAGTCTGTAGCCTGGTAGAGCAAGGTAGAGACCCAGTACAACATTCTACAAGGGAAAGAGCCCGTGATCTATGCTCCAGACTGCTGATTCCTCAACTCCATAATCCTGTGGCCATCAGTCACGTATGGCCACGTCCCAGACCCCTAATGTTCTGGCTGGACTCCACCCCTATAGTCACCTGACTACAGTCAGAAATTTCCCACCCCTCAGTTACCTGGCTGTTGCCAGGTAACCCAGCCTACTATAAAAGAAGTCTTCTTACCCCTCCTTGCTCTCACCACCCTCTCTTATCCCTCTCTGCCCTCTCTTGCCCCTCTTTCTCTGTTGCTCACCTCTCTCTATTCTTTCCCTCCTTTCCACGTGGTCATGGCCATCCCTCATCTCTTTAGCTTTTCTTTTTCTCTTTATTCCTGTCTTCCTTTTTCTTTCCTACCCTTTTATAATAAAACACTGAAACTATGAACTGTCTCTTCTTATCAAAACCCACTGCATAAGAACAAGAAGCAGGCCTCAGCGTTTCCAGCTACCAGGGAAGGACTCAGCCTCGTCTCAGCCAAGCTTCTTCAACAGGTACCCTGGGCCATGCAAATGGCCCCATCTTGTGGGCAAAGACTTCCCCGCTAGCCGGGTAGCTTCTCACTCCACAGGTATTCAGGTGCCCGCTCCCCCTACCCTGGTGCGGTTCATGGGCCTGCCAGTGTTCCCCTATCCAACTATGCAGGCTCCGCCTGCCAGAGTTCTCCTATTTGGGACCCACCACCGCCCCTGCTCCTTTTTTTTTCCCACCTGAAGGGACATGAACAGTCTGCCAGCCCAGCTGGATTATGCAAGGGGACACAGTTAAACTTTCAAGACAGTTATTGCCTCCCTTAGAGGACAGTCAAAACTCAAGATGGGAAGTGTAATTCCTGGCTGAGCAGCTCATTTCTAGGACTTTTCACACTGAGGAAAGAGAAGAATGCTTTTTGGTGTCAACTACTTCTCACCACCACACCATAGTAGAACACTAGCCTGGATCCTAGTTATATTTGTAGAATAAGTAACTAAACACGTATGAAAGCAGCAGTTCAAAGCAGCTTAAGATGAAGAATATTATGAATGTTTCATGTCTGGTGTGCAGAGTGTGTAGAAGCAGCAACCCCATCAGGTAGTAGGTACCTAATTCACACAGGTACAAAACAGTCATCCAGGAAGATGCCACTGTGCAGGATGAGCGCCGTGACCCTTACATCTCTGCTTCAGTGTGCTGACATCGATCATTCCACAAATGCATCGACACAGATGGAAGAAATGACAGTAGTGAATTATTCTTAAGGACCCTAGTTGACTTGATTTTATCCTTGTAATTTAAATTTGCCTTATGAGGTAATTGCCCAAAAGAAGCTATATAGTCAAACACATAAGTAACCCATCAAATGTGGGTGGAATTTAAGTAAACTATTCATTAGTAAAGATCTTTGAGAGAACGCACCTATTTTGAATAAGTGTATACACACATATAATATATGTGCATATATGTAGAGTGAGTGGTACACCACTTAATGCTGAGTATGCCATGCAATAACAATGGTCTGTGAATATGATCATAGTCTCATGGTATTATAATGGAGCTGAAAAATTCTGAATGCCCAGAGACATTATAATTGTCATAACATGTATATTTATGTTGTAAACAAACCTTCTGAGTTTCCAGTCATATGAGTGTAGCAGATATAATAACATAGTCTATTGAAGCTTCCCGGGAATTGCACACGAGAGCGGGTTTTCCATGGACGAAGAGCTGAGGAATGAAACGACGGAGGGTCGAGAGAAAAAGAACACACAGAGACATTAGTGCATGGCTGTACAAAATCTCTCTTTACTTTGTGGATAAGAGGGACAATATATGCGCTGTGGGCATGACCCTCCCTCCCAGGGTTGCAGAGTCTTTTCAGAGCTTCTCAGCAGGCCCTTGGCTCCAGGGTTCCTCGAGGAAGTTGACCCCATAGGATCTGTTGCTCTGCGGGAGGCTGAGGTGTGACAAAAGGCTTGTTCCTGGAGCTCTGCCAGATCCGCCAGGTGGGGGGAGGTGTAGCTCACTGGTGTCTGGAGCTGAATGATAGTTGCCATGTGATAAAGCACTTCAATATGACTCTCTACAGTCTATAATGGTTGATATTAAAGGAGCATGTTAGTGGTATATTTACTGAATTGTACTTCTGTTATTTTAGGGTATACTCCAACTTACAAGACAGATTTCATGTTACAACTGTACAATTTTCACTTACATTGGCATGTAAGAATTCTTATATAGGTCATATGAAGAATTCAATGTAAGGACTTAGAAATCTATAGAGTATATCAGGTAATTATAATTGTGTTGTTTTTATGTTTGAGAGTTCATATTTCATATTATAGTTTAGAGTTCATTAGAAAGTATGAGAGTTTAATTATATAATAAATTTATTTGTACAAAATCTCTAAACTTAGGCTTTAATCCATATGTGCCTTTATGAAAGAGTTTACGAAATTAACAAGGGCTAGTATAACTTTTCTTGTGCTACCTTGCACATGATAGAATTTCACCCCTTATCTTCCTGTACCATTTCCACAGTACACACTTCTAACTTCAGTCTCCTGCAGTGAGCTCCACATTCTTCCCAGTCACCATTTGTCTGGCTGGAGAAGGCAGATGTCAGCACCTGTAGCCTGGAAAGGACTTCACCTTTAGTGGTGTGGAACTGCTTTGCCATCTGATACCATTATTCAAATTGACAGATGATTAATCCATAAATGATTTTTAACCACAAAAAATTCACTAAAAGCTTGACTAAGCTAGTGTAGATAAACTCGTCAAGTTATAGTGTACAAGTGAGTTGCCTCTATCCTTCCCTACCCCTCCCATCTCTTTCTTGCTATTCTCTTCCTTACGTGTGAAAGAGATTCATTTCTGACGTGTGTGCGTGTGTGTGTGTATGTGTTTATGATACAGAAGAACCTTCAAATCATGCTAGAATTAGCTGCCTTTGCTTACAAATTTGCCTGTTTTCACTATATCCCTAAAGAAAACCCTTAGATGCATCATTTATGCTTTCTGAAGTAGGAATGAAGCCTGGAAACTTTAAACCATTTTCATTTTTACATAAAGAAGTCTTTATGGATTAGTCAGTATTTTTCCTGAGATGTTATATTTCTGGGAAAATGCTTTTATCTGAAACATTCAATGTCCTCTCACTGGCTTAGGCCTTACTTTGAAAATAATTTCTTACCTTTTTGCTAGATGATTTCTGAATGATTGCCACGTAGGAGAACTTTACATTCAGGTGCGGAAGAAATGTATTCTCACATTTGTCTCCACCCCTTAGTGTGATACAACTTTCCCCTCTGAATTGTGAGAACTGAGAACAGAAGCAACTGGTACTAGATCTGATGTAGAAGGACAGATCAATTTTGACACCCAAAATTGAATTTGATCTCTGAAACTTTGTAGCAGGATTCTGCACTTAAAAGGCACACATAAATACAGTCATTTCTGTTGATGAAGCTCCGTATTGCCAATCAACTCTCAAAGCACATTGACACACTTTATGTCATTTGTGGATGGACTTGGAAGTACAAAAAGAACCCTGTTGAGACTATGAGAACAGTTTTAGGGAAACACCAATTTTAAGGACTCAGGTGGCACAGTAGATAGTACAGTAGATCCACAGAGGTGTATTTTGCGGTCCAGGTCATTTCTAGAGGGTTTCCACGTTTTAAAATGAAAGCCTGCTTTGAAAACCATACATGTATTGGTAACTGCTGCATTCTAGAAGTTGTGCTTTCATAATCTATTGATTGGGAAATAACCTAAGGATCATACATGTTATGAACATGACAGTATCTTTGTGACAGGATTTTCCCTGTCCAATCACACTAAAATATTAGTGCAGCAGGAGGCCTGTGATTGGATAGGGAAAAGGGAGGCAGAGCTAAGAGTTTCAGAGACAGAGAGCTCTCAGGAGAGAATGCGGAGCCAAGATGGAGGAGGATGGATGAAAAATCTGAACCAGCATGGCTTTAAATAGCCACAGATAATTACGATATCATAAAGGTTAGAATGATTGGGATAATTTGTCTAATCTAGGTGGGCAGTTTTTATCATTATCAATTGGCATCTTGTGAATTAAGAATTTATTGATATATAAGTCTCACTTGTTAATTATAAGCTTCTAGAGTTTTGTTTCTACCAGGTTGCTGGGTGTTGTGGCAGCTGACTGTGGGGTGGATGGTCATTGCATGGGGCTGGCATGGCAGCGAAGGGGACTCGAGCTCTGGCCCCACTGGAGAGCTGCTGGCACAAGTGCAGGAATGTGCTGGTTCTTTTTTTAATATTTCCTGCAACATACCTTAACGAGATTTTCATGAGATCTATTTATATTGAACAAGAATATTTGTGTAGCATATTATTTGAGGGACCTGCATATAAACTAGTTGACCTTCCAAGGACTTATCACTCATAGACTAGAGAGTGCTGGCTGAGATTAAAAATACAGGTTTGATGATAGTCATTTTTGAGTCTTTGTGAAATTATTTTTAATGAGGTTTGAGATATTTAAGTAAAATTAATTTCCTTCAGGTCTATCACTGATCCTAGTCTTACTTCCTTCTTATAATTCCTGGTCTTCCATTATTTACACAATGGAATACTACTCTGCAATTAAAAACAATGAATTCACGAAATTCCTAGGCAAATGGTCAGAACTGGAAAATATCATCCTTAGTGAGGTAACCCAATCACAAAAGAACACACATGGTATGCAGTCACTGATAAGGGGATATTAAACCAGAATCTCGGAATACCCTAGACACAATTCGCATATCAATAGATTTCCAAGAAAATGGAAGAAGAGACCCCTGGTCCTGGAAAGACTGGATGTAGGGGAATGCCAGGACAGAGAAGCGAGAAGGGGTTGAATGGGGAAAAGAGGGAGGGAAGGGGGCTTATGGGACTTTCGGGGAAGGAGGAAACTGGAAAAGGGAAATCATTTGGAATGTAAATAAAAAAACTTAGAAAATAAAATAAAAAAAAATAATTCCTGGTCTTTTCTTCATGGAGATGGTCTCTGATAACCCCTCTAGAGAAGCACTGACAAATAATAATGTTATGATTCAATACTGATATTCTGCAGTGCTAAGAAATTGATTAGGACAAATCAAGGCACATGAATTAATTCAATTATTTACTGACTTGCAACCCACTTTGCAGTATCTCTGAAATAGTGTGTGTTTTAGTTAGGTTTCTATTACTGTAATAAAACACCATGGCAAAAAGCAATTTGGGGAGAAAAGGGCTTCATGGTCCATCATCATAGGAAGTCAGAGCTCAAACTCTGGAGGCAGGAACTTAAGTAGAAGCTGTGGAGGAATGCTGTTGGTCACCATCCAGGATGGTCTGAAATTTGTGACCGGCTTACCTCAGCCTTCTGGAGTAAGATCCAATGTTAAGAAGGGCCACTGAAGCTCCTGATTCAACCTTGGCTTTCCTCTGTCCTGACCTCGCTAGGTCTGCCCACCATGTGCGCCAAGTGTGGGAAGAGTCTGGAGTCTACAACTCTGACTGAGAAAGAATGTGAAATCTACTCTAAAGGGTATTCCACAAAGAACTTTGGGCCAAGGGACTTGGCTATGCAAGGAGCAGGGGCCTTTGTTCATGCTCAGTAATGGTGTAAACCCAGTAAACACTACAGAGAATCTCCATTACCAAAATGTAGGTGGTCTTACAACACTCATTACTGTGAAACAGTCAGCACTCAGCACTATGCATCACATGCTACCTGCACAGGCAGGCTGGACAGGACCACACTGCACACTCCTGTCGATTCACTAGCTTTTAAGAGCATTCTTTTACATTTGAAATAAAATTTTGACTTGATTAAACAAAAAAGAAGGGCCACTGAAAACTTTCTTACCTACTAAACCTAAAGAGTTGGTGACCTGATATTTTTGTTAGGGCTTCTATTACTGTGATAAAACACCATGACCAAAAGCAACTTGGGGAAGAAAGGGTTTAGTTCAGACTATAATTCCACAGCACAGTGTATCAGTGTGGGAAATCAGGATAGGAGCTCAAACAGGGAAGAAACCTATAGACAAGAGCTGATGAAGAGGCATGAAGAAGTGCTACTTTCTCCTCCTTGACGCCTGCTTTCTTATAGCACCCAGGACCACCAGCCAAGGGTTAACATCACCTACAATGAGCTGGACACTCCCACATCAGTCACTAATTAATAAAATGCTTACCTACACACTAGTCTTACTGATGCATTTTCTCAATTATGAGTTCTTCTTGGCAAATAGGTCTATTGTGTCAGGTTAACATAAAACTAACCAGTACAACTGGGGTCCCCAGAGACTTGTCTTCTCATTTCAAAAGAGGATTCTTTTCTTTTCCAGTACTTTTAGATTCACTACAAAAGTTATAGGAATGGTCCAGAGAAATATCTGCATACCTTTAGGTAGAATGCCCATGTGCTAGGGTTTGTGTGTGTACCCATCTCCATGTGCATATTTTCTAACAATCTTTCTAACAATATGGTTATAATTGCCATATCCTTTACCCCCAAATATTTCAGTGTGGGTTTCCAAGAGAAAAGAACTGCAATTTTCAGCATGGAAAAAAAATCATCAAATCCTATCTACAAACTAAAACTTCTTGTTCATTGTCTCAACAATGTCTTTTGTAACATTATAAATCCAAGATTAGGTTTCAGAGACTCTAAATTATTTTTTTTCTGGGATAGAACCCTATAAATAACTAGTAATAACCAACCAACCAAGTCCCAGGCAGGAACTGTCAAGATCCAAGCAAGGAGCAAGTGGTTCCTGTGAGTATGAGCTCATTTTGTCTCTAGGGGTATAGACATGTTAAGTAAGGTAAAGGTTAGATTAGGTATAAAGTAGCACACATGGAACCTTATTGGAGACTTTTCTGATAGGCGTGGAGCCTGAGTTCAAAGAAGAAAGTTGAAATTCTCATGTCTTTCATCATCACCTCTTAATAAGCCATACTCTGAAAAACAAGTGTTTTTAAATCCCCAGAAACAAATTTCTCCTGCTGAGAGACTCACCCAATAAGTAGCAAATAGGCAAACTCCTGAAGGTGAAGGTGACTGGCATGACCTGAGACCATCCTGTATACATGCCCATTGAAGTCTGCATAGCTTCCCTTGTTTAAATGACATCTTTCTTACTCTTTTTTTTTTGTCAAACTAATATTTATTAAATACTTGCGTGGTATGGTTTTTTTTTTTTAGTGCTTTTCTACGTTTTTCGGAGAATGGGGAAGTTACAGAGATGAAGAATCTTCTCTGAATGTGATACCAACACAAATTTTCAAATCATAGCAAGGAGAGGAGATTTTGAGCAGATGGTGGGACCTCAATGTGTGGTGTTCCGCACACCTCCTCCAGGCTTCACACATGCAGCCTGGGTGCAGCGTGATCCTTTCCTTCATACAGATCCCTTCCCCACTGCTCCCTCTTTCCTGCTCCCTTCTCTTGGCATCCAGAGTTCTACTCTACAAATAGTCCTTTTCCAGATTGGACAACGAATTCTCACCCCTCACTTCCCACATTCTGTCCTATCCTACTCCATGAAGTACACAGATGAAGCTTTTCACGTCCGTTAGTTATCACCAAACAACCAAAGAAGTTCTTACCAACTTCAATAGTCTAATCAAATTAACTTTTTGTTTCTTATCACCACTGTACTTTTTTTTCTCTCTGAGACAGGGTTTCTCTGTGTAGCCCTGGCTGTCCTGGAACTCACTCTGTAGACCAGGCTGGCCTCGAACTCAGAAATCCACCTGTCTCTGCCACTGGACTACTGTTTTGAATGTAGGATGTGGTGGATGAACATGGCCAGCTGAGTTCACAGGGTTGCTTTCCAGCAGATGCTAATCCAAAGTGATTGAAGAGTTATCCTAATTTTCTTGTAGGGGGTATTCAAGTGACCAGCCCTAACACTGAAAAGGGCTTGTTTGCATTATTTCTGTATTCACCTGATTGTCAATGTTCATGTTCATACATTTTGCAGTGTCTGGAGTGCAGTGAAGGCTTTCATTGAACATGCATATTTAATCTGTCTTCTTTGCCCTCTACCATTCTTTCCTGCCTCCAATATTAAACACACAAGTCAGAAGCTCTCATTAAACTGCTGCTTTAAGGCAAGGGAATAGGATATTTTTTGGTTCCTCACCTCTGTCCCCTAGAGATACCCTTTGTGCTCATTAGCAGGATGAGGAAAAGTCATCTATTTAAAAATGGCCCGTTGAGGGTTAAGCATCCTTTCAAGGATGTGTGACAAACTCCAGAATCATCGATGTGGAAGACATGCCTAGACTATTTCCACCAGCTGATTTCTGTTCTCTACCGAGGAGTCTCATCCAAATAATCCCCAATGTGTTCACCCCTTCTGTCACTCACCTGCCTTCTTATGGCCTTCAAAATAGAGGCAGGGAGAGAGTTTAAAAAAAACAACTGTAGCTTGGATTTTGTTGTTATCATTTAATACAAAATTGTTTCATGATGATTTGATTAGAAATAGAAATTGTGGTGCTGTATTTGGTGGATTGCTATATTTATCCTGCATATTATAAGTATTTTTAAAAAAAAAAGGAAAAGAGGCTGTTTTCATGGCAATTCGAATGTGAAGTCATGATGGAGAGGGTCATTTGTCTCAATTCACATTAGAATTAGGCAAATCAGATCCTATCTTTCCCCTTAATGTTCTCTGCCATGCTTAAAAAACTGGCTGAAATCTGGCTGAAAAGTACTGATTGGGTGTATGCGAAGAAGGATTTTTAAAACAAAGAGATGATGTAAAGTCAGGCCGTGTGGTGAGCATATATGTGGAAGGAGAGTTGTCCGATTGTATCGTCAGCCTCTGAGCTGAAGATGTGAAGGAGGAAACTGAGACTAGGGGAGGGTCTGCTTTTCAGAGCAAGGGAAGCCTCAGCACCATATTCTCTAATTGCTTTCTGGGTCTATGTAACAAATCTTGCAGTTGTCTCTCCAGATCACTGATGGATATCCAGCACCCTTCTTCTTATCTGCTGATGAATGTCCATGCTGCCCAGTCACCCCTAACTAATCTCTTTTCCTTGCCTCTTCCTTTGATCATTAACCCTTTCCTCAACTCATTTTGGTCCCTTCACAAGGGCTGAAGCCTGACTTACTCTAACGCTCATTGTAATGACTTCTTCGTGTTCTTGAAACCCTTAGAAAATGACAGTTTTCATGTTTTGTCCTCTCTGCTCTTCTCTCTAGTTCAATGCCCTCTCTCAAATCTCTTTCCATTCAAGGCTGAGCACTTAGCACTCATTTACTCTAAGCACTTTCACCAATTAGAGCCTCTTCATTAGTCACTGCCCACTTCAAGCAGATGTTTTAGGACCAAGGTTGGTGGCAGCACTAATCTACGGGTATAAATATAAATATTTAGAAGGCAGTCTGACATCTTGTTCATATAGCAAAACAATAGTGTTTTCCCCTAGGACCTAGGATCATCCCAGCAGGAGGCTTGTGACCAGCTTTACAGAACTAACCATAAACTCCTCCTCTGGAATGGGTCTTAAACCCAACCAGAGCGTGGTTGGTTACTCTCATAACAGTCAGACTGCTATTGCTCCAGTGGGCACATATTCCCTAACAGTTTGGCGTTGTATCCCACAGGGTTTACAGTTTCTGCTGACTCCTCCCTCCCATAGAAGACTGCATAGCTTCTCATATCATGAAAGCTAGCCCACAGGGAAAGGGTTTTATTTCAGTTCCAGCTTGATTTCACTACATCATACAATCGCTAGGGGTGTCTTTAGAAGCAGAGACTCACTGTCTAGCTCTGGTAGCAACAAAAATATGTTGCAATGGTGTTTTTGTTTTAGGAGCCTCCTTGGGGGTGTTCCCTGACTAACATAACAAGGTATCTAAGACCTGACCCTGGGATTTTTATTTAATAATCTAAAGTTTCTGGGAGTACTATTATTTATTCATGCAGAGTACCCCTCTTCAAAGAATTTTAAAATTATGTTTTTAATTAACTTACAAAATGATCTCTTTTGGCTTTTTTTTATACCTTCTTAGTTTTGGCTAACCCTCCTGACCAACACCTCACATCTTCATAATCAGCCCACCTTCTCCTTCAGGTCTCCCATTCTTCCCACTCCTATCAATATTAAAATCTATCATCCCCTGCAAAGCTTAAAGGCCATCACAGAAGAGTGGGCAGGAAGAATAAGAGATGATAAGACCATTCTGAGTGACTAAGTGATTCACTGTTCAAGCGCATCTAGCAGAGGGCTTAGCATATTGCAAGGACTCACAAATTGGGTAAATTATTTTAACAGTCAAATTAATGGCACTTCCAATTCTTTAGCCCGACAATTATTCATAGCCTCTGCTTTAATTACTTTCATCCTGAATAGCTTCATCCTGAATGGTTTCTGAGAAGACCATGAACTCCAGCCTTTTCGTTTGACTATCTGCATCTGGTCCTGAGATGTTTTTGCACAATATTAATTTCATAGAATTAGAACTTATGATGTTGCCTTTTCTTTTAATGAGGACTGAGTAGGAAAATAATAAAAAACCATATGTGCAATGCAGAACATAATTTTAATTAAAAAGAGAAAGATGGAACTTGATATTGATGTCCTGTTTTATTTTACTTTCTACTGTGATCAACACCAAGACTACAAGTCACTTTGGAGGAGAAAAGGGTTTATTTTATCTTATAGCTTACAACCGATCATGAAAGAAAGTCGGGACAGGAACCTGGAACCAGGAACTGAAACAGAGACATGGAAGAATGCTGCTCACTGGCTTGCTCTCCTGGCTTGCTCAACCTGATTCTTAATACACTCTAGGACTGGGAGTGTCACTATGCACAGTAAGCTGGGCTCTCGAACATTAATACTTAACCAAGAAAACGCCCCACTTGCCTATAGACCAAGGTGATAGAGTTCCTCTCTTCCCAGATATGTCTAGTTTTGTGTCAGTTTGATGGTATTTTTATGCCTAACTTGGATACATATAATACATAAGTCTTCAGCATAAATCCAGGGAAGTGCTAGTCTCTGATGATTAATCAACATTTTGTAAGCAGAGAAGTTTTCAATTTTTATTACTTAAAAAACTCAGGACCTTACTTTTCTTTCATATTTAAAAAGGAATTTATGTTTTTTTTTCTTACTTCAATTCTTCTAGGATGAATGTTCTTTTTTTCCCCCATTTTTAATCACTTCAAGTTTGAGGTTTTACAGAATTTTGGTTTTCTACAGACTTAAATTTTCATTTTCCCCCTCCATTCTTCTTATCATTCTCCATTTTTTCTTTCTCTTCTTCTTTCTTCTTTTTCCTTTCCTCATTGACTGCCCCTTTTAGCTCTTCCTTTTTATATGAGAGAAGAGTATATTAATTAGTTTCTGGTCACTCACAAAATAACTGGAAAGTGAACTTAAAAGAAGGAAAGGTTAATTTTGATTCATAGTTTCAAAAGTTTCAGTTCACAGTCAGGTAGCTCCAATATCTTTGGAGCTACAGAGAGGCAGAACATCTTGGCACTGGGAGTATGAGAGAGGTATGTAGGCAATATAGAGAGAACTAGAATCTAGTAATCATAATGCCCTTTGGGAGCATGTGCCAAGTATTCTAACTTACTTCTTTTAGGCCTTACCTCTAAGATGTTCACCCACCTCCCAATAGCTACAAGTCAATGAACACCTATTTGGAGTATTGGCCAGGTAAGAACTTTTAAGATCTAAACTATAATCATAAGCAAATAAATAAAACCTAGAATATTAGGCTTTTTTGATCACTTGTAGGAAGAAGGGGTTGGTGGTAAGGAAGCAAGTCATAAATAGAACAGCCTTTCTAGAAAATATCAACAGTTCTAAAGTTCTTTCTAGGACCTCTGTGGAGGACTTGAGGCCACACTCAGCAGAGTCCACAAAGTATTGGATTTTATGGCTAAAGGAAGTATCCACACCCTATTTTGTTTGCCCTAAAAAAGAGTAAGCTGTTTTCATAAATTCCTTAGGAAAAAGAGGCCTTTTTAATGAATTTTTTTTACAGTGTCATGTTCTATGAGATTTTTCCTGTTTTGTTTTTTTGCTGTGAACTATTGTGCTGAATTTGGACGTATATAGTGTACTCTATTTTCAAAACAATGTGAAGTAAGTATTATTAGATCAAGAATAAAAAGCCAATTGTGGTGGCTCGTGCCTTTTATACAAGTGCTTGGGAGGCAAAGGCAGGCAGATCTCTGTGAGCTCAAAGCCATCCTGGTCTACAGAGTGAATTCCAAGGTAGCCAGTGCTACATAGTGAGACCCTGTCTCACAAACCAAACCAAACCAAACCAAAACAACAAAACTATTATTGTTATATTTCACAAACCAGGAAGCTGACAATTAGAAAAAGAGAACTTACTCCAACTTACAAGTGAGTTGAGACTGTTGTACATCCATTTGAGAACTCAGCGTCTAATTAATTATTAAAATATCTCTGGAGAAAATGAAACTCATTGGCTTCTTCCAGGATTCTTACAAAGACACCCATGGCATACATTTGACTAGCTCTGAGTGTGTAATCATTCAGATCCATTGAACTTCAGACACATCCATTTCCTATTGGACTTTAGAGATTAAAGATTTTGGCAGTGGCCATGAGCCAAAGATCAAGCAGTGAGTATTGACCAAGCTTTTGGAGGGAGTTTTTGTCCCTTAGCCCCCAGACAAGGGCCTATTTAAGCCCACGATTCTCTTGCATCTCTCCAGTTTGAGTCTAACTCAAGACCATTGATTTTTATGGCCTCTTTGAATGTCCCTTAGTCCCACAGCAGTACCTGAAATACCCGCTGTTTGTAACACCTTTAAATAAAGTATAGCTAGTTGCAGGGAATATTGAAAGAAGAAAATGAGCAGGGCTTATTCAAACATGTCCTCACATAAACTTGAAATCAAATCAGTTCAAACAATCATGCTACAAATGTCATTAGATTTACAATTGTATTTGATTCATAGTTCTCTCCTTTTTCTAACTGAATTTTAAAAAACATATCCAACTAGCAAAAGATAATATCATATTCAGATCTATTGAATGGTATAGAAGATAAACATTTAGAGAGAGAGAGAGAGAGAGAGAGAGAGAGAGAGAGAGAGAGAGAGAGAGAGAGAGAGAGGTGAAAGGGGAAATACTCAAACCACCAGCGTGCCAAATATTTGTTTTTCCTCTAAAATAAAGTTATTGATTTCTAAATAAACCATTTGGGCCAAAGCATATTATTCAAGTCATAATTGCTCTTTTTTGCAAAGCTTGGAATAGACTGTATATAATAAAAATATTTGCAATTTCAGAAGCAAACAGTAAAAATATTCCAGCATCATGGAAAAGATAATATTGGTTGCTTATCACCAACCTGATATTTGAGTTCACTTCTGAAGAAACTGCAGTAACAGGGCAAGCTTACATCACACATACCTATTCTTCCCTCCTGTCTTACGTAGTCATCTCTTATAGCCTGACAAGCATGATCAGACATGCTGCTTTCAGAACAAGCAGAATGACATTGCCTGAGAATGAGAGGACATGCTGGATGCTGGTCTCACTAACAAAGAATTCCAGCTGGGCCTGGAACCATCTCTAGCATTTAGAAATTAAACAGGGAGCCCACAACCTATGGTTTCAGAGTCATTTTGCAGATGCTAAACTGTTATTTACTACTCCAATTTGTATAAGGGAGCATTTCATTTTATACCCAGAACTTTTAAAATATTGTTATAGACTCAGCTTGAGTCATGCAAATAATTATTTAATAATGACTCAGTTATTGGTCAACCAAGCTATGTTATGGTAACTGGAAATTTCCAGAACAAGTCTAGTGTGATATTAACTCATTAAGGTATTAAAAGATGACACTTTAAGAAGAAACAACAACAAACATATCAGTGCCCCACTGCCTTTTAAATAAAGAGTAAAATGAAAGTAAATAGGGTATTTTAGTTCTTCTATGCTGGTCAAATATAATCCTTTTCTGTGTGAAGGTAAAATTGAAAGTCAAACTCTATCATTGTCTTAAATCAAAGTAGTACAAATAAATACAGAGTTCTTACTGACTTCAAAAGCCTGATCAATTGATTTCATCTTCAATTACCCAAGAACCAGGCCTTTTAATTTTCTATTTTCTTGTTGCTATTTTTGCTTTTGTATCATATTCAAAGAGAGACATTTCCACCTGGTGTGATGGCAAAGTGTTTTCTTCATTCTTACTATACCTGAATAATGTCATTAGGTCAGGTTTGTAGGGATTAGATTGTTCTGATTCTTTTAGCGTTGATTTATGGAATTATCTGATATACTCAGATATGTATAATTGTCAAAAATAACACAAGCAATGGTAGATACAGTTTTAAAATAGGAGCAATCATAATTGTTTGAAAAACTACAAGTTAAAGTATAAATTGGTTAAAATGCATGAAGAAAGATCATTAACTACAGTTGGTGGAGATTTTTGCCTCAGTCCTCAAAGCAGAGATTAAATATAGAAAATTCTACAAATTGTGGTGTTTCAAAGTGACTAAGTAGACTAAGAAATGGCCTAAGCTATAGATGCCTAAAGGAGGACTGTATGTGTAGTTCTAAGAGCCTGTGCAGACAGATGAGCTACAGTTACCTACGCTTGTATCAGTTGTCATCTATCTAGTGCTTTCTTTAAAAGTAATGGAAGAGTTGCTAGGCATGGTGGTATCCACCTGTAATCCCAGCACTTGAGAAGCTGGGGCAAAAGGATTAGTCAGTGCTTTTATGCTGCATAGTTAAGGGTCTGGAGACCCTGTCTCTCACATAAAAAGAAGTAATGAAAAGCTGTCATTTTGTAGGTGGATTCTCAATATATTACACCCTTATAAATCTTCCTAGAATTAAATCAGAATTCATCCTTGAACAGAACAGTATTGGAAAAGAAAAGGACATCTCCAAGCTTCTTACATTTCATGGTTGAGTTTCCCTTGGGTTTGCTTTATCATGCATGAGCTCATCTTATGCTCTCAGCTACTTTCCCTTTCATGACTTGCATTTAGGGGAAATGAACTTAAATCATGCCTTCAATATGGTCAAAATGTGCTGTGACCTGAGCCTTTTTTGATGAACGAGAAAGTCAAGAGTGTTTTGTCTTACTTTAAAGACCAGACTATAATCAAATTAGAATTACACATTGCTTTTATGACTTTATCTTATATTCAGATTATTTCAAGTTTTATATTGAAATCAAATTTGCATATGGTGGGTGTGCATAATTGTGGACTCTCCACCTCAGATAAGAGATGGAATACTGTTGTAGCAAACTAACTTCTGAGTGGAACAACCAATATCTCACAAAATAAGTTGTGTCTGCTTGCTAAAACCCATTCTAGCTAGGTTTGTTGACCATTCATAGAAGAAAGAAGTAAGGGTGCTCTTTGGACCCCCACCTGAGTATTTACCCAGGCACCTGAGTGCAACTCTACCCTGATTATATATGGCCTTGTGGTCTTCATGATGGAGCTAGTATATATAAGCCGGAGAGAGCTGGGGGAAGGAGGCTCCATCTCTGTGACTATGAGGAAGCCAGCATTTATGCTGGGTGAAGCTGAGTGAGACTATTTTGCAATAACCCATGTTCCTGTAAGTAACCCTTCACCCATGCTCTATCAGTATGCCCATTGAACTCATTGGTTTCCCAGAATGAATTGAACTTTGATTGTCATTGGAACTGTAGATGGAGAGGATAGACATTATTCAGTCCCCCCAACCCAGGGGGGATAAAATTCTTCCATTACCTATGAAGTGTTTCTCTCGATCACTTTTAAAGTTTTAGGTCTTAGATTAAACACCTTTTTAAAAAATTTATTTTATGTATAAAACACCATTGCTCTCTTCAGGCACATCAGAAGAGGGCATTAGATTCCATTACAGATGGTTGTGAGTCACACTGTGGTTGCTGGGAATTGAACTCAGGACCTCTGGAAGAGCAATCAGTACTCTTCTGAGGAATCTCTCCAGTCCCCAAGACAACTCTTATAAGACAACATTTAATTGGGGCTGGCTTACAGGTTCAGAGGTTCAGCCCATTATCATCATGGCAGCATCCAGGCAGGCAAGGTGCAGGAGGACATGAGAGTTCTACATCTTCATCTGAAGGCTTCTAGCAGAATACTCATATTAAAATACTTTAATCTGTTTTGAATGGATTTCAATGCAGGAAGAGATACAGATCTAGTTTCATTCTCTAACATGTAGATATAGTTATCCCAGCACAATTTGTCTAAAGGCTATATTTTCTCCGATGCATTCTTTTGACATATTTGTTTAGCTCTGTACCCCATTTTTTAATAGGGTTATTTGGCTCTCTGGAGTCTAACTTCTTGAGTTCTTTGTATATCTTGGATATTAGCCCTCTGTCGGACGTAGGGTTGGTAAAGATCTTTTCCCAATTTGTTGGTGGCTGTTTTGTCCTCTTGACAGTGTCCTTTGCCTTACAGAAACTTTGTAATTTTATGAGGTCCCATTTGTCAATTCTTCATCTTAGAGCATAAGCTATTGGTGTTCTGTTCAGGAAATTTTCCCCTGTGCCCATGTGCTCAAGGCTCTTCCCCAGTTTCTTTTCTATTCGTTTCAGTGTGTCTGGTTTTATGTGGAGGTCCTTGATCCACTTGGAGTTGAGCTTCGTACAAGGAGATAAGAATGGATCGATTTGCATTCTTCTGCATGCTGACCTCCAGTTGAACCAGCACCATTTGTTGAAAAGGTTATCTTTTTTCCACTGGATGGTTTTAGCTCCTTTGTCAAAGATCAAGTGACCATAGGTGTGTGAGTTCATTTCTGGGTCTTCAATTCTATTCCATTGATCTCCCAGCCTATCACTGTACCAATACCGTGCAGTTTTTAACACTATTGCTCTGTAGTACTGCTTGAGGTCGGGGATACTAATTCCCCCAGAAGTTCTTTTACTGTTGAGAATAGTTTTAGCTATCCTGAGTTTTTTGTTATTCCTGATGAATTTGAGAATTGTTCTTTCTAACTCTATGAAGAATTGAGTTGGGATTTCGATGGGGATTGCATTGAATCTGTATATTGCTTTTGGCAAGATGGCCATTTTTACTATATTAATCCTGCCAATCCATGAGCATGGAAGATTTTTCCATCTTCTGAGGTCTTCTTCGATGTCCTTCTTCAGAGACTTGAAATTCTTGTTATACAGATCTTTCACTTGTTTGGTTAGAGTCACACCAAGATACTTTATATTGTTTGTGGCTATTGTGAAAGGTGTCATTTCCCTAATTTCTTTCTCAGTCTGCTTATCCTTTGAGTATAGGAAGGCTACTGATTTGCTTGAGTTGATTTTATATCCAGCCACTTTGCTGAAGTTGTTTTTCAGCTGTAGGAGTTCTCTGGTGGAGTTTTTTGGGTCACTTAAGTATACTATCATATCATCTGCAAATAGTGATAATTTGACTTCTTCCTTTCCAATTTGTATCCCTTTGACCTCCTTTTGTTTTCTAATTGCTCTATCTAGAATTTCAAGTACTATATTGAAAAGATATATATAGAGAGGGCAGCCTTGTCTAGTTCCTGATTTTAGTGGGATTGCTTCAAGTTTCTCTCCATTTAGTTCAATGTTGGCTACCCGTTTGCTGTAAATTGCTTTTGCTATGTTTAGATATGGGCCTTGAATTCCTGATCTTTCCAAGACTTTTAGCATGAAAGGATGCTGAATTTTGTCAAATGCTTTCTCAGCATCTAATGAAATGACCATGTGGTTTTTTCCTTTGGGATTGTTTAAGTAGTGGATTACATTGATAGATTTCCATATATTGAACCATCCCTGCATCCCTGGGATGAAGCCTACTTGATTGTGGTGAATGACTGTTTTGATGTGTTCTTGGATTCGGTTGGCAAGAATTTTATTGAGTACTTTTGCATCAATATTCATAAGAGAAATTTGTCTGAAATTCTCTTTCTTCATTGGATCTTTGTTTGGTTTTGGTATCAGCATAATTGTGGCTTCATAGAACGAATTGGGTAGTGTCCCTTCTGTTTCTATTTTGTGGAGTAGTTTGAAGAGTACTGGTGTTAGGTCTTCTTTGAAGGTCTGGTAGAATTCTGCACTAAAACCATCTGAATCTCTGCTTTTTTTGGTTCGAAGACTTTCAATGACCACTTCTGTTGTACCTAGAGCTGTGGAGATGTTTCTAGGTCTTCTGCTCCACTGGTGTACAGGTATGATTTTTCTACCAAAGCCATGTGGCTCTACTATGATTTTTTGCTATTATGACTCCTTACTATAATTTGAGGTCAGGTGTTATAATTCCACTATTCCTGGATTTGTACCATCCACAGTGAGCTAAGCTCTCCCACATTAATCGAGAAATTGCACAATAGGTCTGCCCATTGGCCAATATGGTGAGAGCATTTTCTCAGTCAATGTTGTGTCAAATTGACAAAAAAACCTTTCAACTCTAATTTTATTAATTTATGTCTCTTTTCTTTTTCTCTTTGTAATTAACATTTTTAAATTTTATAAATGTATATTGTATTATATAATAGTTACTCTCCATTTTCCATTCCAACTCCTCCCATGTCCTCAGTCACTCTCAAATTCATGACTGATTATAAACAAACATACATACATATATTCATACTGATATGTATCATACTGATATTTTTTTCTTTTTTATTAGATATTTGCTTTATTTACATTTCAAATGGTATCCCCTTTCCTTGTTTCCCCTCTGAAAACCCCCTATCCCATCCCCCCTTGCCTGGCTCCTCCCCCCCCCTACTTTCCTGACCTTGAGTTCCCCTACACTGGGGCATTGAACCTTCACAGGACTAATGGCTTCTTCTCTTATTGATGTCTGAAAAGGCCATCCTCTGCTACATATGTAGCTGGAGCCATGGGTCCCTCCATGTGTACTCTTTGTTGATATATATACATATATATATGTATATATATATATATATCATACTGATATATGATATATTATATGATATATCAGTACTGATATATATCATACTGGTGCATATATATATGTGTGTGTATATATATATCATGCTGCTATATATCATACTGATATATGATGTATGTATGTATATACTGATAGACTGATAGACTGATATATCAGTATATATGTAAGTATGGTATATGCATGCTGATATATATCATTCTGGTTTATACATATATTGTACTGATATATATATATCACTTATATCTATACATATACATATCTATACATATACATATATGTCCACAAGTGCTGGCTGACCAAAGCCGGATATAGCTATTACCTGGGAGGCTCTCCTAGTACATGACAAATACAGAGGGGGACACTCTCAGCCAGCCATTGAACTGAACACAGGGTCCCCAATGGGGGAGCTAGAGAAAGAACCCAAGGAGCTGAAGAGGTTTGCAGCACCACGGGAGGAACAACAATATGAGTAACCCAGTACTCCCAGAGCTCCCAGGGACAAAACCATCAACCAAACAGTACACATGGCGTTACCCATGACTCCAGATACATAGGCAGCAGAGGATGGTCTTGTTAGACACCAAAGGGAGGAGAGACCCTTGGTTCTGAAAAGACTTGATGCCATAGTGTAGAGGAATACCAGGACTGGGAAGCGGGGGAGGGTTGATTGGGGAAGGGGAGATGGCTTATTGTATTTTCGGGGGAGGGGGGAACCAGGAAAGGGGATAACATTTGAAATGTAAATAAAGAATATATCTAATAAAAAAATGCAATAAAGGCAACAGTATTGTTAAAATTTTATGAGTACATATTTCTTGTAATAACTTAAAGATATTATCTCAGCATGCATCTTGATCTTGTTTTTATACTCTTTTTGGACCCTCTTCCATGATTTCTCTGGAGACTTATGTGTAGGGATTACATTATTAATGTTCCAATTGGAGCAGGTACCCTACAGTCATTTACTCTCTGTAATTTAACTAATTATGAATCTCTGTAATAGCTTCCATCTGCTGTAAAAGTTTCTTTAATGAGGAGTGAAAGCTACACTTATCTGTGAGTATATAGGTAAGTATTTAGAACTCTGTTAGAAATTATAGTCGTCTAGGAAAATGGCAGAAGTTGATTCTCCTCTAAGGTCAGTTACCTCTCTGGCCACAGGCAGTTGGCTAGGGTTGTAGTGCCATATATGAATACTCTTTCATTAGATGAGTCATAAGTCCCATTAGACAATTGCTGATTACCCCAAAGATAAAGGTGCCACCATCTTACTACTGAGGATAATTTGTTGGCCTGTTGTGTTCATGGCTCCCTAGCTGGGTAGAACTACATGTTCACTCCTTTGGTAGGTTGCTTATCACCTTCAGATAAGATGAATTAGTTCTCAGAGAGGAGCCTTCCAGGTCACTTCCAGCTCAGTTTCTCCAGGTTTTGTGTCTGAAGTGTGTGACATCTTCTGCAATGACTCCTTACTTTCAAGTCATTGACAGCAACCAAGGACAACGGCAGTATCCTATATTGATTGAGAGTCTCTTGGATACCTGTGACCAACAACTGCAAGTGATGTTTTCCAGGTTTGGGATTTTGTTAGAAGGAAGGTCTATGGCTCTTTTAGTTTAGTTTTGTTGATCTTGTTTCTTCAAAGAAGCAACATTTTGTTTGATTCTTTGTATTGTTCTTTTAGTCTTCATTAGTGACTGCTGTGACTTACGTCATTTCTTATTGACTTCTGCTGTGGGTTTGGATTATTCCAGTTCTCAGAAACCATAATATGCATAATTTGCTTAGTTTTAAAAATGTCTTTACTTTTTCAAATAAGCACTATATAGCTATAAACATTGCTGTTAGAGCTGAATTGGCTATACTCCAAAGGTTTTGGCAAGTTATGCTTTCGTTTTCATTTGATTCTAGGAATTTGATTTTTTGTTTGCTGGTAATTCATGAATGTTGTCTGGTTTCCAGATAATCTTCTGTGTTATTTTTTTCTTGATGTCAATTTCCCATCTTATTCCACTATGATCTGATGAATTACAGGGAAATATTTTGACTGTTCTCCATTTCTTAAGGCTTTCTTAGGGTCCCATAGTCTGACCATTTCTAGACAAGGGCATATAGATTGCTGCGCAGAATGTGCATTCTCTATTCATTGGTTGGAACATACAGAAAATATTTGTTAAATTTAATTATTCTTTTTTTTTGACAGAGCCTTTAGCACTTAAATAGAATTGATTTGATTCCTTTCCACCTTACCACTAGAAGTCATCAATTGTCAAATGGTAACTTCAGTATCTTTTTCACACGTTTTGGGCAACCTCTGAGGCCTTTGTCAAGGTTCATGGCCCTACTGTAGCCAGGGGCTGCATTGGTGGTCTGTGCTATCATGAGGAACCATGCGACATAATCTGTGCTCTTGCTGACTGTAAAGACCAAGCAAACTACTTTTGCAATTATAGTAATGATTGCAGATGTATAGGTAAAAAAGAGGAACATGGAAGGTTCTGTGACAACCCCCTCTCCCCACCAAAAGTAGCAGCCTAAACAGGAAGCTATCAAAAAGAACTCTTTTTTTTTTGAGGTGAGATCCACTTTTCTTCCTTTTTTTAAATTAGATAATTTCTTTATTTACATTTCAAATGTTATCCCTTTTCCTGGTTTCCCCTCCAAAAACACCCTATCACATACCCCCTACCCCTGCTCATCAACCCAGCCTCTTCTGCTTCCCTGTCCTGGCATTCCCCTATACTGGGGCATCAAGACTTCTCAGGACCAAGGGCCTCTCCTCCCTTTGATGTCCAACAAGTCCATCCTCTGCTACATATGCAGCTGGAGCCATGGGTCCCTCCATGTATACTCTTTGGTTGGTGGTTTAGTCACTGGGAGCTCTGAGGGGTCTGGTTGATTTATATTGCTGTTCTTCCTATGGGGTTTCAAACCCCTTAGCTCCTTCAGTCCTTTCTCTAACTCCTTCATTGGGAATCCTGTGCTCAGTCCAATGGTTGACTGTAAGCATCCCCCTCTGTATTTCTCAGCCTCTGGAAGAGCCTCTCAGGAGACAGCTGTATAAGACTTCTGTCAGCAAGCACTTCGTGGAATCCACAATAGTGTCCAGGCTTAGTGACTGTATATGGGATAGATTCCCCAGGTGAGGCAGTCTCTAAATGGCCTTTCCTTCAGTCTCTGCTTCACACTTTGTCTCCATATTTGCTTCTGTGATTTTGTTCTCCCTTCTAAGAAGAACTGAAGCATCCACACTTTGGTCTTCCTTCTTCTTGAGCTTCATGTGGTCTGTGAATTGTATCTTGGGTACTCCAAGCTTTTGGGCTAATATCTACTTAGTGATATTAATATCAGTGAGTGCATACCATGTGTGTTCTTTTCTGATTGGGTTACCTGACTCAGATTGATATTTTTTAGTTCCGTTCATTTGCTTAAAAAATTCATGAAGCAATTGTTTTTAATAGCTGACTAGTACTCCATTTTCTGAATCCATTCCTCTGCTGAAGGACATCTGAGTTCTTTCCAGCTTCTGACTATTATAAATAAGGTTGCTATGAACACAGTGGAGCATGTATCCTTGTTATTTTTTTGGAGCATCTTCAGGGTATATGCCCAGGAGTGGTATAGCTGGGTCCTCAGGTAGAACTATGTCCAATTTTCTGAGGAACCTCCAGACTGATTTCCAGCTTGCAATCCCAGCAACAACGGAGGAGTGTTCCTCTTTCTCCACATCCTCACCAGGATCTGCTGTCACCTGAGCTTTTGATCTTAGCCATTCTGACTGGTGTGAGGTGGAATCTCAGGGTTGTTTTGATTTGCATTTCCCTGATGACTAAGGATGTTGAACATTTCTTTAGGTGTTTCTCGGCCATTCAATATTCCTCAGTCGAGAACTCTTTGATTAGCTCTGTACCCCATTTTTAATAGGGTCATTTTTTCTGGAGTCTAACTTCTTGAGTTCTTTGCATATATTGGATATTGGCCCTCTATTGGATGTAGGATTGGTAAAGATCTTTTCCCAATCTGTTGGATGCTGTTTTGTCCTATTGACAGTATCCTTTGCCTGGTAGAAGCTTTGTAATTTTATGAGGTCTTTTTTTTTTTGTGTGATTCTTGATCTTAGAGCATAAGCCATTGGTGTTCTGTTCTGGAAATTTTCCCCTGTGCCCATGTGTTCAAGGTTCTTCCCTACTTTCTCTTCTATTAGTTTCAGTGTATCTGGTTTTATGTGGAGGTCCTTGATCCACTTGGACTTGAGCTTTGTACAAGGAGATAAGATTGGGTCTATTTTCATTCTTCTACATGCTGAATTCCAGTTGAACCAGCACCATTTATTGAAAATGCTGTCTTTTTTCCACTGTGTGGTTTTAGCTCTTTTGTCAAAGATCAAGTGACCATAGGTGTGTGGGTTCATTTCTGGGTCTTCAATTCTATTCCATTTATCTACCTGCCTGTCTCTGTACCAATACCATACAGTTTTTATCACTGTTGCGCTGCAGTATAGCTTAAGGTCAGGGATGGTGATTCTGCCAGAAGTTCTTTTATTGTTGAGAATAACTTTTGATATCCTGAGGTTTCTTTTTTGTTATTCCAAATGAATTTGCAAATTGCTCGTTCTAGCGCTATGAAGAATTGACTTGGAATTTTGATGGAGAATACATTGAATCTCTAGATTGCTTTTGACAAGATAGTCATTTTTACTGTATTAATCCTGCCAATCCACAAGCATGGGAGATCTTTCCATTTTCTGAGATCTTCTTTGATTTCTTTCTTCAGACACTTGAAGTTCTTGTCATGCAGATGTTTCACTTGTTTGGTTAGAATGACACCAAGGTATTTTATATTATTTGTTACTATTGTGGTGGGTGTTGTTTTCCTAATTTCTTTCTCAGCCTGTTTATCCTTTGAGTAGAAGAAGGCTACTGATTTGTTTGAGTTACTTTTATATCCAGCCACTTTGTTGAAGTAAATTCAATTATTCTATCACATAGGTTGTCTTTGATATTTTCATTTGTAGTTTGAAAGGAATATCTTAAGATTAGAGTAGGACCCTGAAGCTTCTAAAATCCACTATAGCAGGTCCTATCTGTTGTCTTATACTTTTCTTTTTTTGTTACTATTTTTTTAATGAAAAAGTAAGTAAAAACATTTTATGATAAGATTAAAAGATTTACATGGAAAATGTTTCTGACAAAATTGAAGAAGCATATAGAAAAACACATTAAGATTGACAATTTTCATGAAAAATTAATGAGTAAAATGGTAGACACAAAAACATTACTAAATTAATTAAAAAGGAAGTAGAAACATTTTATGATAGAACTGAAGATTTACATGGGAAATATTTCTAATAAAATTGTAGAAAAATATAAAATAACATTAAAATTGAAGATTATCATGGAAAATTACATATAAAACGGTAGGCATAAAAATATTTCTAAGTTGATTGAAAGTGGAATTATAAACATTTTCTGATAAAATTGAATATCTACAAGGAAAATATTTCTGATAAAATTCAAGAAATATGTAGAAAAACATGTTAAAATTGACTATTTCATGGGAAATTATACAGATAAAATGGTAGGAATAAAAATATTCTTAAGTTGATTAAAAGTAGAATTATAAACATTTTCTGATAAAATTGAAGATTTACAAGGGAAATATTCCTGATAAAATTGAAAAAATATATAGAAAAACATTAAAATTGAAGATTATCATGGAAAATTTACAGAAAAAATGGTAGGCATAAAAATATTTATAAGTTGATTGAAAGTGGAATTATAAACATTTTCTGATAAAACTGAAGATTTACATGGAAAATATTCCTGATAAAATTGAAGAAATATATATAATAACATGGTAAGATTGACTATTTCATATAAAAATTATACAGATAAAATGGTAGGCATAAAAATATTCCTAAGTTGTTTGAAAGTGGAATTATAAACATTTTCTGATAAAATTGAAGATCTACAAGGAAAATATTTCTGATAAAAATTCAAGAAATATATAGAAAAACATGTTAAAACTGACTATTCTGTGAAAATTATACAGGTAAAATGGTAGGTATAAAAATGTTCCTAAGTTGATTGAAAGTAAAATTATAGACATTGTCTGATAAAATTTAAGATTTACATGGAAAATATTTGTGATAAAATTGAAGAAAATATAGAAAAACGTTAAAATTGAAGATTATCATGGAAAATTATAGCAATAAAATGTTAGGCAGAAAAAATTTCTAAGTTGATTGAAAGTGGAATTATAAACATTTTCTGACAAAATTGAAGATTTACATGGAAAATATTTCTGATAAAATTGAAGAAATATTTAGAAAAATGTTAAAATTAAAGTTTACCATAGAAAATAATACAGTTAAAATGGTAGACATAAAAAAATTACTAAATTGAAACAGGAATCACAAACATTTTCTGTTAAAATTGAAGATTTACAGGAAAAATATTTCTGTTAGACTATGTTTTTTGTTGGGGAATTGAGTCCATTGATGTTATAAGATATTAAGGAATAGTGATTGTTGCTTCCTGTTATTTTTGATGTTCTTTTTATGTTTGTGTGGTTACTTTCTTTTGGGTTTGTTGGAAAAAGATTACTTTCTTGCTTTTTCTAGGGTGTAGTTTCCCTCCTCGTGTTGGAGTTTTCCATCTATTATCCTTTGTAGGGCAGGATTTGTGGAAAGATATTGTGTAAATTTGGTTTTATCATGGAATATCTTGGTTCCTCTATCTATGGTAATTGAGAGTTTTACAGGGTATAGTAGTTTGGGCTGGCATTTGTGTTCTCTTATGGTCTGTATGAGATCTGCCCAGGATCTTCTAGCTTTCATTGTCTCAGGTGAGAAGTCTGGTGTAATTCTGATAGGCCTGCCTTTATAGGTTACTTGACCTTTTTCCCTTACTGTTTCTTAATATTCTTTCTTTGTTTAGTGCATTTAGTGCTTTGATTATTATGTGCTGGGAGGACTTTCTGGTCTGGTTCAGTCTGTTTGGAGTTCTGTAGGCTTCTTGTATGTCCATGGATATCTCTTTCTTTAGGTTAGGGAAGTTTTCTTCTATAATTTTGTTGAAGATATTTACTGGCCCTTTAAGTTGGAAATCTTCACTCTCTTCTATACCTATAACCCTTAGGTTTGGTCTTCTTATTGTGTCCTGTATTTCCTGGATGTTTTGGCTCAGGAGCTTTTTGCATTTTGCATTTTCTTTGACTGTTGAGTCAATATTTTCTATGGTATCTTCAGCCCCTGAGATTCTTTCTTCTATCTCTTGTATTCTGTTGTTGATGCTTGCATCTATGACTCCTGAATTCTTTCCAAGATTTTCTATCTCCAGAGATGTCTCACTTTATGATTTCTTTATTGCTTCTACTTCCATTTTTAAATTCTGGATGGTTTTGTTCAGTTCCTTCACTTGTTTGTTTGTGTTTTCTGTAATTCTTTCAGAGATTTTTGTGTTTTCTCTTTAAGGGCCTCTATTTGTTCACCCATGTTTTCCTGTATTTCTTTAAGGGAGTTATTTATGTCCTTCTTGATGTCCTCTAACAGCATCATGAGATGAGACTTTAAATCCAACTCTTGCTTTTCTGGTGTGTTGGGGTATCCGGGACTTGCTGTGGTGGGAGAACTGGGCTCTGATGTTGCCAAATAGCCTTGGTTTCTGTTGGTAGGGTTCTTGCGCTTGCCTTTTGCCATCTGGTTATCTCTGGTATTAGTTGTTCTTGCTGTCTCTGGCTGGAGCTTGTTCCTCCTATGGGCCTGTAAGCCTGTGTCTGTACTCCTGGGAGACCAATTCTCTTTTGGCAGGGTCTGTGCACAGAAAGCTGTGGAGCTGTCTAGTTACCTGCTGCAAATGGTGACTGGAAGGGAAGACTCCTGTCCCAGCATCTCCACTGATCGTATGCCCTGTCCCCTCCTAGCTGTACTCCTCCAGAGAGAAGGTGGAAATCTCACCTGCACACTCAGAAGTGAAATCGCTGCTGGGAGATCACTCTCTTCGGTCAGACTAAGCACTGAAGGCTTTGGAGCTGTCTGGTTCCCTGCTGCAGATGGCAGTCAGAAGGGCGTCTTATACTTTTCAGTATTTGTTTTTTAATAAGATTACTAGCCTCGACATTTTGTGTATATTAATAATTGTTTTATCATTGTGACAAATGATTAACTATTCAAGTATGCTTTCTTTATTTTGCTTTGACACACACGCACATACATACACACACACATATACTTATAGTTAGATATTAAGAGAGTTGTGCCTTTTGGTTTTGGCTTCTACTTGCTGTGAAGGTGGGCTTTCATTCTTTGTTCACAATCTTTGGGTGCCTTTGACCATGTGACATGTTTTTTGATGACAACAGATAGTTGGATCTTGTCTTTTAAACTAACCAGGTAGTCTGTCTCTTTATCAGTGAGCTGAAGTAATTTTTGCTTAAAGTTATTGCTTTGTTTTTATTGAGATATATTTACTAATTCCTATAATTATATTGGTTGATTTACTAGTTGGTTGTATCACTTTTTTTCTCCCCTATAGTGTTAGGAATTTTTTGGTTTACTATGCCAGGCATGATAGATTCCTTTCCACCTCTCCTGTTATTTCTTTTCCCTGATGAAATTTATTCTGTCCTGTGTGCTCATGGCCCACACTGTATTTCTTCTTCTCCAGTATTTTTTTTCTTAAGTATTGTGATGGTTTAAACATGTATGACCCTCATAGTTTCATGTGTTTGAATCTTGGCCATAGGGTATGGCACTATTAGGAGGTGTGACCTTGTTGGAACAGGTGTGTTCTTGTTGGAGTAAATGTGTCACTGTGGAAGTCGGCTTTGAGGTTCTACATGATATTTGGTCAGTGTGAAACAGTCTCCTCCTAGCTCTCTGCAGATCAAGATGTAGACCTCACGGCTCCTTCTTCAGCACTATTTCTGCTTAAACCTCTGAAACAATAAGACAGCCCCAATTAAATGTTTTCCTTTATAAGAGTTGTGTTGGTCATTGTGTCTCTTCATAGCAATGAAACCATAACTAAGGCAAGTATATTCTGAGGTGGTAAAGAACTACCTTAGTTTATACTTCCCTTGAGTCATCCTTATTTCTCTATCAATTTTTAAAAAATAGCTTTGATGTATATAAAACTTGACTGAGAACTTTATACTTTCAGCAGTTGAAATATATCATACCATGCTTTCATGACTTTGGGGGATGCTGAAGAGACATCTACTACTAATCTAATATATTTGCTTTTGTAGGTGTCTTGGTGATTTTTTGTCTCTCTGCTCTTAATATTGTATTTTTAATTATTCTTTTAGACGTTTTAACCATAATGTTGATGTTATCCTATGGTCACGTCTATTTGAGTTCCTAAATGCATTTTGTGTTAGGATATACATATATTCCTTGTTTGAAAAATTTATGCTATAAGATCAACAAGTAGATCCTTTATACATTTAGTTTTTAATTTCTTAGCTCCTTCTATCTCCCAGATTCTGAGGTCTGGTCTTTTGACTGTATCCCAGAGTTCCTAACATTGAGACCGTACTCATTTATTTATTTATTTTTGATGTTTCAATGTAGCTTTTTATCCACTCTCATCTCTACTCCTGTTGACTTTTCTTTGGATTGGTTTGATTTACTGGCCCCGTTCACACTGTGTTTTCATTTAAACTATGAATCATTTATTTCTGAAACATTCATGTTGCTGATCTTGCCCTCTGCTTCAGACCCCAGGGCTTGGGTTGATTTCAAATTTGCTTGTTTGTAAACTGACTGAGGTTATAGATAATTTTTAATATTAAACCTTTGAAATCTTTATACACTGTGGTGTTTATTTAGTATACATGAATTCAGTAGTTGAGACATTATGAGCTTATGGGGAGCTTTATTGCTTTGCACTTTTGTAATTTTGTGTTGCATTTCATGCACGCTGGTGTGGGGTTTGGGCATCTCTTCTGGTTTTATTTTGGGATCTTATTCAGCAGTCTACTTTTGAGATCTCAATCCCCAGAGTAGAAAAAACAAAATGTTGTAGCAGCAATAACATCAAACTGTACAGTAGTTTAAATATTCTTAAAATTGATTAAAGCCCACTCATATATAACCAATGACTATAAAACAGAAACTGTCAAAACTAATGTATAGTATTCTATAAAATCTAAAAATAAGATAGATGGTGGAAATAGTAAGTCTGAGGTAATGGAAAGTGATAAGGCAAATGGGAAATATAGGGAATGGAGATATTCTTTATTATGATAAGGATAATATTTTTCCTCTGTGGATGCCAGCTATTGTAGCTACATCTGTGCTTTTAATGGACTTATGAGTAAGGTATCTATGGTGGCTGGGATCAAGGCTATTCATTGACTTAACCCAAACTCCTACTTATGCAGAATGGCCTATTCAATGTGAATGTTCACTACTTAATCTGTTAACTGGAGATCCCAGGTGGAGTCTTAGATAGGTCACCATTCCCCTAGAGAACACTGCAGTTACCCAGTGGCAGGTTTATTAAGTTTCCATAAAGAAGATGGAAAAGATGATTCTTCATGGGATCATATGTTGGAGGTTATGACCTTGTCTTTTTTGTTTATGATGTTTTAGGCAGAATCATTTTCAGAATGCCTTATCTACCCTCATGACATTTGGTACAGTTTCAGTCAAACTGAGCACTCAGTTACTTCAAAGAAGTACAGTGGATCAATACTATTGAATAACTGGTCTTACCGTACTTCCCTACCCCATGTCCCAGCTTCCTTAACTGAAAAGTAGAATGCAGTACTGAAGAGTTCATTGTTAATGTAGTAGTTTAAAAAAACATATAAAAATGAAAGAATTCTATTATGAAGGACACGGAATATTCCTTGATTAGGAGATGATTACATGCTGCTGTCCTTGTGGAATGTACACACCCAAGAATAAAGGGATATGAGTCAAAGCAATTACTTTCACAATTACACCCAGCATCACAAAGAATTATGATTCTTATCCTGAATCTGAGTGTTTTTGGCTTGAAGCTCTTAGTGCCCAAAGAGAGAATGATCCCATCGTTGGATAGGACAGTGGTCCCCTTTTGTTAAAATATGAAACCATGACTTAGAAACAAGCTTTATCCCACTTACCAATAACCTGATTGCAGTTTTCTTTGTGTCTATCCCATACAAAATTTCTTCCTGATAAACTCCATCTAAAATTTCTGGTCTCTCTTGCTCAAGGTACTGCTCAAAAGGTACAATGATATACATATGAAAACATAATGAAACCTATTGTATTGTGTGCTAATTCAAAATTAATAATAATAAAAGTGAAAACACTGCCCAGATCTCAAAACTTCCAAAGGGGTTGCCATGACCCTTCTACCTCTGACTGACCTTCCTTTTGTATAATAAATAATGTTTTACTTTATGACTTTTCTCATGATATTGCATTATATCTTAAAATTATTGTTTTTCCAGATTCTTATTTACTTCGCACTGATGATAAGGAGTTGCTTGTTTGCTTTTCTGCACACTCTCCAGAGCGGTATTTCTCAAGCCTTGCAGACAATGAGCAAGCCTGTCACCAAACCACCACAAAGAATGGTATTGTGGGCCTTGAAAGAGCAACAGTATTCAAGGCAGAGGGGTTACCTTTATTTTGAAGTTGTGCCCTTAAGCTTTCCTTGTGCCATCATTATGGTTCTGCTTTAAAATTAAAATAGCAACAAATGGTAGAGCTTTCTGAAGTCATTTGGAGGCTGAAAGTTCATCTTCAGGTATAAGAATTACATTTATCAACAAGGCAAAGGACACTTTCAATTGGACAAAATGGCAACCAACAAATTGGGAAAAGATCTTTACCAACCCTACATCCAACAGAGGGCTAATATCCAATATATACAAAGAACTCAAGAAATTAGACTCCAGAGAGCCAAATATCCCTATTAAAAATGGGGTACAGAGGTAAACAAAGAATTCTCAAATGAGGAATATTGAATGGCTAAGAAGCACCTAAAGAAATGTTCAACAACCTTAGTCATCAGGGAAATGCAAACCAAAACAACCCTGAGATTTCACCTCACACAGGTCAGAATGGCTAAGATAAAAAAAACTCAGGAGACAGCAGGTGCTGGAGAGGTTGTGGAGAAAGAGGAACACTCCTCCTCTGCTGGTGGGAATGCAAGCCGATACAACCACTGTGGAAATCAGTCTAGCAGTTCCTCAGAAAACTGGGTATGATACTACCAGAGGACCACTCCTGGGCATATACCCAGAGGATTCCCCAGCATGTAATAAGGACACATACTCCATTATGTTCATAGCAGCCTTATTTATAATAGCCAGAAACTGGAAAGAACCCAGATGTCCCTCAGTGGAGGAATGGATACAGAAAATGTGGTATATTTACACAATGGAATACTATTCAGCTATTAAAAACAATGAATTCATGAAATTCTTAGACAAATGGGTGGAACTGGAAAATATCATCCTAAGTGAGGTAAACTGATCACAAAAGAACACACATGGTGTATGTACTCACTGATAAGTGGATATTTGCTCAGAAGCTCAGAATACCCAAGACACAATTCACATATCAAATGATGCCCAAGAAGGAAGGAGAGGGCCCTGGGGAATACCAGGACAGGGAAGCAGGAGGGGGTTGTTTGGGAAACAGGGGGAGGAGAGAGGGCTTATGGGACTTTCGGGGGAGGAGGGAAACCAGGAAAGGGGAAATCATTTGAAATGTGAATAAAGAATATATCTAATTTTATGTGGAGGTCCTTGATCCACTTGGAATTGAGCTTAGTGCAAGGAGATAAGAATGGGTCAATTTGCATTCCTCTGCATGTTGACCTCCAGTTGAGCCAGCACCATTTATTGAAAAGGCTATCTTTTTTCCACTGGATGGTTTTAGCTCCTTTGTCAAAGATCAAGTAACCATAGGAGTGTGGATTCATTTCTGGGTCTTCAATTCTGTTCCATTGATCTACATGCCTGTCACTGTACAAATACCATGCAGTTTTTAACACTATTGCTCTGTAGTACAGCTTGAAGTCCGGGATACTGATTCCCTCAGAGGTTCTTTTACTCTTGAGAATAGTTTTAGCTATTCTGGGTTTTCTGTTATTCCAGATGAATTTTTGAATTGCTCTTTTTAACTCTATGAAGAATTGAGTTGGGATTTTGATGGGGATTGCATTGAATCTGTATATTGTTTTTGGCAAGATGGTCATTTTTACTATATTAATCCTGCCAATCCATGAGCATGGCAGATTTTTCCATCTTCTGAGGTCTTCTTCAATTTCTTTCTTCAGAGACTTGAAGTTCTTGTCATACAGATCTTTCACTTGTTTGGTTAGAGTCACACCAAGATACTTTATACCTCCACATAAAACCAGACACACTGAAACTAATAGAAAGGAAACTAGGGAAGAACCGTGAACATATGGGCACAGGGGAGAATTTCCTGAATAGAACTCCAATAGCTTATGCTCTAAGATCAAGAATTGACAAATGGGACCTCATTAAATTACAAAATTTTTGCAAGGCAAAAGACACTGTCAAAAAGACAAAGCGGCAACCAACTAACTGGGAAATGATCTTTACCAACCCTATATCCGACAGAGGGCTAATATCCAATATATACAAAGAACTCAAGAAGTTAAACTCCAGAGAGGCAAGTAACCCTATTAAAAAATGGGGTACAGAGCTAAACAAAGAGTTCTCACCTGAAGAATATCTAATGGCTGAGAAGCACCTAAAGAGATGTTCATCATCCTTAGTCATTAGGGAAATGCAAATCAAAACAACCCTGAGATTCCATCTCACACCAGTCAGAATGGCTAAGATCAAAAACACAGGAGACAGCAGTTGTTGGCGAGGATGTGGAGAAAGAGGAACACTCCTCCATTGCTGGTGGAATTGCAAGCTGGTACAACCACTCTGGAAAGCAGTCTGGCGGTTCCTCAGAAAACTGGGCATGACACTCCCGGAGGATCCGGCTATACCGCTCCTGGGCATATACCCAGAGGCTTTACCTGCATGCAATAAGGACACATGCTCCACTATATTCATAGCAGCCTTATTTATAATAGCCAGAAGCTGGAAAGAACCCAGATGTCCCTCAACCGAGGAATGGATTCAGAAGATGTGGTATATTTACACAATGGAATACTACTCTGCAATTAAAAACAATGAACTCACGAAATTCCTAGGCAAATGGTCAGAACTTGAAAATATCATCCTTAGTGAGGTAACGCAATCACAAAAGAACACACATGGTATGCAGTCACTGATAAGGGGATATTAACCCAGAATCTCAGAATACCCTAGACACAATTCTCATATCAATAGATTTCCAAGTAGATGGAAGGAGAGACCCCTGGTCCTGGAAAGACTGGATGTAGGAGAATGCCAGGACAGAGAAAGGAGAGAGAGGGGTTGAATGGGGAAAAGAGGGAGGGAAGGGGGCTTATGGGACTTTTGGGAAGGGAGGAAACTGGAAAGGGGAAATGATTTTGAATGTAAATAAAAAAAAAAACAAAAAAAAAATTCTAGAAAGTCCAGAATAAAAAAAAAGAAAAAAAAGAATATATCTAAGAAAAAAAAACTTACAGTCCATGCTAACTGTAAAAAAAAAAAAAAGAATTACATTTATCCATGAAACTCCAAAGTTTATACCTAGCTTCCACATCAGTGACTTCAATGCTTTGTGAAAATTGTTCAACATTTATTTGTTTATTTGGGGGTTCATTAATGACCAAGTTTTTTATTGACAAATACATGGCACTCTAAATTTTCCTTATTCAGAAATTTCTATTTACAGTAAAATGTTGGAACAGAAATGTAATTATGATTGGTCCTGGTACTATGCTTTTGATATGATTCAATAGGAGGCCAAAACTTCTCTGTTGGTTAGTACGGAATTACACTGGGTTATTTGTGGCAAGATGGTCTTGATGCTACATGGGTACAGGGAACTATGTAGGGGAGAGGTTAAAAAGTACAGATTTCTGCATCTTTTTGTATAATGTCTACCCATTAGTTGAGCATTGCCCACTGTTGATATATTCTGGGGAGAAGTTCTTTTTAGAATTCTACAGTAGCACAATGTTTGTATGTTCTAAAAGATAAATTGCATCATTTTATCAGATGATGTAAACTACATAATTTATAATGTTTCTATTTTGGTTTCTACTGCCAAGTTCAATACTAAATGTAACCTCAATTACATTAACTTATCTTCTCACTGATTGCTGATACAAATCTCTGACTTTCTTCTGTCTTTTAGATAAAAAAATATACTCTCTCGGCAACTTAAACAGGAGGCAATGGATATATATATTTTCATAGCTTCATGCTTGGACTTGCTCACCATCCTAAATAAATTTGACAGATACCACTTTTTTCACACTTTTAAACAGTAGCCTAATTTGCTCAGAACAAATATATGACTGACTCATATGGGAGTAACAGTTGTGACTTGGTCATTCTATCTTTGGAAAAAGGAAGCTGGCTGCAGCTCTTGATCCCAGCTTTGAATCTGATCATCAATGGGCTTGTCTTCAATAGAAAGGCACAGAGTGAACCTCAGAATTCTCAGTAACTCTCTTATGACCAAATTTATTGTCCAGGACCAGAATATGTCATACTCCTTTCTGTTACAAACATGTTTTCCTGAATTTAGACACATGGTAACTCTTGATAACATTAAACTTATACAGAAGAGGGGGTTTAAGCTGTAGATTTACTGAAATATTTATGCTAAAACTCAGGGAGTACATCCATGGGATCACACTGTCTCTGTGCTGCTTCTTGTAAGAATGGCAAACTAAGCTTGTTTCCTCATCTATAAGATGACCAAAACAGTTATAGCAGCGTGGAAAATAAATGTCATACAGAGTGTAGAGTGTACATCTCTGTACTTATACACGACACATGCAATACATACAATGTAATATATAGTGTTTTGTATGTAAACACTATCCAGTATGGTGTCATGCTGGCCTCATCTAAGTATTAGATACTACTAAAAATTTTAGAACTATTGAAATTGGTTACATATTGGGCATTAAAATTGATATTTTAATTTATTATTTATTAGTGTGTGCACACATAGCTCATTCCATGGCACACCAGGGCAGGTCAGCAGACAACTTTGTGGAGGTGATTCTTCCTTTTTCCCTTCACATTGCTTCCATAGACTGACCTGCCAGCGTCAGATAACAAGTGGCATCTTGCCAGCCCCAGAATATATGTATGTATTAAAATTTACTGTCTAGTTAAGTTACATACTTTCTCAATTATAGGGCAGTAGATATGATAAAACATAAAAAATCTTTTAAAACAATTGATTCTTTTCTGTTATTAAAATTGTACTACAAGTTCCTTGCAGGGAACAGAGTTCTATCTACTTATTTTTTGTGCTCCTCACTTAACCCGAGCAATCTATTGAATAGAAGACGTTCAATAAATGTTGACGTGGGATAGTCTGAAATCTGGCCAGCTGTTATTCAGAGGCTCTGTTTATTGAGTTTCATGGATGACTCAGACACTGGGGATACAAATATAAATAAAACTTGGTTCTGCTTTAGGGTAAGTACATCATAGACAGGAGAGGGACATTAGAAGAGAGAAATGACTCCCAGGGAAGTGCTACTTTTGGCAGAGGGTTGGTAGGCATGGGTTGAGCAGGGAGCGAACAGGAAAAGTGATGCTGGGTGCAGGCTTTCTGCTAGTGTGGCCTTGAAACTTAACCTTCCTATTTCTCTGAGCTTTGGGGTCAACAATAAATTTAGTTACCATGGCAACAAAGATCTCAATACATTTAGGGTCAAATTACTCTTGAAAAATCAATTGCCCATCAAGAAAGAAAACACATAATAATTTAAAATACACCTCTAATTTATACATGTGATGTATGTCTAATGATGTAGAGTATCTAGTGAGGATCTAATATTTTACAATTATTAGTGTTTTTGTTGTGGTATCATTCAACATAAGATGGTTAAGCTGAAAATAGAAGCTAAGGACAATATTTTAACTGTATTGGTCAATGGAAAGTTGGTACTATTTATGTCCTTTATTTATGAATGTCCCAATATACAATTAAACCAATAATGAATATTATTTTTATGGATCCTTTTATTTAAATGTATTTATTTATTCACGTTACATCCCAATATCAACCTCTCCTCTCCTCTCAGTACCCCCTCACATAGATCCTGCCCCCTTGCCCCTTCTTTTCTTCTCTGAGAAGGGGAGCTTCCCTCTAGGTATCTTTCCCCTCATCCTCCCACACCCTTCCTCACCAATCCCTTCCCTTCCACACCCCCCACCTGCACATCAAGTCACTGAAGGACTAGACACATCCTCTCCCACTGAGACCAAACATGGGGCCCCAGCTAGGGGAATGGAATTCACAGGCCAGAAACAGATTCAGGGACAGTTCATGCTCCAGTTGTTGAGGGACCCACATGAAAGACGAAGTTGCACATCTGTTACATATGTGTGTATGGGGCATCTGCTACATATGTATTGTTGGGTAGGGCAGCTAGGTTCAGCCCATGCTTGCTCTTTGGTTGGTGGTTCATTCTCTTGGAGCTCCCAAGGGTCCAGGTTATTTGACATATTCAGTCTTTCTGTGTAGTCCTGGCCTCTTCAGGTTCCTCAATCCTTCCTCCAACTCTTTCATAAGGCTCCACGAGCTCCACTAATGTTTGGCTGTGAATCTCTGCATCTTTTTCTACTGGCTGCTGGGTGGAGCCTCTAAGAGGACATATGCTAGACTCCTGTCTGCAAGCATAACAGAGTATCATTAATAGTGTTAGGGATTGGTTCTGGCCCATAAGATGGGTCTCAAGTTGGGCCATTCATTGGTTGGCTGTTCCCTCAGTCTCTACTCTATCTTTTCCCCTGAACGTCTTATAGACAGGACATATTTTGGGTCAAAGGTTTTCTGGGTGGTCTGTTGTCCTTATCCCTCCACTGGGAGTCTGGCCTGGCTACAGAAAGTGAACATTTCAGGATCCATATCACCCATGGCTAGGAGTCTCTGCTAAAGCTGCCCTCAATCCCAGGTCTTGGCAAGTCCTACAGTTGTCCCCCCCTCAATTTCCTTTCTTTCTCCCCTGCTCTCCTTACATTGATCCCTCCCCATCATGATTTCTAGGGTTCTTTAGAATCTATGCTGGTGAGGGTGCATCCCTGTAACTCCAGTTCCTATGAGGCAGTAACAAGAAGGTCATGAATTCTAGGCCAGACTAGGCCATACAGAAGATCCTGTCTCAGAAAGGAACTCATTACCATAAACTAGCTATGAATATGAGGGAAATTTAGGCACTGATTTGTAGGCTGTAGCTTATAAATGTATCTATTTTTATACTATAGACTTCCTGTCAAGTAACAAGGCAAACATCTTTATTCCTCTGGGATTTTATGACTCTACAAACACCTAAATGTAGCTGACATAAATAGTTGTGTACACTGAGATGAGATCCATCAGTGATCAACAATATTTAAAGCAAATGTCTCTATAATAGATTTAGACACTGAAAGTTTTTAAGGCAGTCTTTTAAAAACAAAAACATTGGTTATGTGAATAAGGCCTAAAATGCACTTTGTTTTCATTACCCAGAGAACACTTTGCCCAGGAAAGGGACACTATATCTAACTCATAAGAACAAAATATGCTTTCCTTCCAGGCAGGTGTGACCAAATAAAGTTGTGCTCCCAAATAAAGGCCTGGTTTTCAACTCCTTCTGAGCAATCTCCATGGAAATATACAAATACCTGCACACACTGAAGGCCTTGAAAAGAAAATCAGTTAGGTAGTGTTCAGAAGGGTTGATGGTTTGAAATGACACCATGCTCAACATTTGACTCTCTTTTGCTTCTACCAGGACAAGTGCAAAGTTCCTAAAGGTCTTTTCTCTAATATGTATTTTGAGTATTTTCACATATAAGGAAAAGTTGAAAAAAAAAAGTAAAACATCTGAATTGTACAATGACCATCGACCTTCAATGATTTTAAATGTGACTATCATTATACATAAGCAATTATTACTCCTTATGAGTATACATACTTTTAACTTATCTCTATTGGTGTATAATTTATATTCCATAAGATTTATCAATTTTAAACACAAAACTCAATGGTTGTTAGCTGTTTATGTAGTTGTAAGTTTTGGAACATTTCCATAATTCCCTAAAATTTTCTAGGGCCATTTGCAGCCGATATCCCACCCTCCCTAGCCATGGACAAGCACAGATATTTTTTTTTACATAAATATGATCTGGATAATTGATAATAAAATAAATTAAATTAAACAATTGAATTTTCATAAACTTAATCTGAATTTGATCTGGATAATTCATGTGGATGGAGTCATACATATAATATTATATTTTGCATTTTATTATAATCAGAGTAAGCTTCAACTTATTTATATTGAAGCATTCAATGGTATTTCATTTTTCATACATGTGTGTATGTGTGTGATGTTGTGTATGTGTGGTATATGTATTTGCAAATGTGTATATGTGATGTGTGTGCACATGCATATGTAGACATCAAGTGTGTTTCCTTGACAATTTCTTACCTTTTAACTTTTGAAACAGGATCTCTTATGTATCCAACCTCCTTGGATAGGCTCACTGGCCTATGAGCTTCAGGGATCTGCATTTCTTTGCCACCATAGGACTGATGTCATAGACACTGCCATGACCAGCTTTTTATTTAGGTTTTGGGCATCCAAACTCAGTTCTTTCCTTGCTTGCACAGTGACACTTGATCAATTGGACCAACTCCCCATCCTGATAGTCATTCTTCTATTGCTGAATATTATATGCCAGTTTATGTTTACCCAGTAAGCCCTTAATAGACACTTGTAGTGTTTCCAGTATTTCAAGTCATGTAGGATTTCATTTTTAAAAACAATGTTGAACTGCTTTTGAAAGTGTCAACATTATTTTACATGCTTATTACCAGTGTGTGAGGGATTAGGTTCCTCACAAAGACATCAGCACTTGGACAGCAATCCTCTGACTCCATTAGTAGAGTACAATATGACATGTCATGGTGCTTTGAACATCCATTTTGCTAATAAGCGATGATGCTGAATATGTTTTCACATGCCTTTTTAGGTGAAATGTTCATTTTGGTTTTGCCATTTTTAAGTTTCTCTTCTTGTTGAGTTATAAAGAGTTCTTTATATAGCTTGGATAAAAGTCTTTAACTTGTAATTTGCAAATGTTTTCTTTAATGTGTGAACAGTTTTTCTTGTGATACCCTTTGAAGCATAGAAAAATTTAATTTTATCCTAAAACAATTTATCTTCTTTCTCTTATGATTTGTGCTTTTGTTATCACACTGAACAATTTACTTAATCAAAGACCACAAAGAATTTGAATTGTATTTTCCTCCAGATTTTTTGAATTTTGAACTATAACATTGATCTTATTTTTTCTTTAACTGTGTGTTTTCAAAAGACCGACTGCTTTTTATCTCTATATGGTCTGTTTTGCTATTTGTTATGATATTTTAATGCCATTTATTGTACTTCTCAGGTTAAGAATGTCTGTTTGATTTTTAAAATTATTTGTTGGTTAAATTTGTCTGACAAATCACTGAATAGTTTTTTTGTATTTTCTTGAAATTCATTGAGTTTCTTTGTAAAAATAATTCTAATTCTCTTTGCAAATCTGTACATGTTAATGTCTTATGGTTGGTTTTTCCAGTGTTCGTCTACTAAGTAAGGTGATAGCTTTCTAATGTTCTTCTGTTTTGTTTTGTTTTTTGTTGTTCTTTTTTGTTTGTTTGCTTTTGGTTTTTTGAGACAGGGCTTCTCTGTATAGCCCTGGCTGTCTGGAACTCACTCTGTAGACCAGGATGGCCTCGAACTCAGTATCTAATGTTCTTGATGCTTCTTGTTATAACATCTATGTATTGGAGGACTGGGTGCTTGTTTCAATCTTTGTCATTTTCCCATGAGTCTGAGGCTGTGGTCCTTGACATAGTAATGGCCATGTCAACAGCACACATCCAATGAGGACTTTACTCTCTCAGGATTTTCTCTGCTATGCTATGCTCACACTTGACAATTCTCCACACACAGAATTATGCCAACTTCAAATGAAGACAGTGACAGCCTTTCATCCCAATCTAGGCCCCTCCATCATTGTTATTTCCTATGTTACACTGGATAAGCCTCTAGTATAATGGTGAGTACACCCAATGAGGGCAAATATTCTTTTCACTGACATGATCCACGAGCAATACAATCATTTAATTTGATATTGGCTGTTGATTTGCAGTAAATTGCTTTTATTATGTTTAGGTATGGGCCTTGAATTTCTGATCTATCCAATACTTTTAACATGAAGGGGTGTTGTATCTTGTCAAATGCTTTTTCTGTGTCTAAGGTGGTGATCATGTGATTTTTTTCTCCTTTGAGTTTGTTTGCATGTTGTATTACGTTAATGGATTTTCATATATTGAACCAACCTTGCATACTTGAGATGAAGCCTACTTGATCATGGCGAATGATGGTTTTGATGTGTTCTTGGATTCAGTTTGCAAGAAATTAGATGGAGACACACTTGAAGCAATCCCACTGAAATCAGGGACAAGACAAGGATGCCCACTCTCCCCATTCCAATATAGTACTCAAAGTGCTAGCTAGAACAATAAGCAACAAAAAGAGATCAAGGGGATACAAATGGCAAAAAAGAAATGAAGGTATCACAATTTACATATGATATGATAGTATAAGTAAGCAACCCCAAAAATTCTACCAGAGACCTTCTCTACCTGATAAACACCTTCAGCAAAGTGGCTGAATATAAAATTAACTCAAATAAATTAGTAGCCTTCCCTTATATAAATGATAAACAGGCTGAGAAAGAAATTATGAGAACAACTCCCTTTACAATAGCCACAAATAATATAAAATATCTTGGGGTAACTCTAACCAAACAAATGAAAGACCTGTATGACAATAATTTCAAGTCTCTCAAGGAAGAAATCAAAGATCTCAGAAAATCGAGAGATCTCTCATGCTCATGGACTGGCAGAATTAATATAGAAAAAATGGTCATCCTACCAAAGGCAATCTACAGATTCAATGCAATCCCCATCAAAATCCCAACACAATTCTTCAAAGACATGGAAAGAGCAATTCTCAAATTCATCTGGAAAGCGAAAACAATTCTTAATGATAAAAGAATGGCTGGGAGAATCACCATCCCTGACTTCAAGTTTTACTAGAGAGCAATAGTGATAAAAACTGCATGGTATTGGTACAGAGACTGAAACATTGATCCATGGAATAGAATTGAAGACCCAGAAATAAAACCATACACAGACACTTGATCTTTGACAAAGAAGCCAAAAATATACAATGGAAAAAAGAAAGCATCTTCAGTAAATGGTGCTGGTCTAACTGGATGGTTGTATGTAGGAAAAACAAGATAGACCCGTATTTGTCACCTTGCACAACACTGAAGTCCAAGTGGACCTCAACATAAAACCAGAGACACTGAATCTAATAGAAGAGAAAGTGGTAAAGAGCATTGAACTCATTGGCACAGGGGGAAATTTCCCAAACAGTAATTTATGTCTATTGGGAATTTGTGTTTTCTAAATGGTTTAATTTGTCGGCCCATAATTGTCGAACACTCCATCATAACCCCCTTTTTCCCTCTGTGAAATGGTTCGTACTTCTCTTTCATTCAGTTCTGATCATTTGTATGATCTTCCCCTGTCTGTTATTCTAGGTCAATGTACCAGTTACTATTTTCTGTTGCTGTGTTAAGACACCATGGCCAGGGCAAGTTTTATAAAATTGGGCTTATGGTTTCAGAAAATTAGAATCCTTGATGACAAAGAATAGACATGGAGACAAGAATAGCTAAGAGCTTACACCTTGAAGTGTAAACATGAAGCAGAGAGCACACTGGAAAGCCTATCCACCGGTGACATACTCCCCAGGCAAGGCCACACCTCAGAATCCTCCCCAGATATTCACCAACTGGTAACCAAGTACCCAAACGCACAAGACTCATGGGTAGCACCTCACTCAGTCCACTACATTCCACGCCCTGGCTCCCATAGTTTTATGGCCATATCATAATGTAAAATGAAGTGTAATTTCAAAAGTCCCCACTTTCTTTGATAGTCACAGCACCAATTAAATTTCCAAAATTAAAAGTGTTTTCTGAGGCTCAAGGGAAATTCTTAATCATAACCCCCATATAAAATAATAAAGGCAAATTATATATAATGGTACAGAATATGCAAACAGGAAGAAAGGGGGCATAGGGAGGAAATACTGGACCAAAGCAAGACAAAAACAGTCAGGGAAAATACCAAACCGTGTAGCTCCATGTCTGATGCCAAATGCTTTAGCTGACTTTGTTTCTCTAACTGTGCTGTTTGTAATCTCTCTCCTCTCCCCCACTCTCTCTCTCCTCTCTCCCCTCCCTTCTCTCTCCTCTCTCAGATTGGTGTACCCATATCTTCAGAAGGTATCTCACAGTTTTGCCGTGTCTGGCATCTTGAAGTCTCCAATGATATCCAGACTTCACTCTCACAACTTCATCTGATGACTTTACAGAGACTCTTACCCTCTAAGAGCCTCTACACAGAGACTGCCCTGCCTTATATTGCCTGACCTCAGCATCTCTCCTTAACCACAGAGAAAGATTTCACAACCCCTTTCTTCATGTATCTGTTGTAACTCTTAAGACAGAACCACATGGAGAACATTGCCAAGTTTGGCTGTCCACTTAGGAAGAACCCCAGTCCTCTGAACCACATTTTAGCCATTTTTGTTAATTCTTTAGGACTTTCCTTTCACCAGCTAAGCTGGGTGAGATCATGGCCTGAGGGTACCCTTCTTTTTATTCCAGTACAGATCTGGCCCCTCCTTAACTTATAGCCTCTCTTCTAGCACAAGCCTTAGCTGTAATGCCAGGCTTCCCAATGTCCCTTTCCCCTCCATCAAGAAATTAGTTTATGACTTTTTTCTGCAACATAATATTTTTATTGATTCTTTGGGAATTCCACATTGTGCACACCAATCTATCACCCATCCTTGTGACCTCCTCACCCAAAAGAAAAGTAAAAATTAAATTTAAAATGAAAAAAAAAAACCTCCCATTTGTGTTACCCATATACTCACTGGAGTGTGGTCAAACACTCAGTGACTTGCCCCTTACATATAATTGAGTTGATCCCTTTTCATGCCATCACCAGAAGCCATCAATAGTCGAATGGTAACTTCAGCATCCTTATCATACATTTTGGGTGACCTCTGAAGCCTTTGTCAAGGTCCATGGCCCTACTGTAGCCAGGAGCTGCATTGGTGGTCTGTGCTGTCACGAGGAACCATGTGACATAACCTGTGCTCTTGCTGACTGTAAAGACCAAGTCTTTTGGTCTTTTACTACTTTGTAATTATAACAATGATTGCTGATGTGTAGGTAAAAAGGAGGAATATGGAAGGTTCTGTGACAACCCCATCTCCCCACCAAAAGTAGCAGCCTAAACAGGAAGCCATCAAAAAGAACTCTTAAACAGTTTATGACATTGTAATTTAGCCTCAGGTTTGTTCTTAGGTTGAGGGCAGAAAGCAGCCATCCTTTGCCATATATCACAAGGGGTCTCTAGCCCACCTGTTAATAATGTTCCCCTTCTGTAACTTATAGGGATGAGCTTCACAGTCCACGTAGCCCTCAGCACAAATGTCTTCCTAGCTTCTCTTCAGTTGATATATAAAGCTCTAGTTATAGTCTTCAAGCACTCTCTTGTTCAAAATCCCAAAGGCCTCTACATTCCTCAAAAACCCAGCATGGTTGTATCTGTCACAGAAATAGCCCATCTCCTGGCAACATCTTCTCTATTAGTTACTTTTCTATTGCCATGATAAGGGCAGCATGACCAAGGTAACTTAGAAAAGAAAGAGTTTATTTGGGACTTACGGTTTTACAGGGTTAGAGTCCATATGACAAAGCAAAGGCAGGAACAGCCAAGAGCATACATCTCAAGCTGCAAGCAGAAGACAGAGAGCACTGGAAATTGCATGAATATTTGGAAACCTCAAAGTCCACCCCCAGTGACATACTTCCTCCAACAAGAGGACACATCCTAATCCTCCAAACAGCTAACAGCTGGGGACCATGTAATAATCAAATTTCTGAAAGTCATGGGGGCATTTCAAACCATCATAGTCAGGGTTTCTTAATTCCAATAATCAAAATACAAAAACTACTACCACCACCAAAACTTTTAGTAGGCTTTAAATATTTCTTTCCTATTCCTTTTATTTTCATTCTATTACCATTTAATTCACTGTTTATTCTGGGTTTAGTGTGTTATTTATTGCATATCTCTGTTATTACTCTGAGATAATTTCTTTTTTCTAATAATGATATTTAAAAATACAATTTCTCTCAAACAGGTTGCTTTCCATCATGCATTCAACAAACCTTGACTTTAAAAAATTAATTTGTTTGCATTAAGTTCAACAAATCTTTAATTCTCTGGATTTTTTTGTGGTTTATGTGACAGCTTGAAGTTAATCATTTATTTTCTAAACATTCTATTATGGTATTTAATGTAAATAAGGTCCATGACCTGTATTTTGTGGCATCTCAAACTTTCTGGGGTCTACATAACACTTTTGGGCTTGCTGTTAGATTTGCATGCTGCCTTCTTAGGGTTCTCAATGAGAATTCTCAGGTACATTTCCTGTCACCCCAGGGTTTTCCTTTGAAATCTGGAGGGAAGCTACTGTGACTCCACAGTTCTTGTATTTTATAAAATGCAAAACCAGTATTATATTGATGGTGTCAAGGTGTGCTGCCAGCTCAAGTAATGGGTTGCACAGTGCCTCTGAATGTCTGGTATCCTGAATGTGGGAACTGCATCTCTAGTTGGTCCTATGGGAGCCAAGCACATTTTCTTATAGCAAAGTCTTTCATATGAGTTACAACCATGAGCCTTAGATGTCTGACATAATTTTAATTCCAGAGAAACCACTGATGTGTCCTCCCTATTGTTCCAACACAAAATACTGGACTCTTTGGTAGCCATAATGTTTTCACCAGCCACCTTTCTCTAGTTCCCAACTTCATATGTGCCCCTTCTTAAGGGAAGTCACAAGTTTTCCAAATGCCTCCATTCTTTTTGCTCACAGTCTTCACTGTAAACCTGGCTAAAGGTATCTGTTAGCAGGTACATCCTAGCCTGGCTGCTAGGCTACTTTTCAAAGAGATTTCCACTCTCTCCACCACATTAAGTAGTCTGTCACCTTTACATCAGCATCATTTCACTCAAAGTCTCAGGACAAGAGCATAGTTTTTCTCAGAATATAATATTCATGGACTCTAACCCAGTACTGAGAGTACTTACCATTATCACCTGAAACCTCATGAACATGCTCCTTAGTACTTCTCTAACCACATTCTGAACTTTTAAGGTTTCACTAGAAGGCTTGACTTACAATGCTCGTGGGCTTCTCTAACCAACAATGCCAAAGTATTCTCACAAACCAGTTCCACAGGCCTATGACTCACACCATCAGGTGAAGTTACAGCTACAGCCCCTTCTCTGGTACAAAAATTCTGTTAAACTTTTCATCAATATACCACCATATATTACACCTAAGATAAACAATTTAGAAGGGGAAGGATTTATTTTGGCTTCATCCCAGGGTCACTTGGCTGCATGTATCTAACCCTAAGTGAGACAGCACATTATGGCGGTGGGCTCTTCTGTCATCCAGGACACAGAGAAAGAATCCTGCACTAGCTGATTTTCTCCTTTTTTGTCTGGCCCTTAACCTATGGAATGGCATTGCTCACACTCAGGTTCTGCTGAAGACATTATCATAGAAATGCTCATACATAGTTTTACTAATATACTAGCAGCCTCTTAATCTAATGGAGTTGAGAGCTGAGATCAGCCATCACAGTGTTCCACGGGAGGCTTGCAAAGCTCATTCCTTCCACAGTTCATGAATGCAATGTATCAAAGCCAGCTACAGCCATTTGGCTGATGATGCTATTCTTTTGTATCTTTACTGATTATATTGAGAAGATAATATTGACCTTCTAGGAAGGATTGGCTCCTGTTAGGTTTGAACTCCTGGAGGCAATACGAAGTTGTATTATAAGACTTTTGATTCTGCCCCTAATAATGATGGGGTACGGCACACATTCAACCCTCAAACTACAGAATGGTCCATTGATTTTCTCTGAACCACAATTCACACTTCTTTACATCTATCAAAGCCTCTGTTCAAAGAAACAGTACTCACTGCTTGCTTTAAGAACAACTGGTACACTTGTGTTTCTAGATGAGCAATTCTAACAAGTTTTGGAGTCTTGGACATCTTCTGAAAATTACCAATTCTAATTCATGGCAAAAAGTTTTTGCAAATTTATGTATAAAGCATTTTTCAATTCATATAATTTATTGCACTGGAGAGTTCTCTCCTTTGTATAAATATAAAAATGATGTCTGCACAAGAAGGGTAGGGCAGAAGAATATGAGGGAATATCTAAATATTATACCATATATATGTATGAACACTGAAAACTATTCTAAGAAAGAATTATGTATTTTGCTTAGTTTTCACCTAAATACATTGAGCACTTAGATGAAAGATCCAAACACTCAAACAACATTAAAAGTAGAACTAAATTCTGAAGGTTTAGTTTGGGGCACAGAAGGTCGTTGGAAAGTTTGGGATGATCTTAGCTGTGGCAATATATATGACTTTGACCCAGATAACTTTTCAAATACTCATCTCGATGACTGAGGAATTTATAAGTATATTAGATATCAGTTGCTTCCGTTGCCAGACAAGGACAGACTTATTTCCAGACACCCCAATTCCCGTAAGATCTCAAGATTCATCATGTTGAATTTCTTGCCACTGCTTCATTTCTTAGTCCTGATGCCTAAAGTCACTGTCAGCCAGCAGGGCTGGTGCTGTGCATTGAACCAATATGGGGGTGTATCCTAAATCTGCATTTTTTTAATTTCAAGCAAATAATGTGAAATGTTTTTCTCTTCCATGTTTGATTGTCTTCAGGCTTCTGTCTATAATTAAATTGCTAAAACGTTGTCCTAACTTACAAAAGTACTTCTAGCTTCATGAGGTTGATTTTGTTAACTCAGTTAACATTTCCATGTGTAACTTTATCTTTTAGGATAACAAAGCATTTACCTGAGTCATCATAGTTTTTTCTGTTTGTATTTAACTGACACCCATAATGGTGAGTATAATGTCTTGAGTGGAAGGTCCTTACGGAGAAATATGAATCCCAAAGGAACACTTCTGAGTTAAGGTTTCAGTGCTGTGAACAGACACCATGACCAACCAACTTTTTCTATTTATTTATTTATTTATTTATTTATTTATTTATTTATTTATTTGCTTACTTACTTATTTACTTACTTACTTATTTTATAATCTAGATTTTATCCCCCTCAAGGTCCACCCTCTCACTGTTCCACATCCCATACCTCCTGTCTCCCCCACAACCCCCTCCTGTCTCCATGATCATGCTCCCATCTTCCCCTCCCTGTCTCCTTTCCCACCTGGGTTCTTCCCTCCCCTGTCCTGTGATTGCTTTCTTCTTCCTCCCAAGTGGGATTGAGGCATCCTCACTTGGGTCCTTCAGCTTGTTAACTTTCTTGAGTTCTGTGCATTGTATCCTGGGTATTCTGTACTTATTTTTGGTTAATATTCACTTATTAGTAAGTACATACCATGCATATCCTTTTGGGTCTAAGTTACCTCACTCAGGATGATATTTTCTAGCTCCATCCATTTGCCTGCAAAACAGGATGTCCTCATTAAACTCTTATAAGGACAACATTTAACTGGGGAAAGCTTATAGGTTCAGAGATTCAGTCCATTTTCATCAAGGCAGGAGTATTCAGGCAGGCATGATACAGGAGGAGCTGAGAGTTCTACATCTTCATCTGAAGACCACTAGGAGAAGACTGGCTCCCATGTGGTTAGGAGGAGGGTCTCATTGCCCATGCCCACAGTAACACACTTCCTCTAACAAGGCCATACCTCTGAAATTGTGCCACTTCTCAGACTAGGCATATTCAAATAACCTTTGCCATAAAAATACCATAACCTTTTTACCAGGTTATGCAGAACAAACTTTCTTTTCTCCTCGAGAGACCTAAACTTTCTCCTGATACTCGAGTCAATGCTTTTGAAACTTGTCCTTAAGAAAACCAGTGATTCTCTGCCTAGCAAAATCATTTATATTTTGCTCTCATTTCTTCACAAAATCATTTGAAAATGAGGGGAATAAAGCTCTCGTTCTGATGAAACCGAGAACTTACTTGTAAGTGGATGGTGACAAACTTCTTTCCAGTTAGTTGGCAATCTCTGGCTGACACGCATACCGATAAGGGCTGTAATGAGTCGTGATGGCGTACAGAGTCTCTTTGTTCATCAAAGGGACAGCCCAGATGTGTTATCAAGTCCTGCGGGGACTCCATCTGTGCATGGAATAGCAAGATGATCTGCCTGGGGAAGTTTTCTTGGCAAAGAACCTTGTCACCATTTTGAACACACTGAGGGCCTTTGAAGTTTTAGATCAGGGCTCAGGACAAAAGGGGTTCTTCTTTGTAGCATCGGCCTATACCCAGCTGTTCAATGTCAGTTATGACTGCAGAGATTTAATATCTTGACCTCTTGAAAGGAGGATGGGAACTGCCATTCTTCCACAAATAGGCTTCAAAATAGGCGAAGGGTTGAAGAGCGTGTTCATCATGGGAATGAGATGTTGGCTCAGCACTAATCCCATTATATTCAAACATGAGCATTACCCAAGGCTTTTCCAATTGTACTTGATAATATGATTGGCAGCCTCTATGGTGCTTTAAAACAAGGCATAGTGCTTATCAAAACTTTAAGATTTTATAGAATCCTAATTTAAAAATAAATAAGACAAACCCTAACTATTTAATATACTTTCATCATGTGATCTTTATTATTGGCTCATGCCAACAAATTTGGTTACCAATGTTAAATCTAATGACACATTAATGTCACTGTACTTTCTTTTCTTTCACATTTTTCAATTTTTATTAGATAAATGTCACATACATGGACAGATGTTTGTCACCATAAATGTCTAAGTAGGCTTGGTAGGAAATCATGAGACACCATTATCATGCTAAGAACCTAAACTTGTGAAATAGTATCTTTGTGAGCCACATCTATTAACAGTGAAGTAATAACTCAATTTATGTGTTGACATTAACTGTATTTTTTAAGAGAGACATTTGTGAGATAGGAATAAACTTGAAACGAGAGAACTGATTACAGTTGTGTGCATGCTCATGTGTATGTGTGTGTGAGTGTTTGAGTGTACATGTGCATGTGTATTCCAGAATGAAGCCATCTGTAAGGGGTTGTGTCAAGAATCTCTGGCTGAATTCTTTAAAACCCACTTCTGAGCAAAGTTAAGCTATGCTATTAACCCAGTTGCAATTGGTCTTCCAAAGACCTGATTCCATGGATGAAGATGCTTCCAATTTATTGAGGACCACTAAGAAATGGCTTCATGAAATGTGCTGCTGTGATAACTAGGAAGTCACTGTAACAATATCCCTCTCTCCCTCCCCTCTCTCTGCTTGTCTCTCTTCTACCTCTGCCATCAGGCAGTTTTATTTTTAACGTACAGACTTATGGGCACCTTGAAACACAAAGTGAATTGTGCTTTCCTCCTCAGCTGTTTCTTGAAGATTGAGGACTTCATTTATGACCCACCAAAAAATAAAAACAAAAACAAAAAACAAAAAAAACCCCAAAACCCCCAAACAGCAGCCACAATAACAACAAAAACCAAAACAACAAAAAACAAAAACAAACCATAGTTGAGCCAATACTTCTGAAATGTTCATCTAAGGTGCTCCAGACCATAAGCTATTTGACACAGACTCACAGCTTTCTGTGCCATGGGTATGCTGTCATCCTGTGCAGAGGCGCTTGGGTAAGGCAGATCCAGAGGGTCCAGCAGAAGGGTCAACAATGCTCATTGTTTTCCTGTAATTATGAACAGAACACAAGAGTACTTTATTGATGTGGAGAGTCCTTGTTGCAAATCAGTCAAATCTGAGGTGCCTAATGTCTGCAAAACCCTGGGGAAACAGCTACCCAGCACCTAGAGACCCTGAGTGGGAAATGAGAGCCCAAGATGCTAGGGGAAGTCAGGCTTGGGTACCAGTTTCCCAGTGGAAGTGAGGCTTGGGCATCCTCATCCAGCTTACCATTAGGTGATTCAAAATGAGCATTTGGATTTTGGGAGGCTGAGGAAAAGGGGTGCTGGGAATTGAACCCAGAGCATTATACATGCAAACACATACTCAGTTATAAGCTATATTCTTAGTTTCGAGCTATTCTTGTTGATAACTCTACATCATCTCTGGAAATCGCCTTAAATTGCTTCTTGGGGGAAAAAGTGGTCTATAAATAATTAATTAAAGCTCAAATAATAGCATTGTGAAACTAGAAATATTTTCTCCCCCTAACCCTCAATTTACATGACTAAAAGAATATTCTCTTCAGAATAGGCTCACCTAACAAATGACGCAGCAATACTCCACAATTCAAAACATGTTTGGACTTCTTTTAATATACCACCCTCAAAATAATTTATCACCCATAGGGAAAAAAGCATTTTTTTTGGCAACTTGACAGTGTCTTTCACTCCATTCATTTTTTATCTGAGGCCCAGGAGGGGGAACAAAATTAGTGAATGGAATTGTAGGCAACATTGACAACACTAATTTAGGAGCTGCCCCTCCCCTCATTTTGTAATTTATTTTTATAGAAGGTATATAGTTATATTTATACATAAGAGCATTTCACCACAAGTTCAAGCAACATTAGGCACAAACAGCTAGCCGTTCAGGGTGGTTTCCTCAAAATGGAGCTTCAGCAGAGGCAGGCGCTTTCAATATCTGGGACTCCTCAGTATGTTTATCTTTTGTCCTGCTTTCTTCGGAGTGTTAAATCATGAATATTTCTCTATGTTATTGCAACTTCTCAGAAACAGTATTTTTAATAGCTGTTGAATAATTTAACCTGTGAATGTTCTATAATTCATCTGACTATTCTTTTTTTGTACATTGACAGTGTTTATAATTTTTAATAGAAGCAATTCCATTTAAATTTGTCATATGTTAATTTTTGCCTTTATCTCTCATTTCAGGGGCTGTGGTTCTCAAAAGTGGAGTAAAGTACAAATGTTTTGAAGGTGCTTGATTTATCTTGTTAAATGGCTTTCCTAAAATATTGTAGAGATACAGGATATGCTAACAGAAAGAGTACTTATTTCACAATTGCTGTGGTTTTCCTTATGAAAAAAAAAACCGAGTTCATTGTTATTAAATGGTTAGGCCTTTATTTACTTAATAAGCATTGCATTGTTTTCTTCTGTAGCTTTTATGTTCTCATAATTTTGACCCTTTTGCTTTGCTACCTGTGATTGTCATGGTCTTGATTTTCAGCTTGTAGGTTTAGAATCACCAAAACCACTTTGGTGTATCTGGGAGAATATTTCCAGAAGAGATTAACTTAGGAGTGGAGCCTCTTCCTCAAAGTGAGTAGCACCTTCTAATGGGCAGCCAAGATATGAGAAGATTCAAGGAAAATGCAGTGTCACCTGTCTGCCTTTGGTTCTTCTTCTTCAGCAAGTGAGTTTACTGCCACTGCTGCCATTCTCCACTGACATCAGGCACTAGCTTCTTTGCTATCTGATGTGAACTAATGATCAGTGACTGTCCAGGCCTTCAGTGCCAGACTGGTACTTCTCTGGCATCCAGCTTCATGGATTTATCAGTTATCATGTCTCTGTAGTTTATTAATGGTCATTGTTCAACATTTAATTAAAGATGATGTACTTATCTGTCCTGCTGGTACTGTATATGGCAATCTGATAAGTCCTCTTTCATCTAGCTCCCACTCCCACTACTGCTCCTGCTCCCACTCTCTCCAGTTTTCTTGTAGAGAATAATGCCTAATACAGATTTTGATACCGTGAGTGTTCTAGAGAAGCAAGACCATTAGGATAGACTTCAGTAAAAGTTCTGATGGAATCTGGAGCTGGCTTTCAAATTCTACTGCACCTAAAGACATTCTGGAAGTAACGGTTAGTGTTAATTGCAAACTTGACATAATTAAGAATCACCTAGTAGACAAGCCTCTGACTCACCTTTGAGGAGATATCTAGGTTGGGTTAGCCTCTGGTAGGATTGTCTTGGTTAGGGTATTTGAGGCTGGAAGATCAGTCCACTGCCGGTGGTACCATAACTTGGATTGGGATCCAGGACTGTATAGAAATGAAAACAGTGAACTAAGAAAATGCACACATTCACTGTTGCCTGATTCCTGATTTCTGTGGCTCCTGTTTGATCAGATGCTTCACGTTCAGAAAGCTTTGACTTCCTTACAATTGCTTGATTGTGTTGCTTTTGTTGGGTATTTTTATTATAGCAACAGAAAAATTAAGATGGAAAATAGGTATCCATAACTGGGGCTGATGGTTTTATAAACCTGGTCATGTGTTTCTTAAGGCTTTGCAACTGGATTGTGGGAGGAATGAGGAAGAGTTTGGAATGCAAGGCTAGAAAACCACTTAAGTGCTGTTATGTAGAGCACAATGGACCATTCTCTGGGAGCTAAGAAGACAAAACGTGGAGAGAAATGTGGACTGTGGAAGCTCACCTCATGAGACTTATGAGAGGAACAAGCGTTTTATAAGAAACTGGAATAGGAATCATTTGTGTGATTGACTAAGAATCTGGCTAGATTCTGCCACTGCCTTGAGAATGTGAGTTGAATTGAAAACTAGTGGACTAACTTGTTCAGCAAGAACCTATAGGAGGCATTCAGGCTGGTTCTTAGAGAGCAGGTGTAATTGTTGAAAAAAAAATCCGTGCTGCACTGCTATGATAGAAAAGGAGTCTCGAGAGCAAAGCCCACCCATTAAAAGTTCTGCCTCATTGAGATACACGTTCAGTAGATGGACTGTATGCTTGGACTGTGAGCTGACACAAGTCCCTTTCCCATGAGTTACTTTTGTTAGATTATTTGATCACAGCAGCAGGAAAGGAAATTAAGAGAGATGGAGTAAAGAGTGCTGATAATTCATGATGTCAACTGCTTAAAGAAATATGCATGACAAATGCCTTGGACACTCCTGATTTACCACTGTGAGAGGTAAGGAATTGGTGATTGCACATAAGGTCTTTGATCATTTTTGGAAAACTAAGGAATGCAAAGATGCTGGCTGCTTTTTTTTTCTAGGTAAAATAACAAAGGGAAAAATAGTTAAGAAATATAATTTCCTAGCTTTAGGTGTGCATACTCAATGCTTCTTAATGTATTCTGAGAATCTTCTTTCTAGCAATCATAGCTGAAGCTGCTGAAAATCAGACATAACCCCCAGCAGACTATCGGCTGAATTACAGCTGAAATTTAAGCCTCAGTTATAAGGAGCTTCTGCAGTTACAATGAGGGGCACCAGTGCGAACAGAGAGGACTTTGGCACTAAATGCATGGGAGGACTCTGATAAGGCTAAGGACACTGAATCCTCAGATGCTGGGGTGTTTATCATGCCTGAGTAAACTAGTCTTCCTACCCTAAGTGGCAGATAGATCCTCCAACCCAACCCTCACTGACACCTTCTATTTTATTCCATTTTATTTTTTTCTTTTATTGGATATTTTCTTTATTTACATTTAAAATGATATCACCTTTCCAGGTCTCCCCTCCAGAACTCCCTATCCTATCGCTCTCCCCCTGACTCTGCACTACCCACCCACCCTTTCCCACCTTCCTGGCCTGGCATTCCCCTACACTGAGGCATCAAAGAATGAGATGCCCATAAACATACAAGAAGCCTACAGAACTCCAAATAGATTGGACAAGAAAAGAAATTCCTCCTGTCACATAATAGTCAAAACACCAAGTGGACAAAATAATAATAATAATAATAATAATAATAATAATAATAATAATAGCAGTAAGGGAAAAAGTAAAGGGAAAAAACATATAAAGGCAGACCTATCAGAATTACAGCAGACTTCTCAAAAGAGAATATGAAAGCCAGAAGATCCTAGGCAGGTGTCATACAGACCCTAAGAGAACACAAATACCAGCCTAGACTTCTACACCCAGCAAAACTCACAATTACCATAGATGGAGAAACAAAGATATTCCATAACAAAACCAAATTTACACAATCTTTCCACAAATCCAGCCCTACATAGGATACTAAATGGAAAATGCTAACACAAGGAGGGAAACTACACCCTAGACAAAGAAAGAAAGTAATCTTCTTTCAACAAGCCCAAAAGAAGATAGCCACACAAACATAAAAATAACAGGAAGCAACAATCACTATTCCTTAATATCTCTTAATATCAATGGACTCAAATACCCAATAAAAAGGTAAACAGGACCCAGCATTTTGCTGCATACAGGAAACACACCTCAGTGAAAAGACAGACACTACCTCAGAGTAAAGAACTGGAAAGCAATTTTCTAAACAAATGGCCCCAAGAAACAAGCTGGAGTAGCCATTCTAATATAGAATAAAAGCAACTTTCAACCAAAAGTTATCAAAAAGTATAAGGAAGGATACTTCATACTCATCAAAGGAAAAATTGACCAAGAAGAACTCTCAATTCTGAATGTCTATGCTCCTAATGCAAGGGCACCAACATTCATAAAAGAAACTTTACTAAAGCTCAAAGAACACATTGCACCTCACACAATAAATGTGGGAGACTTTAACACCCCACTATTGACAGATCATGGAAACACAAACGAAACAGAGAAACAGTGAAACTAACAGATGTTATGGACCAAATGGATTTAACAGATATCTATAGGACATTTAATCCTAAAACAAAAGAATATAACTTCTTCTCAGCACCTCATGGTACCTTCTCCAAAATTGGCCATATAATCAGTCACAAAACAGACTTCCACAGATACAAGAAGATTGAAGTAATCCCATGCATCCTATCAGATCACCATGAACTAATGCTGGTCTTCAATAGCAACAAAAACAACTGAAAGCCCACATATACATGGAAGCTGAACAATGCTCTACTCAATGATAACTTGTTCAAGGAAGAAATAAAGAAAGAAATTAAAGGCTTTTTCGAATTTTTTTTTTTTTTTTTTAATTTAATTTTATTTTATTTTTTTAATTTACATTCCAAATCACTTCCCCTTGAAGACACATCATACCAAAACTTATGAAAGCAGTGGTAAGAGGAAAACTCACAGCTCTAAGTGCCTCCAAGAAGAAACTGGAGAGAGTTTATTGACAGCACACCTGAAAGCTCTAAAACAAAAAGTAGCAATATACCCACTAATTGTAGACTGCTGGAAGTAATCAAACTCAGGGATGAAATCAACCAAATAGAAACAAAAAGAACTATAGAAAGAATCAACAAAACCAGAAGCTGGTTCTTTGAGAAAATCAACAAGATAGATAAACCCTTAGCCAAATGAACCAGAGGGCACAAAAACAGTATCCAGATTAATAAAATCAGAAACTAAAGGGAGACATACAACATAAACTGTGCAAATTCAAAAACTCATCAGATTCTACTACAAAAGCTTATACTCAACAAAATTGGAAAATCTGGATGAAATGGACAATTTTCTAGACACATACGAAGTGCCAAAATTAAAACAGGATCAGATAAACCATCTAAACTGTCCCATAACCCCTAAAGAAATAGAATCAGTTTTAAAGTCTCCCAGCCAAAAAATAAAAAGCCCAGGACCAGATGGGTTTAGTGCAGAATTCTATCAGACCTTCAAAGAAGACCTAATACCAATACTCTTCAAACTATTTCACAAAATAGAAACAGAAGGAACACTACCCAATTCGTTCTATGAAGCCACAGTTACGCTGATACCAAAACCTCACAAAGACCCAACAAAGAAAGAACTTCAGACCAATTTCCCTTATGAATATTGATTCAAAAATACTCAATAAAATTCTCTCAGACCGAATCCAAGAAGACATCAAAATGATCATTCACCACAATCAAGTAGCCTTCATTCCAGGGATGCAGGGATGATTCAATACATGGAAATCTATTCCATTTTCTATTATTGATAATTTATTTTGCATTGTCTATGGAAACAGCAGTTACCCTCCCTGAATAGAGACACTAAGGAAGACAATGCCTAGCTCCTCAGGACCTATTATCATCTGTAATCCAACTCAGGTTTTGTCAGGTCCCTAGAGGTGAAATATGCAGTTTGGCCCTTGAGGAAGTATACTATACTGCTAATGATTCATGTGTGGGGATAGGTGTGTGATAATGATAGAAAGAACATTAATCTAGATCTGTCTAAGTTTACTAATACAGGCCTATCAAGAAGAAATTCGTGAGTTTAATAATGCAGCTCACACAGTTAAAACAAGATATTAGCTTATCTGATTGGTTGGCCGAAGGATCATCAAAAGACAGCCTGTTGTGAATGAGCTGAAGAGGTCTGATATTCCTTGGTTTAGTATTGGTGGGAGGATTTGGAGACTCAGGTAAACTGGAGTGCTGGAGGGGATTTGCTATGTAAAACTTCCTCCTCTACAATGGTGGGGAATCCATAAGATATACCCTTCACTATTACTGTAAGAAACAAATCTGTGAGAGGAGCACCAGAATCTGATCCAGATACCCAACTGGGTAACTTAAATGAATCTATTTGGATGCCAGGGTGAAAAGTGCCAAATGTCAGCACTCAGTCCCCGAAGGCGTAATGAGCATACTTATTACAATGGATAGCAGAGGCAAAACAATGGTCTGACTTATGACCTATGGCACTGACTATGTTGTTCAAGAAATGATAGGCAGCCTACTAAACTCTTGCTCAGTCTTTGGAATCAGAGACTTCTAGAACAAATTAACAAAATATTCTCTTGAATCATAGCAACAGAGGCCTATAGCTCTGCAACTTATTCCCAATCATAAGCTGGTTTAGGGAATAAGAATCCTTTGAGTGACGGGCAGGCCAGATCCCCTGGAGAGGGAAACTACTAAACTACTATAACATCTTACTGTCAGTCTTTCTCCAATGCTTTGCCAAAGAGACCTTGGCCACTTACCAAGGTAACTGTACATCCAAGTGAAGGAAATAATCAAACCTTCAGGGCCCACTAAACGCTGGATTGGAATTGATATTGATTCCTAGAGCTCTTAGTCAGCATGTGGCTCTTTAGTTAAAGTAGAACCTTATGTAGGTCAAGTGATCAATGGTTCTTTAGTCAAAGAATGACTCACAGCTGATCCACTGAGCTGCTGAAGTCCTCCTGTTGTTATTTTTCCAGTTTCAGAATCTAGACATGAAATAGGTATACTTAGAAGTTGGCAGCATGCCCACACTGATTTCCTAACTGTGAGATGAGGGAAATTGTGGTTGGAAAGCCTAAATGAAAGCCATTAGAGCTGCCACTGCGAAAGAGAATAGGGAATCAGAAACAGTATCACATCTCTTGAGGGATTTCAGAGATTGAAAGATGCAGAGCTAAGGCTTCCTGCTATATCCCAGTTTAGCTCTCCTATTTGTCCTTTGCAGAAGATGATTACATTATGGAGAACAACAATTGATTATCATAAGCATAATCAAATGATGACATCAATTGGACTTGCTATACCAGGTATGGTTTTCTTGTTTGAGCATATTAACTTATCTCCTGATATCTGGTATGTAGCTACTTATAAATGTTTTTTTCCCTCTATATCTACCCATGGGACAACTAGAAGCAATTTGCTTTCAACCATCAAGGCCAGTAGTATACCTTTACCTAAAGAGTATATTAACTCTTCAACCCTATGTCATAACTTAGTTCCCAGGGATCTTGATTGGCTGTCTCTTCCACAGAGTACCACATTGGTTAATTATGCCAATTATATTGAATAAGTGGGAGATAGTGGCCAATATGGAGCTTTTTGTAAAGTATTTATTTACCAGAATATGAAAAACAAATCCAAGCAAATTCAATGGTCTTCTACTCTAACAAAATTTCTAGGAGTCTACTGGTGTGGAACATGCTGAGAATCTCCTTCTGAGGTAAAGGTTAAGTTATTACACTTAGGGCTTTCTACCACAAAGAAAGAGACTCAGAGTTAAGTGGGCATTTTAACATTCTGGAAGTAGCACATTTCTCACTTGAGTGTGTTAGTTTGGTCCATATATCATGTGACATTAAAAGATGCTAGTTTTGAAGGGGGCTCAAGACAACAGAAGACTCTTCATCAGGTTCAGACTGCTGTGCAGAGTGCTCTACCACTTGAACCTTATGATATAGCAGGCCTGATGATACTTGATGTGTGTTCCCGTGGCAAATAGGGATGGTACTTAGAGTGTTGTCATGCTCTGAAAAGTAAGTCACAGCCCTTGGGATATTAGAGAAAAGCCTTTTAGCAATCTACAGACAACTACTCTCCCTTTGAGAGATACTCTTGGCTTTCTACTAGATCATAATTGAAGTTCAAGAATTGATGGAGAATGGGTTACCAAGGTTGCATGTAACTTGAGACACCCTTCATGAGCTAGGTTTTATCTGATCCATCAAGCCATAGAGTTAGTTGGGCATGCATCATAGCAATCCATTATCAAACTAAAGTGGTATGAATGTGATTGAGTCCAAGCAGAACTTGAAGGTATGAGTATTTGCACAAAATAGCCCAATAGCCAATGCCTCTGGTTCCTACTACTGATCATTTTTCTAGGTACCAATTTGCCCTTCTAGCACATGATGCTTCTTTTAAAATTACCATCTATGGACTTACAGAATACCCATCATCATGGTATTATAAACAACATTGCTTTTGACCAAGGAACTCCACAACCAAAGAAGTATGGTATTAAGCTGATGCTCAGGGAACTCACTAGTTTTACAATGCTTCCCACTATTGTGAAACAGACAGATTGAAAGAAGAGTGGAATGGACTTTTAAAGATGCCATTACACCATCAATTATATTGCAGTAGCTAGAAAGGCTAGGGTAGGGTTCCCCCAGAAGGTTGTACATGTTCCGAATCAGCATCCAAACTAGGTGTTGTTCTTCTCATAACCAGGATTCATGCATCTAGGTATCAAGGCATAGAAATGGAAATATCACCTACCATCACTCCCAGTAACCACAGCCATTTTTTGTTATTGTTCTTACTCATGTGACCTAATACTCTACTAGCTTAGAAATCTTGGTTCCAGATTGGAAAGTGCTTTGACTAAGAGACTCAACAACCATTTCACTGAATTAGAAGATAAGACTTTCTCCTGACTACTTTGGATTCCTGATACCCAGAGTCAACAGGTTTAAAAGAGAGTTATAATGTAAAAGGGGTAATTGATCTATACTACCAAGGAGAAATTGCAATAGTAATCCACAATGGAGGTAAGAAAGAATGTGTCTGGAGTGTGGGAGATCCTTTAGAGCTGGAGTTACCATGCCCTGTGGTTATTGTCAATGGGAAGCTCCAGCAACACAACCTAGGCAGGGTGGAGTGGCTCACCTCTGGTAAAGAAAATGATCTGCTGAGGTGCTTCCTGAGTATTGATATTAGAGGAATTGATACATAGAAAATTGATAATAGAGGGAAGTAGTTATAAATATTATCTACTTCTACATAACAAGCTATAGAAACAAAGGTTGTAATTAGTATGGGTACTTCTGTCCCATTTTGTGAAGAATATATTTGTGCATATCCATAATATGCTGATATCAATATTTTATTTCTACTATTCATTTCCTATGTACTATTGATTAATATCACCACTTAAGTGTTGTTAAATCCACATTACCATGTTTAAATTATGAAACATAAAGATTTTTCAAGGAACTCAGCTATTGACTATGAGAGAAGCAGGTTGGTGGGTTGTATATGGCTTATCTATATCACATTTGGTAGGATTATGAACTTAATTTGAAAAGAAATAATGAAATAAAGAGATGTGATTGGGTGTCAAGCTGTCTGGTGATAATTGACCTATCAACTTGAAGAGATTTAAAATCACTTAGGAGACATCTCTGGGACTGACTGAGGACATTTCCAGAGAGGGCTAACTGAGAGGGGGAAAATGATCCTGGCAGCAACTCCCAGATATGAAGAGGACAGAGGTAAAAACAGAAGCACCTATCTGCTGCTCCTGATTCTTCCTGGGTTTTCATTGCAAGACTGTCCACCCCTGATGTCAGACTCATGCTTCTTTGACCTTCCAATGATGACTGAATACCAATTAACTCTCAAAAGAGCATTTGAGTCTTCCGTGCTTGATAGGGACTTCTGAGGCATCTCCTCTGCTCCCACATGTGTCTGCTTCCCCTTGGTACAAGGGTAGAGTGGTTGACAGTGCTGAGTCTAAGAGAGTGCTCCTCATTTCCAACTGTCAGCTGTAACTCCCTGGGCTTTGTTCTTCCCGTAGCAGTCTTCTGAAGATCTAAAGGGACCAAGGATAGGAGTTACTTGAACAAAAAATATATTGTTTCCACATTGTCTTTACTGGAAAAATGCTTTGTATGGATGTAAAAGCCAACCCATAGGTTGGAAAATTGATATACGTGATCAAAAAGCAAGCAACAAACAACATAGAATATCTGAAAGATTTTATCTTTGAACTTTCCTATGCTTAGTAGTGTTACATTAAGTGAAAAAGCAGGTCCAAAGAGGCAGCTTGGAGCTAATTCATGTCAGGGTTATCTCAGTTCCAAAGATTAGTAAAAACCATTGACTTGAAAGAGAAATTGCTAAAGGGATTCTCAATTCTAATTCTTTCTTCATTTCAGCACCTTCATCTGTGAGTTGACTTTGCAGGAGAGTTGGCCTCCAGCATCTCTGGAGACATATGCCCAAAGTCCTTGGGAAGAGCAGGAAGACATTAAATGGCATGACCATTCCTGGAGCACCACTATGGCCAGGTCTGTGGAACAAAGACAATTGTTCAGCCAGGGGGTGGGAAGCACAGAGAAGAGAACAGTTTTCCCAAGGAGAAGGAACACAATTATTGGAAGGTAGCCATGAGCCTAGACAAGCATCTCTGGTCATGAAAGGATCATAGTTGGCTTACTGTGGATGCTAATGCAGAGACAGAGAACTTCACAACTTGCACTTTAACTACCTCATATATGTTCTTTCTCCCAGTTTCCCATGACCCTCAAATGACTCTCATGGCACTGATGGAGAAATGAGTGCAGAGTCCTTAAGTGATCTTGTCTTGTGCTAATTAAGCACTCAAGCCTGAAGATAACTTAAAAGTAACCTCTCAAACTTAAGGAGGTCCTTTCCCCATTCTCATTCTGTAAAAATGGTGCTTAAACTAACTTTTAATTTTTTTCTCAAAAAAAAAAAAGGTTTTGTAAGAACTGGTGCTGCTTCTTAAACATGTTTCTAATCAAGTACAAATGACTTGAAAGATATGCTCATAAACTACATTTCATTCCATTTGTCAAAATTTGCTATTCATCCTTCTATCATTGCCTTTATTGCTCACAGACAAAAATAAATGATGAGGAATACAATCACCCTGCCCAGTGTTTTCATCTCTTTCATTCAGCATCTCCAACTTCAGGTGTGCAGTGTGACTGACCCTGTTGTAGACTTACTGCATCATTGAGGCATCCCTGATATTATCTGTGAGCACTGTTATTTTGATTCTATTGTTTTTCATTAAATATATGTCAGGCATAAGAACTATCTTGGAGCAAAAGAAATAGGATGTATTCTGCCAAAGTGTGGTTCTAATTTGACTCTAATCTACTTTTTGATGTATAATCCAAGAGTGTCAAGGAAGCAGACTCATTTTAGATTACATGGACTATGATTTATCCTAAGTCTAGAACCTTCTGCTTCTGTATATGATGGTAATCTGTGTTGCTACGGGTCCACTGAGAAGACAGGTGGAAAGAATTTGATGTTGATGCTAGGTGTATTTGTCAGGACTCTCTATGGAAACAGAACTTATAGAATGAGTATGTGTGTGTGTGTGTGTGTGTGTGTGTGTGTGTGTGTGTGTGTGTGTGATGGTGATTTATTAGGATGACTTATAGGCTGAGATCCAGCTAATCCAACAATGGCTGGCTATAAATAGAAAGTCTAAGAATCCATAAATTGTCTCAAGTTGGTCTTTAGTAGACACTAGAATTCCAAAGATGTAGGCCCAATGCCAGTGAGAAAAATAGACTTGGTATCAAGGCAAGAGCAAGCCAGCAAAGAGTAAAATCTTCCTTCTTCCATGTCTTTAGGGCCTCTAGAAGAAGGTGTGGTCCATATTAAATGTGTGTCTTTTATGCCTCAAGGTCCAGATTAAAGGCATATATCTTCCTACTTCAAATTAAGCAAAATCCCTCACAGATATGACCTCCATTTTTAGATTTTAGTTAATTCCAGATGTAGTCAAGTTGACAACCAAGAATAGCCATCACAGCAGAGTTGGGCAAGAGAAACAAGGAAGTTTTTAATCCATAAGGAAAATTGAGCATCCACAAACCCAAGTTAGGACCTGTTCTGTTACTTGTCACATCCAACCCTGTTTCCACCAGAGAACCTGATGCCCTAACCAAGAACCTGACAGAACTGCACACATTCTTTCAGGGGCTGAAGAAATTGAAAGAGTAGATCCAATGACCTGCACCATGAAGATGAATCAAGAAGCAATAACTTGTGCCCCTGTACCAATCCTCACAGTACATTGATGCCAGCTTCACTTCTGCCATTCACATTCAGCACTAATGCCTACCTAGAATAACCCCAATGAATGAGAATTCAGACTCTTGGAAATAGCCTCTACTCTGGGGATGTCATTAATCTGTTTGGGCTACAGTATATAGTCTGTATTGCAAGGTTATTTTAGGGAGGAAATCTTTGTTGCACATCCTGGAGATACAGATCAGTGGTAAAGTACTTGTCTTACTTGCACACATTATTTCAGGCTTGACACCCAGCATCTACAGAAAACAAAAACAAAGCAACTTAGTCTTAGCATTTGGTTGGTTTTTCATAAGTAGTGATGATGATGGTGGTGCTGATGTAGAAGCAGCATTCGAGGATTAACTTACTCCAGCAGTTAGCCATTACTCAAAGAGAAATGTAACTCCTGTCCTCAGTAGTTTGCAAATTATCCATAGACCTCCATTCATTATTATCAATCCCCATTTTCCCACTCAAATCTAACGTGCATTTAGTAGCACTGAATTCTATTTTACTATTAAGTTTTCATATAGATGAGTGTCACATCTCCATGAGTGACATGTTTCACATCATTGGTGTCTTTCTATATGTCTCCCCTTACTTCATCTTCTCTATTTACTTCTAGGGTTGTACATTAGTCCTTACATTCACCAATGCTGGGTTAAAGTATTGTTCTACTTAATTCTTTTTGGTTATTTTTTATTAGCTATTTTCTTTATTTACACTTCCCCTTTCCATGTTTCCCCTCCGAAAAACCCCTATCCCATCACCCCTCCCCCTGCTCACTAACCCATCTGCTTCCCTGATCTGGCTTTCCCCTACATTGGGGCAATGAGCCTTCACAGGTGCAAGGGCTTCTCCTCTCACTGATGTCCAATAAGGCCATCCTAAGCTACCCATGCGTCTGGAGCCATGGGCCCCTCCATCTGTACTCTTTGGTTGGTGGTTTAGTCCCTGGGAGCTTTGGGGAGACTGGTTGGTTGATATTGTTGCTCCTCCTATGGGGCTATAAACCCCTTCAGCTTTTTGGGTCCTTTCTCTAGCTCCTCCATTCCTCCAGGGACCCTGTGCTCAGTTCAATGGTTGGCTGAGAGTGTCTGCCTCTGCGTTTGTCAGGCACTGGCAGATCCTCTCAGGAAACTATATCAGGGTCCTGTCTCCAAGCACTTGTTGGCATTCACAATATTTTCTTAGGTATCCCTTTATTCCACTGAGTCCCTCCCGTCCCCTGACACACACACACACACACACACACACACACACACACACACACACACACACACACGCTGGGTTTCTAAATCCCCGGCCAGCTACTTTCCCTTCTCTCATGCACTTCATATCACCACTTTCTTTCTTATCTAGGTTAGAGCTTATGAACCATTAATACTGTCTTTAATTATACATCTATTTCTTACTTTATCACAGTTGCCGAGGAAGAATTTGCAATACAGCTTTATAAAATTTACATTTTTTAAAAATTTGTGTGTGTGCACACAAGTGCATTATGTTTGTATGCTTATGCCATGACACATGTGTAGAGGTCAGAGGAAAATTCGCAGGAGTTGTTTCTTTCCTTCCATCACATGGGTCCAAGGGATTGAATTCAAACTATCAGATTTGGCCACAAGCGCTCTTACCCAGTGAGCAATCTCATCAGCCCCACTCCCAAGCATAGTTGTCTTACTACCTGTTTATGCTATGACAAAGTACAAGCCAAATAATACTAGAGAGTGTCACCAAGGTGCCAGTCCTTTCTGAACTAGTCTCAGAAGTTACATTGCATAATGACCACTCTATTCTGTTGCAAACAGGTGACTAGATTCAGCCCACAGTTAAGAGAAATAGACTACACAAAGGCATGAATAAAGAGAAACAACAGTGGTTGGAGTGTATCTCTGAAGCCTACAATACACAAGTTGCCACTGACCTATATCTTGCCTATGCTAATGGGTGATTTTCTGCCCCTCTGTTGCATGGCATCCCATTGGCATTTGGTCTAATTAGGCATTTTCTTTTCAAATTGGTGTGCCTCTAGGCTTCTGTATTAATGTGTTGATTTGTCTTTTATTTTTCACCAAACACTCATTTTCTAGTGACCTCCAAATGCTGGAACTCCTCAAGCCTCTGACCTTGTTTGTTCCCGTATCTACCAGTGCAGGTTATTTCACTCTACCCCATGGCTTTTAATAGCATCCTCATGCTGACAAGTCTCAGTTCTATGGCTCCTTCGGAACATTTCTTATTAGTTACAGACTCATGTATCCCACACCCCGCTGCTTGCTTAGCATTTATTTGTGCTGGACTATCTGATAAACATCTCAAACTTAGCATATGTGAAAGAAGAACTATTGATTTCTCTCTCAACTTTCTTCTTTCTTCATGTCCTACCCCAACATCATCTCCCACTGCTTAGAAAATACTTTTAACCTCTCTCCTTCACTCAGGAAATCATTTGTTTCTGTCAAAAACATATTCTGAGCCTTTCCTGGCTGGCCCACTTCCACTGCAGCTGGCATGTAAGCCACTGTTAACTCTTACCTGGTCCACTGCAATAGTCTCTTATCTTTCATGACACCCTGTCTTGTCCTCTGGAGATTAGCTTCCACAGGAGCCAGAAAGATAAAGCATTTTAAAGGAGAGATTAGATCATATCTGTGTCCTAGTTAAAAAACTTCCAAAAGCTTCCCGTTGCAAAAAAGAATAAAATCTAGACTCTCCCTCTGCTGAACAGATGATACAAAGTCTGTCTTCCCTCAAACTCAAATCCTGCCTTGTTCCTTTAGTTTGTTCTCTGGATTGAACAGACAGACCTTCTTTTGTCCCTCACACATGCCTACCTCAGTCTCCTCCAGGGGTTTCCTATCTGCTGCCCTTCCTTGAGAGCCTTTCCTCTGTAGTGTGGCCCTATTGCCTAACTCAGGTTTTAACTAAGCTGTCTGCTTCCGTAGCTACCATGTCAAAATTAATGTACCCCCTTCCCTCATCACCAGGCAGCCTGTCTCACATTTTCTTATTTCCCAGGCATTTGTTAGCATAAAAACTTAGTTTGTTCCACTGGCTTTCTGTTACTTTACCCCTTCCTCTTATAGTAAGATGTTTCAATAGAAAACATACACACACACACACACACACAGACACACAGACACACACACACAGACACACAGACACACACACACACACACACACACACACACACACACACTATCTCTTATTAATCACAGCTCCTTGGTGCCCAAAGCAATGCTTCATACATGACAAATATTCTGTAAGTGTTTGATGATTGGCTGATTCAGCCTACAGATGCTGAACTTCTGCTACCTATATTTTCCAAAGTAGATTCTTAACTTGCATTGTTAAGAGTGACTAAGAGCTGAGGTAAATCCAGCTATGTGATTATCAAAAGAGCAACATTCAATTATAAGGCTTATTTCATCCCACAAACACTAACTAGGTGTATTGTTTACTCTCATGGCCAGAGAAATTCCTAGTTTAATTTCACACTTGCAGGTGCACACACTGAATTCTGGAGAACATAAACAACATGTGGTCCAATGACACACAGCTGCTAGGTGGCAAACCAGAGACTGGATCCTGTCTGGTTAATATTGTTTCCTCCCAAGAGCTTCTTCAAAGGCTGCCATTTGGCCATACTGAGCCCATAGTCAGCCTAAGTCTCCTTAGATCCTGGGAGCAAAAAGCTCCCATGATCAAGGGGAGGAATGAGAGGGAAAGAAAAGTATTGGCCAACTTCCCTCTGATTTCTCCAAACACACCCTACTGAAGAGAGATTCTCTCCTTAATTATCATGCTTCCACTCATTTCAGCTTACTCTAGGAGAATGTTCCCATGAATGGTGATATATGATCATGAACCTAATTTCCATATATACATTTGACTGACAGGCAGAGAGACCAATGGACTAGGAATGTTGGCCTAAGGTGGAGCAATTTGAAAGAACAGTTTCCTATCTCATTAGCTTTCTGCCCGACCATGCTTTCTAACAAGGAGTCTCTTGGTTTGCTGTCAGTCCATGTATTTCTTCCAAGGCTGCACCATCTGGGAGAAGGACATTTTCCAAGCTGGAAGCATGTAGTATCTGTGAAGTCTAGGCCCTAGAGCACCACACACCCCAATGTGTGCTCTTCCACTAGTAGCTCACAACTCCATGGGTAGATCAGCTGTCAGGGTGCTGGATATTTGATCTTATTTAAATACTGGGGAACCGTCAGACTGCTTTCCAGGGTGGTTGTACCAGCTTGCAATTCCACCAGCAGTGGAGGAGTGTTCCTCTTTCTCCACATCCTCGCTAACAACTGCTGTCTCTTGTGTTTTTGATCTTAGCCATTCTGACTGGTGTGAGATGGAATCTCAGGGTTGTTTTGATTTGCATTTCCCTAATGACTAAGGATGATGAACATCTCTTTAGGTGCTTCTCAGCCATTAGATATGCTTCAGGTGAGAACTCTTTGTGTAGCTCTGTACCCCATTTTTTAATAGGGTTACTTGCCTCTCTGGAGTTTAACTTCTTGAGTTCTTTGTATATATTGGATATTAGCCCTCTGTCGGATGTAGGGTTGGTAAAGATCATTTCCCAGTTAGTTGGTTGCCGCTTTGTCTTTTTGACAGTGTCTTTTGCCTTGCAAAAACTTTGTAATTTAATGAGGTCCCATTTGTCAATTCTTGATCTTAGAGCATAAGCTATTGGAGTTCTATTCAGGAAATTCTCCCCTGTGCCCATATGTTCAAGGTTCTTCCCTAGTTTCACAGAGACACTAGATAGAGAGAGACCATTATTATAAAAGTAACAGTGTGCATAGTAACCCTGTTGCATACTTGACATTGTCCAAAGTGAATTAAATTTATTTTCTTAATTTAGACTTGTAATATATATGCAAGTAGATACTGTTTTTTTTTTCATTTTTATAGGCTTAAGATTAGGTTCAATGTAGTTGATAGGAACCTAACCATTGTTCAACAAAATGCAATTGAATTTTTAGTGGCATTAGACTGGCTCACATTGTCTTGCCCTCCTACACATAAAGCTTCCATCTGGTGAACCAACAAGGCTCCTGTGGCACCAGATTCCATTGCCAACTAACTGTCCAGAGAAACCAAAGCATCAAGAGAAAGCAGCCAAAATTCTACTTCTCTTACAGACAGGTCTTGGACATTACACAAACACCGTTTCTACTTGTAATCAAAGACCAAAACTTAATCTCAAGCTATGCTTAGATAAAGATCTGACGCCCTCTTCTGGCCTTCATGGACACAGGCATACAAACACTTAAACCCATGTAAGAACACACACAGATACACATAAAAATAATAAGTAATTCTTTTTTATTTAATAGAATAGAACAAGTAAAGCAGTAAATGCTAATGAATTTTTGACTAAAAATAGAGTAGGGGGTGTAAAGATGGGGCCGTAGGTAAAGAGAAGACTGGGAAATGGTCTATCCTGGGTGTTTGTTTACCTAGGTACATCCATACTTAAGTCACTATAGAAGGACAGGTAGATATTGAAAGGACCTTGTTTTAGCAGGTTACCCCAGTGAGGATGAGAGTCGAAGGTTGTCTCTTTACAGAGACTAGATCTTTTCTGCTAGTCCATACTGTTTCTGAGTCCATAGACAGCTGAGGGGAGGAAGTAGTTGTGCCCTATACCCTGTGGTCGCCCCTCTGTTCCTCTCTGAAACTTACCCTTGTAAATGCTGCAGGCTGTGTCTGAATTATTACCTCACGTTCTCTCTCTCTCTCTCTCTCTCTCTCTCTCTCTCTCTCTCTCTCTCTCTCTCTCTCTCTCTCTCTCTCAGCATATAGCCTTCTCATGTATGTCAATTTTTATGAATCCAATACAGGCTAATTGGTAATGTATGTTGCATGGATTTATTTTATATGTATTCAGCAAATACTGTCTAGGTATTCAGCTAATACATACTTACTGCATAGACAGGCAGATGGATAGTTGGAGACCCAATGGCTTTCCTGTTCAGTCAGTTTTTTTTCTCATTTGGGTAAGTATGCCCTACCTTCTTGGCTCATTGCTTTCCCTTCAGAGGTAGGAGAAGAAAAGGTATGAAGAGGGTAGTTAAGAAGAAAAAATAGAAAGTGAAGTACATTTATTATTCTAATAGTACTTTCATCTTGATCCTATTTTTCCTCTAGTGTTGATATCAAAACAATGCAGGTTGCTTGTTTGGTTTTTGTTTTGTTGGTGGTAGTGGTGGTAGTGGTATTTTTTTTTTCCAGATGAACCTCCTGGGAAATGTCCCCAGTGTGCCACCTTGCAGACTCAAGTTCAAAGTACTTTTAGAGGACTTAGAAATAGTTCGAGATGCAGCAGCTGGTTTTATTAAGTCAGAGTTTAGAAGCTTTCTCTTCATTCTGTGTTCCTACCTGAAAATTTATGTTTTAATGCCCTAAAGTTGAAATAGAAGTTGGAAAAAAAAATCCCTTACAAGGTAGTTGCAAGGTAGTGTTCCAGTTAAATCATAGTTGTTTGGACTCCATAAGAATGAATGTCATAATATTCCTCATGCAAAACTCCAGCCAGAGCCACTGGCACGGTTTGAATAAAAACATTCAGCACTAAATGACTTCATCAGCTTCAATCCCTGTGCTCAGCAATTCAGAGGAAATCAGCAGCTTAACCAAGGTTTTTTTTTTTTTTCTTTTGCTGAGCAATTGGGGGCCAAAAATAAAACAATATTACATCAAACTGCAGACAAACAGAAATCTGAATACATTTCCTATCTTCCTGGGGCCCTTCTGTACCTAATGAGCTCAGCAGAGCCCAAAAGACAGCAAGATGTTTCTCGCCATTAAACTGAAGAATTATCCAATAAATCTTGATGGCATAGCCAGTTCTGCTGGGTGTAAGTGAGAGTGGGGGGAGGTTAGAAGGATGTGGGTATTCTCTTATTGATGGAAAGGGATCGTGGCACATTCCCCTGACCTTCTTGAATGCAGAAAGTTTAATTATCTCTACTGACCAACATAAAGGTTCCTAGGAATATATATGGTGGGGGGAGGGTCTGCTGCAAATGCACTGTAAATACAATGCATGTGATTCTGACATTCATTTTCTTTTTCAAAATTTGTGTCCAAATGCATTTACAGTGAATAGTTTAGGCAGGCACATTGCATTAATCTTTCTAAGCAGTTTGAAAGGGGAATATTTGCCAGACAATACTAATGTGCAGTGCATGGTTTGAATTGCCAAGTTTCTTAAGATACTGGGTTCTGTTAAAAGGAAACACTTTACAAAGGAGTATAAATCATTGTCCTCTTCAGCGTAAAGACAATTATTGATTACTACATTTTATGTAATTCTCATAGCAACCCTTAGAGGCAAAAACAACTGATATCATCACCATTAAATAGATGACTGATATGGAGGGTTGGAGGGAGACAGTAATTTGGTTTCTGACCACAAAGGTACTAAACTATAGAACCAGGATTTGAACCCATGTCACACACAATTGGAACCAGTGTCTTCCACACACTAAAATGCTCCTTTAGTCTTTTCCTTTTTAAAATAAATGCCATTTTGAGATATTTAGCACCTGTCTGCCTTAATTTATTAAACTATAGAATGGAAAAAGTTTCATACCATTGTGGATATGAATATTAAATTATATGTTGGGCATAAAATATTCAGTACATACTTTTTTGTATATTGTCTTGTTAAGATACTTTATTCAAGGGAAGAATTGAAACATTACTCATTTTTCTTAGTGACTAAGTAGAAATTATACCAAATGAAATTTATGGTGGATTAGAAAAGTTCACAATAAGCTTCATTCATAGTAATTGATGAGGATACTGATATCCAAAGAGCAAAGGCATCTTAGGGTGTCACCATGGAAAACTGACTGGGAGGAAATGCTTTCAAAACCATTGATCTCTGTCCTAGTTTGAGTGTAGTGGATTCTTAACCTCTTCTGCTTTAATTTTTTTATACCTATAAAAATAAAAATTAAATTTTTATCCTCTATGTTTTTAAAAATTCATGGCCTATAAAGTGTATAGTGCGGTCATTAATTTATTTGTCAACTTGACATAATCTAGAGTCATATGGGAAGAGGGAACCTCAACTGAGAAAAAGCCTCCTTCATATTTACCTGTAGGCAAGTCTGTAGGGCATTTCCTTATTAATAATGATTTGGGAGAGCCCAGCCCACTGTGGGCGGTGCCACTCCTATGCAGTGGCAGGCTAAGCGTGCACAGAGGATCAAGCCAATAAGAAGTGTTCCTCCACAGCCTCTGCTTAGCTACTGCTTCTGGTTCCTGCCCTGCTTGAGTTCCTGTCTTAATTTCCTTCAGTGGTGGACTGTGATGAGGACAGGAAGCCAAGTAACTAAGCCCTTTTCTATCCAAGTTGCTTTGGTTACAGTGTTTTTTGCTTCAATTGAAAGCAAACTAAGACACTTTTGATGCACAGTGCATGGCTTTTAATTTCCAATTTAAAAGATGCACAATGTACACATAGAATGAATTTATAAATATACATTTTCATAAATTTATCAAAAAATTTGAAGGACCAAACCCAGAGCTATCATTATTTTATTTAAATATTATTTAAAGCAACTTTAAAAATAAGAGAAAGAGAAGATCTGGACCAGATCATGAACAAGTAATTAAAAAGAGTTTTTAAAACCTCTCCCTCCCCACAATCTCTCTCACTCTATGTGTGTGTGTGTGTGTGTGTGTGTGTGTGTGTGTGTGTGGTGGGGGGGGGTAATTTCCTCCCAAACTGAAATAATTCATCTTTGCAGGGAAGCTCCTTAAGATAGAAGGTGAACAATCCAAAATACTTTCAGGAAATTCCTGAAACTGACCAGATTCACTAGACTCCTTCATCCCAAGAGTAAGTAATTATGACTGTTCATAAGACCCAAACTGAAAAGAAAAGAAAAGTCTCAGATCAGACCAGCTGCCTAGAAGGATTAGAAACCAGTCAGGCTGCCTAGAAGATGTTTAGATTAACTGAGTCACTTGGAAAGCACACTCTCCAACCCATTGAGCTACCTGAAGGCTGTTCCTTTAAGTAATTTCAATAAAACTCACTAGTTTAGCAAGTTGGACTTTAGTGGTTTCTGTGCTTTAATCAGTCATGCAGTACCTATCTGGGGTGAATAGATGAGTGAGTGAGTGAGTGAGTGAGTGAGTGTGTGTGTGTGTGTGTGTGTGTGTGTGTGTGTGTGTGTGTTGTGTCTCTTCAAGAAAAGTTCTGTTACACAACAGCATTTGTGTGTGTGTGTGCATGTGTGAATGTGTGCGTGCACACACAAGCATGTCTGTGTTGGTGTCCATGTGAGTGTTTGCGTACATGTCTTAGTCCATGTTTTATTGTTGTGAAAGAAAGCATTGAATTGGGGGTTTGCTTACTGTTTCAGAGGCTTTGTTTACCATCATCATTGTATGAGCATGGTGGCATGCAGGGAGGTGCTGGACTAGTAACTGGGAATTTACACCTTATCCATGAGTTGGAAACAGAGAACAGAGAGAGATGGATGATATACCTTCTCCAATAAGACCACCTATACCTCCTAATCCTTCTGAAACAGTATCACCAATTAGGGATCAAACATTCAAACATATGAGTCTATGGGGGCCATTCTCACTTAAACTGTTGGGAACAAGCAAAAGAAACTTAATCTAAGTACTATCATTTCATTTTTAGACTCCACTTTAGTCATAGGGAGAAACTAAATTCAAGGTCCAGGCTCTAGGGGAGCTGGGGATTTCCCTATAGCTGAAGAGCTTCTGTTGTAAGGGAACAGTTGTCTGACTCCAGATATCTCAGAGACAATTTATAAGCAAACAGTTGTCTGAGTCCAGACATCTCAAGGACAACTTCTCCATTTTGCTGGTGGGATCAAACAAGTTCATGTTCCCAGGCCCAAAAATCAAATCCTATCCTGATTAATGGAAAATCCCTTGCTCATCCCCTTATGTGAAAATATGATTGGACAATGCTATAGCCCACCATGTTCCCCCTTGCTCTATGGTTTTATACTTTAAATATGCTGTACAACATCCTATCGGGATTGTAGTTCAGCTCCTGAATCTGTCCTCAGCCCTGATTGACTGATTAGTAGTGACTTGATTACAATAAATTTTTATCATCTGCATTGACCTGGTGTTTGAGTTATGTTAGACATATGTTGGATTTAAGCGGACCCCACAACAAAACCACCCCTTCTTTTTGCTGGTCGATTTCAGGGAATGGATTTGAGTGTCAGGCTTGGGTATTAACTCTGCTATTATTAAAACATGAAGTTGGAGAAGAACACTTCATCTAGGGGAAGAAAAGGGCAAGGGGAAGAGCTGGAAAAACACCTTAGGCTTATGAAGTTCGTCTCTGCATCACAAGTTGTCCTTGTTTTGAATTCTGAATGTGCACAGTGGGGCAATATAGAGCAAAGGTGCATCGTGACTACTGTTGATTCCTAGCATCCTTTCCTTTCTAGCTGTCATACCCTGCCCTAATTCCCGAGACGCACTCATTTATTCATTCAGTTAGTACCCAACTGACAAATATTAACTGATCCCCTGCTATGACAACCAGACTGTGGGCAAGTATGGCTGACCCAGAGTCATGGTGGCAAAGACCATTCATTGACTGTGAGTGACTGCAAGTGATGTAGTACTGGGCATATGGACAGAACACAGTGGTACACAAAGAGAATTTGAGTGTGCTGGGTGGAAGAAAGGCCTCAGGAGGGCTAAAGAGAATAGCAATATTGCACCTGAATTTTAAAGACTGAGAAAGAATTTTGAAGGCTTAGAAAGGGTTTCTCTATGTCAGATTAGCCTTGACCTTCTATAAATCAAAGGACCTAGATAATCACCAATCAAATGTTTCTAATGGGAAAAGTGTTCAACAACCAAGAAATTCTTTATCATCTTCATCAACAACAACAATGGAAGTACCAGACAGCTACAGCTATTAAGTTCAGGTTTACAAGGCCAGCCCAGGAAGAATGGGAACTCTGTATTTAGCAGTGAGCTGCTTTGAAAGACTTTGAAAGCATTCCCACGGTCAGTGGCAGACATCAGTGAACATCATGCTGGAGATCTGGCTTCCAGCTCTGTTTCTGTTGAGTGGGAGGCCAGTATATAACTTGTAAAAATTGCTATATTATAGTTCAGTCAGAAAGATAGGGATAGGCTATATATTAAAAAGGTCTTGAAAATGAGAGTTTATATGGGCATTTCTAAATTTCTTTAACTCTCATTTATCAGATCTGGTGACAAAGAAACTTATGGAGCTGTGACGCTAATCATGGTTGTCAGGTAAAGACATCTTGGAAGAAGGACCCTTGATTGAAGAATTGCCTCCATCAAGTTAGCCTATTTGCACATCTGTGAGCATTTCCTTCATTTTTAATTGACCTAGAAGGACCCTCTGTAGGTGGAACTGTCCCATAGCAGGTGGACCTAGGCTATGTTTCATCAGGTCATTTCCAGGACTGTGACGGTAAAGATGTGATCTGTTTCTCTTGTAAATCAGATGTCAGGTTGCAGCTGCATGCCTTCCATGTGGAAAATAGCAGTAACATTTATATCCGATGAAACGGAATTACAAGCACAAAAAAAAAATCACTCAATTTCTAAGAAGTCTTGAAAACTATTCTCCAGTTCTGTCCCCAGGACTGTTTGTAGCCACTGTGTGGAAAAAACATAAGTGCTTGCCTTCATTTGATATGTTATTTGTGGCCCTTTCAGACTGGCTTCTTTCTCTTAGCACAGTGGTCCTCAACCTTCCTAATACTACAACCCTTCAGTACAGTTCCTCATGTTGTGGTGACCATCCCACCCCACATAAAATTATTTTGTTGCTACTTCATACCTGTAATTTTGCTACTGCTATGAATTTTAATGTAAATATGCAAATATGTAATGTAAATCTCCGGCATACGTTATATCCAATAGACGACCCCCACAGGTTGAGAACTGCTTACTTAGCATAATGTTTCCAAGGATCATTCATGAGGTAGTTAGTATCTATCAGTAATTTGTTCTTTTTTAGGATACTATACAGAACCTGGTATAGTATCTGACATTCCTTTAAGTCCAGGACTCAGGAGGCAGAACCAGCCAGACCGCTGTTAGTTCAAGGCCGACATGATCTACCTGGCAAGACCCTGCCTCAAAAGAAACAACAAGACAAAACACAACAAAACGAAAGGCAGACAGCAAGACCAACTGGTGTGGTAACTGTTCAGCAACGCTCCATCATATGGCTATGCCCCATTTTGTTTACTAATTCATTAGTTAGAAGACATTTATGTTTCCACTCTGGTTACTTCAGATAATACTGCTACAGATATTCATGTGCACATTTTTTATTGATAGGTGTTTGTGGTTATATGTGGTACAGGTCAAGGAACAAAGCAGTGGGGGAAATGAATATTGTAAATCGTGACTTTTGAAAAACTAGCGGGGCTGGAGAGATGGCTCAGCGGTTAAGAGCACTGACTGCTCTTCTGAAGGTCCTGAGTTCAAATCCCAGTAACCACATGGTGGCTCGCAACCATCTGTAATGAGATCTGATGCCCTCTGGTGGGGTGTCTGAAGACAGCTACAGTGTACTTACATATAAAAAATAAATAAATCTTTAAAAAAAAAAAAACAAAAACGGGTGGTGGTGGTGCACTTGGGAGGCAGAGGCAGGTGGATTTCTGAGTTCGAGGTCAACCTGGTCTACAAAGTGAGTTCCAGGACAGCCAGGGCTACACAGAGAAACCCTGTCTTGAAAAACCAAAAAAAAAAAAAAAAGAGAGAAAGAAAAACTAGCATCCCCTTCCCCAGAGTACTGCACCACTCCTCATTCCTGCTGTGAACACACAAGGAGTTCAACTACACATCTTTACTAATAGTGGTAACACACATTCTAGTGGGTAGAAAATAGTGTGCTTTATTATTGTTGTTGTTGTTTTGTCGTTCCTGTGTATTTTATTTTTGTATGTATCCTTTCATTTTTTTTTTGGAGAAAGGACTATTCTAATTATTAGCTAATTTCGTGTTTGTGTGGGTAAACAAATGGGTGAGTGGGAGTACATGTGTGTGCATTTACTTGTAAGAGGTGAACCTCGGTGTTAATTCTGAGGTCTGTTTGATTTGAGGTTTAAGACAGGGTCTCACCTTGAACCTGGCCAGCAAGCCCCAGACACACCTGTCTCTGCTTCCTTAGCACTGTCATTAAAAGCATGCACTACCAAGCTTGGCTTTTTACAATTTTTGTTATTGAATATTTTATTTATTTACATTTCAAATGTTATCCCCTTTTCCCATGCCCCCACCAGAAACCCCCCTATCCCATTGCCCCTCCTCCTGCTTCTATTAGGGTGTGCCCCACCCACTCACTCCTGCCTCCTTGCCCTCACATTCCCCTACACTGGAGACTCAAGCCTTCACAGAACCAAGGGCCACTTCTCTCATTGATTCCTGGCAAGGCCATCCTCTGCAACATATACAACTGAAGCCATGTGTACTCCTTGGTTGGTAGTTTAGACTCTGGGAGCTCTGGTTGGTTGATATTGTTGTTCTTCCTATAGGGTTGCAAATCACATCAGCTCCTTCAGTCTCTTCTCTAACTTCTCCATAGGGGACCCCATGATCAGTCCAATGGTTGGCTGTGAGCATCCCCCTCTGTATATGTCAGGCACTGGCAGAGCATCTTAGGAGGAAACCATATCAGGCTCCTGTCAGCATGCACTTCCTGGCATCCACAGTAGTGTCTGCATTTGGTGACTGTATATGGGATGGATCCCCAGATGGGGCAGTCCCTGGATGGCCTTTCTTTCAGGCTTTGCTCCACAATTTGTCTCTTTATTTGCTCCCATGACTATTTTGTTGCCCTTTCTAAGAAGGAATGAAGCACCAACACTTTGGTCTTCCTTCTTCTTGGACATTGTGTGGTCTGTGAATTGTATCTAGGGTATTCTAAGCTTTAGGCTAATATCCATTTATCAGTGAGTGCACACCATGTGTGTTCTTTTGTGATTGGGTTACCTCACTCAGGATGATATTTTCTAGTTCCATACATTTGCCTAAAAATTTCATGAAGTCATGTTTTTAGTAGCTGAGTATTACACCATTGTGTAAATATAACATATTTTCTGTATCCATTTCTCTTTTGAGGGACATTTGGGTTCTTTCCAGCTTCTGGCAATTATAAATAAGGTTGCTATGAACATAATGGAGCACGTGGTCTTGTGATATGGTGAGGCATCTTTTGGGTATATGTCCAGGAGTGGTATAGTTGGGTCCTCAGGTAATACTATGTCCAATTTTCTGAGGAACCTCCAGACTGATTTCCGGAGTGATTGTACCAGCTTGCAATTCCACCAACAATGGAGGAGTGTTCCACTTTCTCCACATCCTTGCCAGCATCTGCTGTCACCTGAGTTTTTGATCTTAGCCTTTCTGCTGGGCATGAGGTAGAGAGTCTCAGGGTTGTTTTGATTTGCATTTCCCTGATGACTGAGGATGTTGAACATTTCTTTAGGTGCTTCTCCATCATTTGAGTTTCCTCAGTTGAGAATTCTTTGTTTAGCTCTGTACCCCATTTTTAATAGGCTTATTTGGTTCCCTGGAGTCTAACTTCCATAGTTCTTTGTATATATTGGATATTAGCCCTCTATTGGATGTAGGATGGGTAAAGATCTTTTCCCAATCTGTTGGTTGCTGTTTTGTCCTATTGACAGTGTCCTTTGCATTACAGAAACTTTGCAATTTTATGAGGTTCCATTTGTCAATTCTTGATCTTAGAGCATAAGCCATTGGTGTTCTGTTCAGGAAATTTTCCCCTGTGTAGATCATCTTTCCACTTAGACTTGAGCTTTGTACAAGGAGATAAGAATGGATCAATTTGCATTATTCTACATGCTGACCACCAGTTGAACCAGCACCATTTGTTGAAAAGGCTATCTTTTTCCCTCTGGATGGTTTTAGCACTTTTGTCAAATATCAAGTGACAATAGATGTGTGGGTTTATTTCTGGGTCTTCAATTCTATTCTATTAATCTTCCTGTCTGTCTCTGTATCAATACCATGCAGTTTTTAACACTATTGCTTTGTAGTATAGCTTGAGGTCAGAGATGGTGATTCCCCCAGAAGTTATTTTGTTGTTGAGAATAGTTTTCACTATCCTGGGTTTTTTGTTATTCCAAATGTCTTTGAAAATTGCTCTTTCTAACTTTATGAAGAATTGAGTTGGAATTTTGATGGGGATTGCATTGAATTCATAGATTGCTTTAGGCAAGATGGCCATTTTTACTATATTAATCCTGCCAATCCATGAGCATGGGAGATCTTCCCATCTTCTGAGATCTTGTTCGATTTCTTTCTTCAAGACTTGAAGTTCTTGTCATACAGATATTTCACTTGCTTGGTTAGAGTCACACCAAGGTATTTTATATTCTTTGTGACTATTATGAAGGGTGTAGTTTCACTAATTTCTTTCTCAGCCTATTTATCCTTTGAGTATAAGAAGGATACTGATTTGTTTTAGTTATTTTATATCTAGACACTTTGCTATATCAGGTTTAGGAGTTCTCTGTTGGAATTTTTGGGGTCATTTAACTATACTATCATATCATGTGCAAATAGTGATATTTTGACTTCTTTCTTTCCAATTTGTATACCTTTGACCTCCTTTTGTTGTCTAATTGCTCTGTCTAGGACTTTGAGTACTATATTGAATAGGTAAGGAGAGAGAGGGCAGCCTTATCTAATCCCTGTTTTTAGTAGGATTGCTTCAAGTTTCTCTTCATTTAGTTTGATGTTGACTACTGGTTTGCTATATGTTGTTTTTACTATGATTAGGTATGGGCTTTGAATTCCTGATCTTTCCAAGACTTACCATGAAGGGGTGTTGAATCTTGTCAAATGCTTTCTCAGCATCTAATGCGATTGTCGTGTGTGTGTGTGTGTGTGTGTGTGTGTGTGTGTGTGTGTGTGTGTTAGTTTGTTTATATAGTAGATTACATTGGTGGATTTCTGTATATTGAACCATCCCTACATTCTTGGGATAAAGCCTACTTGATCATGGTGAACGATTGTTTTGATGTGTTCTTGGATTCAGTTTGTGAGAATTTTATTGAGTATTTTGTATCGATATTCATAAGGGAAATTGATCTGAAGTTCCCTTTCTTTGTTGGGGCTTTTAAAAACATGGGTTTGGGAGGCAGAAGGGAGTCAGGTCCTTGTGCTTGCTGACTGAGCACCTCTAAGTCTTGTTTGTCTAGCTTTGGGTGTGGTTATTGGCTTTATCCTTGACTTGTGAAAGCTCACTTTATATTCTGAATGGTAGATCTTCATCTGATAGATGAGTTGCATATAACCATTCCATGAGTTGTCTTCTCACTCTTGATAGAAGATTGGAACTTGAGTAGCCTGCCTTGCCTGGTCTTTGCTTTGATGCTTGTGCTACTGATGACACATATAAGAAATTGTCACCTGGACTTGAGAGATAGCTTAGTGGTTAATAATATCGACTACTTTTCCAGAGGTCCTGGGTTTAATTCCCAGCATCCATGTGGCAACTCACAACTGTTTGAAATCTGGTTCTAAGGTATCTGATACCCTTTTTGGTCTTTGAGAGGTTTTTGCCACCTTCTTTTGGCCTGTATGGGCACCAGGCATGCACATGGTACAGATATGCAGGCAAAATACCCATATACACAAATAAAATAAAAAAAATAAAAAAAAATTGGCACCTAACCTTAAACTATGTCACAACTGTTCCCTTCTGAGTTTTATAGACTTAGTACTTGCTTTTGGGATACCATTTGATTCACTCAGAGAAAACTTTTGTATATCATGTGGGGTGAAGGTCTGTTGCAGGATTTTCCTCCAATCATATTAGGGCAGTGGAAGTCCTGTGATTGTACAGGAAAAGAGAGGTGGAGCTAGAAGTTGGGTGGCAGGGGACAGAGGTCATAGGAGAAGGGAACTGAACTGAGATTGCTTCAGGCGTGGACCTGTGTGGCATTTATTAGCCACAAATAGTCAAGTTTTTATAAGGTTAGAAATATTGGAATATCAATTGGCTCTTAAATTACTGTATTGGCATCTTGTAAATTTTAATATTATCTATATAAATCTGTTTGATTAATTTAGGTTTTTTTATTAGATATTTTCTTTATGTACCTTTCAAATGTTATCCCCTTTCCTGGTTTTCCCTTAAAACCCCCTATCCTATCACCCACCCTCGCCCCCTCCATCAACCCACCCACTGTCCTGGCATTCCCCTATCTGGGGCATTGAGCCTTCTCAGGACCAAGGGCCTTTCTTCCCTTTGATGTCCAATAAGGCCATCCTCTGCTACATATGCAGCTGGAGCCATGGGTCCCTCTTTGTGTACTCTTTGGTTGGTGGTTTAGTCCCTGGGAGCTCTGGGGGTACTGGTTGGTTCATATTGTTGTTCCTCCTATGGGACTGCAAGCTCCTTCAGTTCCTTCAGTCCTTTCTCTAGCTCCTCTGGTTCTTTCTCTAGCTCCTCCATTGGGGATTTAAGAGTTTTGCTTTACTTGGTTACTGGAGTGTGGTTCCACTGATGGCGGAGAGGCAACACAACTGAGATGCTATGGGAGCTAGCTTGGAGAGAATGGTTCAGAGGCCACGAAAACACACTGAGTAGAATCCTGCTGGGACTTGGTGTTTCGGCCTGGTGGGGTAGGAGAGTTGGCGGGATCATTTTTAATATTTCCTATATCAAAGGCCTGACTACTCTCTTGTGTGTTGTCAATTGTATCAGCACCATGTTGAAAGAATTCTTCTTCCCTCCATTAAATGATCTTAGAACTCCTGCAGAGTGTTTATTGAGTATATATATCTATTATACATTATAGTTTGTATACCAAGGCAACTCTTATAAAGGGAAACATTTAATTGGTACTGGTCTACAGTTTCAAAGTTTTAGTCCTTTATCATCAAGGTGGGAAGCATGGCAGCATGCAGGCAGACATAGTGCTGGAGAAGGAGCTGAGAAGTTTACATCTTGATCCACAGGTAGCGAAAGGGGACTGTGTTCCACACCGGATGAAGCTTGAGTATAGGAGACCTCAGAGCTTGCCAGCCACAGTGACACACTTCCTCGAACAAGGCCACAAATCCTAACAGAGCCAGTCCATATGAGCCAAGGTTTCACACACATGAGTCTGTGGGGGCCAGACCCATTAAAGCCACCATATAAGTATATATGTCAACAAGGCCACATATATATGTATTTCATTACTGAACTCTGAACTTTCAATCTTACTCCACTGACATGTGTCCATATACTTAAGCAGTACCACATTTTTTTTTGATTACTGCACTTTTGTGGTAAATTTTGAAATTTGGAACTGTGAGCCATCAAAGTTTGTTCTTGCTTAGGTTAATAATTGCAAGATACATGCAGACCTTTTAAAGTAGCTGAAATAATGTGTTTATTTTTGTGCCAACTAAAATTAGACTTAATAATTTAAGAAGAAAATGAAGGGAAAAGTATTTTCACTTGTTACCAATCCATGGCTAATGTTTTGAAGTATCCTTCCAGTTTTACATGTGCATGCATGTACATATACAAGTACAGATATAATACATTCATACACACAAACTGACATAAACAGACATTTATGTTGTACTTTGCCTTTCCTACACACAACAGTTAATGCGTTTTGCACATGACTAGATATTCTCGGGAAGCATCACTTTCACAGGTGTACACTCCGTTATGTGAAGGCATGATTATTAGGTCTTTTCCTCCAGTGGGAGAGAGAGGCTATTTTGAGTGATTTCCTGCCTTAAGTAATAAAATTGCTTTTTGTGCACCTTGGTGGATTTTTAGGCTAGATGGCTAGAAATAGAATTACTAATAAAGGCCCACTGAGGACTCGTTGCTTCAAGACTCACACTCCCGTTTCCTGGAGAGATGTGTGGATTCTAAGTCCTTTTATCCAGAAGCAACCACCTCTCCTGTTTCTTTTGGAGAAATTTTTCTTCCCAAATTTTGGTCTGATTCAAAGTGTACTTTTCCCCCCTTGCAGATGCTTCAGATTTTCCAGTAAATCAGATCTCCTCAGTTTTCCCTTTGTCTTTTCTTTCACTTCCTTTAAGTTGGAATGCTCTTATCTACAATGGGTACCACAGAGATACCCATCTCTCCCACCTATTACATTGTGCTGACTTGATTTCTTTTTTTTTCTTTTAATTATTTATTTTATTTTTTTTAATTTACATTCCAAATCGTTTCCCCTTTCCCGTTTCCTCCCTCCCCGAAAGTCCCATAAGCCCCCTTCCCTCCCTCTTTTCTCCATTCAACCCCCTCTCGTTACTCTGTCCTGGCTTTCCCCTACATCCAGTCTTTCCAGGACCAGGGGTCTCTCCTTCCATCTTCTTAGAAATCTATTGATATGCGGATTGTGTCTAGGGTATTCCGAGATTCTGGGTCAATATCCCCTTATCAGTGACTGCATACCATGTGTGTTCTTTTGTGATTGGGTTACCTCACTAAGGATGATATTTTCAAGATCTGACCATTTGCCTAGGAATTTCATGAATTCATTGTTTTTAATTGCAGAGTAGTATTCCATTGTGTAGATATACCACATCTTCTGAATCCATTCCTCCGTTGAGGGACATCTGGGTTCTTTCCAGCTTCTGGCTATTATAAATAAGGCTGCTATGAACATAGTGGAGCATGTGTCCTTATTGCATGCAGGTAAAGCCTCTGGGTATATGCCCAGGAGCGGTATAGCCGGATCCTCCGGGAGTGTCATGCCCAGTTTTCTGAGGAACCGCAAGACTGCTTTCCAGAGTGGTTGTACCAGCTTGCAATTCCACCAGCAGTGGAGGAGTGTTCCTCTTTCTCCACATCCTCGCCAACAACTGCTGTCTCCTGTGTTTTTGATCTTAGCCATCCTGACTGGTGTGAGATGGAATCTCAGGGTTGTTTTGATTTGCATTTCCCTAATGACTAAGGATGATGAACATCTCTTTAGGTGCTTCTCAGCCATTAGATATTCTTCAGGTGAGAACACTTTGTTTAGCTCTGTACCCCATTTTTTAATAGGGTTACTTGCCTCTCTGGAGTTTAACTTCTTGAGTTCTTTGTATATATTGGATATTAGCCCTCTGTCGGATGTAAGGTTGGCAAAGATCATTTCCCAGTTAGTTGGTTGCCACTTTGTCTTTTTGACAGTGTCTTTTGCCTTGCAAAAACTTTGTAATTTAATGAGGTCCCATTTGTCTATTCTTGATCTTAGAGCATAAGCTATTGGAGTTCTGTTCAGGAAATTCTCCCCTGTGCCCATATGTTCAAGGTTCTTCCCTAGTTTCCCTTCTATTAGTTTCAGTGTGTCTGGTTTTATGTGGAGATCTTTGATCCACTTAGAATTGAGCTTAGTGCAAGGAGATAAGAATGGGTCAATTTGCATTCTTCTGCTTGTTGACCTCCAGCTGAGCCAGCACCATTTGTTGAAAAGGCTATCTTTATTCCACTGGATGGTTTTAGCTCCTTTGTCAAAGATCAAGTGACCATAGGAGTGTGGATTCATTTCTGGGTCTTCAATTCTGTTCCATTGATCTACATGTCTGTCACTGTACCAATACCATGCGGTTTTTAACACTATTGCTCTGTAGTACAGCTTCAGGTCCGGGATACTGATTCCCCCAGAGGTTCTTTTACTCTTGAGAATAGTTTTAGCTATTCTGGGTTTTCTATTATTCCAGATGAATTTTTGAATTGCTCTTTCTAACTCTATGAAGAATTGAGTTGGGGTTTTGATGGGGATTGCATTGAATCTGTGTATTACTTTTGGTAAGATGTTCATTTTTACTATATTAATCCTGCCAATCCATGAGCATGGCAGATTTTTCCATCTTCTGAGGTCTTCTTCAATTTCTCTCCTCAGAGACTTAAGTTCTTGTCATACAGATCTTTCACTTGTTTGGTTAGAGTCACGCCAAGATACTTAATATGGTTTGTGGCTATTGTGAAGGGTATTATTTCTCTTACTTCTTTCTCAGCCTGCTTATCCTTTGAGTATAGGAAGGCTTCTGACTTGCTTGAGTTGATTTTATATCCGGCCACTTTGCTGAAGTCGTTTATCAGCTGTAGGAGTTCTCTGGTGGAGTTCTTTGGGTCGCTTAAGTATACTATCATATCGTCTGCAAATAGTGATAGTTTGACTTCTTCCTTTCCAATTTGTATCCCTTTGACCTCTTTTTGTTGTCTAATTGCTCTAGCTAGAACTTCAAGTACTATATTGAAAAGATATGGAGAGAGAGGGCAGCCTTGTCTAGTCCCTGATTTTAGTGGGATTGCTTCAAGTTTCTCTCCATTTAGATTGATGCTGGCTACCGGTTTGCTGTAAATTGCTTTTACTATGTTTAGATATGGGCCTTGAATTCCTGATCTTTCCAAGACCTTTAGCATGAAAGGATGCTGAATTTTGTCAAATGCTTTCTCAGCATCTAATGAGATGACCATGTGGTTTTTTTCTTTGAGATTGTTTATGTAGTGGATTACATTGATGGATTTCCTTATATTGAACCATCCCTGCATCCCTTGGATGAAGCCTACTTGGTCGTGGAGAATGATCGTTTTGATGTGTTCTTGGATTCGGTTTGCAAGAATTTTATTGAGTATTTTTGCATCGATATTCATAAGAGAGATTGGCCTGAGATTCTCTTTCTTTGTCGGATCTTTGTGTGCTTTTGGTATTAGTGTAATTGTGGCTTCATAGAATGAGTTGGGTAGTGTTCCTTCTGTTTCTATTTTGTGGAACAGTTTGAAGAGTATTGGTGTTAGGTCTTCTTTGAAGGTCTGATAGAATTCTGCAGTAAAACCATCTGGACCTGTGCTTTTTTTGGTTGGAAGACTTCCAATGACAACTTCTATTTCTTCAGGGCTTATAGGACGGTTTAGATGGTCTATTTGATCCTGATTTAATTTTGGTACTTGGTATCTGTCAAGGAAATTGTCCATTTCCTCAAGATTTTCTAGTTGTGTTGAATACAGGTTTTTGTAGTAGGATCTGATGACTTTTTGAATTTCAGCAGTTTCTGTTGTTATCTCTCCCTTTTCGTTTCTGATTTTATTAATTTGGATACTATCTCTGTGCCCTCTGGTTAGTCTGGCTAAGGGCTTATCTATCTTGTTGATTTTCTCAAAGAACCAACTCCTCGTTTTGTTGATTCTTTGTATGGTTTTATTTGTTTCTACTTGATTGATTTCAGCCCTGAGTTTGATGATTTCCTGCCTTCTACTCCTCTTTGGTGTATTTGCTTCTTTTTGTTCCAGGGCTTTCAGGTGTGCCATTGAGCTGTTAGTGTATGCTGTCTCCGGTTTCTTTTTGGCGGCACTCAGGGCTATGAATTTTCCTCTTAGCACTGCTTTCATTGTGTCCCATAAATTAGGGTATGTTGTGCCTTCATTTTCATTAACTTTCAAAAAGTCTTTGATTTCTTTCTTTATTTCCACCTTGACCAAGTTATCATTGAGTAGAGCATTGTTCAGCCTCCATGTGTACGTGGGTTTTCTTTTGTTTTTGTTGCCATTGAAGACCACCCTTATTCCATAGTGATCTGATAGGAGGCATGGGATTATTTCTATCTTCTTGTATCTGTTGAGGTCTGATTTGTGACCAATTATATGGTCAGTTTTGGAGAAGGTACCATGAGGAGCTGAGAAGAAGGTGTATTCTTTAGCTCTAGGATGAAATGTTCTATATATATCAGTTAGTTCCATTTGGTCCAAGGCTTCAATTAGATTCACTGTGTCCCTGTTTAGTTTCTGCTTTCCTGAACGATCCATTTCAGAGAGCGGGGTGTTGAAGTCACCCACTATTATTGTGTGCGGTGCGATGTGTGCTTTGAGTTTTAGTAAAGTTTCTTTTACGAATGAGGGTGCCCTTGCATTTGGAGCATAGATATTCAGAATTGAGAGTTCTTGATGGTGGATTTTTCCCTTGATCAGTATGTAGTGTCCTTCTGTGTCTTTTTTGATGACTTTAGGTTGAAAATCAATTTTATCTGATATTAGGATGGCTACTCCACCTCGTTTCTTGGGGCCATTTGGTTGTAAAATTGTTTTCCAGCCTTTTACTCTGAGGTAGTGTTTGTCTTTGACACTGAGGTGCGTTTCCTGCATGCAGCAAAATGCTGGGTCCTGTTTACGTATCCAGTCTGCTAGTCTATGTCTTTTAATTGGGGAATTGAGACCATTGATATTAAGAGAGATTAAGGCATAGTGGTTATTGCCATCTGCCATTCTTGATGCTATCTTTATGTTTGAGTGGTTATCTACTTTTGGGTTTGATTCAAGAAGGTTATTATCTCATTTTTTCCTGGGTGTTGTTTCTCTCCCTGTATTGGAGGTTTCCACCTATTATCCGTTGCAGGGCTGGATTTGTGGAAAGATATTGTGAAAATTTGGTTTTATCATGGAATATCTTGGTCTCTCCATCTATGGTGATTGAGAGTTTTGCTGGGTATAGTAGTCTAGGCTGGCATTTGTGCTGTCTTAGTGTCTGCATGAGATCTGCCCAGGATCTTCTGGCTTTCATAGTCTCTGGTGAGAAGTCTGATGTGATTCGGATAGGTCTTCCTTTGTATGTTACTTGGCCCTTTTCTCTTACTGCTTTTAGTATTCTTTCTTTGTTTAGAACATTCGGTGTTTTGATTATTATGTGACGGGAGGTATTTCTGTTCTGGTCCAGTCTGTTTGGAGTTCTGTAGGCTTCTTGTACGTTCATCGGCATCTCTCTCTTTAGGTTAGGGAAGTTTTCCTCCATAATTTTGTTGAAGATGTTTACTGGCCCTTTAAGTTGCAAATCTTCACTCTCATCTATACCTATAATCCTTAGGTTTGGTCTTCTCATTGTGTCCTGGATTTCCTGGATGTTTTGGGTTACACGTTTTTAGCATTTTGCATTTTCTTTGACTGTTGAGTCGATGCTTTCTATGGAATCTTCAGCACCTGAGATTCTTTCTTCCATCTCTTGTATTCTATTGTTGATGTTTGCATCTATGACTCCTGATTTCTTCCCAAGGTTTTCTATCTCCAAAGTTGTCTCCCTTTGTGATTTCTTAGTTGTTTCTACTTCCTTTTTTAGTTCCTGGATGGATTTGCTGAGATCCTTCACTTGTTTGTTTGTATTTTCCTGTATTTCTTTAAGGTATTTTTGCATTACCTCTTTCAGGATTTCTTCCTGATGACCCACGTTCTCTTGCATTTCTCTGAGCGATTTTTGTGTTTCCTCCTCATGGGATTCCATCTGTTGATCCATCGTCTCCTGCATTTCTTTAAGCAGTTCTCGTATTTCCTTTGTAAGGGCATCTATCCGTTGATTCATTTCTTTAATCAATTTTTGTGTTGCCTCCTTATGGGCATCCATCTGTTGATCCATATTCTTCTGCATTTCTTTATGCCAATTTTGTGATTCCTTTGTGAGTGCATCTACCTGTTGATTCATCTCGTTAAGCGATTTTTGTGTTGTCTCCTTGTGCGCCTCCATCTTTTGATCCATGTTCTCCCGCATTTCTCTAAGCGATTTTTGTGTTTCCTTTGTAAGGGCTTCTAACCGTTGATTCATGGTCTCCTGTAACTCTTTATGAGATTTATTTGTCTCCTTCTTGTGATCCTCTAATAGGATCATGAGAAGTGATTTTAAATCCAGATCTTGTCTTTTGGGTGTGGTGGGGTATCCAGGACTTGCTGCTGTTGGAGAGTTGGGTTCCGATGGTCCCACATTACTTTGATTTCTGTTAGTAACATTCCTACGTTTGCCTTTTGCCATCTGGATACCTCTGGTGTTAGTTGGTCCTGCTGCCACTGGCTGTTGGTTGGACCGCCTGTGAGCCTGCAAAGCTATTTCTGCCCCCCCTGGATTACCAGGATTCCCCTGGCACCGATTTCTGGGGCCTGCCTGCTCCTGAGTGACTTTGGAGCCCTAATGTGCCTTGCCCCAAGTGATCTTATATTGGGGAGGCCTTGCACATCCAAAGGCTCAGCCTAGTGGATTCCTGGAGCAGAGGTCGCCAAAGGGAGGCTGGTAGGCTCCTGCCCTGTGCAGGGGTGTGTGATCTCTCCTAGGGGGGGAGGGGGCGTCTCTCTGCCAGGCAGAAGTCCCACAGCAGAGCTGGCGTGCTGGTTACTGCAGATCAGCCCAGCACTTGGGAGCCGCATACACACAAGCCGCCCGAGACCCAAGGGATATTATGCCTGTCTGTCTCAGAACCTGGCTGTCCCAACTTCCCAGTCACTGGAGCAAAGATGGCGGAGGGCACTCTCCATGGCGCCGCTCACCCTGCAGACGCAATGGCCTGCCGATCTGGCACCTAGACGACCACAGCGCTGACCTGTTCTCGGGCACAGACGGAAGCCCCAACAAGCCGTGTCCCAAGTGATGTTATATTGGGGATAGAGTGTGGGTACCTGTTGCTTCAGTGCAGTCTGCGGGCACAGAGGTCGCGGAAGGAAAGCTGGTAGGCTCCCGCCCAGTGCAGGGTCCCTCTGCCAGGCAGAAGTCCCACAGCAGAGCTGGCGCGCTGGTTACTGCAGATCAGCCCAGCACTTGGGAGCCGCATACACACAAGCCACCTGAGACCCAGATATTAAGCCTGTCTGTCTCAGAACCTGGCTGTCCCAACTTCCCAGTCACTGGAGCAAAGATCCCATGACATTATCTTCTTGTAGTCAGTGATGATACCTAGAATCCAGTTGTGAATGTTATAATAAAACTGTCGTTTCATCTCAAAGGTGTTCCCCAGAAGCACAATATGAATCCATGGCAAAGAAACTCAGCCATAGGTAACCCAAGAGGAGACTTAAGACCAAAAGATGCTGCATCGTCAGCATCAGGGGAAACTGCCCTGCTGGTGTCTATTGGAAAAACTAAAGGAAAGCCATCAAAATCCCACTTAAAAGGATCCAGTCACACAACACAGAGACCATGCTGTCAGGGGCTATATCCTGGGCAAAAAGGATCATTTAGATTTCAAACTTCACTCCTTCCATGCTCCGAACCCTAACATTCAGCTGAATGTAATCATTCACACCTTTTTGCCCAACAAAAACCAGCATTGGAAGAGGGGGAAATATTTACATCAAGTGAGAGTTGTAGTTTAGTTATCACTATGGAGGATGGACTTTTGTTTTTGTTTTGTTTGTTTGTCTGCTTTTTTGCAGTTGTAAAGGCACTTTTAATACCAGAGAGTGCCCAGAAGGCAACAGACCTTATTGTAGCTTCTATGGGGATGGCGACTTTACCTAGCACGAAGAGTTAAGTTACAAGGGGAAGAGATATGGAAACAATGTCGCTGTGTGCTGAATCCCTTGGAGCTCAGTTTAACAGGGGGGACTACCCAAAGAGAGAGAGCTAAAGGACAACTGCTAGGAGCACCCCTTCTCCTACACAATCTCTTCAGGACATCTTGCCTCTCTTCAGAACATAATTATGATATATAGCTTAACCCAAGTCTCAGAGATTATGATTAATTTTTATTGATGTAGATTCTCATAGAAAATAAATGGAGGGACAAGGACAGAGCTAGGAGAGTAGCCAAGTGGTCAAAAAAAAAAAAAAAATGAAGGTGCTAAGACATATTTAAGGAAAAAATTACAATTAAGCATCATAACATAGTTTATAAGAAAACCTTTTGCTAGAGTCCAATATATTGGAGAAAAGAATAATGGAATGTGTGCATTTAGCTGTGTGTTTTTAATAGGCTATTAATTTGTGCTATTATCTTTCATATTAGACCTGGAGAGTAATTTGGGAACCCCCCCCTTTTTTTTAGATTACATAGTGCTTTACTAACCTTAATTTTTTTTATTTTTATTTTCTATATTTTCTATTTACATTCCAAATGATTTCCCCTTTCCTGGTTCCCCCCCTCCCTGAAAGTCCCATAAGCCTTCTTCCCTCCCCCTGTTCCCCATTTGCCTAAGAATTTCATGAATTCACTGTTTTTAAGTGCTGAGTAGTATTCCATTGTGTAAATATATATGGAAAATATCTCTGATAAAATTGAAGTAATATATAGAAAAACACGTTAAGATTGACTATTTCATGGAAAAATTATACAGATAAAATGGTAGACATAAAAATATTCCTAAGCTGATTGAAAGTGGAATTATAAACATTTTCTGATAAAATTGAAAATCTACAAGGAAAATATTTCTGATAAAACTCAAGAAACATATAGAAAAAAACACGTTAAAACTGACTATTTCATGAAAAATTATACAGATAAGATGTTAGGCATAAAAATATTCCTAAATTGATTGAAAGTAGAAGTGAAAACTTTTTCTGATAAAATTGAAGATTTACATGGAAAATATCTCTGATAAAATTGAAGAAATTTATACAAATAAATTGCCAGGAATTAAAATATTCCTAAGTTGATTGAAAGTAGAATTGTAAACATTTTCTGATAAAATTGAAGATTTACATGGAAAATATCTCTGATAAAATTTAAGAAATATATAAAAAACACGTTAAGATTATTTCATGGAAAAAATTATACAGATAAAATGGTAGGCATAAAAATATTCCTAAGTTTTTTGAAATTGGAATTATAAACACTTTCTGATAAAATTGAAATCTACAAGGAAAATATTCCTGAAAAAATTCAAGAAATATATAGAGAAACATGTTGAAACTATTACATGGAAAATTATACAGATAAAATGGAAGGTATAAAAATGTTTCTAAGTTGATTGAAAGTAAAATTATAGACATTGTCTGATAAAACTGAAGATCCACATGGAAAATACTTCTGACAAAATTGAAGAATACAGAAAAAAGTTAAAATTAAAGATTATCATGGACAATTATACCGACAAAATGGTAGGTACAAAAACATTCCTAAATTGATTGAAAGTGGAAGTACAACCCCCCCCAACAAAACCGAAGATCTACATGAAAAACACCTCTGACAAAATCAAAGAAATTCACAGAAAAAAATATTAAAATTAAAGATTATCATGGAAAATAATACAGTCAAAATGGTAGACACAAAAGGCATTACTAAATTGAAAGAGGAGTCACAAACATTTTCTGATAAAATCGAAGATCCACATGAAAAACAACTCTGTTAGACTATGTTTTTTGTTGGGGAATTGAGTCTATTGACCTTATATTAAGGAATAGTGAAAAAAAAAAGAGGGTTGGAGAGACTGCTCAGCGGTTAAGAGCACTGACTGCCCTACAGAAGGTCCTGAGTTCAAATCCCAGGAACCACATTGCGTCTCACAACCATCCGTAAGGAATAGTGATTGTTGCTTCCTGTTATTTTTGATGTTCTTTTTATGTTTGTGTGGTTACTTTCTTTTGGGTTTGTTGGAAAAAGATTACTTTCTTGCTTTTTCTAGGGTGTAGTTTCCCTCCTCATGTTGGTGTTTTCCATCTATTATCCTTTGTAGGGCTGGATTTGTGGAAAGATATTGTGTAAATTTGGTTTTATCATGGAATATCTTGGTTTCTCCATCTATGGTAATTGAGAGTTTTTCTGGGTATAGTAGTTTGGGCTGGCATTTGTGTTCTCTTAGGGTCTGTATAACATCTGCCCAGGATCTTCTGGCTTTCATCGTCTCAGGTGAGAAGTCTGGTGTAATTCTGATAGGCCTGCTTTTATAGGTTACTTGACCTTTTTCTCTTACTGCTTTTAATATTCTTTCTTTGTTTAGTGCATTTGGTGTTTTAATTATTATGTGTTGGGAGGAATTTCTTTCCTGGTCTAGTCTGTTTGGAGTTCTGTAGGCTTCTTCTACGTTCATGGACATCTCTTTCTTTAGGTTAGGGAAGTTTTCTTCTATAATTTTGTTGAAGATATTTACTGGTCTTTTAAGTTGGAAATCTTTATTCTCTTCTATACCTATAATCCTTAGATTTGGTCTTCTCATTGTGTCCTGGATTTCCTGGATGTTTTGGCTCAGGAGCTTTTTGCATTTTGCATTTTCTTTAACTGTTAGTTGGTCTTTTTGTCTCTGGCCGGAGCTTGCCCCTCCTATAGGCCTGTAAACCTGTGTCTGTACTCCTGGGAGACCAACTGTCTTCTGGCAGGGTCTGTGCACAGAAAGCTGTGGAGCTATCTGGTTCCCTGCTGCAAATGGCGGCTGGAAGGGAAGACTCCTGTCCCAGCTGCTCCAATGATCATATGCCCTGTGCGCTCCTAGCTGTACCCCTCCAGAGAGAAGTTGGAGATCTCACCTCCGCACTCAGAAGTGATCCAGTGCATATCATGTGTGTTCTTTTGTGATTGGGTTACCTCACTTAGAATGACACTTCCTAGCTCCATCCATTTGCCTAAGAATTTCATGAACTCAATGTTTTTAATAGCTGAGTAGTATTTCATTTTGTAAATGTACCACATTTTCTGTATCTATTCCTCTGTTGAGGGATATCTGGGTTCTCTCCAGCTTCTGGCTATTATAAATAAGGCTGCTATGAACATAGTGGAGCTTGTGTCCTTATTACATGCTGGAGAATCTTCTGGGTATATGCCCAGGCATATGCTGGGTCCTCCAGTAGTACTATGGCCAATTTTCTGAGGAACTACCAAACTGATCTCCAGAGTGGTTGTACCAGCTTGCAGTCCCACCAGCAACAGAGGAGTGTTCCTCTTTCTTCATGTCCTCTCCAGCATCTGCTGTTCCCTGAGTTTTTCATCTTAGCCATTCTGACTTGGTGTGAGGTGGACTCTCAGGGTTGTTTTGATTTGCATTTCCCTGATAACTAAGGATCCTGAACATTTCTTTAGGTGCTTCACAGCCATTTGAGTTTCCTCAGTTGAGAATTCTCTGTTTAGCTCTGTACCCCATTTTTAATATGGTTATTAGACTCTCTGGAGTCTAATTTCTTGAGTTCTTTGTATACATTGGATATTAGCACTCTGTTGGATGTAAGATTGATAAAGACATTTTCACAATCTTTTGGTTGCCATTTTGTCCTATTGACAGTATCCTTTGCCTTATAAAAGCTTTGCAATTTTATGAGGTAGATTCTTGTTCTTAGAGTGTAAGCCATTGGTGTTCTGTTGAGGAAAATTTCCCCTGTGCCCATGTGTTCAAATCTCTTACCCACTTTCTCCTCTATAAGCTTCAGTGAATCTGGTTTTATGTGGAGGTCCTTGATCCACTTGGACTTGAGCTTTGTACACAGAGATAAGAATGGGTCAATTTGCATTTTTCTGCATGCTGATTGCCAGTTGAACCAGCATCACTTATTAAAAATGCTGTCTTTTTCTCACTGGAAGTTTTTAGCTCCTTTGTCAAATATCAAATGACCATAGGTGTGTGGGTTCATTTCTGTGTCTTCAGTTTTTTTCCATTGGTTTTCCTGCCTGTCTCTGTACCAATACCATGCAGTTTTTATCACTATTGCTCTGTAGTAGAGCTTGAGGTCGGGGATGGTGATTCTCCCAGAAGTTCTTTTGTTGTTGAGAATAGTTTTCACTATCCTGGGTTTTTTGTTATTCCAAATGAATTTGCAGATTGCTCTTTCTAGCTCTATGAAAAATCGATTTGGAATATTGATGGGGATTGCACTGAATATGTAGATTGCTTTAGGCAAGATGGCCATTTTTACTATATTAATCCTGCCAATCCATGAGCATGGGAGATCTTTCCATCTTCTGAGATCTTCTATAATTTCTTTCTTCAGAGGCTTGAAGTTCCTGTCATACAGATCTCTCACTTGGTTGGTTACAGTCACACCAAGATATTTTATATTTTTTGTGACTATTGTGAAGGGTGTCATTCCCCTAATTTCTTTATCATCTTGTTTATCCTTTGAGTAAAGGAAGGCTACTTATTTGTTTGAGTTAATTTTATATCCAGCCACTTTGCTGGAGTTGTTTATCAGCTTTAGGAGTTCTCTGTTAGAATTTTTGGGGTCACTTAAGTATATGATCATATCATCTGCAAATAGTGATATTTTGACCTCTTCCTTTCCAATTTGTACACTTTGACCTCCTTTTGTTTTCTAATTACTCTAGCCAAAACTTCAAGTTTTATATATTGAATAAATAGGGAGAAAGTGGACAGCCTTGTCTGGTCCCCGATTTTAGTGGGATTGCTTCAAGTTTCTCTCCAGTAATTTGATGTTGGCTACTGGTTTGCTGTATATTGCTTTTACTATGTTTAGGTATGGGCCTTAAATTCCTGATCTTTCTAAGACTTTTAACATGAAATGATGCTGAATTTTGTCAAATGCTTTCTCAGCATCTAGTGAAATGATCATGTGGTTTTTTTCTTTGAGTTTGTTTATGCAGTGGATTACATTGATGGATTTCTGTATATTGAACCAATCCCTGCATCCCTGGGATGAAGCCTCTTTGATCATGGTGAATGATCTTTTTGATGTAGTCTTGGATTCAGTTGGCAAGAATTTTATTATTTTTGCATCAATGTTCATAAGGGAAATTGATCTGAAGTTCTCTTTCCTTGTTTGGTCTTTGTTTGATTTAGGTATAAGCATTATTATGGCTTCATAGAATGAACTGGGTAGTGTTCCTTCTGTTTCTATTTTGTGGAATAGTTTGAACAGTATCAGGATTAAGTCTTCTTTGAAGATCTGATAGAATTCCCCACTAAACCCATCTGGTCCTGGGTTTTTCTCGTTTGGGAGACTGTTAATGACTGCTTCTATTTCTTCAGGGCTTATGGAACTTTTTAGATGGTTTACCTAATCCTGTTTTAACATTGGCACCTGGTATGTGTCTAGAAATATGTCCATTTCATCCAGATTTTCCAATTTTGTTGAGTATAAGCTTTTGTAGTAGGATCTGATGATTTATTTTTTAATTTCCACAGTTTCTGTTGTTATCTCTCCCTTTTAATTTCTGATTTTATTAATTTAGGTACTTCCTCTGTGTCCTCTGGTTAGTCTGGCTAAGGGTTTATCTATCTTTTTGATTTTCTCAAAGAACCAGCTCCCGGTTTTGTTGATTCTTTGTATAGTTCTTTTGTTTCTATTTGGTTGATTTTTGCCCTGAGTTTGATGATTTCTTGCCATCTATTCCTCTTGGGTGTATTGGCTTCTTTTTGTTCTAAAGTTTTCAGGTGTATTGTCAAGCTGCTAGTGTAAGCTCTCTCCTATTTCTTTTTGGAATCACTTAGCGCTGAGTGTTTTTCCTCTTAGCACTGCTTTCATTTTGTCCCATAAGTTTTGGTATGATGTGTCTTCCTTTTCATTAAGTTCTAAAAATTCTTTAATTTCTTTCTTTATTTCTTACTTGAACAAGTTATCATTGAGTAGAGCATTGTTCAACATCCATGTGTATGTGTGTTTTCTATTGTTTTTGTTGGAACTTAAGACCAGCCTTAGACTGTGGTGATCTAATAGGGTGTATGGAATTATTTCAATATTTCTGTATTTGTTGAGGCCTGTTTTGTGACCAACTACATGTTCAGTTTTGGAGAAGGTACCATGATATGCTGAGTAGAAGATATATTCTTTTGCTTTAGGATGAAATGTTCTGTAAGTATCTGTTAAATCCATTTGGTTCATAACTTCTGTTAGTTTCACTGTTTCTCTGTTTAGTTCATGTTTCTATGATCTGTCCATTGTTGAGAGTGGGATGTTGAAGACTCCCAATATTATTTTGTGGGGTGCAATGTGTGCTTTGAGCTTTAGAAAAGTTTCTTTTATGAATGTGGGTGCCCTTGCATTTGGAGCATAGATGTTCAGAATTGAGAGTTCATCTTGGTAGATTTTTCCTTTGATAAGTATGAAGTGTCCCGCCTTATCTTTTCTGACAGCTTTTGGTTGAAAGTCTACTTTATCTGATATAAGAATGGCCACTCAAGCTTGTTTCTTGGGACCATTTGCTTGGAATATTTTTTCCAACCTTTGACTCTGAGGTAGTGACTGTCTTTGTCACTGAGGTGGGTTTCTTGTATGCATCAAAATGTTGGGTCCTGTTTATGTATCCAGTCTGTTAGTTCATGTCTTTTTATTGGGGAGTTGAGACCATTGATGTTTAGAGATATTAAGAAGTGATTGTTACTTCCTGTTATTTTTGTTGTTAAAGATGGAATTCTGTTTGTGTGGCTATCTTCTTTTGGGCTTGTTGAGAGAAGATTGCTTTCTTGTTTTTTCTAGGGTGTAGTTTCCCTCCTTGTGTTGGTATTTTCCACCCATTATCTTTTGTAGAGCCGGGTTTATACAAAGATATTGTGTAAATTTGGTTTTGTCATGGAATGTCTTGTTTTCTCTGTCTATGGTAATTGAGTGTTTTGCTGGGTATAGTAGCCTGGGCTGACATTTATATTCTCTTAGGGTCCGTATAACATCTGCTCAAGATCTTCTAACTTTCATAGTTTCTGGTGAGAAATCTGGTGTAATTCTGATAGGTCTGCCTTTATATGTTACTTGACCTTTTCCCCTTACTGCTTTTAATATTCTTTCTTTATTCAGTGCATTTGGTGTTTTGATTATTATGTGGCAGGAGGAATTTCTGTTCTGTCTAGCCTATTTGGAGTTCTGTAGGCTTCTGGGCATCTCTTTCTTTAAGTTAGGGAAGTTTTCTTCTATAATTTTGTTGAAGATATTTACTGGCCCTTTAAGTTGGGAATCCTCACTCTCTTCTATACCTATTACCCCTAGGATTGGTCTTCTCATTGTGTCCTGGATTTCCTGTATGTTTTGGGTCAGAAGCTTTTTGCATTTTGTATTTTCTGTGACTGTTGTGTCCATCTCTTCTGTAGTATCTTCTACACCTGTGATTCTCTCTTCTATCTCTTGTATTCTGATGATGATACGTACACCTGTAATTCCTGACCTCTTTCCTATGTTTTCCATTTCCGGGTTTGCCTCCATTTGTGTTTTCTTTATTGTTTCTACTTCCACTTTTAGGTCTTGAATCACTGTATTCAGTTCCTTCACCTGATTACCTGTGTTTTCCTGTATTTCTTTCAGTGAGTTATATCCTCTTTAAAAGACTCTATTATCTTCATGAGATAGCATTTTAGGTCAGCTTCCAGATTTTCAAGTGTGTTGTTGTATTCGGGGGCTTGCTGTGGTGAGAGAACTGGGTTCTGATGGTGACCACGTATATTGGCTTCTGTTGCATATGGTCTTGTGCTTGACTTTTGCCATCTGGATATCCCTGGTGTTCGTTGGTCTGGGTGATTGTCTGGAGTCTGCCTCTTTTGACCCTGGGTTGTTTCAGTTCTCCTGGTAGGCCTGCAGCCCTGGCTGTAGCAGACCACCTGTGGGGACTTCTGACAGGGGGCTCTTCACAGGGGCAGCGAGGGTTCTGATTTGTTGCCCTGGCTGCAGTAGATCTCCTGGGATGCCTTCAGACTGTTGGGTCAACTGATCTGAATGCAGAGGGTTCTCAACTGCTCTGAGTGTGGTGGGTTCTCTAGGATGAATCAGGAGATGGTGTCTTCACTGGATCAAAGCAGCCAAGAGTCTGCCCCAGCAGAAAGGACCGGGTGGCAGAAGGGGTAGAAGGAACAGAAGGGGAGTGGTATTTAGAAGGGCAGAGGTTTTGGTGGTTGATAGGTAGTGAGTTCACCGGGCCCCCAGCAGCAGCTCTGGGACTCCGGAGGTGGGAAGGAGTTCTTACCAACTGCTCTGAGTGCAGCAGGTTCTCTAGGATGGATCAGGAGATGGTGTCTTCACTGGAGCAGACCAACCATGAGTCTGCCCCAGCAGAAAAGATCAGGCTGCAGAAGCGGCTGATGGATTTTCGTATATTGAACCATTCCTGCATTCCTGGAGTGAAGTATACTTGATTGGGTGAATGATCATTTTGATAGGTTCTGGATTTGGTTTGTGAGAATTTTATTGAGTATTTTTGTATTGAGAGTTATAAGGGAAATTGGTCTGAAGTTCTTTGTTGGGTCTTTAGGTAAAAACATAATTGTGGCTTCATAGAATGACTTGTGTAGTCTTCTTTCTGTTTCTATTTTGTGCAGTAGTTTGAAGAGTATTGGTATTAGGTCTCCTTTGAAGGTCTGATAGAATTTTTCTCTAAATTATCTGGTCCTGGACTTTTTTTGGTTGGGAGACTTTTAATAACTGCTTCCACCAAACTCCTTAGTCATCAGTAAAATGCAAATCAAAACAACCCGAGATTCCACCTCACCAGTCAGAATGGCTAAAATCAAAAACTCAGGTGACAGCAGGTGCTGGTGAGTATGTGGTGAAAGAGGAATACTCCTCCCTTGTTGGTGGGATTTCAAGCTGGTATAACCACTCTGGAAATCAGTCTGGTTCCTCAGAAAATTGGACAAAGTACTACTTGAGAACTCAGCTCTACCACTCCTGGGCTTATACCCAAAAGATGCTCCAACATATAACAAGGACACATGCTCCATTATGTTCATAGCAGCCTTATTTATAACAGCCAGAAATTGGAAAGTACCCAGATGTCCTTCAACAAAGAAATGGATACAGAAAATGTGGTGCATTTACACAATGGAATACTATTCAGGTATTAAAAACAATGATTTCATGAATTTCTTGGCAAAGGATGGAACCAGAAAGTATCATCCTGAGTGAGGTAACCCAATCACAAAAGAACACACATGGTATGCACTTACAGGTAATTAGATATTAGCCCAAAAGTTCATAATACCCAAGATACAATTCGTAGACAATATGAAGCTCAAAAAGAAGGAAGACCAAAGCATGGATGCTTCCGTCCTTAGAAGGGGAAGCAAAATACTTAGAGGATGAAATATGGGGACAAATTGTGGAGTAGAAACTGAAAGAAAGACCATCCAGAGACTGCCCTACCTAGGGATCCATCCCATATGCAGACACCAAACCCCAACACTACTGTGGATGCTAAGAAGTGCATGCTGACAGGAGCTGATATAGCTGTCTCCTGAGAGACTCTGCCAGAGTCTGACAAATACAGATGTGGATGCTCACAGCCGATCACAGGGTTCCCAATGGAGGAGTTAGAGAAAGGACTGAAGGAGCTGAAGGGGTTTGCAACCTCCTAGGAAGAACAACAATATCAACCAACCAGAGCCAATAATGTCCTCTCCAGCTCCCAGGGACTAAACCACCAACCAAAGAGTACACATTGAGGGACCGGTGGCTCCAGCTGCATATGTAGCAGAGGATGGCCTTATCTAGCATCAATTTGAGGACCGTCCCTTGGTTCTGTGAAGGCTCTTGATGCTCCAGTGTAGGGGAATGCCAGGGCGGTAAGGTGGGAGTGAGTGGTGAAGTGGGAGTGGGAGAGTGGTAGGGAAGCACCTTCATAGAAGCAAGGGGAGAGGGGATGGGATAGGCAGTTTCCATAGGACAAACTGGGAAAGAGGATAACATTTGAAATGTAAATAAATAAAATATCCAATTAAAAAACAACAACAAAGGAAAAAATAATGCATCCTAAGACAATTCTTAGATGTTAGGGGTTGATTCAACATTTTTGAGTTTTCAATTTATGAAATTCATGCCTCTGCCTGGAGCCTGCAGACCTAACCCTTAAGGTAAGACTCTTTAAGTGCAAGCATTGTTCGGGAGGAGATCACAGGAAGTACTGCTGCAGCACTGATGAGGTAAGAAGGGAAGGGCACACTGACCACATGGGACACTACTGACCAGGTTGCTATGTCGACTCAACTACTGGGTCCTCTGAGGGGCAGCAAAGCGCCAAGTCTGTCGGAGGAAGCTTGTTTTCCTCCATCATCTCCAGGGACCCACTGGTTGAGAGCTGGGAGGAAGGGAGATTTTTATGTCAGCTAGCCTCCTACTAGCCGGTGTGTGTTAATTAGCTGGCACCAGAGAGCCCTTGGGCCCTTCGGAACTGTTAGATGCTGTGGTGCGATGAGGTCAAAGGGGATATGAGCGGACTGTGCACAGAATTTGCAACGTTTTGGAAACAGAAAGCAAGACACTGCCAAAGGTAGAAGTGGGTCTGAACGCAAACTGGGTTGGAGTTAGACCAACCTCTCCTTGTGCCGGCCCCTCACAGCATCCTTCCGGCCCCTCCCCCTTTCCCTGCTCCCCTCCCCTTCCTTACCCTGTAGTCACCCTTCCTGCTTTCTCATCTTGTGTATTCTATACTCTGGTTCCTACCTCCCTTAGGATCTCTTCCTCTCCCTTCATGGTCCCCTTTCTGTGGCTTTTGGAAAGTTATTTAACCCTTTAAAGCTCCAATTTCCTTCTCTTAAAAGAGATAACAATGACCCCACCTTGATAGGCTTGGTGTAGCACTAAGTTCTTGTAGGAGACAAATTTAGGATGGAGTTGACACATGTCAGGTGCTGTTAATTCATTCACATTTATTACGGGAGGCCCCATTCAAAATTATCTAACGGCTTCCAACAGGGTCTGCCACCATTACCTCAGTGCCCTTTGTGTGCATTTAATGAAGATGTTTCTGTAAGAATTTCGAACGCAAGATCCACTGACATATGCATACTAAAATGTCATACTGAAACCCATTCAGTATGCTAATAAACTTTAAAACTTAATTTTGAGCTTGGGCTCAACAGTAGAGCATTTCCCAATTTTGAGTCTCAGAACTACATCATCATCATCATCATCATCATCAATATCAGGTTTTATATTTATTCATATAAACATACATTTGCCACTTGGAGGAAGTGTTTAAGCCTCTCACCTGAACATGTGGGTTTTGTTTTGTTTTAGTTGTAGAGACAGGGTTTCTCTGTGTAACATTGGCTATCCTGGAACTCATTGGCTTTGAACTCACAGAGATCTACCTGCCTTTGCCTTCCCAGTGCTGGGAGTAAAGGTGTGTGCCACCACCACCTGGCTTACCTGAACATTACACTTTCTTAGTATACAAAGTGGATGGTTTCTCCATGATGTCACTGTGGTTTGCTCTCATTGCTTCCCCTCCCCCCTGTCCTCCTTTCATAGGCTCCTCCCTCCAGTTAATCCCGATGGGGTTTTTTTTGTCATTCTTTTTTTTTTTAATTTTTTTCTTTATTTTTTTTATTTTCTAAGGTTTTTTTTATTTACATTCCAAATCATTTCCCCTTTCCCGTTTCCTCCCTCCCTGAAAGTCCCATAAGCCCCCTTCCCTCCCTCTTCTCCATTCAACCCCCTCTCCTTTCTCTGTCCTGGAGTTCCCCTACATCCAGTCTTTCCAGGACCAGGGGTCTCTCCTTCCATCTTCTTAGAAATCTATTGATATGCGAATTGTGTCTAGGGTATTCCGAGATTCTGGGTTAATATCCCTTATCAGTGACTGCATACCATGTGTGTTCTTTTGTGATTGGGTTACCTCACTAAGGATGATATTTTCAAGTTCTGACCATTTGCCTAGGAATTTCGTGAATTCATTGTTTTTAATTGCAGAGTAGTATTCCATTGTGTAGATATACCACATCTTCTGAATCCATTCCTCCGTTGAGAGACAGCTGGGTTCTTTCCAGCTTCTGGCTATTATAAATAAGGCTGTCATTAGGGAAATGCAAATCAAAACAACCCTGAGATTCCATCTCACACCAGTCAGAATGGCTAAGATCAAAAACACAGGAGACAGCAGTTGTTGGCGAGGATGTGGAGAAAGAGGAACACTCCTCCACTGCTGGTGGAATTGCAAGCTGGTACAACCACTCTGGAAAGCAGTCTGGCGGTTCCTCAGAAAACTGGGCATGACACTCCCGGAGGATCCGGCTATACCACTCCTGGGCATATACCCAGAGGCTTTACCTGCATGCAATCCCGATGGTTTAGTACCATATATATTCTATTACTCTGACCGTCTGACCTCAAAATCTCTTCCTTCCCCCTCACGATCTCCTTTCTAGTTACATAATCTACACCCACATAGACACATGCATTCTCACACACATAATTTTAAATCTAAATTCTACATATGAGAGAAAAACATGTAGCACTTGCCTTTCTGAGTCTGCCTTATTTCATTTAATATAATGACTTCCAGTTGCACCCGTTTGCCTGAAAATGTCATGGATTTGTTTTGTATTACAACTGCATAAAACTCCATTGTGCATATGCGCCAGGGTTCTTTAGCCATTCATCAGATGGGCACCTAGGGGGGCACCTGAACATGTCTTGCTCAAGTTCGAGCCTGTTTTTTCCCTAGAGATAGCACTGGTTAAGTCCACATTTCCCCCAGGGAACTCTGGGAACATGACCGGACAGCCTCTCTTCTGCTCGGGCATTGCTTGGTGCTGCCATTTTTGTTACCATGCAGGCAAGAATCTTCAAGCCTCTCTGGGAGCTCACATTATAGCAGGCCATCTATTATTTATGCAGAGTTAGAATTTAATGTGTTAGAAGCAAGTCCTTTTCAAAGTGGTTAGGAGAGAAAGGCAGGTCAAAAGTCTGCAGACAAAATAATCTAATAAAAGTAGAACTAGACCTTCCCTCTTCTCCCAAGATCGGCAAGCATGGGTTTTAAACATACTTGATTCATCAGCTTTTATTTGCATTGGAAAGGTATGACATCATAAATAGAATGACATGACATCATAATTTGAAGACTATGACATCCTAATGCGGGGGGGGTATGACACCATCATTAGAATGACGTCATAATCAGAAGAATGTAATGTCATAACTGCCAAGATAGGAGATCATCAGTGTAAGCATATTACATCATAATTGGAAGGATATGACATCACAAATAGAATGGTATTTTCAACTGACAAAAATACAACCTTCTACGTAGGTCTGTGTTTCATGAACGCCTGCTCTGAGTTAAGAATTCTGAAAATGGAAAATTTATTTGTGCCACTAAAACATCTAATAAGCCATCTCTCTAAGTAGGAAATCACTGAAGGGAGTAGTATTTTTTCCTTCTAGTTAGTTCTTAAGCCTCTGGATCCATGGCTGTCTAGGGAGCCAAGAACTCTCCTAACAATTGCAGAGACTTCCTACAATGTCCTTTACAAAAGCAGCTATTTACTATTCTGTTTTGATTTGGAGAAACTCAATAAAATCTTTTTTATGTGGCCTATTTATTTTCCTAGACATTTAAATTTTTCATGCCTACATGCTCAATAATTCAAATAGATTTTTAAATGGCCAGTTTTTACTTCCTGTAAATTACCCTTGGGAAGTAGGAGTTTAAAAGAATGGCTGCCAGGAAGAGATCCAGGCTTACCTCCAGCTGTGCACACAGAATGCAGCCCCACCAACAAGTAACCTGGCCTACCCCACAGGAGGCATCCAGGAGCATCCTGACAAGCTGCCGGAAATAGGGAACTTCGAGCAGCCAACTTTAGAGCAAGGGGGCCATCTAGACTCCGAATGGGGAAGTACTGAGCAGAAAAGGCCCGTCTGGGATTCCCCATCAGAGCTTCCATGAGATCTAGATACTGATAGAGCAAAAAAGAGCAAGACTGCTTGTCGTCGTCTTAGTTTCTTTAGCATGTGACCAAAGATAACTCAACTACATGTTAGTTTTCTCTGTAAACCACATTAAATAAAAGCTCTCAGCTATAAAAACGTAAATGATATTGACTATTTTTTTGTGAGAATGTTGTTCTAAAGAAGAATATATTAAAGCATAATATTCAGCGTGGGAGTTGATATTGCTTATATCGGAAAAGAGGTGGAAACATTGTTTTGTAAATCCTGAAAGTATTGTGGGCCTTAGGCACCGTGTCTAGTGAATAAGTCAGTCTTGCTGGCTGGCACACAATGGAAACTAAGTCTCTTGTAAGTCCCTTTATGTGCTGACAGGTGTCTGGCCACAAGGAGGATTCAGAATAGTTCTCTACCCTCCGTGCCTTTGTCGTCTGAGTCTGAATGCGTCATACAATAGGTGTCACATTAAGCATGGAGATGTGCTCCCCAAGTCTCTTTACTGAACTGCTGATGTCTTTGTCTTTCTGTCTGTCTGCTTTGTGGTGCTGGGGACTGTGCATATAGCCTCACACGTGCTGGGCAAGCACTTCCTGCTGATCTACAGCCTCAGCCTTTGATACTTCATACACAGGTAATACACAGCTTGCAGAGGAGGTGACACCCCAGCAAAGATGAAGAAAAGCAGTTCATCCTCTTGGAAATATCCCTGACACAACTTCCTACCCACCTCACCAGGGGAGAGCCCTTTGCCATTTCTCCCTTGGAAGATGCACCATATCGCTTCTGCTGTCCACGATTGAAGTGTCCGTAGCCCAGCCACATTCACCTAGGGATGGTGAAGTCACACAGTAGAACAGTCCTGGAATGAAGAGTACTGTAGTGGCCATGTCTGGATAGTGTCCACTGCTGGTCATCCCTCTATAGGACACATTAATACAGGTTGGGATCATTTCTAGAGAGGAAGATAGTAGCCCAGATGCAGATGAAGAGAGGTGACCTTCTAATCACCTTTGTTGTGCCTCGTCTGTGCTCAGGCATGGAGTGGATTGTCAACCAGTTGTGCAGAAGAGTGGGCATAGCAGTAAAGACAGCATCCAAGACATCCTCTTTGGCCAGCTGAGGTGCAGGAACCCACTTGGAATAGTTGCGTTGTTTCCAACCTCGTGGCTGCTCTCAGGAGGCTTCACCACCCTGCTTTTCTTACAGTTACTTGCTGCCTTGCTTCTTGCTCCTTTTCTTTCCATGTCTCATGTCCTTGAGTTTCTAGAATGCTGCCTGTATCAGATCTTCATCCTTCAGCTTTGACCATTCAAAAGCTGGACAATGTGATTGTAAAATTCTGTGTGTGCGTGTGTGTGTGTGTGTGTGTGTGTGTGTGCACGCGCGCACGCGTGCATGTGTGTATGTGTTGAGAGGCTGGAGGTTTTCATGAAGTATCTTAAGATGTCAATTGGTTGTTTTTTGAGACAGAGTCTCTAACTAAACTTGGACGAAACAAGCTAGTTAGCCCAGTAAGTTTTAAGAATCCACCTGTCTCTATATCTCTATGCTGGAATTACAGATACATGCTGCTGTACCCAACTTTCTTTCTTTCTTTCTTTCTTTCTTTCTTTCTTTCTTTCTTTCTTTCTTTCTTTCTTTCTTCCTTCCTTCCTTCCTTCCTTCCTTCCTTTCTTTCTTTCTTTCTTTCTTTCTTTCTTTCTTTCTTTCTTTCTTTCTTTCTTTCTTTCTTTCTTTCTTTCCTTCTTCCTTTCTTCCTTCCTTCCTTTCTCTCTCTCCTTCCTTCCTTCCTTTCTATCTTTCTTTTCTTTTTTATTGGATATTTTCTTTATTTATGTTTCAAATGTTATCCCCTTTCCCAGCCCCCCCCCCCCAAAAAAAAACTCCCTATCCCGTCCTCTTTCTCTAACTCCTCCATTGGCAACACTGTGCTCAGTCCAATGGTTGACTGTGAGCATCCACCTCTGTATTTGTCAGGTTCTGGCAGAGCCTCTCAGGAGACAGCTATATCAGGTTCCTGTCAGCAAGCACTTGTTGGTATCCACAATAGTGTCTGGGTTTGGTGACTATATATGAGTACCTAGATTTTTGATGTAGGTGCTAGGGATTGGGACATGGGTCTTTATGTTTGTGTAGCAATCACATGACTGAGCTGTTTTTTCAGCCTTTGAGAATATTGATTTGTTGTTCTGGGGTGTTTTGTTTTGTTTGAGACAAGATTTCACTATATAACTGCCCTGACTGTTCTGGAAATTGCTTTGGAGACCAGGCTTGCCTCTAACTAACAGAGATCCACCTGCCTCTGCCTCCAGAGTGCTGGGATTAAAGGCATGTACCACCATGTCTGGTTTTTTATTTAAGTTGACCTTTTTAAAATAATTTAGAGTGTGTGTGTGTGTGTGTGCCCACGCGTGTGCACATTAGTGTGAGGGTATCAGATTCACTGGAACTATAGTTACAGACAATTGTGACCTGCTATGTAGGTGCTGGAAATTGAAGTCAGGTCCTTTGGAAGAGCAGCCAGTGCTCTTAACCAATATTCTTAACCAAAAATATTGATTTTAACAGTGATTGGGGGCAGTTGGGAGGATGGTAAGAGGAGTTATTAGTCATCTTGACTCATTTCAAGGGTTAAGCTAGAGCAGATTCTATTAGCACCCATTTGACTAGAATTTAGTTTATTTTTAAATCTCTCTCTCTCTCTCTCTCTCTCTCTCTCTCTCTCTCTCCTGCCATCTGTCCTTCCGTCCATCCGTCTGTCTAAATCATGCTGGTCTGGAACCCCTTGTGTATTCTGCTAGCCTCAAACTTGTGGCAATCCTCCTAACTCAATCACCCCTGACTTCTGGAGTTGAAATGTTAGAAGATGTGTTTGCAAAAGGCCTGATTAGACACTATGGTAAATCTAATCAGCTATTATTATGTGCATCATTGATTTAAACAGGGGCCTCCACAACTCCCCAAGAGCCGCAAGGATCCCATAACACTTATTTCAAAATAAATACCTTTCTTTGCCCTCAGAAGATGTTTTAAGGTTGGGCTCTGGATGAATAAAGGGAGAAAAGATGGCATCTCTAAGGCTTCAGCACAGTGAAGCTACATCTTCACAGGAACACTCATGTGCTCCCTCCAAGTTGTTGCTCTCTGCCGTCACAGGGCCTGTGTGGTCTGCCTTCTCCTAGTCTTCCTTTGTCTCTCTTGCCTAAGGGAGAGAATCAGTTCTATGGCAGTAGTAAGGACAGAGCCAGCCTGTGTTCCTCTGACTGATCCAGGCCCAGTCTTCATGCCAACCTCGAAGGTCAAGGTGAATCACTTCCCCAAGGGTTTGGTCCCAGAACACACCCATGAATCCATTGGGACATTTAGAAAACTATCTTTAGACCTTCAGTTTCCAGCCCTCCGACAAAGCACACAGAGAACAAGTACTACCAATCCCAGGATGGACAGTGGCCCTACAGTTCCATCCGATGAGCTGCAAACCAAGTATCCAAACTTCTCTGGGCTTCTGTACCTACTCAGTCCGACAACTCTATAAGTCTAGTGACCCAGAAAGAGGACAGAGGAGTCTAGAAGAAAGCAGGCTGCTTGCCAGGCGGTGGTGGCGCACGCCTTTAATCCCAGCACTTGGGAGGCAGAGGCAGGAGGATTTCTGAGTTCGAGGCCAGCCTGGTCTACAAAGTGAGTTCCAGGACAGCCAGGGCTACACAGAGAAACCCTGTCTCAAAAAAAAAAACCAAAAAAAAAAAGGCAGGCTGCTGTTTAGATTGTACATGCTGTTGTTTAAGTTGTATATGGAAGTACAGAATATTGACTTTTTTGTTTTCTTTTACAATATAACATACATGAGAGCTTTTGACATTGGCAAGAATGATCATTCAAGGTATACGTTTATTTCTAGAGGTATAAACATGCATGCGTGGATTTTATTTCTAACACCTCAGTCCCTCCTTCAGGAGTATTCCGAAGTTTATAATATTAACCATTGAATACTGCTACTACTTTTAAATATTAACCAGTGAAAACCGAATTCAATTTGATCACTGAGAACTGGAAATATTTATTTGACAGTGGAGATATCTGCAGGGGCAGGAGATGATGCCCCAGAAACTGTTTTGTTCACAGAAAGCTAATTGTTAGAAGCTACCTCAGGGAGTAGGATCCTGGTGACATACTCCCTGTCAGCTTCTCTTGGAAATGAAGACTGTTCTTTCTGGATAGTGTCAGAAAACGGAAGTAACAAATAGTCTTTAGTACTGAACAGCCAGCCTTTCCTGGCAGAGATCTTAATCGTGAGTTGTGAGTTACACACATGAACCCTTTTAAAGAACTTGCTGGGGTCTGGGGAATTTCCAAGCTCAACTTCCGTTGGCCTGCAGTTTGAGCAAGACACACATCTGTTCTTTAATTGCTCAGTATTTCAAATCAAAACAAACTCTTCCGCGCGGAAAAGGTTCAGGTTACCCTTTGTGTTGGAGAATAAGTCTCCTCTTCTGACTGGGAGGTGGTGAAATTCCGAGCTACATCTCCGGCACAACACCCATAGCAATCGGTTACTGTAGCAGCAAACGGTGGCCACTAGATGGCGGGAGAGGACCGAGATAGCCCTGGAGGCAGCTCTTTTCACCAAGCCGGAGGAAGACCACTTTTGTTTCTCTGCTTTTTCTTCCTGCCCCTTTGTTTGACTTCACCATTTTCTATCTCCTTTTTTCTTCGCGAAAGTTACGTGTCGCCTTTCATTCAACACCCTTGTTCAAGGAAAGTCTTGTCTTGAGCCTCTGGGGCTGGAGTCTCGCAGCTCTCTTTGCAAGGATTCTTGCTGTCCCACGCCAACAGCAGCCCTTATTTCCCAGTGCAAGCACGCCCGATCAGGTCCTTCCCACAATTTTAAAATGTCATTCTGTCACTGGCCAAGTGTTCATTTCATCCTGAGACTAAGGCTCAGCTATGAGTAACTTAGGGATGATGCTGTGCGTTCAAGTATCATCGAGTTTGGGGCGGAGAGCTTCAAACGTGTGAATCGGAACAATTTGGGGAGACTGTTTTAAGAGAAATAATTCGTTGTGGAAATGAAGGCCAAAAAGATTGTTGGGACCTGCCATCCCTCCTCCTCCTCCTCGTATTGCATCAGACAGGCAAGTCGCTGAACAGAACACAAGGAGAAAAACCAAAAAAACGAAAAACAAAAACCACAACAACAGTGCAGAAGGCTCTGGAGAAAGCCAGATAGTCTTCCTTAAAGCATCCTGGAGACTGTATCAGTTTTCTATTGCAATTACCGATCTTTAAGTTGCACACAAACCCTCCTGCAGAAGCTGGGGGAAGAGATGCACCAGACCTTGTCCGCCCCCGAGTGGAGAGCAGTGGGGATGGATTCTTTAGTCAGGGGTAGCAGAGGCAAAGTGGGTATCCCAAGCCTCTTTTCACACCAATTAGAGATCTATGATCCCCTTGGGCAGATGATGCCAATAAAGTTAATGGGATTATATTCATCATGAAAGGATAGACACCAGGGCAGGGGTCTGAGAGAAGCCCTCCATCCGAGGGGACCCAAGTCTTTAGATCTGCCAGAAAATCAGAAGGGATTTCAACTGATGGCTTAAATCAGTTTTCTCCACCTTTCAGGGTCTGCTACCAAGACCTGGAGAGGAGAGGATCTCTCTTAGGAAGACCCCTGTACAACCTATGCGACTGTTTATTGCTGCTTGTGTCCAGTACCAACACCTTTTAATCTTAAGGCCGCACTTTTCAGTTCTGTGATGAAAACCTTTCATGGCGAAACCCCAAGAAGAAGAAGAAGAGCACGTTAAACCCCTTTCTTATTCTCCGACTCCTCCCATATTTGGGGCGAATTGGACCAGTGTGGGCCCAGGTTCTTGTCTTGCTTCTTGTTCGATGGTGGCAGCGGTATGATTTATGGCTCTGAAGGGAGAGCCAGCCAAAATCAGCTGTTTTAGCTGACCGCTGTGAGTTTTCAGGTCGAAGTAAAATCCAATGGGGTGTGACTTGAATCCCAAGAAAGTCTCCTGAAAGTGGACTGCCAGGAGCTCCTTGAGGAGTCCAATCAAAGGGCCCCTCCCTCTGCGGCTGCTCCTGATCACAAAGAGACTTCCTCTGCAGCAGTTCCACACTGTGCTGAGAAGGGCCTGTTGCACCTGGCCAGGGGCAATGGGCTATTGTTTTCTAGAGGTGGGCCCCCTGCTCACTCCTGGAACTGGCCTTGTGCCAGAGCCCTCGGCAGCCAGGCAGGCTTTGTCTTGGGGACTCCTGGCTGGTTACACAGAGAAAGTGAGGCTTGGTTGAAAGTCTCCCTGAGGGACAGTGAGCCTTTCTTCCCACAATCAGGAAGCAAGTTCTAGCTCCCCCTCCAGCCCCCCCAACCCCCTCCTCTTCCCCAGATCCCTGATAACCTTCTAAATTGAAAAACTTAGCACTATCTAAGTTTGAGCTAGGGCATGTGAATGCTCTTAAAATGGTTAACGTCTTTGAGAAGCCAGCAGGATTTCTAGAAATTTCTGAAATGACACAACTAGATGGGGAACGTTTCTGACTAGGGGACCAGGCTGAAAGCACAGGCTTTGGAGCCAGGCAGACTGCGTTCCAGTCCTGGATCGTCACAGTCAGAGCTGAGATAGCGGGACAAAGTAATTGGATTCCCTCAAGGCTCTTATTAAGTCTGCCTGACCCTCTCCCTCTCACCCTTCTAACTCAGTGGGCTCCATGTTCTTCCCAAAAGGTCACTGGGCAATCGTGACGCCCATCAAAATTAGCTGAGCACTTTATATTAATTACATTAAATCTTTGCAATGCTTCTATAAGGTAGGTGTGAGTAGGAATGAAGAAGGGGGAGGAATACTGTATGAGCCAGAACACAGGACAGTGGTGAGGAACACTGCCTCCTGCTACCGAAGACAAGACACAGCACCCAGAAGAGAGGATGCTGGGTCTTATGAGAGCTGTGTTTTTTAAGACTGTTAGTAATAGCTACATGTTTCCGTGAGAGATGGGGGGGGGTCAAGTTTCATTCTCTTGGATTTGGGTATCTAGTTTTCTCTGCATTCTAAACACATTTGTTAAAAAATATCAGTTGGCTGCAGTTGCCTGGGTTTATGTCCAATCCCTGGACTCTGTACACATGCTCTATGTGAATGCTTTTATTTCAAGCTCATGTTTTTGTATATATGTGGGCTAGTGTACGAATACATACATGCATATTCATGTGTGTACACATATATGTGGAGGCCTGAAGTTCATGTCAGTAGGACTTCCTCAGTTTTTCTTGCATCGTGTTGATTGAAGCTGAATCTCTCACTGAACCTGGAGATTGCCTTTTTGGGCAGGCTGGCCAGTGAACTCCAGGGATCTGCTTGTTTCTGCCCCTTTGCATTAGAGTTATATATGTTCATAATCACGCCCAGTTTTGTTTTTTTCTTTTTTCTCAACCTGGGCTCTAAGATGCCTAAGTAGCCATGCCTTCAGATCCACCACGTGTGTGTGTGTGTATGTGTGTGTGTGTGTTATACATACGTACACACACACACACACACACACACACACACACATACTGTTTTCATTTTAATTTATTTTTCAGAGAGGCACATGGATGCCACAATGCATGTGTGGAGGTCAGAAGACAATGTGTAGGAGCAGGTTCAGTCCTTGTATCATGTTCCAGGGATGGACCTCAGGCTGTTGGACTTGGCAGCACGTGGTGCCTTTACCAGATTCAACTCAGCTCTATATTTTGAAGTCAGATACTTCAGTGTTTCCTGCTTTGTTCTTTGTGGTGAAGATTTGTTTGCCTCTTTGAAACTACTCTCTCTGCATGTAATTTCTGAAATAATAACCATCTAGTAGCCTTTCGGTAGACCTCAGATTAGAATTGTATAACGTATGTGTGTGTGTGTGTGTGTGTGTGTATGTGTGTGTGGATGACTTTTACTAAAGTATCAACAATAACCATTTCTTAAGAATACCAATAAATCCCAGTTGTAAATGAATATGCAATGCTTCCACATGCAAAAGGTTATAAGTACACTTATTTGATAGCTGGTCTTGTTTGTCCATCTACCCATCCATCTGATTTATCTAATTGTTAGTGAAAGTTCTGGGCTTGGAGAGTTGTCTGAGAGAGGCACAAACAGATCCTCTCTGAAGGCTCCACAGCAGCTTGTCATAGGACCAGGTAACTGCATTCCTGGTTGCATGCTCAAATAAACATAACAGCGACTTAAGAATGTATAATATACATTTACAGCAGCATTAGTCAGCACTGCTAAAAAGTTGAAACAGCTTCCATGTTGAGCAACTTGTGAGCTGATAGAATGTGCGTGACCACACGATGCAATATCTCACAAAATGACTGGAAAGGATGAGAGAGCTGCACCCAGGGTTTCCCCAGCCCAGGTGGGCTCTCCCCAAGCCTGGACTCTGGCAGACCAGGGCATCCATTACAGCCAGGCTGCTCTCTCTGCTGGGCCAGCCCCGGAGCTCTTGCAGCGCGGGCGGCACAGGCCAAGCCAGCAGCCTGTGCGTCCTGCCTAATTTAAGTGGTAATTTCCTTTGGGGGTTTCACTTAAGTGTAGCCCTGAGAGGACCCATAGCAGAGCTTTTGAGAGGAAATGTTACCCTGGACTTCCAGGAGCTCTTTAAAGACCCGGAACTTTCTTTTTTGCTCCTGGAGGGCCCTAGGGATGGTTGATTAACCCGGAGCCCGGGTGGGAGTTCAGGCCTCCCAAGCTCCCCTAATCTTTTGAGTGCACTACAGGGACTCTGCAGAAAGCAGACTTCACACTGCAGAACCGCAGGAAGGATTTAGGACAAACAAAAGTTGTCCAATTAAACTAGTTTATGACTTCGTGTTGCGTCGCAGGCATTCATAGCTATCCTGGGTTGCCTGTGGGCTTGGTTGAGGATTAAAGAGCAAGGGCATTCTTAAAGGAAGTTTGGGGTGCAGGAGAAAGAACTGGCAGGGTCAGACAGAACAGATTTGTGGTTCCTAGTGCCTTTGGTAGTAAAGAAAAGCTGAATTTCTTTGGTGGGATCAATAACAACAACAACAACAATAGTAGTAGTAGTAGTAGTAGTAGTAGTAGTAGTAGTAGTAGTAACAACAAATTATTTTGGGTCCCCCTTTAGTAACGGGACGAAGCTGGCCCAAGATAGGTGGAAATAGTTCTGAGTGTGGGGCCAAATCTGACCTGCATTTTTATTACTCCTGTGGACTTCGTCACGCTTGTGCAAACAGCTCCCACGATGTGCAGTGACTGCACTGGAGATCCTGGAGTGGGGCTCAGAACATGTGGTGTGTTTTTTGAGAACGCTGCCACATGAGATTATCATGCAGACTTGAACAAGAACTTCGGCTAAGCACAAAGTTCTGGCTGCAGATGGATTCGGTTCTGATTAGGATAGGACACTTGAGAGAGTCTAAGGGAGCTGAAATCAAAAAGGAAGGAAAAGCAACAGCTAAACCAACCACCAAAACCTAGCCTTGAGGAGCAACAGGGTTGAGAGAAACTGGGTCAAAAATACAAACTATAGGTTCGTTCTGGTTTTTTTTTTTTTTGGTATGAATTTGTGTGTGTGTGTGTGTGTGTGTGTGTGTGTGTGTGTGTGTGTGTGTGTCTTCTGATTGCTTTTCACCTTGTACACTGAGGGACAGTCTCTCATTTGAGCCAGAGCTTGTGAGCGGGGCCAGTCTAGCCAGCCAGCTCACTCCAGGGATTAGTAATGCTGTGATTACAGCATGTCCAGCTTTCGAGTGGCTGCTGTGGATGCAAACTCTGACCCTTATGCTTATTCGCCGAGGCAAGCCAACTGCCCAGATTCACACCATTTTTGAAAACTAGAAAATTCAAAAGCATCCTACCATCTGACCCTGACAGCCAGACACCACTCCAGTCAATCATCTGCCTCCAGGTGCCGGGCCAGTTCAGTCTGCTCTGCGGTTCCGGGCTTGAGCTCTACACACAGTTCACTGTGGTGCACGGCTGCTGAGTGGCGAAGGGTCCATGTCTGCTCCCTACTGCTGATGTTCTTGGATATACATAGTTTTATACACACTCTTTGAAATCCCCCTTGTATCTAATGTGTTCTGGTGTGAGGAGTCCATTGGAAGGGGCCACTTTCCAGCATGGTGAAGTGCTTCTGAAATGCATCTACATATCTAATACTAGAAACTAATGCCAACACAATTTACCACTTTGACTCTCAAAGTCACCCAAAGATAGAAGCAACAGGAGATGGAGATGGAAAGCTTTTCTATAGGAAAGAAGTATTCAACAAATGCACTACAGATTTTAGGACAGAAAAACTCAAAATTTAGTAATCCTAAGATGTTTTGCCGAGAATTCTCCTGGGTGTGACTGGATGCTACTCACTCACTGCAAACCCCCTTCTGAGGTCATACGTGGAGTCAGCCATAAACAAGACTGGCGCTAAGTGAACCTGAACGCTTCCCTAGGATGTCTGAAGCCCACCTAACCATCCCTTATGGTTTCAGGGGCTATCTAACTCTGTAGCTTTATATTTATCCTCATCACTTGCTGGCCTTACTGGTCTCGAGTTTGTGCTATTAGTTGTTTTCATGTTTAAAAATGACAGCTGTGATTATAGAGATGATGAAAGATCAGAGCGTTAGAACCACTAATTACAAAGCTTATATACTACTTTAAAGGTAGTATATAAGTATATACTACTTTCAAAGGTAGGAATCATAGGAGAACTCAAAATGATAAATATGAAATTCTTGGTGGAGGAAGAAGCTGGGATGCTCAATCTTCCCCTTCCTATATTAAGGCATCTAGACATGTTATCTGAGATAGATAGATGGGAAAGGGAGGTTAAACCTCTTATCTAGATTTATGGAGGGTACTGCTACAAGAACCCAAAACAAACAGATAAAAGTGGCTGAGTCTCTGTGAGGACAGAGGAAGAAAGCAAGGGATAAGAGGCTCCTGTTCCAAGATCCTTAACTCCTGTCCTTATTGATTTGTCCCATGCATATGTATGGCTGTAGTGGAATTTTTTTTCTAAGCAAGAAGCAAAATAATAGGTTTTAGGTTTAGCAAAACAACTCATATGGACTCCCACATGTCACATAGGCTTCCACATGTCACATAGGCTCACACATGTCACTTACACTCACACATGTTACATGGACTCACATCTCACGTGAACTCTCACTCTTCACATAGGATCACACGTGTCTCATGGACTCACACATCTTACCTGGGCTCCCATATGTCACATGGACTCACACATCTCACATATGATCATACTTCTCACATGAACTCACATGTCTAGCATAGGATCACACTTTTCACATGGACTCACACATCTCACATGAACTCACATAGGATCACACTTTTCACATGGACTCACACATCTCACATGGACTCACATAGGATCACACTTCTCACATGGACTCACACATTTCACATAGGATCAAACTTCTTACATGGACTCACACATCTCACATGGACTCACATAGGATCACACTTCTCACATGGACTCACACATCTCTCCTGGACTCATACATGTTACTTGGGCCCACACATCTCACATAGGCACCTGCGTTTCACATTGGATCACACATGTCACATGGGCTCACACATCTGTTGCACTTGGGCCACACATTTGGATTCGAGCTGTGCAAGAGCAACTTCAAAGGGGCTTGGTCAGTCCATTCATCGGATTCTCAAGGTGGAAACAGACCAACTCTCCAGGAGAATTCTGGCTGCCCTTGACTATTGAATTCAGAGCATAGTTTCTCCTGAAGGTTTGAGAGATGACACAGTGTAACAACAACCGCAGTAATATCCTGGAAATGTGTTAAGTAGTAGTTTTCATTCCCACTAGAAAAACTGTCAACCCAGATTGCTGCTGTCACAGTGAGGTGCAAATTAGATAAATCATTCCGCAAGACTTTGGCCCCCTGTTTGATCTAGAGATTTCAGATTAGGATATTCAGAAAATAAAATTTTGTTTTGTAATGATAGAATTGTTTGCTTTTAAATTGGATTTCAACTAAGCTACCAAAAATGATTATCTAACAATGGACTCAAAAGCCTAATTCACATATATTATGGCTTAACCAGTGCTGTCAAAGACATTTTGTTTTGTAAATGGCTGTTATAAACATAACTAAATGCAGGTATCCATAATTCCTGTACCAGTGTCTAGCCCAGGGGGCTGTTCTTAAACTGCCTTCAGATCTCTGTGGAATAAGGAGCCTGGTGGGTGAGATGCGCTGTCTCTGGTAATTCAGCCATTAAGTAGAAACTCAAGGTTAATTTTTGCCATGAGAATGATGGTTTGTCTAATACAAAAGCAGTAGGCTTATTAAAAAAATCTATAAAAATGTGAAACAGAGCAACTGTGAATAGCATTAGCTTATTATGATTAAAAATGAAATAACATTGTCAGTGGAATCTTTTTCTTCTGACACAGAGTGTCTGTCTGTCATTCCACGCCATTATTTCAGCTTACATCTGAGTGACATATTCGTTGCCTACTGTTGAGTGTTGTTGTTGTTGCTGTTTCATTCACTTTTTTGAGACAGTGTCTTACTATGTAGCCCCATCTTTCTTGGAACTCATGATGTAGACCAGGCTGGGCTCAAACTCGCAGAGATCCTCCTGCCTCGGCCTCCCCAGTGCATCACTTCCAAGTGTTCCAGTGTTCATTTTTTGAAACATAACAGAAGCCCAGTTTTAAAAGGCAAATTGCTGCATTCTCTAATATATTGGAGCCCAAAAGAAAGACCTGAGAAAACCAAAAATTTTCAGGAGGGGCAGATATGTTTTATGCTCTGGTTGATTGACAAATTCCTGTTTTACATCTAGGTACTTGGACATGGACTTTCAGGACTGGTGACTGAGGTATGGCTTATTAAAGTAAATTAAACAAGTGACTATATACCCTGAGATAGTTTCATTCTGTTTCATGTTTCTTAAAAAACACTGTCAGTTGATCTGCAATTGTCTGTTTCTCTTCCTTAGTTTAACACTGAGATCACCAGGAGTGGTGGCTTTCCTGGTTATTAGCCTTCAGGTATAGTCACTTTTAAGCTGTCCCTGCATCCTTGATGTGCTACAACCTGGACTGAGATGCTCTATTTATAGAGTGCTATAGTGTGTGTGCTTTTCAAGTTTATGGGGAAATAGAATTATTTCATTAAAATTTTGCTCTATATTTACTTGAACCCTTGGTATTTGCTAAAGTGTGTCTCATAAATCAATCACTCCATCCATCCATCCATCCATCCATCCATCCATCCATCCATCCATCTGTTATCTATCAGTCTTAAAGATAAGCAATGAATAACTGGTGGTAGAAATGGCAAACTTCATGGGAATCTGCTGTTCTGAGTCTCTTACTGTTTTTATAATTATTTTTGAGATTATAATATAATGAGATTATTTCCTCCCTTCCACTTCCTCTCTCGAATGTCTCCCATGTATCCTTTCTCTCTTTCATATATATATATGAAATATATATGTATATGAAATATATATATGTATATGAAATATATATATGTATATGAAATATATATATATATATATATATATATATATATATATATATATATATATACCTGCTCAGTCCACATAATCACTTGCATGTATATGTTTTCAAGGCTGAAAATTTGGTCTTGGATACCAATTAGTTTGCTCTTCCCTGGAGAAGACTCTTTCTCCCATTCTCAGCATTCATTAGTTGCCTGCAGTTTTTTGTTGAATGGTTGAGGCCCCAAGGGCTTTTTCCCTTCCACATTAGCATGTCTGTTGGGGTCATGGTGTTGTTCTTATTCAGGTTATGTTTAGACAGCCATGTTTAGACAGACACCATGGTGTGGCTCCTCTGAAACTTCTAGGAGACAGTCTTGCAGCAAACCCCCTTAACATCTGACACTTACAATCTTTCCATCCACTCTTTCACAAGGATACCTGAGCCTTCAGTGCGGAAGTTGTATTGTAAATGTGTTGGTGGACACTGATTTCCATCAGTTGTGGTTTTCTGTAATGGTCTGCATTTGTTGCAAAGAGAAGTTCCCTTGATGAGGGACATGACCCATGCAAACTGGCCATGACTCTCTATGGTAGACTATGGGGATATAAGGTGGCAATATACATTGTAGAAAGCTGTCTAGGTTCCAGTTCATAAGTCTGAGTATAGAAACAGATTCTATCCTGGTATCCTTCGAGGAATAATGCACTACCTAGATGCAAGACCCCCTCTACTGATAAGTAAAGTCTAGGGAGATCAAGGGTGACCAGCTCTTAGTGAGTTAATACTCTGCTAACACAGGACTTCTGCCAAAGCACTTCCTCACTAAGTCCTGGCACATTCGAATAAATCACTGTAAGCCCTGTAGAGCGTTTTACAGTGGCACACATCTTTTCTAAACCCTAGGCTATGCAATGGCGCCTCACAGATGGACATTTCCCTATATCAGCTATCTCATGTCTCAGGATCCAGATTGACAGAGACTGCCATCCTCCTGTGCCTATGGGGAAGTGAAGGCAGAGAGGATGGGCATCTCATCCATGACTGTCAAGCTCTAACTGCTGCTGTCTGTATTGCTGCTCTTTAGGATTTTTCTCCTGGCTACTCCCAGTTTCTGACTGAAAGTGGTACCGAGAGGACTCTGAGAGCTCTCCAGCATGGACTTTTGAGACAAATACCTGACAGAGGGCTGCTATTCATTTTTATAGGCAAATCTGGCTGGATGGAGTTTTCCTTAGGATTAATAGTTGAGTACTCCTCAGACAAGGTCTTGAAGCCTGACCGTGCTTCACACATATGCTTTAGCCTGGTGGTTGGCTCCATCTTTAGCCTGAACTTTCCATGAGACCTTGGGTAAGCCAGGTGTTCATACTGGGTGTCAGATGACTTCTTCCTCTCTCTCAGCTCGAACAATTCTTTTATTCACCTCAGAGCACATGCCAAGGCCTTAAGGGTGGTAATCCTACTGTGTTTTCATGACTGTCTCTGTGGGCTTACCAAGTCAGGTATCTATAGTTTCGATTCCAAGGCATTACTGGTGAAAAGCCACTGATTTCACTCACAAGAAAAGCTGAAAAAAGGTGAATTTATCTGGGCTGGATCTTCAGGCTTTCAGAGACTGCTTGTAAGGATGGCCCCTCAGTGCTCTGCTCAAAACGCAAACCAATGTCCACCCCACAGTGGCTGTTTCTAAAGCAAGTGGCAATGAGAAAAACTGGGAAAGCCTCTCATTTTTATTGTGTTCCTGGCCATTTCAAGAGTCATTTCCTTTCCTTTCAGGGAGATAAAGAGACATATATTATGTGGGCAGAAGATGCTGTGTTCTGGTCAATAACACAGGCCACAGAGGTCAATGGCTTTAAGGCAAGCCTGGTTGAAAAATGCTGTAAATTTTCAAAGGTGGGGGAGGAGACTGGTGTACATGGGCTGAGGGGAGCAAAGACACTGGGTAGAAATGGCCCCTAAAACGAACTGTATCAGTCCCATAAAATGCTGCCACAGTCTATACAGGATCCCCGGAATGGGGGGGGGGGAATTCTGCCCACCCAAGTTTTACTTTGCAACAGAGACTAATGAAAAAAAAAAAAAGGTCTGAAAATAAATCTTGGAGGTCGGTTCAATCCCATGAGACTGAAACTTGAAACTTTCTTCTCTGGTTGTCTAGTTCATTGGGGTCTTCAGTGTTAATGAGCCAGTTTGGTGGCACAGCTCCAGAACACTTCTATCTTCTCTGAGAGTTTAACTAGTTTCTCAATGTCTACTCTAGGCTTCATGTTAGTATAAGGGCATCATTTATTCTCATTCTTCCTATGCCCTCTAACCACCTGCTTTTGCAAGCCTCTGGATCTATCAGTTTTCAGGGAGGTGGAAGAGCAAGTGTCTTCATTTGCGCACTCTTATATGTGTGTATGAGGAAGGACGGGAGTGTCCTATGGAAGTGTGAGATGCTGTCATCTCTTACAAATACACTTGACTGCAATTACTATAACTTTGTATCCACTGGAAGTACATGATTAATGTTTATAAAAACAAAAATTAGTAAGGGCATTGTGGGTAAGGATATACTCAGCAAACATGACTGCTGTCAAGGTCTATTTCCATCTCTACAACATGGATAATAAACACAAGAAACCACTAACAAGACGTCAGTAGTAGAAAGTTTAATCCCACAAGTAGTGGTTCGTTTGCGGCTGTGACACATGTGCACATTTATACAAACAATAGGGGTTTCCTTCAAAAGATGACATGTGAAAATATCATGATTTGAAACAAAGAATAATTACTTCAGAGGCTTAAACATTCTTGCTCCATGTTTTATTTAGTATTTGACTCCTCACACTCGATGGGGTGTTGCAAGCTGTCACATATCCTTGAGTAATTTTCCGAGACATGTGTATATTTTATCTCATTTTCTCAACCCTCAGAGAATCTGAAAGTCTGTTAGAGCAAACCGAGGCAGCTGATCCAGGGGAAGAAGAACAGTGGGATTGACCAAGTCTTTTGGAAGTGGCTGGGCTTTACTACGCACAGTCCACCTATCACTGGATGAGTCTCTCAACAAGTCTCAGAGATGCAAGCTCTGTGATCATTGCCATTTTAGAGATGAGGAAATTGACCTGCAAGCAGGCTAAGTGACTGGCCCAAGACTCCTGGGGAGTCGGTGGTTGATTTATTATTCTTAAGGCCATAATTTCTTTTTCATGCATTCAAAAACAAAACAAAACACCCTGCATTTTGAGTCACAGTGCAGGTTGTTTGCATCAGCTCCAAAAGGATAAAGGAATTTCTTGCAGGGTGGTAGTGTGAGATTAATATGGTTAAATAGCATGCTGTGTTTTTAATTTAACCTAGCTAACATAATTGCACTGTTATCTGAGGATTTAGAAGTAAGACATTTAGGACCAGCTTTCCAAAAGTGTCCTGAGGCCACCAGTATGTTCACATGGAACTGTACCCAGGACAATGACATCCTTCACAGACCCAGAAGGCATCATATGTAAGAGAAAGTGAAAGTGATTTTGTCTCTGAAGCAGGGTGGGGAAGCCCTGGGTGTTCATACTCCAGCCTTAAGAACTGATGGGTCTAGAATGTCAATTCTAACCTGTGTGTTGAGAACTGATGCTCAGGGTCACCTAAGACCATCTTAAAACATGGATACTTACATTACAATTCATAACAGTAGCAAAACTGAAGTTATGAAGTGACAACAGAAATAAATTTATGGTTGGGGGTTACTATAACCTGAGTAACTGTATAAAAGGGTCACAGCATTAGGAAGGTTGAGAACCACTGGATAGAGAAACTTGGGGTTGCAAATAAAATTATCTCAGTCTCTGATCAGAATCAAAGAATGACTACAAGTATGCTTCCTTGAGAAATCTTGAGAGAGAGAGAGAGAGAGAAGAGAAGAGAAGAGAGAGAGAATCAATATCAGGAAGTAAATTAGAATCAGATTGAGAAATAGATCTCTTAGAAGCAACCATCAACCATCTTTAAGAGAATCTTGGGACACTGAAAAACAACGAAATGGAGAAATGTGCAAACACAGAGTTAACTGTTATAGGGTATCTTAAATTATGGCATTTACCTGATTGATGCTTTTAACACATACCCCCAAGTACAGTGCACCACAAATGTGCTACTTACCAAATAATTACAGGATATATAAAAATATTAATTTATAGTATTCCATTGGGTGAACACTCCATTAATGGGACACTCACTTAAAGTTGTATGACGAATGCCTTTTTTCACTACATTAAAAAGAACAATTAAACCCACGCTTTCATGTGCTCACCCCTAATTACTTTCTACCCTGGATAATTTTATTCCAGAGTCTGCGATTCTAGCTCTCTTTCATAACCTGCTCCCAGGAGGGGCATTGTAGGGAGAACTATTTATTTTCATTATGTTGCTCAGGTCTCTTCTCATTAGTTCTTTCTCTACTGTGGTTCTAGCAATATCTTTATTGTTTCACAACATATACAGTATTTTTGAGCCCACAACCATCCAAAACACAGTTGCTACTGAAAATCAGACCAAAAGGTTGAGAGGAAATTTTTGACTCATCTCTGAAATTAAGTAGAAGGCAATTTTGCAGATAGCATTCCAAGACATGTATATAATATATGTTGTGATTGACCAAAGCTATAGAACAGTGTTATTTCCAAGATTCTCTCTCTCTCTCTCTCTCTCTCTCTCTCTCTCTCTCTCTCTCTCTCAGCATCTCAGGTAAGATGCTATCTTCTTTTTTTACAAATGTTTCCCTTTTCTAATTATTGATATGTAAAGGCTACTTCTCTTTGTTCATTCATCAAAATAAAGTTGAAGTCCTAGTTGGTGAATGATATGAAACAGTGAATTAAGAACATAATGGTGATTTTCTTAAAACGCCTACTCTTAGGGGGCTTAATCCTAACATCATTTTTCCTAAACATTTAAAGAGGTTTAATGGAAGAAGAGTTGAGAAGGAGTGAGTCTTGATTTAGTGAAACAAGTAGAACTTGGAAATCAGGGTCTAATCTATGAAAGAATTTTTTACTCATATCTAGATCCCTCTTTCCTTAGTGGGTATATATTTCAAGATATGGGCACCATTTTTCTTAAGACCTACCTGTTGGCAGCATGCTCTATGGGACGGGTCTTTCTGAAGTTTCAGAACCCCTAATAGACCAGGAGGCATGTCCATTCCAGCATCATACATGTGCAAGCAACAAGACCACATGTGAATTCAAAGCAAGATGCTTCACTTCCCTTATCACATCCTTGTACTGGGAGCATGCACAAGGGTGATGAACTATGTACTATAGTTTCAGAGAAAAGTGTATTCTAGATTGCAGGGCTTAGAGATGCAGGTTTTAACTTGAAGAGAAAGGTTACCTCATTCTCCCACCCTTCCATATCCTGTCAGTAATCTCCACCTAATGTGGATGAACTGGCCTTTCTTCATTTACATTCTTTTTATACATACAGAATGTGCCTGATAAGTCAAATTGTATGCATCTACATCTAGATCAGCTGCTCATCTTTGAATGAAGAATCAGGATGCCTACATCAGAACAGTAGCATGTTGAATACGGCACTAAGTTGTCACAAACAGCCATAAAAGACATCGGGTTGCTGACTTGGCTGATGCAATGTCATTAGCAATTTCTATCCATCAGAAGTAGGATGACTTTGTCCTATCAGGAAGATGTTAGCAGGTCTGAGGTCTTCTATTACAAAATCAAGCAGAGGGAAAGAAGAAGAGACAGAGATGTACGCAAGATACAGCACAGCAGTGAGATTGGGGGAATGGAGTTCTGTTAAAGAGGAATTACTCAGTGCCTGCATCTACCCACCAGACTAAACTCCACAAAACGTTTTGCAGCTACAGTACTTTTCTTCTCGTTTCTGTATTCATTGGCACACACTGCAATAACTAGAATTGGAAAGTATGATGTCCTGCTTGCTTAGTGTTCCCTTTGAGGTTGAGGGCAGAACTCTGCATCACCTCCTCTGCGGAAGTAAATAACAGGCACCAAATATTTTTTGCATAAACCACCACATGGAGTCCCTGGTGTGTATGTTTCAGTTAGAAATTATTATCCTTATTTTCAAAGAAAAAGAAATGGGCACTAGAGACTTCACAGCGAGACACAGGGACAAGATTTCTCTAAAGTCAATGTCTCCAGCCTTCAATTGCTAGTGGTGGCAGTAGGGCTCCCCCATCCTCCGCTGTTATTAAAAGGAATAGACTGATTTTATTCTATTTACCCACAAGGACCTTGTGTCCTAAGAAAAGCCCACCTTTCTTGAGAAAGACTGCTAAGTTCCTATTCCGTACCACCTTTGGCTTTGGAAATAACACAAGATAATAGGAGCCATCTATGTTCTAGAAATTTCCTCAGTTGGGGAAGACTATCACTCTTGAGTATTGACCAGATTCAAAGTAAAGCAACTAGAATTTGGGGTATCCATACATTTTGTGGCCAATGGTAAGACTAAGTAAACTTGTTCCCTACCTGCTTCCCACTGTCAGACTCCACTTAGTGGCTCATGATTGGCTGAGAGCAGGGGCATTTGCCCCCATTTCTAACCTCACCTCCAGTTCTGTTCTTAAGGAAAATACTCAATAGTTTAAGTGGATCCCCAATTATTAAGCCTGATTCCTGCCATACACTGACTTATTTTAACTTGGTAAACTCATTAAACCTCAGCTCTTTATTCAGCCATGGGTGACCAAAGCATCATAATTTCAACTATGAGTGCTCAGTAATTGAGCGGGCCTTGAGTTTCCCGCTTTCCTATAGTGTCCTATCTGAAGAGCTCAATTACTAAAGTCAGAAGTTTATTCAGCTCCAGGAGAGAGCTCTCTGATCAGGCCTGAATTCAACTAAAGGCTTTAAAGATGAATGAAAGGAAACCGCTGGCTCCACAATTTCAAATGACCCATTTTGCTTTAACCATAAATCAGCCAAGAGGTCTCAAACGCAGACAGTTTCCAGACAGGCCAGGTCATCTCCAGAGTTAATGAGATGACACATGTTTTAAAAACAGCGCTTACCTTTACCAGCAGATGCCAGCACTTCCTCCCTCTTAGGGTGAGAAAGGATCTGGGGTTTGAGCTCCTCATATTCTGAAATTTAAAAAATTAATTAAATCAAAACAAGAAAAGCAATCCCATAGACAGACAGACAGACAGACAGACAGGCACACATGCATGCACACACACACATAGTTGTATGCATACATATACAAAATTGCTCCAGCTCTCTCTCTCTCTCTCTCTCTCTCTCTCTCTCTCTCTCTCTCTCTCTCTCTCTCTCTCTCTCTCTCCTCTCTGCTTTCATTCCAAGTTTCTGCCCAGTTAATCACATCAAAGGGAATTCTCAGGGAGAGCTGTCTTTTCAGTGTTCTTAACTGCTATTTTGTTCGTGTGAATGTGTAGATATCTAATAAATGGCTTCCCTCTCCCTATATAAAAGAATTTTCCAAATGTAAAACCGGCCAGGACTATCTGGTTTCAAATTTTAATGGGTTCTCATAAAACCTCTGTCAATAGTGAGTTCCCAGTCGGTGTTTTACAACACAGACAGCTTTGCAAATACTGTAACATATGTAACTTGGGCTGGGTCAATACATGGCGGGGAAATCAGGCTGTGAGATGGTCGAGCTGTTCATTTTGGCTGTCTTTACAATCAATCAGTCAGACTCACCGAGCCTGCAGAGACCCTCACTGATTACTGAGAAAGCTAAAGCAAATGCATTCGCCTCGCTGTCTGCCAAGGCTCTTTCAATAGCTAAACCTCTGTCAAGATGCAGATGGGTGCCATCCTTTGAAAACCAAGGTTATTAAAGAAAACTCAGGTCCATCTGAAAGTGAGCCTGTGCTTTGGCTGCCAAAGAGAAAACAAAACAAAATAAAAACAAAAAGCAAAGCAACCTAACAAACAAACAGCAATCCCGAAAGAAGGAAAGAAAGAGAGAGAGAGAGAGAGTCAGAAAGACAGGGAAGGAGAGGAAGAATTTGTACAACGTACTCCAATAAACTTTGTTGGGTACATTTGCAGACTGACCCACTTCAGAAGCAAAAGTTTATAGGCTTTGGTAACAAGCCATAAGCAAGATCATTTCTGTGTCGTCCCATCTTGTGCTCCTTTGTTGTTCTTCTTTCTGTAGTTTTCTTTTTCATTTTTTAAAGCTGTGCTTAATTCAAAAGGGGTAAACAAACAGCTATCATGACAAATATATCTTCTGTCTGTGATCATATTCTTTGGAATGCACTCAATCTCATCAAACATAGTTCTTAACTGAGAAGATAAATTTCTTTAAAAGAAAAATAATAGCAAGTTACAAAAGTAAAATGGCTACTTCCTAAGCCCTTTCTTTTAACTTGCAGAGGAACTGGATGCATTATGTGGGCGCAGTTGCTGACTGCATTCTTTACATCTAGCCAGCTCATCCGTGACTGCTGGGAGGATAAGTGCTTTGTGTAAGTTGTCTAATCCAAATGTCTCTGAGTTGCTAGGTTTAGGCCAAGACAGTCCAATAAAAACGAGCGGAGCCTCCCCATCTTTGCCCGCACTTGATTCAAATCACATCTGTGTAGAATACATTACCTTCACAATCTTTACTCCAGGGGCCTCTCTGGTCGTAATAGAGATAAGAAAACAAAAGCTACTTATCAGCACTTGCAGTTAAAGAGAAAAAGGAGAATTTAAGCAAAATAAATCTCCTTGAGGATGCTGTTCCCAATGTCATTGAGCTGCCTTAAAGATGATAGTGATTAAAGAACAGGTGGGTCACTTAGGAAATATGGGTAAAAGTGGGCTCTCAGAAATTTAGTGTTCATTACTTACCATCCTAAACTATTGATTTTGGGGCTATACAAAAATTAACTGCCCCTCTCCATTTGATTAGAATTTTGGAGGAACTGAATGAAATGAAGAGACTCAGTTGTAAACTTGGTTTTCTTAAAGACAAAGGAATTCCTGTGCCAGTCAACCAAAGGGAAAGGGAGGGCCAGTGGGAGCTCATGCGATCCCTCTGAGAGGAAAGGCATGAGGAGGTATGAGGAGGCAGTCAAAGGCTTTCATAACTACTGTGCTGGAGACTTCCAGCTGTCTCACCAATTGCCACTACTCCCTTCAAGAAGATTCTTCCTGTTTTCACCAAAAGGCCTTCAGTTAGAGACTGTATGTCTATCCTTGGCAGCTGCATGTCAGCTCATGAGCAGAGCACAGAGGAGGTATATAGCCTTTGCTCATATCCTATAAAGAACAGTAGTGACTTCGTACTTTCTCCTCTCTCCTTCCTGTGAATGGAGATGCAGTATGAATGGTTCCTCCCCACCTTTGTGGATTAGGGCTACCTAAGTACACTGTGAAAGGGAAGAAGGCACTCCATACTAACCCTATCTAGGACCTATCCTAGACTCTAGACTGCTTATCAATTTTGATCCTCAAGAGAGAGGAATGGAGTGGAATGCCTGGCCAATCAGCATGGTCCTCAGACCAGCAGCAGCATCTGAGAGCTCATTAGAAACACAGAATTGCAGGCCTGCTTAATTATAATTTGCTTTAAATTTTTTTCCGCCGAAGAGTTGTAGACACGTTGAAAGTTGTATATCTTCTAGAGCATAGATTCTAGGTGGATTCTAAGTTTAAATCTAAATTGATATCTTAATGATATTATTTTGGGAAAATTATCAGATTTCTTCGTGGATCAGCTTTCTGGTCCTTAGAACAGAAGGTGATAGCTCCTTCATAGGGCTGTGTAAGAACTATATCCATTATTATATATAAATAAAGTGATATACACCTTGCCACTGTTACTATGGAAATGAACTTCTAATCTGTTTAAACCATTTGAACTCTGGTGAAGCTGTCAAACCACTGTTAAAATAATGGGCATAGGTTCAAATTAGAAGAAATGTGATAATCTTTAGGACAATCATTTTTTTGTCTGTTTTAGAATATTCTTACAGTTAAATCCATTTATGTTCAACAAATATTCAGATATTGAGAAAGAGAGAGACTGGGCTTATCATGGGCTTTTAAAACTTCAAATCCTACATACCTACTTCACCAAGGCCAAACCTAATCTTTCCCAAACATCGAAGCACAGGAGCCTATGGGGACCACCCTCATTCAAACCACTGGAGGCTTATTCATGTTTATAGTTCTAGCCCAGCATCATGATGTCATGATCACCATGGTGCCTCTACACTTGCTCTAGCTTTATGAAAATATTTTGGCTAATAGATGCCCTTTATCATCGCATATCCATTTAAAAAATTCCTTCATCATTTCATTTTCTAAAACCCATAAAGATTTTGATCAGGGCTATGCTGAATCTCCAAGTCCGTGTGAGAGGAGTACTGAGATCTTAAAGATACAGTTTCCAACCCACCAACATGCTGGGTCCCCATCTATGTTACTGATTTCTTTATCAACATATATCTTCAGTGAACATGACTTAAAGCTTTTTGGTCAATTTATCTCATGACTTTGCCACTAGCTCCTCCATGAAGTCCTGCCTAACAACCAGAAAATAAATACGTGTTTTGTGATCTAATACAGAGACTCTGAAACTTTCTCCATTTATGGATGTCTCATTAATTATTTCAAGATATCAGATAAAAACGGATATTGGAAAGTTAAATTTATTAAGCAAATAGGCTTAATTATTATGAAAATTTTGTTATCCTAATAGCAAGTGGCCATAAAAATGATACCCATGATTTATTTCATATTACTAAATAGTGATCATTTAATAAGTTGTTACAATTTTCTAGGTCTGTCTGCAGTTTGCTAATTTACAAAATGGTGGTCATTGACTTATAGGGTTACCAAAAGAACTGGTGCTATTGCTCTTTGTAGTTGAGCTAACACAATCTAACACAATCTAAATACATACCTTTCTAATCGTGCTTTCTGTTAAGATTGTCATCAATTCTAAGATGCTTGGATCTTCACTTTAGTCTTTTTGAAATCATTGTATCTCACAATCAGTGGGGTACAATAACGAATTGGTTGAATGCAGTGATATATAAAATTCTGATGTGTGTTTATTGTTTAGATTTAAAGAGTTAAAGTTGTTCATTTATAATATAATACTATACAAGCTGAAGGATGCAGAGGTTCAATAATGGGCTTTGTTTGCTAGTTTGGAGAATTGTACACTAAATAAAAACCTTGAATAAAAGTAGAAAGTCTCAGGTACTTTTTTCCTTCTCAAAAGGTAATAAGGGGGCTAGAGAGATAATTCTGAGGTTAAAAGCACTGGTTTCTCTATCAAAGGATTTTGGTTCAGTTCCTAGCATCCATATGACAACTCAGTTCTGTCTGTAACTCTAGGAGATCCAATACTCTCTTCTGATCTTCGTAGACACTGTCTTAATCAGAGTTTCCATTGCTGTGAAGAGACGTGACAACCACTGCAACTCTTATAAAGGAAAGCATTTAATTAGAGCTGACTTACAGTTCGGAGGTTTAGTCCATTGTTATCATGGAGGGAAGCATAGCAACACACAGGAAGACATGATACTGGAGAAGGAGCCAAGAGCCCTGCATCTGGATCAGCAGAGAGCGGGAAGATAGAACAGCACACAGGGCCCGGCCTGAGCTTCTGATACCTCAAAGGCCACCACCAGTGCCATACTTCCTCCAGGAAGGCCACACCTCCAATGACTCTTTCTATGAGTTCATGGGGGCCATTTTCATCCAAACCACAACAAACACTAAACATGCATGTGGTTCATTCATGTACACAGATAACATAAAAATAAAATAAATATTAAAAAAGGCATTATGGATTTTTTTTGTTATCAAAATAATCAGTACAAGTATAACAAAGGATACAAATAAGTAAACTACTCTGATAATTTTACACTCTATTTTCTCTCTATGGGAGGACCATCTATTCATATAGATAATACGCTTTACCCACAGAAAAAGCAAGCATCTTGAGACAGGGTTCACACCATGACTGAACACAACATAGTGTTCAGAAATGAAAAAGCAGTCTTCTGATTTCCTTTCCTTGGTAAGCTGTGGAAGTGTACAAAGGCTCTTTGGGGAAAAAAATATCTCTGTATAGAAAAACTTCTATTTCTTCTGTTTCCCAGAGGGAGAAAATCTTTCAAATCCCGGAAAGAAGGAAAACATCAGAACAGGAAGACACTAGTTTCCTGTGAAGCCTACAGCCACAGTCTACCTATAATTACCATTCCTGCCTTTTCAGAAAGTTTATCATCTTTTGTGGTTTTAATGTGAATTGCCTCCCAAAAGGCTCACATGTCTGAGCACTTGGTTTCTGGTTGGTGGCACTGCTTTGCAAAGTTGTGAAACCTTTAGAAATCTACGGAGACTTGCTAGAGGAAATGGGGCACTGGGAGTGGGCCTTGATGCTTTATAGTATAGCCCCACTCCCTGTCCACTTTCTGCTTCCTGATTGTGGATACAATGTGACTAGCCATTTCTGGCCCTTGGAGACATGCCTTCTTCACCTTTAAAATGTTTGCCATTATGTCAGGAATTTTGTCACAGTGGCAAGAAACTCATCAGTACACCAACCGATACACTGAGTTTCTTCCCTTGCAGTTTTCCACCAAAAATGGAATTAATCAATCTTTAAAATGCAAGAAAAAAAATCACAATCGTGTTTGCTCTTTGGGGCACGTCAAAATGAGGCAGCCCTCAAGCAGCCCTGATTGGAGACTTACTGTGTTAAGCACTGACTGCAGGGCAAAGGGATCCAAAGTCTACTGAGAAGGTGGGGAGAGAAAGGAGCAGAGTGGAGGAACCCTGCCATGTTGGGTTTCGATTATTCCTAGATCTTAAATGGACCATTGGTCTCCTGATAGACAAGGCCAGAGGACAGTGTGAGCAAGGTGCCAGAGAGCAGAAGTTGAATATCTTTCTGCTGCAGGGAACATCTCTCTGTGATTTGTTACCCACATCCATAGTGGTAAAGGTACCAAGAAGCCTGGCTTTCGAAGCAGTATTCACATTGCTATAGAACAAATGCTTGTGTCCTCCAGTGTGCATGTGGGAAACCAGTCTGCACTGTGACAGTGTCTCAAGGTGGGCAGCAATTAACTCTTGGAGGTATAGCCCTTATAAGTATAATTAATGCCCCATTAGGAGAATATCTTTTCTTTTCCTGCCATGCCATGGTCCAATAATTTAAAAAGCTAAGACCAGGAAGTGGACTCCCCTAGACACTGTGCCCTGGTGCCTTTATCTTGGACTTTCCATTCTTCAGAATTGCAAGGAATACATTTCTGTTGTTCATACGGCATTTGTGGTGTCCTGTTACAGCAGTCCAAAGGGACTAAAAGAACATTATTTGCCTAGTAAACAGTGATAAAAGTCCTCATCTGGGGTAAGCAGAACAAAGTGTCACAGATCCTTCTGAGGCTCCTGATTTTACACTGAAGCAGAGCAAAAAAGACATCTTCCACACAAGGACACATTTGTGCTAGTGTTTCTCCAAGGCCAACTATCAGGCTGTGAGAAAGTTCAGTTGGTACCATGTATGAGGACCCAGGTCCCCTTGAGCCCACATAAAAATATGGTGTGGTGGTATATACTTGTAATTCTAGTACTGGAGATGTAGACACAGATGGATCTCTGGGCCTCTCAGGCTAACCAGCCTGGTCTTGGTGAGGGCAAGCTCCAGGTCAATGAGAGACAAGATGGACAACACCCAAGTAATGACACCAAAGACTGATCTCTGGCTTCCACAGGTTTGTGCAAAAGTGTACATGTTCAACCCCACACACATATGTACCCAATGCACCCACCCACCCCTCCCCCCAGCAAAATTCACAAGGCCAATTATTCAATGCCTAAGAGGCAGACAGGAGAATCATTGCAAGTTCAAAGTCTAACTGTGCTACCTGGCCTACACAGATAGTTTCTTTGGACAGTTGGGTCTATATGACAAGAGTCTGTCTCAAAAAATCAAAGCAAAGAAAGGCCACTATGCCTTAGATGTGTCTTGAATACTGAGGTATAACTAACTATGCACCTTTCCAGTGTCTGTGCCAAAGTGAACAGAAAGTCGATATGGGATACTACCCACAGTCCCCACAACAGAAAGATCTCTATAACTCAGTAGGGATGAGGACATTTAAGTTTTAGATTATGATCTGTGGTAGCTATTTCTTCCTGTCCATCTCTAACATGCTCATAGAGTGGCCTGCAGAGCGCTAGACTCCCCCAGAGATTCAGGTGACCTAGACATTTCTTGGCGGTGGGAAGAGTTTCTGGCATTCTCAGCTTCGAGATTTGAATTCTCAGGGATCAAAGACCTGGAAGAACCTTTGTTCAAAAAGATGTCATTGTCTGATGAATTCATTTCCTTATCTTTAGCTGTAAAACATAAGTCACTGGAATTAGGGCCAGGTAAAGCTGTGGAAGAATCAGAGGCCTCTCAGACTCTGGTTTTATAATTAGGGAAGGCAGACAGGGAGACACTGGGAGTGGACCTGGCTTGCTCAGTTGTCTCTCTTGTCCCTACTGTGTCTCTTTACTTTATGCATCACTTCTGCCATTTAAAATAATTTGATCTTCTTGCTGGAACCACCTTTGTGGGGAAGGAGCCAGCAGAGTTAGGCCTTGCCAGCTGCTCAAAATGTTGACTTCTCTTCTGGGCCTACTCTTGAGTTGAGGATTCTGGTGAATTGAACAGTTCTGTCCCTTACCAGTGGGAATTCATCTATATAGTCATTGGCCATGGGATAATTGCAGGGGTAGTCACTGTGTCTTCCCAATTCTACTTTGGCAAGTTCTAGTCCTCTGGGAATTCTGGCTGTCAGGACATGCGATACCCACACCTGACAGAAGACAAGAGGTAATGTTATTTTATTCTATGTTTGTGTGTGTGTGTGTGTGTGTGTGTGTGTGTGTGTGTATGTAGATGTCAGTGTCTGTGAAGGCCAGAAGAGATTGTTGGATCCTCTGGAGCTGGAGTTACCAGTATTTGTGAGCTAACTTTGGTGGGTTATGGTAACTGAACTTGGATCCTTGTGATTATTATTCTTGGTTGTCATTTTGACTACATCTGGAATTAACTAAAATTCAAAAATGGAGGGTACACATGTGAACAATTTTTACTTAATTTGAAGTTGGAAGATCTGCTTCTAATGTAAAGACACACACACCTTTCGGTCTTGAAGTGGGAAGACACAACTTTAACTGGGGCCACATCTGCCAGAAGCCTATAGAAGGACATGGAAGAAGGAAGCGTTTGCTCTTGGCTTGCTTGCCTTTGTCTTGCTAACAATCCATCCCTTCACTGACATTAGAGCCTATTTCTTTGAGATTCCAGTGTATATTGAAGACCAGCTGAGGCATTCAGCCTCATGGACTGAGCAATTTCTGGGTTCTTGGATTTCCCATTCATTGCCTACTGTCGTTGGATTAGCTGAAGTAAAAGACAATGATGTGAAAACAGAGTAAAGTGTACAGGAGTACACAACTGAAAGCAAGCACGGGATAAAGTATCATTTTGTGCTATTTTTGAGGTCTTGCTCCAGTAACTGATTCTTTGAGATGTACTGTTACTAATTCATGCACTGTAAAAGCACACCAGTTTTGGTGTGTAAATCCCCCATCCCCTGCCAAAACCCAAGGAGGTATGACAGGGAATTAGCAATCATTGCCCTAGTGTGTCTTGGTCTTACACCCCAACATTGTATCTTGTCTTATTCTAACTCACTTCTTATTGCAAATGTGTGTATGAAACATGTGAAACACAAACCTCAGAGCCAGAGATCAGCAAAACACAGGACAGCCGGGAACCAGTGATTGTGGGAGGTGGGAGGGAAAGGGGGGAGCCTGGGAATTGGCGAGTGGAAATGACAATGTACAAGGAAAATCAATCGTCCTGAAAGTCCCATGGAGAAAGAAGGAACCAAGCTATAGAAATGGAAAGTGGGCACCTCAGGTCCAATCAATCAGACGCTGGGCAGACAGGGCTTTAAAGAATAAGGCTATTATCACTAAAGTTCATTTGACAGAGCTCAGGTGTAAGAGCCACGGGATGAACACTCTCATCCACAGTCGTGAAAACAGTGTCAGGGTGATGTATCACTACGCTCTTCTTACACACCTGACCTCAAGAACTGTTGATAAATATGAGTCATACCTGTAGACAAACTCCGTGTCATTGTAGATGATCCCAGTGTTTGTCACACAGTAGGCATTCAACAAATGCATAATGAATAAATATAAGGACAAATAAATGAGTTGTACCAATGCAAACCCAGAAATGTCAATTCCTCTCTTCTTTTAAAATTGTACTTGTTTATTTACTATTTGTATTTACTAAACAGTGACTTGCAAGAGGCTGAGATGAGAGATGTGCAAACTTTTGTTCAAGGAGCTGGAGACAGTTCAGCTTCTAAGAGAGTTTACTGGTCTTGCACAGGACTGAGTTTGAATCCCAGTAGGATAGCTCACAGCCTATAATTCCAGACTTATACATATATACATAATAATCAAAATAAACTTTAAAAATCACATCCAGTCCCTAAAACATACAGGGAGCGCACAATTATCCCATTCTAAGAGCAAAAAGGGTAACTTTTAGGGAGGCCACTCTAAGAGTCCTTAACTTATCCTTAGTTAGTCAAGTAGCTAACTCAAGAGTAAATAATGAACATTACACCTATAGCAACTGCAGCATTTGTCTCCCCAAAACATAGAGACAATATAAGGAGGTTAAGGGCATAGAATGCCCATCCTGGCACTAACAATTTTGTTTCCTTGGGCTAATCACAAATCTTAGAGTTTCAGTTTATATTTGTGTTATATAAAAAAAAGGAGGGGGGAATAGCAGGACCTACCTCTTGGGGTCAATGTGAGTGAAATAATACATCCAAACCCCGAGCACAGTGTCTGGTGCTTATTAATTGCTTGGTAAATTATCAGTGATATCACCTCTCTAGCAAATGTAGCTGCTGTCACTGCCCACTCCTTAGAATCACGATGTTCCTTTTAGTGAAAGAAGCTCAGGCTGGGGTGATGTGTGATGTCAACACTGCTCTGCCCACTTCATAGGGGCACAATTTTCTATGGGTCAAGTCTAATATGGTTGAAAAGAAATTAGTTTAGAAAAGAAAGGTTTGGTACAAACTGTCACCCTTCTTAGTGCTCCTCTGTTTCCACAAAAGCAAATCCTTGGTTTGATGTGAAAGATTGTTTGGCATAGAATGCTTTACTCACCAACAGTGACATCAACACAGTGGACAAAGGAAGAAGAAACAAGATTCTAACTCACAACAGCCTGGAAGAAGGACCACCACCCCTCTCTGGCATTTGGATTCTGTGAAATCCTTTCTCTTGGTGGATGTGGGCTAGACTTAGTGGTTTATTTCTAACAAGTAAGATGGAGACAGCAATATATGACACAGAATATGTCATAAAATACTGCATGACCTGGCCTCTCTTCTGGAGCTTGCTCTGTGGGAAACTACCATGGGGGCAGTCACAAGAAGAAGACCCTATGGGGAAAAAAGAAAGAATAAAAAGAAAAGGAAGCCTCCTGCCTGCAACCCTGTAAGATGATGATAGTCCTAGCCAATGACTTGACTCCCTCTTTGACAAAGCAAATCTCCCCCAGAAAACGCATTCCCAAATTCGTGACTCTAAGAATCCAGGATAACAAAATCTTTCAGTTGGCCAGTTTCAGGGATGACTTGTTATATCACAGCAAGTCGCTAACATAGTGCCCACGAATCCCACTTCCTACAGCAGCATATTAGCTCAATGATTTAATTATTAGTGAACTTCTTGCCCTGTGTCAGGTAGTGTCTTAGGACCTCATTTGAGGAAGCTTTCATTCTTATGGTAGGCAGACTGGTGATTAAAATCATCGATGCATGTTAAATGTGGACATGTAGGTTTTTTATTTTCATAATTTGTTTATTGTATATGTGTGTGTCCACACGTGCGTGCACTAGGGTGCCAAGGTGCACATGTGGAGGTCAGAGGACAATTTGCAGAGTCATTTCTTCTGTTCTGACACATGGGATCCAGGGATAAAGCTCAGGCCATCAGGTTTGGTTGGAAGCAGCTTTCCCTGCTGAGCCATCTAACTGCCCTATCATATGGTTTTGATAGAGGATTTAGGGATGCATTTAACCTGCCCTGTGGGTGGATAAGAAACACCAGAGGAGCTGACAGATACCAAAGTGTGACTTTTCCATTTGAATGGGCTAAACTATGTTTGTTCTCCAAGATTCTCCCTAGTCAGTTTCTAGTTAGCTACTTTTGCACCTTACTGCGACCAAGCCTTGCTAGAGGACAATTTGAAAGAAAAAGGGTTTCTTTTAACTCACGTTCTAGAAGGTTCATTCCAAGAGTCTTTGGCTAAGCTTCGTCATTGAACCTGTCACCATGGCAGTGAGCACTCGGCTGGAGCTCATGGTGAACAGGACAGAGAATGAGCGAACATCTGGAGACTGCCTATAACTCCCAAAGCCACATTCTCAATAACCTACTTCTGATACCTAGGGCCAGCTCCTAAGCTTGCAGAACCTCCCCAGAGGGCGGCACAGGCAGGTGCTCGAGTGTCATGAGCACCGTGTATTCAAACCAAAGCAGTGAGCCATGAGGGAGATCCAATCAAAGCCGAGAGAAGACATCAGCCAAGGCCAGGAGCATATGTTTACCTCTGTGACTGAAGATCAAAGTCTCTAGAGGAGACTTTAGCCAAGAACGTAGTCCATTGCTGCTCGGTCAGGGCAAGCGTTCGCTATCACGTGCCTTTTAGGAAGTTGATTAGAGGAAGTTGTTGGGGGCGGGGGGATTGGGTGGCTTCTGAGGGTGCTGTGGATCAGAACGGGAGCACGAGATGTAGCTACTTACTGTGACTTCAGAAATATTTTAAATTAGTCTGTACTACTGCACAATGCATCCCAGATGGATGCAAGCTCCGAGGAAACATGGGGAATGTATGGAATGTGTGAAGAATGAGCTGTTTAACATGATTGGGGCACTGGCTGCTCTGGTGTATGGCTATTGCTTTAAGCCTCAGTTCATTCAATGCATTTTTTCCTCAAATGTGACCATAGACAAAACAGCAATTAAGGCTGTTTTCTACAAACAAGCAATCAAAACAAATCCAACAAAACAAAACAACAACAAAACAGAAACAACACTTCCAAAACAAGCAAACAAACAACAGCAACAAAATGATTACAAAAGATGTGGGGGGGGGGTCCAATCTTTTCACTGACACAAGAACCAGAAAGCTGGTATATGGTCCTCTGTTCTTTTGCAAATCACTATCTAGAGCTTCGATCTTACACTTTCCTATCTGTATTCCTCTAGAAATCTAATTTACTCCCTAAAACTAGAGCCCCTAAGTCCTTCAACTCAGCACCTTATTGGCTCAGTACCAAGATTTTAGATATTCACTATTAACTGATCCATTGTTCCTCTGCTCGATTACATAGTCTCACAGGGGTGCACTTGGTCAGTCTATCCCTCCTTTTGAATCTTGGTTTCTCAGCAGATGTATGACTTACTGATTCATCCTGTGCCTTGTTGTCTCAAACTCGAATACAGAAGGTACCTAATATGTTCTTAAATGTTAACACATCATCTTTTGTAAGTTTTCATGTTTCAAGAAAGAGTCAAACAGGACATCCTAAATGAAAATATTAAGGATTGGGGGTTGTATACTGTTCTACATTGTCTCTGCCTGGATGAATAATTAAGAATAGAGTTGAATCTCTGTGTGCAGGCTCATAATAGTAATCATGTGCATGTTGTAACAGTGTATAAAATAACTCTCTTTGCTTTAAATAAAAAGACATCCTTGTTTAATGGTGAATAGGTATGAATATAAAAATCACTTCAGCATCCTTAGGGCCACTAATGTCTCTGAACCAAGTTCAAAGTACAAATAAACAAACAAAAAATGACCTAATAATTTTTCATTAAGAATAAATTCATCTTAAAAGGAAAAGAAGACTCCGTTGTGCATGTTGAGATATCTTAGATATATCTGTCTTTGGAGAGTGAGGGATGTTTGGTTTAATTTCACAGCCTTACTGATCATGTCACTATTAACGCATTGTCCTTTGGTAAGTGAGAGGGTCAGGCTGAATATTCTGTTAGGGAAATGAAAACTCAAAAAGATTCCAAACTGTTTTTTAAAAAACTAAGCTTCTAAATCCCCATAAAAGATGACAGGCAGATTCTCACAGTGATATCTGATTGTGATAGCTGGAAACGTGAAAATTTGAATACAAATCCTTCTCAAACAACAGGATTAATTGAAAAATTACTATCAACAAACTAAATAGAGATGGCCACAAACAAATAGCGCCCAGGCTTTGTGTGCTACTATGAGCAAAACTGTTCCTTGTATGTGTGAAACATTATTTTAAAATGGAGATGGAGTAAATATTTCATTCTTTGTGTGTGGTCTGTTTCCTGCTTTACATGCATATATTACCGAGTTCCTATGTATTTCCTTTACCTCTGGGTGAGAATATTTTTAGCACGGTCTTGTGAGGTATGGAAAAGAGAATACACTGAGATGTTTTCTTTCCCAGTCTATTTCCTCTGGAATCAGTGTTTCCACTGCGAGTGACCATCTGTCAATAGTTCAGCTCCCAACGGCAGCACGAGCGCCTTTCTCCTCAGTGTAGGAAGCTGCCCACCACCACTTCAGCCTCTGTAACAATAGCACTTGATCATTCACCCGGACAGCCAGGTGCAAATAGCTCTTAATTTTAAGCACATTTCTCATTCTCCAGCAGAGGTCATAGCTCATAGTCAGCGCCAGTACTCTTCCGTCAGAATTGCTCCTCCGAGTCCATGTTTTTGTCTCCTATGGGCTTTCCCTCATAAAGAGCAGGCAGAAGCTCTCTATTCATGAGCGTTCTGAGTCAGCCCTCTGCCGTGGGGGCAGCGCCAATGCGATTTATATTTAGTTCTTCCTGTGCTCTGCGTCCTGTGAGCGGGAGGATAAGTGAGCCAATTGGAAAAGGTTTTGAACTCTTGGCGGATCTCATCGCAGAGTGCGCTGAAATGTTATAATCTGAATTCAATCTTCATTAAGTATTTCCACCACCTGCTTGCTGAAGCCACCGCACAGCTCCGCTCATAATCACCACGCAGGGGGGGCAGCATAACTAACTTCGTTAGACAAATGTGTCGCCTCCATGAGCATCTTCAGGAGAGTCAGTTGGGAGCACACGGGCAGGGCACTTTTTTGGTTGACCTCAGGCCTGCATCTCATTTATTCAGCCCACACCAGCATCCTTGGACCACCCCCCTCCACCCACCAAGTAAATCAGGAATAGAATTTTCTGCCCCACCCCACCTCCATCATACCCATATTTCAGGGAAAGTGTCAACTTCCAGGCTGATTAAGGAAAGAACAAAGGCAGCTCTTTTTCCATAACCTGTCTCATCTTTTCATCTAAACTGAGGATGGCATGTTTATCTAACACATCTTAGGTGTGGCATGGGGACAGAGGGAGCTGCTACAGGCAACACCCACAGTGAGTCATGTGGACCTCAGGAAGCCATTTGATTCTGAATCCTCTCAGCCTTTCTTGTCCTTCTCCTTTAAAATCATCATTTGTAGAGCAATTCCTAAGCTCCAGTCATGTACTAGGTTTGTTGCAAACCCTTTATCATGCAGATTTCACCAGCTTAGTATGATGGATAATATACTTATATATGTATAGGTTAGCAAATTGGAGTATGCAGTAGCTAATTTGCTTATTGACTAGAGATGTGCAGATGCTGAGTGAATGGACCTATTTATTGTTCTTTATAGTAACCATGTTTTACAATTACCTCAAGACTAATTATGACACAAATTTAGTGAGCTGGGATGGCAGTTCTACATAAAAAACTATGGCTCAGAGAAATTCATGACGAACCCTGGATCACACAGCAGATTATGACCAGATAGAAACAGGACTTTTGCAAGCATTCCTGCTGAGACAAGGTCCTGCTTTTTATCTCCAAACTGTTTTTTTTTTAAGTCTGCTTGACAGTTCTCTTCAAATGCCCTTTACAAACATATTTAAATGTACATACTGTTCTTAGGGGAAAAAAAAGAGTAAATGGAAAATAGATTGCAGGGGGAAAATACTTTGGATAGTTTCTAAAATTTAATTTAAAATTAAATTCAATTACTTTAAGTAAGCAACATCTTAAAAGATAGCTTTAAAGTCATCCCCCAGAAGCCACAAATATGATAATAAATGGTTTACAGGGCCTGTTTCCCCCAGACGTTTTTCAATCCTATTTTCTTTCCGTGTTTATAACTAGCACGGAACTGAGGGAATTAAAGCCAGTCATCTTTCATCTCCTCTGAGACTTCTGTTTTAAACCTGAATTCCTGAGGGCAAAAGGGAATTCCCTGCGCTCTACATCCGCCACCCTATTACCACACACACACACACACACACACACACACACACACACACACACACAAACACACACACACACACTCCTCTTATTCTTCCAGAATGAAGTGTATTTGGCTTTTCTCATCTTTCCCCACATCGACCTCCACTCCCTCCCCCAAACATAAACATCAGAACTTGGCTCAATGACATTCTCTCAAGATCAAAGTCAAATAATAATTTCCATGAAAGCCAAAGTCGTTTCAGTCCCTGTTCCCCTTCTCATTGAAATCCTGGGTCTCATGCCAGCAAAACTCTAAATTTCTACCCTCCTCCTCCTCTCAAGATGAAACGCTACACACCCTCCCATTTCTCCTCTTCTGCTTCTTGTCACTCAGACACAGCTCTGCTTTACCCTAGAGATATTTACAGCAAATTCAATGTAAAATTCAAGATTTAGTTACTTCTCCCTCTCCTCTCCCTCCTCCTCTTCATTCCCTTCCCTTCCCCCCTCCCCCGCCCCGTCTCTTCCCCCTCCCTCTCCTCTTTCTTCCAGTTAAGTGATTTCTATTCTACTTGAGATGATGATAAAAAGCACTAAGAATTCAAAGAGTTTAGGAACTTGTGCTACAGCGTGGACGCTGATGAGTTATGGATGAGAAAATCAGTGACTTCTTCTGCACTAAGCATAGCTGTAGATACAAGAAATACGTTTGCATTTTGTGTGTGTGTGTGTGTGTGTGTGTGTGTGTGTGTGTGTGTGTGTAATCTTAAGTTCATGTAAAGAATCTCAAAGTTCAGGATCATTCCCAAAGCTTATAAATGATCTGGTTAAAATACTGACATAAAGCCATCTGAGCCTGGGGTCCTAATCCCGTGCAGGAGTGTGAAGTCAGTGACACAGCCATAGGAAGACAAACTCCATGCAACATCATAGCACTGTCTTTATACACTTGTATTGCTTCTCACACATTTATGAGGAATTATCCATATAACGTTATCCAGCCCAAATAATGGGTCCAAAGCAGCTGCCAACAAGAGCAGACAATGATTCCCAACCCACTTATCAACACAAGATTCTGTCACACAGACTCTCAGGTATGTCCAGGGGCCACCTTTAGAACAGGGGGATGAACTTTTCCCTAACAGTGTGGAACCCTTTCTGAAATCTTTGGTATCCTCCAGGGACTGTCCATAAAGTCACTGCCTAAAGAGTTAGATGATAGCAGAGGGGCAGACATTAAATTTCCCTTTCGCTAAGATGGCCAGAGAAGCTTTATGCAAATGGAAATACTTGTATTCTATTTCCTTAAGAAATGGAATTAGCAATGTGTCTCTTACTTAAGAGATCAGGAAAGGGAAAAACAGAGTGGTCTGCCTTTTTTGAAATGAAAATAGGGGAAGATATCAAATTCCTAAAACAGGAAATCTCCCTAGAGTCTACCTCCAGTAAGAAAGCTCATTTTATATTTTACGGGTTTTACCAGAAAAGCATTTAACTATAATAAGTAGTTATTTTAGTATTATTTCTTGAACGTTAAATTCATTTGTTGAGAATACCATAATACCATGGGATGAAGACTGGTCCCAGTAGGAATTATGAGCTATTCGGGGGATTATGGCAAGAAATGTTCATATATCCATTATTAAAAATGGGTCTGTTTTCTGCACAGCAGGAGAAAGAAAAGAGCAGATTTCATTAAACAAATGAGCAAACCAAATCCTGAGTGTATATTCCATTTATACTGACATGCACAGTGTCTTGTCTTCTTATATGATTCCGACTTGGTATTCTTAATCATCAAGTAGATTTTCTGATATAATGAAGAGGAATATCAGGAAATGAGAGGCAGAATTAACAGTTTATGCATGTAATACTCAGGCTCACTGTCATCAAATCTCATTATGTTTTCCAATTTCTACTCTGTGTTCAGCCTTGGGACCCACGTTGGCTGGTGGAGTGTTACTAACTGGAGTTCAGAGTTCTGCAAAGTGCTGATGAGTTCATACTTGCTCTCCCCCTGCATTATGCCCCAATAACATGTCTTTAATAACCTGCTAGGGCATGAAAGACACACATTGCAGAGTCAAATCACCCTATTCACTCCAGCTGAAATCATCTGTGTCAGCCATCTTTCTGTCACTATGACAAAGAGAAAAATACATTTATTTTAGCTCAATTTGGAAGTTACAGACCATGCTTGGTTGGTCTCATTTGTTTGGGGCCTGTGGGAAGGCAGCATTGAGAGAGTGCTCACCCAGCCCCTCACCTCGTGACGAGGACATGGAAGGGCATCATAATGCCCTTCAGGAGCATGCTTCCAAAGACTGGAAGACTGACCACTAGGCATCACCTCCTAAAGGTTCCCAAATAGTGCAGCACATGGGCCTTTGGGGGACTTTTCACAGTCAAGCTAGAGTATCATCCTAATTGGAGTACAACCAGCCACCCTTCCCATGTGTGCGCAAGTTCAAGAGACAGCAGAAGCTCTGCCATATCTCCTAGTGTGCTTACCACATGCATGGGTAAGAGATGTTTATGGTTGTGTGGTTTGGGTGTATGGCAGTTTCTTACCTAGTACTATCGGGATAATATAAATATTAGAGGATGTGTATAAAACTTCAGTGAGAAAATGGTACCTAGATATCAAAATGCATAGGTTGTATTACATGCTATATGAAAGATCCCGCAGGGATATATGTTAAGATGAACTAGTAGGTCTATATAAAGACTAGCCATAGCGAGGGGAATACCTTCATTTGAAAGGTATTTGTGTGTCAAACACTCATGGAAAAGGAACTTTTCTACAAATAGAGAATCTAAGAGTATGGATCTTAGGTGAGTCATATAGATGATTTTCTCCTGGGCATAAGCCTTTGTCAAGATGTTTCTTGAAAGCTCACTCTCTGTGACTTCTGCTGTGTGGAGACTGACCAGGATCTGAGCCATTTAACAATTTAGGACTTTCCATATTACAATCTGAATCTGAAATGTCCCCCATAGCTCATGTATAGCATCCCTAGATAGTGCCTGAAACCTTTGCACTGTTGTGCCCAGCCTGTGGATGTAGGCCAGTAGAGGAATGACTCTAGCGTTCTGCTCCTGCTTCTATGGTTTGCTTTTTGACTTGCTAACCTGGGAAGTAGCAGCTACAAGCTCACACTACCATGGACTACAGTGCTCCACTCTGCCTTCCCTGCAATGATGAACTGTGCTTCCTGAGACTATGAGCCAAATTGTGAGCAATATAGATGGTGGTAGTTGACATTTACTGGACAAGTTGCTTATTGTGTCCCAAGTACCTCAGTTCTCAATACGACAACTTATTTATAGTCCTTAAAAAAAAACTCTACATTTTTTATGGCTTTTCCTTCATTTTGTATTTGATGAAACTTAAGTGCAGAGCATTAAGACTTGTTAAGAAGAACTGATTATATAATTATATATGATCAAATGATGATAGCTGATCCAGCTATTCAGCTATTCAGTGATCTAACTGGTTCATTGCCACTCCAGCTCAGGAATTTTATACTGAAAGCTCTTACAACCAAACAGCAGATGAACTGAATTAGAACTACAACTTCCTACTATGAAAGGTGGGTTGTTGATTGAGCTTGACCTGTTACGTTGAGGGACCCGCATTTTTGTTTGCTCTCTCTCTCTCTCTCTCTCTCTCTCTCTCTCTCTCTCTCTCTCGTTTGTTTTTCTCTACTCAGGCTATTACAGCAATTACAGCAGAATTGTAGGACAATAGACTGAGACTTGATGTGTATAGTACTGGGATTTAGAGCAAAATTTGTTGGGAAGGTTGGGAGTTAGTGTTCAGAACAATGTCTCAGACTTTTCTTGGTCTCTCATTTCTCAGGTTATCTATACTGATAAGAGGGTCTGTTTTAATTTTTTTCCAAGAGTTACATTTGCTTATGTTTCAAAAGTGCCAGAGTAGGTGTTCCCCCCGCCCCCAGCTTTTCAGATACATTAGGCACTGAATTCTAGAAGCCACTCTTCCAAGGGCAAGGGATGTTTTTATTCTTGGTTTTAAAGATTAGTTCTGTTCAAGGTGAATGGTCCCTGCACTAGGAGTAGTCTATAAGCTTGTTCAGAAATTGGTGAGAAATCACAGAAACAAAGGGTAGGTTTTTAAGGAAGAATAGTTTTCTTTTTGTTGAATTTGATGATCAAAAGAAATAAAACCACATACACCAAGTATGTATTTTATATATCTTTGTTTTTATTTAATTTCCATGGAAATTTATTTTGTATTTTATAAAAATATTTTTTCTTAAGTATATTGAATGAATATTTAAGAAAGGCAGTTTGAGGCTGAGTATAGTGGAGTATACCTTTAATCCCCACACTCTGGTGGCAGTTGCTGGAGAATCTCTGAGTTCGAGGCCAGCCTGGTCTACGTAGCAAATTCCAGGACAGGCAGGACTACATAAAGAGACCATGTCTCAAAAGTAAATAAATAAACAAGCAAGCAGAACAAAATAATCAGATAAATAGATAGATAGATAGATAGATAGATAGATAGATAGATAGATAGATAGATAGATAGAGCGAGCATTCTAGATCACAGTATTGATTCTTGGAGAATCCTAAAAGTCATTTAACTAAGAGCCGGGGCAAGACTTAAATTCAAGTCTTCATCACCTATCCAAACAAAAAACACAAAAACAAAAAACAAAAAAAGCCATAAAAACCTAATATCTGCTAAATTTTTTTTTCAGTTTGACAAAGACTGTGTGTGTCTAACCTGACTAATTTTGGCAGAACAGGCAAAGTGGTGGGCACTGGGCGTTCTCACTGATGATCACTGAGGCCATCACAGAACCTAGAAATAGGACTTTAAATTTAAAAAAAAAAAACGGTGTGTGTGTGTGTTGTAACCCAGTGGTTGAGAGAGTCCTTCTCTGCGTGTGTCAGGTCTTGGGCTTTGTTTCTGTAACTGTAAACACACTCATTAGTATGAGTACAAGAGCACATGCACATCCCCAAATGGTACAAACAGGGTTTGTGTAGCAGACACAGTTGTGGTCCTTACTAAGGCTGTGATCCACAAAGCCTCACCCCAAGACAGACAGTACAGCCTTCTCCTCTGTTCCTGAAGCAACTCCCTTAGGGAGCAAATAGGAAATGCACAAAACCCTCATTTAAGGGGGGAAAATGGCCTGACAGATGCTCTGTCTAGGGAAGCAGCAAACGGGGGAAAATGGCCTGACAGATGCTCTGTCTAGGGAAGCAGCTCATTTTGGGCATTAAAAGGTATTTTCTCCTGTCACCTGTGAGATAGCACCACAATGAAACAGCAGGATAGGGCACGGGCCGGGGCTTACAAGCAGGACATACATGGACTTGCTTCATCTTCTTGCTCTCTTACACCAGCCTAAAGCTAATGTCTCTCAACATTCTTCTCATTTGTTAAATGTGACTTATACTTCAGGAGACTGGGAATGACCAAGCTTTGTACCCACTTTGATCAGCTATGAAGTAGAGGAGATACTCACATTGGAAATCCTGCAACCAAGTGAACTGAGCCAACTTGTTTGAGATATTTTCAAATGCTTCAACTGTTTGATTTTGAAATAATTAACTAAAAATTTTAAAAACTTAAATTATTCAACTGATACTGTTTTTTCAGCAAGAAATACAATAGGGTTATTTGATTCAATTAAAAAAAAACCTTGAATTAACAATTGTTTACATGGCTTTGTTCCTTGACAGCCTAATAATTTTGAATGATGGCCCTCATTTGTCTTAAACTGAAAACTAGTTTCATTAGCTTTATGATTTGTTCACTTTATAGGTTATTGGTAATCTTTTAAGTGTACTGGGATAGTCATATTAGGTTATGTAACATAGTTTTGGAAGCATGATAATCACTGAAGTATATTGTACTTAAAAGTGATACAATTTTTAGGCCAGTATCACCTTATAGCATTTAATTATGTACAATGATTTAACTTTGTGGGATCTTTCAGATATAATAGGAATAAATCATTTCCAAGTGGAAGGTAGAATTATGAGTTTTGGTGATTTAAAACTCCAGTGACTTTGTGCCAACCCCCTAGAATGGAATCTCTCAAAATGAACAATAGTAAAATCTGTCCTGCTAGAAGATTTTCAAGTCCACACTCCAAGGAAGAGCTGAAGCAGCATGGTGCCCTCAGCATTTCCCTAGCAGTTGGCTCTGACACTGTGTCAACAAGTGCCCGTGTGTTCTGTACATCTCTGCCTAGATCCCAGTTCTAGTCTGAACAAAACACAAATGCTTTTGGCAAACTAATTGATTTTCCTTGCAACACCCAGAGGGGCTGCAGTTCAACCCCTCCCTCCTTCAAGGATTAGTTGGGAAGCCATCTGGAAACATTTGGTAGCTTTGTTCCTGCCGTTGTGCTATCATATAAGTAAAACTTCACAGATATTTTTTATCCTTTCTGAACATACATGTTAACCAGGCTCACGATGCTTTTTAAACATCAAACGAGATCGGTTTGGGAAAGTACTTTGCGAACTAGTAAACCCTGTGTTAGTTAGGTGTGGCTGTTTTGTAGGGAGATTTTCCTGCTTTACAGTTCCTTCATGGTCAAAGATGGCTGCTATTTACCCAAATGTCACATACTCATCTTGGCAGCAAGAAGGAAATAGAGGAAATCCCCCCCCCCCACACACACAATTTCCTTTTTATTTCCCAGAAGCCCTAACCTCAACAGATTTCTCTTATGTTTTCATTGACTAAAACTGGGGCACATGCTTATTCCAAGGGGAAAATAACAGAAATATCAGTGTCAGCCAGGCAGAAGTAGAGTTAACATCATTGGCTTAGACCAAATACTACAACACAGTGTGATTTAAAGGTCTATTACATCCAGGATCTTTCCCCAAAAGTCCAGCTTAACTTTGGAAAGCTATCATACTACATGGCTCCCAGCCTTCTTCCTATGTCTACTTCCATATTAACAGATATACTGAATATGAATTTGATTTTCCCTCTTGGGCATACTTATCATCTCCATGCAGAAAGTGAGGTCAGATAATTCCAGGTGTAGAGCCCTGTTGCATGAAATTTCCTATAGCCACCTCCTTCTTGGCACTTCTTGATCATACATGGTACATTTAAAACATAAATAAATACAAAATAATACAAACATATAATTAAGTATAAACGAATACTTAGTTGTGTTTATTTAATTTGTATATAGTCAATTTGTAACAACTTTTTCTGGTATGTTTATGGTTTTAAAATACGCTTATTTTATTTCAATCATGGATATAGATTGTTAGATGAAACCAATGGTATTTCTGTGATGTCAATGGCATTTCAACCTTGTTCTTACCACTGACAAGCACTGTTATGATCAGTGCATCCTAACCTACTGGAGGGAGGTTGGGATAAAAGGAATGTATCATACAGGGTTGTTTGATTGTGTCTGTTGCAGGAACCTTAAATTCAGAGGTTAACTGAAGACCACAGCATCAGATGTTTCTTGGTGTAGAATGGTTCACTGTCAAGTCTTCAGTAGTGTTGTAGACTGCTTAGATTCTACACATGCCAATACTCAAGCCTACTCAATGCATTCTTGACTTTGGCTGATCGAGATTACTAGTTTCCCAATCCTCTACTCTGCATGATCTAATGTCATTAAAGTCATTGGTGGCATAGCTACCTCCAAGTTGCATAGGAGATGCAAGTGATCTTTTTCAGTTTCACCATTATGAACTTCCACCCAAAGTCACTGGGGTGACTTTCATTTGAGGAAGCTTCCCAAGGCACTCATGCTTCTGCACAAAAACAATCATTCATGCTCCTAAGTAACCAGAATAAACTCGGGAGTCCACCAAAGTGGACTTTAATGGAATACTTTCTTGGGTCTGTCATTGCCTTTTCTTCTAGTGTAGTTGGAAATAGATTACCCAGGAAAAAAATCACAAACCAATAACAACAAACTTGTAACTAACTAATTCTTAGCTGAGTTAGCTAATGAACTTTTTACACCAACCTTCTGAAGGACTATAACTTTGTACTTGTAGAATAAAGAATAAGAAATTTAGAAATAATAATTAGTCCAAGGCCACTCAGCAGACAGTAGAATAATTCAAACATACATTCTACCTCTAGAGTATGAGGTTTTTACATATTGTGCCACCCTCTTTTTTATTTTTTGTTATGGTTTTTGGTGTATATAGTTCAATATTAGGGGATATGCAACTCAGGGTTTAGTTTATTAATAGGATGTGGGATGCACAGCCTATGATATATCTGTCATAGAACAACTTGTGCGTGTTGGTTTTCTCCTTCTACAGAGCACTATCCTGGGTATTGAATTCAAGCTTGGCAAACATCTCCACCTGCTCATTGTATTTTGACGGGTGATTTTCTTAAAATGTTTGGTCAAGATTAAAAAATATTTTGCATGTAAAAAATGGTTATTTTCTCAGTCTAATGAAAGATGCACAGGAAAATGTTATGATGTTAAGAGAACGTATGGTAGTCATATACCCGGACTAAAGTGTAAAGTCATTTCCATAGCCTGTTGAAAGAGAAATCGGGAGGAAACAAGCAGAGGGGTAAGTCTATGATGCCAGTGCTTTCCAGAAACATTTTAAAAATTATTATGATAGCTAATAACAGTCATAAAGTGCTGTGTGGTTTTTAAAGTATGTTTATGAGATTTTTTTTTCTATTTTGTCCTGGCAGTAGACATTTGCAAAAATAAGGCAAACAGTTAGTTTAATTTAATAAGCAAACCTAAGGGAAAAATAAAGTTAATGACTTGTCTGCACTCTATCACTAGTAAATGATGGCATCAGAATTAATTCCTAAGCCACAAACCCTTATTCCATGTCTTATGATTGTGAGCTTCACAGAATTGAACTTGGGGGAGACTTTTACTATCTGGAAAATAAAATAGAGTAATGTGAATAGTCAATGGCTTAATTTAAACATGAATACAGGAGTTGTTTATTGTAAATATCTTCATCACTGAGTTTAGACTCATATTCTACCTTATAGTACCAATCTCCCCCTCTGGTCAGCAGAATATATTACATTGATGTACTGAGAGGAAAATACAACTACTTTCAATGCAAAATAAACATGGGATAACCATCTAGATTGAAGAAAATAACTACTTAGAAATAATAAAACTTCAGGACATTCAAGAGGGAAAGAGCGAAAGACATCAAGAAACAATTCAATATGAGGAAGCTTAAATAACTAGTATGTTCAGATAGGATCTAGCTTTCCAGTAATCCTAGAAATGTGATATTTTCATCAGTGGGGGTATGGTGGGCAGAAAAGAAGGAATCACATAGTATCCCAGTCAACGAGAATGCTGGGAGAGGAATGTGCTTGCACATCTGCCGGGGTGACTCAGCAGCCATTCGGGAAAGTTGTTCCTGATGAAATTAATATGTTGTATGTATGTATGTGATGCCCAACAGCTATATTTTTAGGTTTATATCTTAGAAAAAGATCAAATCTGTTCTGTAGAGGAAAATGAACAGGAATTTGTTTTGTTGACAGAAGCCCTACATTAAAGGGTTAGGATAGGATGAGTACAATATAGAAGGTGGATTTGGTAATATGCCCTAGCTAAAAGCAGCAAACAGGTAGATACAGTCTCATGGAAAGATCTTAAATAATCTGTAAAATATAAAGAAATACAAAGAACTCTTAAAGGTGGATTTTTAAAACAAAGATCTAAAGTATAAATGCATTTATGCAAATTACAAACACATTCACAGATGGCATTAGAGGTGATCATTAGAGCTAACTTTGATGGATGAAGTTGGCTATGGAACAGCATGTCTTCATAATCTAACACATTCCCACATAAATTACTTAAAAATTACAATGTGGAGTAACATGGTGCATATTCCCATAAACAGATGATGAAAACATCACCAATTTGGGGGCCAGCCTATATTATAGGACCCAAATACAGTACAGAAAGTAGCACACTATTAACTCAATGTTCCTCTTGTCTAATTTTGGCATAAACTGTTAGTTCTATGAAAGCCTCAAGCAAATCCAAACTCAGAGGTGTTAACAGACAAGTGATGTAATGTAGGCCTGGCCTCACTGGTGACTCTGTTCAAATTGTGCCAGCGGTTGCACTAGGATGAACATGGGCCATCCGTGCTCATTCTAGACGCTATCTAGGAGTAGGGATTTCGAGTCTGTGGCCATCCAAACACACATGTCATGTTTCTGCTTCATGAGACTGCTAATAATCTTCCATTTTAAACAAGTTGTAAGTTCAAGCTTCCTGGCATAGGGAAGGGACTATATTCTACCTGCCAACAACAAAGTTAAACTACCACATAGTCAAGGTCGTTATCAAAGGAGGACTGAGAAGGAAAGAAGAGAATATTTCAAAAATACCTATCATACCATCTAAGCCAATGGGAAAACCTGCAAAAGAGACCTCAAAAGATAAGCATGAAGAGCATTTCAGAATAGAGTTATTTTAGCTGGAAGAGTAGGGAAGTCTGGGAAGTCTTCACAGAGGAGGTGATATTTGTGATCAGCGCTGAAAGATTAGGAAGTATTTGCTAGGTCTATAAATGGGAAATGGTGTACTAGGTAAAGAAATAGAATAAAAAAAGACAGAAGACCCAAAAGGGTTGGATTCATATCAAAAGCAATTCTTTGTGGCTAGAAGTGAAAGCTAGAAGTGTGTGTGTGTGTGTGTGTGTCTGTCTGTCTGTCTGTCTGTCTCTCTCTCTCTCTCTCTCTCTCTCTGTGTGTGTGTGTGTGTGTGTGTGTGTGTGTGTGTGTGTGTGTGTGTGTGTGCATATGTGGACCAATAGAGGATTTATTTAGTGGCATGACTTGAAATAATTAATATTTTGGAAAATCAATATGACTGCAAGAGGAAGATTGGATTAGGAAGTGCTGAGGAGGAAGATAGTAAAGATTCAGTTGGCCTGGCTTCACTGGAGAATGTCACCAAACACTGAGAAATTAACACCAATCATTTACAGACCCTCTTAACCCATACAGAGCCCTTGGAATTATAAACTGACTCGTGCTCTTAAATTCTTTTTCAAATTAGTCTATGCTGATGAGAAAAAGTGCCAATTCTTTTTAGAGATTGCTTTTAAAGAAGACACATGGAAATTGTATACATTTATGGGTTATGTGTGAAAATCCAATATACACATACAACGTGTAATGATCAAATGTAAATAATCAACATGTCCATCTCCTAAAACATATCACTTCTTTGTTCTGGCAACTTCTTCTAGTTCTTTATAACATGGGTAACAATGATTCAACTGCTTAGAAGAATAAATTTTAATGCACTAACACACTTGTGGGATGTCTTAGTCACTGTTTTCTATGGCTGTGAAATAGATACCATAACCAAGGCAACTATTATAAAAGAAAGCATTTATTTGGGGCAGACTTACTTTATCACCATGCAGAGGAGCATGGCAGCACAGAAGCAGACAAGGTGTTGGAGAATTAGCTTAGAGTTCTACATCCAGATCTGCAGGCAGCAGGAGGAAGAGAGACACTGGGAATGACTTGGGCTTTTCAAACTGCAAAGCCCAACCACAGTAACAAAGCTACTCCAACATGGCTGCTTCTCCTAATCCTTCTCAAGAAGTGCTACTCTCTGTAGACTAAGCATTCAAATCTGTGAGCCGGTGGGGTACAATATTATCAAACTGTCACATAGGGTAACTAAGTTACAATACAATGAAATCCTGTCATTGCCACAATGTGGTAGAATTGGGGAACATTGTGTGGCTACTGGGCATAATTCAGACACAGAAAAACAAGTGCTTCACATTCAAACATATACATGGACACTTAAAAAGTTGATTTTATATAAGAGAAGGTAGAGTAGTGTTCATCAGAGGCTCAGAAATATAGGAGGGAAGGTGGTAGAGCAAGGCTCAATAAAGGGTACAAATGTAGTTGGCATAGAAGAATGAGCAAAAATATCCACCAATAGGTCTAACGAAGGAGGTAAAATATCTGTGTTCTAAAAAGCATTAGTGAAAGATTAAAGAAGTAATATATAGATGTAAAGGCACGCCATATGTATGGATTAGAAGAATCAATATAATTGTGATGAAAATATCAAAGCCATATACAATGAAATCCTTTCAAAAAAAATTTTTTTGCAGTCACATTGGAGTCTCTTTATTACAAACTCCAGTTTGGACTTACTCACTGCCGATCCTCAGGACGGTTTGGTGAAGGAGCCCCTTTCAAAATTTTAAATTTAGTGGAAGAGATAGAAAAGCTTATCTTTAATTCATGTAAGACCACAAACCATACTAAACAGCCAAACAAACTTGTAAAATAACTGTAGGAGACTTGGTAATTATTTCTGACTTTAAAATTTACCAGGACACTACAATCACCTAACAGCTTGATACTGTTATAAAGTAGAAACAGAGTGTAAAGCGACAGATTAAAAATTCCAAAGTGGACTCAGATGTCCATGACCAACTAACTGACTTTGACTGATGCCAACACCACCGAATAGAGAAAGAATTATTTTCCAAACCATGGTGCTGGGATGACAGTTGGGATAACTATCCAAAATAACGATGTTCTATTGCTGTCTCATACCTATGAGCAAGGGGCGGAGAGAGGAGCATACAAGAACTTGCTGTCCTTTCTGAGAACTTCCCCATTGTAACCTATGTCACTTTTCCTGTTTTACCCTAAAACCCAATTTAAAAAAAATAAATGTCCAAAGAAGGGGGGAAACCATGAGACATTAATGGAGATTACTCAACGAGTTAAAGTGAAGAAAGACAGAGAACAGCAAGTGCCGTTAGGGCCGTGGGGCTTCTGAGAAGTGCACACATTGCTTTACAGAACTGAAGAAAACACAACCAGTTTGGGAAAATATTTTGCCAATTTTATTTTATAAGATTAGATATGTCTTTACCATATGACTCAGCAATTCTACTTCTGGGAATTTACTCAAGAAGAATAAAAATGTATGTCCACAGAAGACTTGTTATAAAATGTGCATAGCAATTTCTTTAATAGTAGCTTAATACCAGAAATAAAAGTCCGTCTATCATCTGGTATTCAGAGAAACCAGACTGGTATAAAAGCACATGGTGGGAATATTATGCAGAAATAAAAAACAAATAAATTATCAATATGTATAACAAGTTATACAAATGTCAAAAGTATTAAATAGGCTGAAGAGATGGCTGAACTATCAAAAGCCTGGACTATCCTGGCAGAGGGATTCCTGTTTAGTTCCCAGTACTCATCTTGGATGGCTCACTAAGACCAATAACTAATTCCAAGGAACCTGACGCCCTCTTTTGGCTTTTGTGGGTACTGTATTTACATGCACAACAGCGACACTTATTCACACGTAATTAAAAGTAAAAATAAAATTTTTAATACTTAAGTAGACACAAATACCACTTATTATATTACTCAATTTACCCAAAATTCTAGACAAAACAAAATTAATCTGACATACATCAATTTACAGATTACCTGGAGTCAGAGTTGAAGGGGTTCAGTTGACTATAACAAGAAACTATTTAACATTTACAAGGATATGTCAAAACTCAGTAGGTGGTATAAATTGATGGATGTTGTAAATTATACTTTTACAAAATGATTTTAAAGAATTATTTTTGAAATTTGAGGTTGTTCTTATTAGAATTAAACAAAACAAAACAAAAAGCAAACAACAAAAACCCCATAGAACAGGTTAGGTAAAAGTCCTGGAAGTTGTCAGAGCCAGAGATGAAAATAATTGGCCTGCATATTCTGTTAGACACAACCAGAGATGACACAGAGGGAAAACCTCTTCCAAGAATGCAGATGGATGGACTAGAACGCTGAGCAAAAGCCCCCAAAGATGCATACAATTTTTTAAAGTAAAAATGGATCAATAATTTAAATACAAGAGTTAATACTACAAAACTCATGGGAGAAATCATAGGAGTTAATCTCCTTGGCCTGAGCATTTAAGGTTAACACTAAAAGTGCAGATAAAGAAATAATATATGGGCTTCACAAAAATTCACAGCTTTGTGTATCAAGATATGCCATAAAGAAAGTAAAAGGGCAACTTACATACTAATAAATACTTTACATCATGCATCTAATATCTAATATGAGCCTAGTATCCAGACTATATAAAAAGCCATCACAATTTGCCGTTTTTTTTTTTTTAATGAGCAAAGGATTTAGAGATTTCCCCAAAAAGTTTATACAGTCCTTATGTTACAAAATGCATTCAATGCTATTAATTATTAGAGAAATACAAGTGAAACCCACAACGATAAACTACATCTACTCCTAGGATGGTTATAATCAAAAGACAGAAATGACCAAGTCCTGGTGAATCACAAGTTGGTACTCAAGCAGAGGCAATAACAAAGGAAGAAGAGAAGCAGCCTTGAAGGTGGTGCTGGAGGTAGGTGATAGGACAGAGAAGGTGGGGTAAAGGCTGAGGCCTCTCCCTTGGAAAAGCTAAGACACAGATGGAGATGTGGGAAGCACACAGGTTTGGAATGTAGAGATAGTGAAGTCAGCTGGATCACAGGGACTCTCCATACCTTTAGGGGAATTCAGATACAACCATGTCACAACCATGTGGCTCCTTGCCACTTGGATATAATGGGAGAGGGGGATAATAGGAGATCCTAGTAGACAGACCTTATTAGTAAAAGTCCCTCCTTAGGCAGGGGAGATCACTCAGTGGATAAAGGTGCTTGCTGCCAAGCCTAAAACCTAAGTTTGATCTCTTAAATCCTCCTGGGTGGAAAAGAGACTCAACTCTTCCCTCTGACCTCTACACACATGCTGTGGTGTACCCCTCTGCCCAATACTCAATGAACAGTTAATGAAGTTAAAATCATATCTTCCTTCTGACTTGACATGAAACTATCAAGTTCCTACCTTTCTACTCAACTTAGGATTCTTCTGGTAAGTTAAAATTTGTCATTCATATTGGTTCATAAGAGACTGAAATATATATGTTAAGGGTTTTGAGGTCAGACACAGATGGAGATGTGGGAAGCACCCAGGTTTGGTATGTAGAGATAGTGAAGTTAGCTGGATCACATGGACTTGCCATACCTTTAGGGGAATTCAGATACAACAAAGTCATCTGGGTCATCCTACATACATTTACTTATCTTTCCTGCTTAAACAGTGTCCATGGGCACTGTCAGTAGGATTTGACTAGTTGGGGTCCCAGGAAACAAATCTGTTTCCCTAAAACACTCCCCAAGTGTCCTAATTAGCTACAGGATAGACCAAAGCTATTGCTCTGAGCAAACTCAAAAGTAGCCTGGGCTGCTTTCTGCCTCACTAACCCACATTGCCAGTCTTGTCTTCATCAGAGAGCACTTTCTATGCTCTGGAGGCCCTGGAGCAGACATGAACTCCACATTTCACCCCTCCCCACTCTGTGTGTAAGCCTCCTAAGTTTCACGTTTGGAAGCCACTTAAAGTGTCAGTTGTGTTGTAAACAAAACCCTGTTGTCAAAACATCTAAGGATATTGGAGAACTTAGGGAGAAATAGTGGGTAATGAAGAGACACCTCTTTATTCACACCTGGAGAACACTTGGGGGGAAGTAGGGAAGGATGGGTGACCTGCAGATGTACACAGAATGTGCCTTTTCTTCCTTTACTTGAAAGCACTGCTATATAGTGACTTTGGCAGGTCCTTCGTCTTCCCAGACAAGCTACCTTGCAGACCTGCCCTTTTACAAAGTTCTCTCTTGTGCCAATTTCATTCTCTTTCCTCCTTTGTGACTGAAATGGGGCCACACAGCCCAGATGGTCAGTCTGGGAATAAACACATGCCTTTTCAAAGACACGATATTGATTCCTTCTAGACCCACAATGCCCTCTTTCTTCTACTTCTTCTTACTCCAGTTCACAAGGCTTTAATCCCCACTGAACACAGCACGTCAATATGGGTCAGATGATGGGCTACAACTCAAAACCAACCGTTCTGAACCAGGAAGCTTCGCCCGGCAAGGCAGCGTTCCATTAAGCAGGGCCAGCGCCATTGTCTTCCACAAGGCTCTCACCAGCTGGCCGTGCTATGCTTGGCTAAGATTTAGACAAGAGTGGGAGGAGCTGGCTTTAATAAGAAGAGAAACAAGGGCTGATATTCAAAGGTGACACTCTAAGGACGAACTTGAAGGGACAGGGAATAGGCCTCCACAGAGGTGGTTCTGCTTTTATTGGGGATGGGGGTGGGGGTGGGGGCTGGGCAAGCCAGGCATGCGAGAAGTGAGATAACCAGCTCATAAGCAAAACTGAAATGAAAGGATCACTGAATGTATCCACTCCTCCTCAGTCTTATGTGACCCTGTGTCTCTAGATCTAAGGACAACATCCTGGGAGGGTGTACAACTTAACTTTTTCACAATAGTGTCCTGCAACTCAAAGATGGCAACCGGCATTAGTGCTTTCTACTTGTAAGCTAAACATATCTGCTTCTTGAGGCAGAGAAATAGATGATATTCTACTTCGATGATTCTGAAGCTGTAGTGTTTAAAAATATAAGCATTGCTGTTTGACATTTTAAATAAAACCTTTTAATCATACAAATTAATTATGACAAATACATATCAATAGTTTTTCATGGCTGTCTATACAGGGCTCATCAGTGGACAACTGGCCCTAGAACAGTGGTTCTCAACCTGTGGGTTATGATCCCTTTGGGGGTCAAATGACCACTTCCCTGAGATTGCCTAAGACTACTGGAAAACACAGATGTTTATATTACTATTCATAACAGTAGCAAAATTATAGTTATGAAGTAGCGACAGAAGTAATTTTATGGCTGGGGGTCACCATAACATGAAGAATTGTATTAGAGTTGCAGCATCGGGAAGGGTGAGAACTACTGATCTAGAAACGTTAGAACTCTTCCACTCCCTGAACTTTCTTACCAAGGTTTTCTTCACCTCTCACTGTAATTCTTCACCTTTCTTTCTCATTGTAATGTGCAAGGTTCTCAAGACAGTAATATTCCAATGACAGTGAGTCAAAACAGGCAGCATGAAAAGCACAGCAAACCTAAGATGGGTGGAGAGGTGGAGACAGGAATCCCTGTCTTCTAAGTTTGTCCTCTGACCTCTGCTCGCATACACATGTATGTGCCTGCATACATGCACATGTGTGCACACACACACTTTTAAAAAAGCAGAGCATAGTGTTGCCACCTCATCAAGTCTTATTAAATCAAGGTATGTGTGTATTATTATTTTTACAATCTTTGGTGATTTGGAGTCATTGTAAGGAATGCCAATTATCTCTGTCTGGTCCAGACTATCTTCGGGGTTAAAGCTCACACGGCTTCTGTAATTTCCTTGTAGACTGTGCTCCACAGTAAATGGTCTATTACTCTACCTGGACTGCTTCTTTCTTAGCTTTTGCTTCTTGGCATGTAAGCTTTTAGAGTCTTTTCTTTTGTTGACTTTAATCGGATTTGTCAATCAGCTAAGATCTCCTTTTCCACTTAGGAAGGAGCTTAGGCAATCAGTAGTACCAAATTAGGATATCCCTAACTCTCCCTAGTTCTAAGTAAGAAGACTAAGGCTTCAACGCTTTCTTGCACAGAAAAATAACTAAGCTGTGTGATATTTATTTAAAGCTGCAATACACACAGGGGTTGCCTCCACCGCTGAAATAGAGCAGAGTTCTGTGCAGAGAAGATTTGAGTTGCAGAATGGTGGAGCAATCAAGGACTTGGTACACTGGAGAAGGGACTCATATTTGTTGTGGCTGAAACACAGGAGGCTGGGGAGTGGTATGAAATAATGGAGCTAGAGAACCAGGGAGCCAGGACTCTGTTCTTGAGCATACAGTATAGCACTAATACAATCTCTAAAATTGTAAGCATTTTTAGTTTTTTATCATCTGTCGGCATCTACCTATCCAGCTTAATCATCTGTAACTTTACAAAATCTGAAGTATAATTATACCCAGTTAAGAGATTAGCAAAGTGAGGCTAGAGTAGATTAAATAAATATTCTATGCCCTGTCCATGGAACTATTTGCATCCAAATATTAATCTATTGATTACCATCCTATATATCTGACCTTCAAATTAGTGGTAATTATTTTGTCTTAATTGTGTGACCAGTGGGAATCTAGGGTCAGGGGGAGGGGTTTAAGTAGAAATGCACTTTGATAAATACATGTATTAAGAAGACAACTTTGAATGTTAATTTCAGAAGAGAGAGGAAGAGGGCGAGAGAGCCAACTTAACATTCAGATTAAACATGAGCAAGACTCAAGCTTTGGTAGTAGGATGGAGAGATTTCACAAAATTCTTAAAAACATTTCCAAAGCAGGAGCTTTAAGCCTGGAGGACTGGCTGAGTGAGTGAAAGGGAGAAGCAGAATAAATCCCCTGAGTTCTTGCACTGATGCTGTGACCACTGCCTATACTATGCAGTATGTCTTATTCTGCCTTTTAGTGCTACTGTTTTTTAAAAGGATCCACCATTGAGGCTAATACAAGCATACTGGCCCGAGTTTGATCCTCAAACCCATCCCCCAAGCCCAAGCATGGTGACACATGCTTGTAATCCTAGTACTGGGGAGGCAGAGCCAGGTAGACTTGAGGGTTCTCTGGCCAGCCAGCCTGTGCTGTTTGGTGAGTGTGCCAGGCCAGTAATAGACTTTATCTCAAAATCCAAATCAAAGACAAAGACAAATAGTCCTTTAGGAATGACAGTCGAGATTACCTGTGGCCTTCATGTGCAGATGATGCATGAATGCAGATATACTCATGAATACATATCCATCAAAGAGTCATTGTTAAACATGATTAGGTTAAACAAATTCTTTGATGTAGGGCTCCTCATTATCTTTAAGTACTATTGTATATAGAGAATTAAAAACACATACACAAGCAATTCCATATGCACTGGGATGTTCTGTTGTAGCCAAATACCTTAGGCTCAAGAGAGAGGACCTAAAAATGAAAGTTTGAAAATATTTTCAACAAACATTTGATGGAGTCTACCACAGTACCTTTTCACTTGATATGTGTTGTTCAATAAAGATAGTTTTAAAATTCTAAGCTAGCAGCCATGGAATATTTAGTTAGAAAAGCATCATGGATGGAAACTAAAAATGTATCTATCTCTAGGTGGAACTAAATAGCTTTATGTACAAATTGCGACCTATTAAGTTCAGAGTCATGAGTATTTGGAACCAATGGAATAAAATGCTCCTAGACAGAATGAATAGAAAGGGTGAAGGATTGTTTCATATGCCTTTAGGGGGTTCTGAGGAGCCTAGAATGTCACTGGAGCAGTCCCACAATAGCTCAGAGTAGTCATCCCAGTTGGTTGGTACATTTTGTCTCACAGGAGAAATCACTGTGCCATTATTTCCTCGGCTCTTTGTACTTTGGCAAAAGCATGCTCCCAGCTCTCCAAGTGTGTGGTTTCTCAATTATACAGTAATATGTTTATGAACTTAAGTTATTCACAAGAGCTTAGAAAGTAGAACTGGGAATCCCTTACTGCAATTCCACTCATAGGAACCACAGTCCAATCTGTTGACCTATTAATTGTCCTTTTTGTGGGTAGTAGTTCATCTACTTATCAAAGATCTGCTATAACACTTAGTACCACTGTGCTTCACTTAGAGACAGACTCCAGACCAACCTCATACCATGTTTTCTTTCTCATTCTAGTTTCACATTAACACAGTCCAACTAGTGTTTTAAAAGTTTTATGGATATTCATCTTCAACTCCTTAAGTAGCACCAGAATTATCCCTTAAGAAATAGGGGGGATGGTGCAAAGAAAGAGGAAAGAATGAAATTACCTGGGTTCACAGAAGTCATTCTTTCCATAGGCAGGGAACCAGGAAATGAATCCTAGTACTTCTGGCAAAACTTCCTGAACTTCCCACATGCCCTACATCCACATATCACCTTTAATATTTTCTAACAATATTTCAAAAAGCAAAGCACTTTACAATGCTTGATTTCCCTCAAATGATAGAATAGAATTAAATTAAAGATTTCTTTTAAGTAAAATGAAAACAAATTATCATGATTTAAAATTTTTATCCATGTCCTTCCTAAAATATATTCTTTTCACATCCACAAACATTCACTTTTTCTCTAAACAATTTACATCACAAAGTAGAAAGTTGTTCATTCCATACATTTACTGCTTAGAGTACCTCTTACAATGTTCATGGCAGAGGGTGGCTAATTCTTCATACCAAATCCTTTAAAAATCTGAACCTGAAAAGCCATAGCCCAGGCAGATATCCCCTTATCCTGCCTAGATGGTATACACAAAGTAAATGAGCATTTAGGCATATTTCCCTATTTTTAGATTATGCTTTTTCTCTAACAAAGATATCAAGCCTTCTAGAATGTCACATTATATGTCTGCTTATCACTAATGGCTACTCCATAAACTTAATTCTTAGCTATTAACAAGGCATAATTATTAATGCCCATGTTGAAAATACCCAATTCACAGGAAGAGAAGAGAAAAATCTAACTTATTAAGTGTCCATGATTTCTGGGCATTCTTCCATAATTATCTTCTTTATTTGTAATGAATCTCTCCAGCAATGCTGTGTGTTAGGAAGCTACCGAGAGGCTTAAGTAGGTTGCAGAAGTACATAGGGAAGGCTGGTGCCAGAGCTGGGGGCAGCTCAGTTCACCTAACTCCAGGTGAGTTGCTCTTCTCACTGCAGGAGCCTACTGTACCTTACTTCTAGTTTCAAAGGAGTTAAAAGAAGTGAGAACAACCTCTTCCAGGAGGAGAATGACACTGATTTCTCGTTATCACAAAACAGGAGCTTCCGTTGCCAACAGCTAAATGAAAGACAATAGCAAACTGTGTCATTGGCAAAGTCTCTGGAAAGAAAGCCCAGGGGATGAATAATCAGAATAATTATCCATGCACATGCCAAACTCTGTGCACAAGATTTAAGACCTTGCAGCCTCTACTCTGAGTCACAAAATCCCAGCTAGAACATGACCGGTTGGTTTGTGTCCCAGTGGGTTGGGTTCCGGTGGGTCCTGCAGATGCATAGCCTCTTTGTCTTCCATTTGGGCTCTTTCACAGTGGATTAACAAATCATATCCAAGAGGAATGATAGTAATGTCCTTGACTTTTCAAGTCCCTCTTAACACCCTCAGACTGGGAGCTTGCATACTATAAGTGAATGCCAATATGGAAAGAGAGATCAGAGTGACTTCTTAGGGGCTCTCATGTGAGAATGGGACACCAACTGCTCTCTATTGTCTTGAAAATGGCATGGCTCCAAGTATCCAGCCTCAGCAGCTCTTGCAGAACCCTCAAGTACTTTCTTTTAGTCCATTCTTGAACCCCAAACTGCCACTACTGCCTTCCTCCAATCTGCAGAGAGAGCCATGCTTAACATCAGAAATTACATCCAATAGACAGAGGTAAGGGATTTGCGGAGTCCGTTTCCCAGTGAACAGGTATTTCATTAATTTAAAATTAGTTAAAATTAACTGAAATAACACCTTTTGCCCTTTTGAATTTCAGCAGAAGGAAGTGCCCACATGTTTTAATTTCCAGGATGGGGGGGTGGGATTTAGCCCCTTTGTGAGTTAATATCTCAACTTTTAAGAGTTTTGTTTTTTTTCCTCCCCTGAATTATAATTATTCCATTTAAGGCTACTATGGGAAATTGCATATTGGAATCTGGCCTTATTACTTTACAACAAATATTGGCTTCATTCTTTCTTTATTTTCTATGCATATCTTTTCAGCTGAAGATTGTGGTCTGATACATAAACTTTATGTCAATTAAATATTATAACTTCAGAGCAGGAGCCATGGCTCAGTGGTGAAGAACTCTTGTTGTCCTGCAGAGGCCCTGGGTTTCACTTCCAGCACCCACACTGAGGTTCACAACCATCTGTAACTCCAGTCTCAAAGAATTCAACCCCTTATTCTAAACTCCATAGGCACCAGTTGTGAACGTGACATACATACATACATGCAGGCAAAACATACATACATATACATTATCTAAGTTCTAATCTTATAACCTCGATTATTCAATACTTAATTTTTCATTCATGGCCTGTATATTACAAAATATATCTTCCTTCAGTCTCCTTTTTAACTTACATGCTCAAGAAGGAAACAGGGTAGAGTCTGTATATAGATGCTTCAAAATGCTCTGGCCCTCTTGAAGGGGGAAAAAAAATAAACTGGAAAAAGTGATTGTTGTAGGGTCCTGTGCAAATGCCTGGGGACCAAGACCTGTTTCATCAGAACACTGTGTGTCCTGAGCAAAGTCTTTCCTAGTAGCTAATACTGGCGAAAAGTGGCAACAGCTCTTGTTTGTTTGGAGACCTTTTTATCAAAGTATTAAACACATTTGAACTCTCTGACTTGTTCTACAGAATCATTATCCTGTTGTAATCTCCATTTCTACAGACGAGCAAATTGAAACATGAGATATAAATTATCTAGAGGACAAGTTAGGGAGCCATACACAAACCTGATATCTTAGTTCCTTAGAATTGCTGTGCTAAGACACCATGACCAAGGCAACTTACAGATGGCTTTATTTAGACCTTAGAGGTTCAGGGAGGAAAAAAACTCACAGTTTTATTGAACTACCCCTTTGGAAGCCTCCTGAGGAGGTTTTCAGATTGAGTTCTCTGGGTGGGAGGAAGGAAATATTTGAAAACAATCACCATCCTACCAATGTTAAGGTGATGAATAGGTAAGGATTGGCATTTCCAAGACAGGGCTGAAAGACTAGAGTTAGCCAAGGTGGTTGTAACTGGCACTGTATTTGAGATACACAAACTGTGGGATGTTAGAAAGTGTGGTTGGGAAGGAAATATGAGGCTGGGGAGAAAAGACAGGTGGCTGAAAGTTGTTGGCATGAAGTTTGTCTTTGTCCCTTAGGACAATGCCTTGCTAGTTTCTCCATTTTAAAGTCTTTGGACAGTACTTGCTTGTCTCCACCCCCCCCAACCCCCCGCCGCCAAGAGCCATTGATCTTAAAGAGAAATCCTACATTTTTGTCTTTGACATCCAAGTTTATGTGCTACACTCAGTAATATATCCATTTTATTTATATGAAATTTTTTTATATTTATCATTATTGGCAGGAAGCTCATCATGTTTGTCTTTGCTCTCACTGAATCTTGGAAAATTCTAGTGCTAGCTATGAGGAGCCTTCAACAAATGTTTAAGTAGGCAGTGCCATTATTGGATTTATGTTTCAAACTGTCCTCTGTGATAAAAGCACAGGGAATGAAGTGAATGGGAGAAAGACTAGAAGGAGGGAACAGTAGCTTAGGAAAATACCTGTGGATATAAACTGAGGTTAGTCTGAATACCAGAAAGCAAAGCCTAGTCTGAGCTCTGCTCTGTAGCTGTGTATGCCTAAGAAAAGTGCTTACTGTGGCTGGAGGAACAGCTCAGCAGCTGCCAGCACTCGCTTCTTTTCTAGAGGACCCAGGATCAGTTCCAAGCACCCACAATGAAAGGCTCACAACAACCCGTGACTCTAGTTCCAATGGATGGAACACCCTCTATGGGTACCTAAACATGTGTGCATATATGCACAAAGACACATTTACACATAAACAAAAATTTTAAATATATATATATTTTTAAAGAATAGTAACTACAGAGATGATAAGGCATTTTCATCATGACTGGAAAAGGCATGCAGAGTTCAATCTAGAAGAAAAAATTTAGTATGTTCTTCAGTGTGTGTGTGTGTGTGTGTGTGTGTATGTGTGTGTCCATGTGCACATGCATATATGGAAGCCAGATGGAGACCCTGAGTGTCTTCCTCTGTCATTTTCCACCTTAAAGTTTGTGAGATGGGGTCTGTCACTGAACCAGAGCTCAGCTAGGCTGGGGAGTCATCCATCACCAATTCCAGAGGTGGAATTACAATGTTATACTACTGTGTCCAGTTTTACATATGTACAGGGGATCCAAACTCCGTTCCTCATGTTTGTACAGCAAGCACTATATCCACTAAGCCATCTCCTGAATTCTTGTGTTTCTTCCTAATAACTGTTATAATCTTATATTGCATTCACACTAGTCAGTGTGCAGCTAGGACAGAAAAGCAGATCACGAGGAAAGAATGAGGAAGAAGACATTGTAATTCTAGTGCCATTTATTTGGAACATATCACTTGGAACAATGAATACATTTCATAATTTAATGCTGTTTTACTTGACCTTCATATAGAAGTTGAGATATCATACTCTTCCTGACCATGGAACCTCTTACGTTCAGCCTATCCCTTGGAGATAGGGAACTGAGTTCCCCAGTCATGAGCCTAATAAAACCACAGTAAGTGTGAGGATTGTTACCCACACTCATCAAAGATAAAGCAGAAGCTTGCATTGCTAGGGCAATTAGTGAAGAGGAGAGGACAGAAATGTTCTGAGTGCTTAGAAATTATTCCATCAATGGAAACATCGGGATTGCTGCAGCAGCAGGGGAATGGGAGCCGGTAGACCATCTCCTAGTCTTTACAGTTCTAAGATCAGCACTACTTACACCCAACATGGTGACACTATAGCTCTGGCTTGCCAATGCAAGCATTGTGTGATACATTATCTGCCTCTGTCCCTCAGGGCAAGGGAGGAAGTCTTATTCTCCCCCTAACTACAATCTGCTTCAAATTCAAATTGAATCAGAGGCCTACAATTACTTTTGCCTGACTCTTTCCAACAGATCTTCCTAATTTCTGTTGCTTGATTCGTTCATATCTGACATGCTAATTTTTTTAGGAAAAAAGTTCAGTGACTTCAGGGAAAAAAATACACTGGAAACAAGCTAATCTCCCAATTATGTCACACTTGATCTGTACCAACATCGACATGTTTCAATTTACGTGAATTGTCTCAGCTAATATCAAACAAGAAGACTTGCACTCATTTTCATTTAAGTTGTGACTGAGAGACAGCAGAGCTGGGGTTTGAACCCTGGCAGATGAACTCTGACTGTTCCTTCTCACCTCTCAGTTATACTGACTTCTTTCCTGCCCGAGTGGGTCTTTCAGTAAGGAAGTAACTCAGCCGGAGCTGAGCTTTTTGAGCTCAACTTCCTACTGGCAGTAATATTTCCTGTCTTCTGCCAAGATTCATTTCTGGGTCACCTTTACCTTCTGCTAGACTCCACTGTATTCCTATTGATCTCTGTGGAACGTTTTAAATGCCAAGGCCACATTCATTCATTCTAGCTACAACACTTTTCCTCAGGACATGTTATTTTCATCAGGATTAAAACAGCACTTGCCAATAAATATTAAAAACCACCCAATGAAAAGAGCAGCTTATGAGGATTAGAATTCTTAAGCAAGCCTGGATTCATAAGGCCAGCCCTCTCCTCCACCCCTTTGTGTGTTCCCACAAGGGTGTGCTTTCGGCATCAATCAGATTTGGTGTTTGGATCAAAACCATTCATACTAATTGTCTGTCCATATTGCTGTATGCTCTGGGTAGAATGCTCAGGGCAGAAGAGAACCTTGCTGCTTCTCCTACCCCAGGGGTCTTCAGATTTTATGTGTTTGATCTTTGTTGGTGGCCAAGATGAAAATGCTTGCTACATATAGCAGCTTTCCTCCTTGACATTTGGGAGGGGGTAGCCATGATGATGGGCAAACCTTAAATACCCTACTTCTGAAAAGCCACCCAAAGAAGCCAAGGGTAAGCCATTTGAGGCTGTGAGCCTTCCTATGTGGCCATCTAACAGATTTTGGGAAGGTTAATTATAGAACCACTGTGGATTGTGGTTCTATTGGTTTGTGGCATGAGACAGTGAGCTGTAGTTTTTTCATCTGTAGAATGAAGATGATAAAAATTACCCATAGGGGTTTTCAGGAGAATTAAGTTGCCACAAAGTGTTTAATAGCCGGTTTGGAACAGAAGGATGCTCTGCTCTTTGCCTGTCTGCCCCTTCCTCTCACAGCCTGAAAGCCTGAATAGTAGGTAAGGAATTTGTTATCCATGTTCATAAGCATCCCTAATGACTCATGGTGCTTGCATTAAAAACCACACTTGCAGTCCCAGCTAATTGAGTGTCCTTGGGCCTAAGTTTCTCCACACAAATATTTTAGCTGGGATTTTAAAAACTAGTAATTTTATTCCTGGAAAAAATGCTGCATTTTTGTTGGACAAGTACAGAGAATTCTTTCATCACCTGAACCCGGGTAGCAATGGCATGATATATAGATAGCAACTCACAGTAACTAATGATTTATAATAAATGGTTCAGCAAAGAAAAGTCTAGGTAAACTTCATATTTCACCCACCCCTCCTGGCAATGATCTACACAAGGTTCGCATCTTAAATCAACTGGTGGTTGCACCCAGAAGGATGTGGTCTAAATAGATTTGTGTGATGGGGCAATTACTCATCACAGAGAGGATGCCTTCTGTCATCAAGGCTTCACACTAAGCAGAGAGTGCTTGAGCAGTTACAGAATGACAGGGCTGACCTCCTGTCTGTTGCCCTCCACTTCCTGAGCTAGAGTCACAGAGGGTGGTTATCAGGGAGATCTAGGAGACACGTGAAAGCAGTTAGCACCCATGGCTGAGAGATTACATGCACAAAGAGCCCATTTTCCATCTCTTTATTCTAGTCATGAGTGGACATTTTGTCAGGTGGTAGAAGAGAAGATTTGGGGTTTCCCAGTTCAGGATGCTGATGGTTTGAATGCTAGAAAATGAAGGTGGAGGCAGATAGACCTATGGTGGCTTATTCATGTGACCTGGGAAAAGTAAATTATATTTCCATGGCACTCTTTTTCTTGCTGTAGAATGATGGGTAATGGTTCTTACTTAAAATATTTTAACCTTATGTACACTAAAGTGACAGTAACTGAATATCGTTTCATCTGATATTAATGATGGCTAGCATCTAGGAACTACAGTAAACACACTGATAGTCTTTTCTCACAGTCCCGCCCCACCCCCCACCCTCACCCCCACACACACATAAGGAAATGGGACAGAGAGCTCCACTGACTGGTCTTATAAAGAGTGTGGCGTTTGTAAGTAGTATGAACAAGACAGGACCTGTGTAGGATATTTTGTCACCTTAAGGCTCTGATTTTGAACTAAATGATAGAATATGGCTTTGATATAAATAGAAAAGAGAGAAGTACATGTGTTGGAGACACAGTCAAGGACAAAAAAAGGTCATGGCAAAAAACTTTTAAAGTATACACATGATGAAATGTAAGCGAGTGCTTGCTGGGTAACTAGAGTTGGGCAATAACCATTTTAGGCTTTGCAGACTACAGGGCTCCTGTCATAACTGCCAGCTCAGCTGTTGTCACGTGAAAGCATCCTAAGGTAACATAGAAATGGAGGGACACTACTGTGTTTCAATAAGACTTTGCTTACAAACATGCAGTGGTTCAGAGATGGGAGAAAGCTTATCAGCTCCTAGTACTGTTATGTAGTTAATGACTGTAGAGTGATATCAAATTTTTAATGAAAGTGAGTAGGATAAAACTACCCTTAATGAGTTCAACTCTGTGTGTGAGTTTCTATGTCTATGCAAAACTGTGGGATGAAAACGTACACAAACAAGCCGTGACTGAGCTGAGGAGCCAGGATTTAGGGTTATTTTATTTTCTTGCTCTGAAAAAAAGATTTTCTCAGCTTTGATATTTTTCCATACATTAATGTTAAATATGTATAAAATAGATTTGGAGGCAGATGCCTTTAAAACAGGTGTCTCCACCAAGCAGCCAAAAGATGAGAAAGGAAAACGGATTCCTCTCAGGTAGCCTCCTTTTGCACAACAGCTTTGCTCCCTACATCCTTAGCTCCTTGTTTTGAGTGCTTCCTGTCACTGAGCTAACTCTAGAGGAGAGGAGGACATTTTTGCTGACCAGAGCTCAGCTGGGCACATGCCTGTTGTGTTATTTGGCCTTTTGCAGGGAAGCTGGGCTCATAACTATGCGTCCGAGAATCACGCTGTGGATGGAAGAAGAAAGTTGTGACATTCTTTAAGAAGGAAAAAGAATAGAGCTGACTCTAGATGGCCACCAATCCTGCCAGTGAATAGTTGAATATGGACCACTATGAATTTGTACCCAAGACCACCTGCCTGAAGGACCCTTTTCTATTTTTTCCTTTATTGAACTATGGGGTGGTCTCCATTAGTGGATTTCACTGTGTACAGATTTAGTTAAAGCCATTATTAGATTCAAATTTGTAGAGCTGAAGTTTTATAAAGGATTTATTTCCATAAGCAATCAACTTGGTTTTGTGTATGCATTCATTTCAAAATACAGTATCTTGTCTCATTAAATCCTAAAGAATAAGGGATTATAACAAAACAAACCAGACATGCTTCTATTAAGAAGTCTGACAATGAGCTGTGAAGACACCATTTTTCTTCCCTGGGTTGATGAAAAGGGAAGGCTTCTGAATGAGACAAACTTGAAAACAACTTCACATGGGGAAGAAGCAGCATGGTCTTCTCTCTCTCTTTCAAGAATTTGATATTCAAAAAGATTTTTTTCCTGCTACACCAGTCTGTTAGTTATTACAAAGGAACAGTTTCCCAAACTATACCTCTTGCTACTGAGTTTTAGGCATTAAAGCTTTTTACAGTAAAGTTCCAGAGAAGGGGGGAGAGAGGGGGGAGAGGGGGGAGAGGGGAGAGGAGAGGAGAGGAGAGGAGAGGAGAGGAGAGGAGAGGAACACTGAAGAAGAATCTGGTTAATTTTAATATTCTCGAATCTGATCATTTCCTTAAAGACAAAAGGCTGGCATTCCCTTCATTCACAGCTGATCACAGTGTCCAGTGAGTATGAGGCTTTTCCTTCTACAGACATTAGTAGATCTCTAAGATCTAATGATACTATTACCATGCAAACAAAGCAAATATCACAGGCCAAGAACAGTTCAGTGTTTAGTAAGTAGACATTGTTTTTATGTGCCGTTTTCTCAGTTCTTAATTAGCCAGCTCTATTATGCTCAGGGTTGATGAACCAGATGCATTCTGATAAAGTGAACTAGAATTTTGCTCCTAGTGAGAATAAACGAACTCAGAACAAATGCAAGGCATTGTTTGCCCGAGATCAATTTAACAGCTTAAAATCAGACTCTGTGCTCCTGAGCTGTGCTCTAGAATCCCGAATGAGACTAATTAACATGCTTCTCAGAATGTTGGGTTATAGATAAGTGTACATCTAGGTCCTGGGTCCAAGTGAAAGAGTAGAGCGATTAGTGGCGTTTCCCCCGTGTGAGGGAGGTACAGGGTGAGATATCGGGCACACGTGCTGAACATTTACTAAACTTATCCCAGGATCTCAAGCATTTCAAACACTTATCTTTATTTAACTGTATATATGTGTGGATATGTGTACATAGAAATTCATCTACTTGTAAAGTATACACTTTATTGCAAAGTCTGAATGCAATGTGGACTAAAACATGATGTGGTTATTGCACTAATCATTCTTCTTGGGAGTTATATCGCATGTGTGTGGAGACATGAGGTCACAGTCAGATGTCTTTCCTTGACCACTCCACACTGTTACTTTTTGGGGGGACAGGGTCTCTACTTGAACCCAAAGCTTCTTACTTCAGCTAGCCCGGCTGTCCAGTGAGTTTCAGGGATTCACTTGCCTTCACCTGTACTCTGCCTCTCGCCTCACAAAGGTTGAGGTTACAGGCATATTTCCGACTCACCACATGGGCTCTGGGGATTTGAGCTCAGGTACTCATTCTTGCACCAAGGGCCCCTTACCCAAGAAACTTTCTCCCCAGCTCTTAGGCCAATGCTTTTTAAACTGTGAAGAGTGTATAAAATGACAGCAGTGGAATGTTGTTTATCTTATCCATATAATCCATCTCTTAGAAATATTATGATAACTATGGTGTTATGTTATTCATTAGCTTGATTTTATTATAGTATTAAATAAGTCAGGTTGTTATTGTGGAATATTGTTACTAGGAAAAATATAGCAATGTAATATATACTTAATGATTCGCATGTGCGAGTTTCAGTTTCAGGGCTAAGACTAGAAGGAGATACTCTGAAGATACACGTGCAGATTTATTATAGTGGAACTTGTGAAACGCTCACAAGGCTAATGGAATTACCTGGAAAATGTCCTCCACTCCCCAACATGATGTCACAGGTGTGCTTTCCTTATGAGTCATGCTCTAGTCACCCCTGCTTGTCCTCTACTCAAAAGTTTTCAGGTGAGTAGAGCATGAGTTTGTTTTCTAGATTTAACCTAATTCTATTCATGTTTCAAGGTAAATAAACTATGAATTATGTGTGAATTTTAAAACTAAAGCAATACAAATATTTTCTATAAGCACTAAATATTTTCAATAACTGGAGAATATGTTTAAATCCATGCACCCATTGAAATAAAGTGGAACAACCTCCTCAAACACACACACACACACACACACACACACACAAACATACACACATACACACACACATGCGTACACACGTGCACGTGCACAAGTAGTTGTGAGGTAGGGAGTGAGGCTGGAAAATAGTGAGGGAAAGAGAGAGGGGGAGGTAGGGAAGGACATACCTCACTGTGAACAGCAGTTCTTTCTGTCTGAAGAATGGGTACAAAGAAGGCAGAAAGAGGAGCCTATTCATGTTTTTTTTAAAAAATGAATATGAACTGTTTGAGCACTTATGGAAACAAATATGACTTGAATTAAAAGATAATGTACATCTTACTGTAAAAGGAAAGGACTATGAGCGAACTCATCATCAGTGTAAACATTCACAGCACAGTGAACGCTTCTATTTGGGGCATGAAAACATTCTTATTATACATAAGTGTGCAAAACAAGGGTATTTTAAAAGTACCTTGGATGGTCTCAGTTTTATAAAATGTGCCCTCTGTCTGTCTATCTGTCTGTCTGTTTAGCTAGAATGTGCATCTATGTTTTATATATGCATAGAGAGAAATTTCCACAAGGTAATTCATACCTTAAAAAGTGCAGCAGGATAAGGACACATGCTCCACTATGTTCATAGCAGCCTTATTTATAATAGCCAGAAGCTGGAAAGAACCCAGATGTCCCTCAACGGAGGAATGGATTCAGAAGATGTGGTATATTTACACAATGGAATACTACTCTGCAATTAAAAACAATGAATTCACGAAATTCCTAGGCAAATGGTCAGAACTTGAAAATATCATCCTTAGTGAAGTAACCCAATCACAAAAGAACACACATGGTATGCAGTCACTGATAAGGGGATATTAACCCAGAATCTCAGAATACCCTAGACACATTTCACATATCAATAGATTTCTAAGAAGATGGAAGGAGAGACCCCTGGTCCTGGAAAGACTGGATGTAGGGGAATACCAGGACAGAGAAAGGAGAGGGGGTTGAATGGAGAAAAGAGGGAGGGAAGGGGGCTTATGGGACTTTCGGGGAGGGAGGAAACGGGAAAGGGGAAATGATTTGGAATGTAAATAAAAAAAAACTTAGAAAATAAAATTAAAAAAAAAAAAGTACAGCAGGCCACTGGGACACACACCTTAAATACCAGCACTTTGAGAGACAAGGGCAGGTGGATCTCAGGAAGTTTCAGGCCAGCCAAGGCTACATGGTGAGATCTTATTTCAAAAAAACAAAAACAAAACCAGAAAGAAAAGAAAGAAACAAAGAAAGAAACAGAGAAAGAAAGAAATAAAGAAAAAGAAAAAAGAAATTGAAAGAAAGAAGTTAAAAACTGGTATGGCCACCCCTAGATAGAGGTGCAGAACTTTCATCTCTTCCTCTGTTTTGCTTTATCATCTTTCTTTCCTGCTTCTTCCTCCTCTTCCTCTTCTCCCTCATTTTATCCCTTTCCCTCATACTCATATTACTTTAAAATGATACTTCTGCAGTTTAAAAGTTATAAACACTGGGATATGGTGGCACAATCCTTTAATCCTAGCACTCGGGAGGCAGAAGCATGTCGATCTTTGTGAGTTTGAAGCTAGCCTGGTCTACACAGAGAATTCTAAACCAGTCATAGTTACACCATGAGACCTGTCTCAAAAGCAAAAAAAGTTATAAACATGAAAAGTAAATCACAGGTGATGGTAGCAATAACCATTATGGGTTTTGAAGACCCACTACGCTTCAGCTCTTTACATTGGTAATTGCAGTCATTCCTTCTCCTCTTTGGCTGAGGGAGGGATTCTTGACAATTTAGAATCTGATTGTTCCCTACCAGTCCCTGTGTTAAGGCTTGGTGTATAGGAGCCACACTGAGAGATGGTGAAAATTTTGGAAGATGGGTCCTAGAAAGATTTTTGGGTAACTGGGGTGTTCACTTTAAGGGAAGTTCTGTTTCCAGTGTAAGCGGTTTGTTTCAGCACATGTTCCCACAAGGCTATGCTATCTCATCATAAGCCCAAAGCAATGGGACCAATTGACAGTGCACCATGAGCTTCAGACCTGTGAGTCAAATCACTCGTTACTCTTTAAAAGTTAATTATTTCGGGTATTTTATTATAGTTGTGGAATGTTGACTAGCACAACAATTATCATTTTATACATGGGGGTGGGGAACCTATAAGCATTAAAAACGAGGGTGACTTACTCAAGTTCTTATTAAAACAACAGCAGCAACAACCAAAAACTAAATATACTGACCTTCAGAGACAGTCTTATTTCCTCTGTATTACAAAGTAGATTCATTAAAAGTTGTATCTTTACCTTACAATTCCAGGATGGTAAATAAAAATGTTATAGTTGAAAGGCCTATTAAATTCAAATTAAAGTAAGAATATATGAAAGGCTTGGCATGGAGAGATGGCCCAGTGCTTTAGAGTATCTTCTGCTTATTTAAAGGACACGGTATAGTTCCAAGCACCCCTGTCTGGTGGCTCACAACCACCTGCAACTTCAGCTCCTGGGGAGGGGGGGGGGTCTGACCCTTTTTTCTGGTGTCCCTGAGCACCAAAAAAACTCATATTCTCCCTCTCTCTCTCTCTCTCTCTCTCTCTCTCTCTCTCACACACACACACATACACATACACACATACACATAACTAAAAACAAATGACAACTTTAAAAGACATGAAGGACTGTTTTATGCAAGTCCTTCCCACTCATTCTGTTTTTATTTGCCCCTGAGGAATTACAGATCACGAGTCTGCCCAGTTCACCAGATCTCAGCTTGTCTGTGTGTCAGTGTGTCTGTCTTTTCTTCATTTCTACACTTTCCTAGTCAGGGTGCCGGGACATAAGTCATGTGGAGTTGAAGAGAAAGACTGTTTCTAGTGTGGTTCCTTCCCATTTATTTTATTTTTATTTGCCCTTAGATGAATTACAAATCATAAGTTCACCCATTATATACATTTAAACACTTCAAGATCACATACTGTATTCATAACATCTAAGTACATACATGTGTAGAAAATGGACATCTCCACATTAACTGAGTAGAACCTTTTTTGTTTTAAGAGAGTTGTTTTATATTTATGGTTGTGTGTGTGTGCATGTTAAATGTGTACAGTTACTGAAGGAGAACAGAGGTGTTAGGTCCTGTGGAACTGTAGTTATAGACAATTGTAAGCTGCCTGGTATGGTTGTTGGAAACCAACTTTGAATCAATTGGAAGAGCACCATGTGCACTTAACCACTAGGCTATCCCTCTAGTCCTATAATTTCCATTTTTTAACTTATTACATACATTGGAAGATAAATGTAGACATATGTGGTTTTGTGTGCATAATCCATTTGTCCTCAAATGAGCCTAGTTTGTGAGTTGTGGTGATTGTTTCCTTCTTCATACATTAAGAATTTGTAGCAGGTCAGATACATAAACACACCCATGTGCACACACACGTAAATCCATATATACTTCATCAACTAATGCAACAATTCCAATTGCTAGTCATCCTTCTGGATGCACACACACACAATAAATAAAAATAAAATAAGTCTTTTAAAATGGAGATGGCTATACTCAATTAATATGAAGATATGAAGATGTCCATTTTCAGTCTACTGGTCTTGAATTTGTGTGTGTGTGTGTGTGTGTGTGTGTGTGTGTGTGTGTGCTTATATGTTATGAATACAGTATGTGATCTTGAAGTATTTGAATGTATGTGATGGGTGAACTTATGATTTGTAATTCATCATAAAAATAAAATGAATGGGAAGGAACCACACTAGTCCTTCTCTTCAACCCCACATGGCTTATGTCCTGGCACTCTGACTAGGAAAGTGAAGAAATGAATAAAAGACAGACACACAGACAAGCTGGAATCTGGTGGACTGGTCTCTCTGATGGAGAAGTTGCAGCACCCTGGGAACTCAGCATGTTTATGAGATACAGTTGAACAGGAGTCGGGGTTGTTACATTCAGGCAGGGAGGCAGGGTTATTACATACAGGCAAACAAGGAGGCAAGGTTATTATATACAATTGAACAGGGAGGTGGGGTTGTTATATACAGGTAGACAAGGATTCAGGGTGATTGCACACAACTGAACATGGAGGAAGGGCTATTATATAACAATTCAGAGAGGCTGGGTTATACATACAGCTGTTATACATTCAGCAAGCAGGAAAGTTTATCAAATCTTAATCGAGTCATTTCTTACTATAAATGTCCCAGAAAAGAAAGCTGTGGTAAGAATTTCCCCACACACACTATCAACTTTCACATTCAGATTGGAGGAAGGCTAGGCCATCCTGGGGAGCCTCACCCAGAAGAAACTTTGCTTCTCCCACATGCTGTGCCCATATCAGCAGCACTCATTTACTGAGAACTTTACTTACTCCTTGCAACCTCCAAAGCACTGTGCCAATTGAATGTTCTGTGTTTGTAGCTCTGGAGTGTTTTCTATCAGGCAATAGCTATTCGCTAACAGCTGGAGCAACACAGGTTCACACAGAATCATACCTGAATGTCAAGGAGATTTCTGAATCTCGCATCCTCTCCTACATCAGTGGCTCTCAACCTTCTAATGCTGAGACCCTTTCATACAGTTCAACATGTTCTGGAAATCCCCAACCATAAGATTATTTCTGCTGCTACTTTATAGCTGTGATTTTGCTACTAGTATGGGTTGCAATGTAAATGTCTGTGTTTTCTGATGGTCTTAGGTAATATCTGTAAAAGGGTTATTTGAACCTCCCCCCACAAGGGGTCATGACAGGTTGAGAATCACTGTCCTATCTGGAAAGCTCTAAGAATCCCTATTGTACTTTGCTTGTTTTAAAATTTCCTCTCATGTGTTGGGCCACTTTGAATAGCCACTCACTTACTTTATATCTGATATTTTCACTACATTATTATTAGCACAAGAACACACTCACCCTCCGTGTACTAGCGTCAACTCCTTTCGCCCTTGCCAGAGCTGGGGCAGAGTAACTTGGGCCCAGCTCCTCGGCCTGAGTCACTACTGCCTCAGTTGGATGAACCAACCACAGTTCACCTCCTTATGCTGTTGCCCAGTCTGTGAGCAGATGATCTTACACCTCACCTCTTCTTCAATTTTTCCCCCTGGAACTCCTGATTTGGTTTAATCTGTCTACAGCCTGAACCTGATACATTGTCACATCTCCAGGTTTACTACGTTGAAGGCATCTCTTCTGTCAAGAACTACCCAGTGCCCCTTCCAAATACTACCCATGCCTTTCTAAATTTACTTCTCTTCCTCTAAGGATGTACATCCTTTCTTCTGCACACCACCCACCAGATATCATTTATATTACAAAGTTGAAGAATGGGGGGGTGGTGATAATAAGACCAAAAATGTACACAGTCTATAGTATGCAGCAGCATTTAGTATGCAGCAGCATTTCTCCCCATCCAAATACTTTTACTTTTTGTAATTCCTTACAATTAAATTTTAATTACACAACTTGCCCTTCCATATTCTCCATCATCACCAATCAAATTCATGGCCTCTTCTTTAGTTATTCACACACACACACACACACACACACACAGTATATATACAACTTGCAGAGTCCATTAGTGTTACTTGTGTGTGTGTGATTTCAGAACTGACTGGTTGGTATTAGATAACTGATTAAGGGACATGTCCTTGGGGAAGACTAATTCTCCCTCTCTCAGCACTCATTGGTTATTCATCTAGGGGTGAGGCTCCATGAGATTTCCTCTTTCCACATTAGCGCCATGTTAGCATGTTCAAGGGTATTGTCATTGGTCAGGTCTTAATAAGGCAGCTATATAGTTGAGGTATCATGAATATAGACTTGCTGTCATTTCTAGGAGACACGATCTTGAAGCAGACTTCCTGGTCCTCTTGTTCATATCATCTTTCAGTTTGCTTTTCCATGATGATCCCTGAGCCTTAAGTACAGGGGTTGTGTTATATTATTTGGGGCTGGGAATCATATGATTCTTTGCATTTTGATCTATTGATTTATGTAATGGTCTTCTGTCTGATGCAAAAAGAAGCATCTTTGATGAAGAATGAGATCTAGTTCTATCTGCAATGGCAGTTTATAGACACTAAAATTTCTACCACAGCCCTCCATGATGAGTTCTTTACTATAGTTTATAAATGAGGGGGTTAATGCCCAGATGCACTGACACAGTGCCCACATTTCATATCTTGTTAGTGGGGCACACAGTCTGCTTGGGGTCAGAATCCTGTAATCAATGTACCCAAGTCCCTGTTTCCAGAAACCATGCAGTAGGATTCCTAATCCGTATGCTCAGTCTGTATTCACCAACGGGTCCTGACAAATACTCTGTATTTAGGAAGAATATGCCTTTGCTGCTTTTCTCTTACCACTTCCATTCTGGACTCTTTATCCAAAAGCTTGACAGGAAAAAAAAATGAGTTGACCTTTCCTGACAAATGTAGTCAAACAAACGCAGTCCTCTGCTATGATCTTGGCTTGAATGGCAAACATCGCCTTGAATAGCTATCTATTTGCTAATAAGAATGATCACATTACAGACCCTCTGAGACAAAGATAAATGTGTTGAAATCTGTAGTATATGCCAGGCATTATTCTAGACAGGTTTGCTTTCATTAATTGATTTGATTCTGGAAGATCAGCAAAAGACATACAGGCATAGATACAGTAGGGATCCTGAGTCAAATGTGGGAAAGGCATGAAAAGAGAACTTGAAGTCAGGTTTATGTGGGAATTACTACTTTTGTTGCTAATAGACAAGAAGTGACACTGGGTTCTTATTACCATTTATATACTAAGCAGGGTGAAAAAAAGCTGTCCACTCAGCTTTGAAGACTACAACACACCAAGTCTCAGATCACACCTACGCTCTGTCTTTAAAGTAGAACTGACATGGGTGCAAAATCCATGATCCACAAATTTGACATGATCCATCTGATGTGATATCAAAGCGGTGCAGCAGAATGCAGTTAATAAGATTAATACACAAAGGATGGGTTTCCCATGGTTGCTTTTAAGAAACATTTCGTGTCAACTATTCTGCGTTTCCATGGAAACAAAAAAGGGAACTCTCATTGAAGTAGGCAGGAGGTAACAGAGAAAAGGGAAGAAAATTGGCAGCCTTGGTTATTGTTAATAATTACCTGGGTAGCAATTACTACTTTTGGAGATTATTCAATTTTTGTAGTCTTTCATCTATGAGCACCACATTACATTTGGAAGCAGGAAGGTTTAATTCATTCCATTGTCTTGAAGACCCTCACCGATCTTGAATTATGTCAAGTATCCTTCTCCCATCTTGCTAGATGGGCAACACCTATCTAAGAAAACCTGCACAATCTGTTTAGCCTTAGGGCACCTACTTTTTTATTTATATGCTCAGTTCTTGTTGTTAGTGATTTTCAAGTTTAGAGAAGAGTTAGCCAAATGTCCAGGAAGCAGCTGTTTCTCCAAAACAAACTGGGAAGAAAAATAGATGTTCCTCTTGCTCTGCCCCCAGTAGAGGCAGACAAATGGTTCAAAAAGGGATCCCTCTAAGGAATGCCTGCCTCTCGCCTGAGGAATTCTGGTTTCCAATGTGGTAAAGTCCTGAGGACACTACAGAGCCACGGAACTTCTGTGCTGGAGTGTAGTTCTTAAGAAAGTAAAACAAAGACCAAGTTGGTGAATCTAGCCCTTAATCAGTGATATTTCCAAGGGAACACTCTCCTGGTTTTCCAGTCGTCTCTGTAAATTAATTTAGAGCTGCCTGGCATAGGCTCCAGGCAGGCAGCATAGGATTGCAGTCCTTCAAAGAGGTGAGAGCGTCTCTCATCTATCATTTTATGGTGCTTGCTTCAAAGCTTGTTGGAAGATTACTTTAAGGGAAACAAACCTAAACAGAACGAGACTGTGACGTCCGGATTCAGTTGAAAATCTGGAGAATGTGAGACAAAACCTTTCTAAGCACAAACTTGGCTAGAGATTTGTGAGGGACTTGAAAGGGGGCTTAGGAAAAATAAACAGTAGCTGTTCACATCCTGAATCACACGTAGAAGCAAGGGAAGAGCAATGGAAAAGTGAACTGTACTGCGCCTATGTTTGGCAAAGGAGTTGGTGTTCCTGGCTTTGGGAGCCATCAGCAAGTAGACTACTGCTAGGTTTCTGAGAAGGCTGCCAAGCCTGATAGCTTAGCTATCCACATTGGTTGCCACCCAATCTATCTGTGGCATTGGTCATGTGACCCCATGATTAGAATTCATGGACTCATTGATAAAGAAAGATTCTGTGTCTACAAATGGAGAAAGAATGTGAGAATACATGTGCATGATGTTTATGTTTCCATCTGTAAGCAAGAATGAGTGTCTAATGTTAGTCCTAAGATTAGGGGAGGGAGAAGGTTTCAAGACCAAAAAAGAGGTCTAGTCACAAAGCAAGATGCACTGATGCCCAGAGAGATTCTGGACTGTGCTTTCAAGTGCTTTTCAGGCTGTGGACATCTGTTGACTTATTGAGAAACACCTGAAGGGAAAAGAAAGTCCTGTAACTTGGCCATCTGGTCACCTTCTTATGCAAGCATCTGTTCTCATGTGCCCACTTCCTAAAACACAAGGGCAGAGATGCTCATGTTCAATGCTTTTTGATCTTAGCCTGTTGTAAAATAAACAAAAGAAAACAAAACAAAAACACCCTATATTTTACTCTGCAACTCGGGATATTTGCCTCATTTCTGTAATCTTGTAAAACAGTACACAAAGTTTACTTTGGTATTTTTCTATTCCATTTTATTTCCTTAATGCTTGTCATGACCCACTAAATTAATTTTATGTCTCACTAATGAATTGTGCCCTGCTGTTTGAAAGTGCTACACTAAAATGTATTAACCTTGAGGGCAAGAATTTTAATCACTCTTTCTGTTCCTAACACTTGGTCACTTGATAAGTATATGGTGAATAAATGGGTAGTAAATGAATAAATTAAAGTTAATATTCTATGTTCCGCACCTAAAACAAGAGTAGTGGCCAGTGTGGACACAATAATTTAATTTATAAATTAAACAGGAAAGATATAATGATGGAACAAAAGGCAACTATAACCCTTTGGTTGCAGACAACTGGGTGAACATTACTTTATCACTGATAGTAATAACAATAATAACTACGACACATAGACCAATGTTATAGAATAACCAGAAACAGTAAGCCCACGCAGCAACAGCCAACTGACTCTTTAACAGTAGCAAACACTTACTAGGAAAAAGTCTTTTCCAAAAGTGTTGCTGGAGAAACTGGACAGTCGCATATAGAAGACCAAGGCTAGATCTCTGCCTCTCACTGTGTACAAGAATCAGCTCAAAATGGATTTAATTTTATGAACTCTTAATTTCAAGACCCATGACTTTGAAATTACTAAAGGAAACAATACAAAGTACTTCCCTTCTCTTTAATGAAAGACACTGTAACATACCATGAAAACTTCAGTGTGATCCTCAAGGAATAGAATGCACTAGTAAAAAGATCATTCTCTGGTCAGAAGAATTTGTTCTCAAAACCCAATCTGCCACTTTCTCACCAGAAGACATTAGCCAAGCTGTATATTTTTTCTTGGCCACAGCAGTAAATCATTATGGTCCCTGCTATATGGATCACTATACAGTAAAAGGTATGTATGCAGTCAGCTACTTGGCCCTAGTGAGAGCTTCAGTGAGTTAAAGGAAGGCACAGGCTCCATTTGAAGACATTCAAGCTTGTACATTCAGGCTTGCCTACATGCTTAGCAGCTTGCAATTAAGCAAGATTATGATCATAAAATGCTTCTCACAGTTCCACTCTATAAATTGAAGCAATTATTAGCTATTTTGTCATATTTTAAAATCTATGGCACAAGTCACATAGTCTCTTTAGTAGAACAAATAAATCGCTCCAGAATAATTCCTTTGTATGTTTTCTGTTTTGTGTTTGTTTGTTTGGTTGGTTGGTTTTTGTTGTTGTTAACTTGACACAAGTTTAGGTCATCTATAAGGAGGGAACCTCAACTGAGAAAATGCCATCAAATTGGTCTATGGATGAGTCTGTGACTGCATTTCTTTGATTAATGATGGATGTGGGAGGGCACATCTCACTGTGGATGATGCCAACCTTGGGCAGCTAGTACTGGGTTGTATAAAAAAGCAGATCAAGCAAGTTAGTAAGCAGTACTCTTTCATGACCTTTGCCCCCTGGTACCAACTTTGAGTCCCTTCCCTGTTGTTCTCCATGATGTACTGTGACTGAGTGGGGGGGGGGGCGGTAAGATGAAATCTAACTAATAAAAGTCTAAAACAGTACACATCAATTAATTGTCCTATTAAATAATAACAGGTTTAGGTCAATCCAGCTATATAATAAACAGAGAAGCCTGTAGACAGCTGTATACAAATGTGAGAATGTAAATATTCTTATGTTTGATAAGCCAGATATATCCTTCGGATGCTGGGAATCTGTAAAGGAGACTTCTAAGCACACACTTCAGGAAATCTTACAGCATTCCTAAGATGTGTGGCAAGGCAGTTGTCTGGAGAAGCTGAGAGAAGCAGGTTTGCTTCAACTGGTGTTCAACTCTCTGCCTGACTCTTCTGAGCAGTTCAACAGAAGGCTTTGGAGTCAGAGGATCTTGGATGCTAAATTCCTTCTCCCCTTGCAACAAACATGGTGAATGTAACCAGACGGAATACCGAGTTGTCTTTTCTGTCATGGTACGGTGGTCATGGGTTAGTGTTGAAGGGCAATCCAGCATCAAGACAGAATGACGGGCTCAATCCCTTTTACCTTTCTTTCTTCTGCTCCATTTCCTGTGAATGGTTTTAAATTTTTTGTCTTATCTGTTTTGCTTAAATATCTTCCCAATTTCCATCCATCCAAAAATGAGGGTAAGACTGTGCCCAAAGTCTCATTTGCCCTGGGTTTGTGCTCCCTCTTCCCCCTTCCCTGAGTAACTCTCATGGGTTCCTAATACTTCCCAACCTTCCCTCAGTCTTCTGAAATTCATAGAAACAAGCTTGTCCACTCCCCCTGAAGCTCCAGAGTTCATCAAGCTTACTAGAAAACTCCCCGAGGGGCAATAAAAAGCCTGTGAGTCTCAAGCCCACCTGCGGCATCTCCTGAGTACACATCCTCCTGTCCATCCTTCTCCTTTGATTCCAGGCTTTGTAAATCTTTTACCACATGTTGTCAAAGCCTGGCAGATCCCCCAAATCCTTCCCTGATAGCACTCATTCTCTTTAAACAACCTGGCAGCACTTCTAAGTGAGAAAAAACCCTAAAATAAAATACACTGTGTTTAGTCTCTACGGTCATTTCCTGGCTTTGTCCTGCACTTTCTGTTTCCTCTAGCTAATCACCACGCAACAGTCCTGGATTTATTGTGGAAGCTACTTGAAAGTTCAGGCAAACCTCTCAAGCCAGACTGTACACCCCCTCCATCACTCTTGCTCCTACACCCTAGCAATTTATCACTCGTTGTGATTTAATGTGGGGCCTGAGGAGCAAGAGCCAAATCTTTGCCACCAAAGCTATTTGGGAGACACAGGAGCCAAACATTATAGTCTCAGCACTGACCATGATAAAGCCAATGATCAATGCCTGGCCGGAGGAGAGCCATGAAGAGATCCATGTCCCACACAGTGCCTGATAATGGACCAGTATGTCCATCTTGATCTGCTTGTCGATCATTTGCAATCCTAAGTAGCTGCCAACTGATGATCCCTAACTTTAAAGGAAATGACATAGAGAAGTGAGTTGCTTGATTTCATTTATTTTTCGCAACAACTATATGAGCTAAGAACCCCTTTTAATCATTTTTTTTGTAGATGCTACACTATGAAACTGAAAAGGTCCAGCTCACTGCTGAGTCATTCACCTTACAATTAGTTTTCCTTCGGCTAAACTGCCCTTGATCCTGTGACATGAATGATACCTGGGAGTGGTTAAGATCCTACACTGGTTGTTACATTGAACTACCAACAACCATCATTAACCTTAATTCCCAGGAACCTAATGTCCTCTTCTAGCCTCTGTGTATACTGCACACAAACGGGGCACAGACATATACCCAAGCAAAATACCCATACACATAAAATAAAATAAGATAGACTAAAAATGATATTTAAAATGAGGAAACTTATTAATTGTTAAGTAAGATGAGCTCTTCTAGGAAACCACAACGGAGGAGAGAAAGGGAAACAGCAGATGTATTATATTTTACTATCTGATGCTATGCCACCAAACTGATGACTTCAGCATGTCAGAGTGCTCCCTACTCCCACCAGCATTTCCTGCCATAGGAAAGAACCATTCCTTAGATCAATCTGTTGTTCCTTGGCTTTTCCACAAAACATCACATGATCTGTGCTGTGATAATTTTGTTCTGCCTACAATAAACAGAAAAGAATCAAAGACATAAATATTATTCAGAACACACACACACACACACACACACACACACACGTGCGCACACACACAAACACAAACTTTAAAGGTAAAAAACAGGGCTAAGAATGTGGCTTAGCTGACATAGTCCTTGTAGCATGCATGAGGCCCTGGGTTTGATTCTTAGCATCATGCCATATAAAGCAGGCTGTGTGGCACATGCCTGTGGTACCAGCACTTAAGTGGCAAAGGCAGGAAGGTTGGGAGTTCAAGAACCCCACTGGTTTATAGGGAGTTTGAGGGCAGCTTGGTATTCATGAAACCTTGTCTCAAGAAAAAAAATGTTCATCAAAATGTGAAGAATTCATTAAAGAGTAGAACATTGCCAATGGTCTGGTTACAGTAACTGTCAAGGAAGACTGTGCTGTGAGACTTCCCTTTTGAGATAGGTTCTTGCTATGTTGTCCTGCCTGGTCTTAAACTTGCTAGGTAGACTAGGCTAACCTTAAACTAAAAGATCCATCAGCATCTGCCTCCCTAAGTGCTAGGATTAAAGGCATGCACCATCATGCCCAGAAGATATATATATATATATATGTAATCTATGTATCTATCTATATATGTATATATATCATATATATATATATATGTAACTGGGAAAGGGGGAATGAGTAAAAGGGAGGAAGGATAGGAGAAAAGGAAGGGAAGGGAAGAGAGGGGAAGGGAAGGGAAAGGAAGGGAAAGGAAGGGAAGAGGGGAGTAGGAAGGACCCTGGTTTGTGAACCTCTTCCAGTGTGTATTTCTCTAGATAATCTATCCCATCTAAAGAAATGAGAAAAAGAGGAGGCAGTGTGTGTGAAAATGGCTTAATGTGCATCTACTAAACTCTCATGATGACTAATTCAAGAGAGCAACATGATGTCAGAAAACAAAGTTAATGATGTATGCACAGCTGGATCAGATGGACCTGTGTCCACTGTTCCCTGTTCATAGGTCCTCCAGAGAACTGACTCTTATCTATTCTGATATTCGTATGGGCCTCTACCTTGCTACTGGACTTGACCTACTATACCCCGATCATCTCTCACTAATCTACCATCTTCCTCAGTTCTTCAGCCTGAGCTTACCTTGAATCATTTGAGATCTCTGCTCTTGTCTTTTGCAGGTGAGAGGCACTTCTATTTAAATGCACACATTCTCCTAGTTACAGTGATTTCACTGGTTAATTGACAGAGAAGGAATGCTTGCTTGTATATTTAGCCAAGAGTAATTAAACCACCAGCAAAGTTTGCAGAGAAAAGGATGATTATTTAATTAGAGGTTAAATAATGAATTATTAATTATTGAACTGAGTTAGTGTTCATTAATTAGTTTATAAAGTGCAATCATTACATCTTTTGTATTTTAATTTGGAACTGTGTTTTATAATTATCTGCTAAGTCAATTATGCAGCCATTAGCGTTTTGCCCAGGGTTATATTACCATTGTTTTTTGTTCTCTGTAGACTTCAGACAACAGAGAATACACTAACTGTTTTCTTTCACAAAAAGTCTCTATCCTGTTTACAGTAACATGTTTTACAATTTGGATCACCCATCGCTCATTTTTCAGTTAGCACACAAGAAAACATAGCTCCTCATCACTTGTAGTCAGAGAAATTCTGTTTGCGAGACAGCCCTTGTCATAAGCAAGGCAGTTCTGGTACGGGACAGGAAGGAGTCCACGTGGAGATGTGAGGTAAAGGGAAGACAGGAAAAGTGCAGGTGTTAAGACAGCTTCTTATTAAAACTGACATCACCACTTCTGTCTCCTAGCAGATGATCCAAATAGGCGGTGGCAACACATGGTTCCCACATCTTCTCCTACTGCAGATTTTCTTTCCTTTCCTGGACCAGTGGCCCCTTTGAGAAACTGAGGAATGATAATCTTTGGGTAGCATACCCATGACACTTGCACAGAAAGGTGCATGTCATTTCAGAATTCTTTGATTCTTGAAGTCCAGGTATGATTCCACAGGTCTAGATTTTTGGGGTTTAAAAATCTGAGTATTGGATAAGCGCTGAATGAGGTGTTCATAGATAGTGAGCATGACCCTATCTATAGTTTTCTAAGTTGGAAATCTCTTTAAGTGTTCCCAAAAGCCCCTGAGAAGCATGATAAGTTGAAAAGAAGAGCATCAGGCTCTGTAAGAACTGGTCCTAGACTCTGACTCTGACATTTAATTGATCTGTCTTCATCCCTTCATCTGTGAAATGGATATAATACCCAGTCTGTAGGGTTGCTAGAAGCAAAATGCATGAAAAAGTAATTGGAAGATTCTGGAAATTTAGATTTTAGTAGACAAGGTGGATGCTTTTAGAAAAAAAATAGAGTAATGGACAGCTTTCACATTTCAAGTGTGAACAACTGAACAGTTGCTCGAGAAAAGTTTGTGGTATCTGATGCCCAAGCAGTCATACACTTGACATTAGTAAAGTGTCTGTACCTAGGCATAGGAGAAGGGTGTATGTCTAAACAAATAGAACACCAGGTTTAAACTGGACTGGATCAGTGAGATCAAAGCTCAGAGAATTACAGACAAGAGGAAGTTTTAGCAGAGATCTGCTAAGAACACCACCCAAACCCTTTTGGTTCTCCAACAGCCTTTCTTTGTGCATGGCCAGCAACATGGCCCCTTCCTTACAAAAGACTTCCAACCTGACTGAAAATATATTTTCATTTTATTCAATTTTTTAAAACAAAAATTAATGTCACACATAGATTTGATTTTATATCAAATTTCTTTTTTGGGCTCCATCTTAGATATAGTAAAAGATTCTTGTATTTATGCTTGCTAACTTAAAAAAATATTTTTTGTGTGAAGCATTTTTGCTATACAATATATTTTGACCATATTCTTTTACCTTTCCTAACCTCCTCTCAGATTTTCTCCACCTTCCCATTCACCCAATGTTATGTTCTTTCTTTTACCCTCCCTAAATAAAATAAAATAAAATAAAAGCTTTCAAGATAGACAAGAAGAAAGCAACAATAACAAAAGCCAAAACAAAAATCACACACACACACACACACACCATGGAGTTTGTTTAGTGTTGGTCAACTACTCCAGAACATGGGATCTGCCCTAGAACGTGCTTAATATATGAAGTGAACTTCATTGGAGAGAGCTAATTTTCCCTTCCCCAGCAGGTATCATATAAATAGCTTCTTGGGTAGGGGTGGGACTTTGGGTCCACTTCTCTTCAGTGCTGAGATTTTGTCTGGTTTGAGTCTGTGCAGGTCTTGTGTGTGGTGTCATGGTCTCGGCATGTTCAGATGTGTACCAATTCTATCGTGTTGGAAAGATACTGCTTCCTGAGAGAGTCATTCACCACATCTATCTCTTACAAACTCCCTGCCTCTTCTTCTGCATAGATCTCTGAGCCTTGAGGAGAGGAGGTTGATTAAAAAAAATATTCATTTAATGCTGAGCGCTCTAAAATCTCTCACTCTCAGCACTTAGTCCAGTTGTGGGTCTCTTTGTTAATTATCATCTTCAGCAAGGTGATGCTTCTCTGATGATAACTGAGCAATGCACCAGTATCTATGTATAGAGCAATATGTCTATTGCTTTGTTCCTTTAGTAAAATAATAGTTTTTGGTTTACCCCTAGGCCTATTACCTGTCTAGTCTCAGGTTCCTGGCTTGCTGTATTTTTTAAGGTCCTATGTTACATTTGTCTCCACTGCATTCTTAAAGATACTTTATAAATAAACTCAGCTATTGGGGAAAAATGTGCTCATTCCTAAGTACTTTGGTGTTTTAGAACTCAAGAGCCAATTGATACTACTTAAAATAGGATCAGACCCAATAACATAATTAACAGTGAGTGGTAAAATCATGTGAACATGAGTGAATGAAATTCAAATTGCATTTCTGTTACAGGAATGTTTCAATTGTGACTTTCCCCAAGCCAAAAAGAAATCCATTTGACTATGGTATACTCAAAATATGCTGCATAATTACACAGAGAAAATATATACTAGAAATGGTGTTAGTCAATCTTTTGAAATTGTGGAGGGCAGGCAGGAATAATGGATATAGTAATGTACTGATGATCAGGGCTTGAGTCCCTATTCTGGTTGTACTGACTTTGGGAAAATCGTTCAAGCTTTCAGAACATCTGTGGTGCTTAGACATGCATTTAACTTGATGCCTGCAACAAAGCTCTAGGTAAGTGTGTTAAATGTGGTGATTGGATAAGACTATTTGTAAAGCAAGTAGAGAGCTCATCATATAGTGAGTTCTCAATAAACATTAACACTCAGTTATTGCCAGTGCTATTCATTTTGAGTCATTGAAAACATAACAAATATGTTATGTTGCTTAGAATGTGCTAATTCCTAGGGAAAGTAGAGATCTTCAATGAAAAAATATGAAATTTCCCAAGAAAACTCTTGTCAAGATCTTGAAAGGAATATCTTTCCACATTTAGGACAAGTTTAAAGAGTTTTTCTACCAGTCAATTTCATGGCAAAATGGCTGCCCTTTGTGTGTGTGTGGGGGGGGTGATCAGTAGGAGAACAGTTATACCTTATTGAAAATTACTAAACTTTACAATTTGTCTTAGATAAGAGTGATAGAGAACAAGATCGAAGAGAGAGGGATAAAATGAACTTTACGAAAGTCAATTTGTAAAGGAAAAAATAGGGAAAGAGAGAATGTAGGCATTCTAGGTATTGATGGTTCTCACTGGACAGTTCTGAAAGCAAGAATCCTGGTGTCAAGGAGCTGAGCAATGACCTCTTCTCCCAAGTGTCAACAAGATTTCTGCTTAAGCTCTGGGGATGGCAGAAATGAGTGTACAATGTGGCCCCATTCAGACAAGTTGCAAGCCAGGTACTTATAATTTGGGCAATGTCCTATAGACTGGCTTTCAACTAGGGAAGAGTTATGTCCCTCATGCTTGGAAATGTCTGGATATAATTTTGGTTTTCTTGATCCCAAGACTGTAAAGGACAGAGGAGGCAGGGGGTGTGGTCTTATCAATGTGCAGAGGGAAGAGGTCATGACACTGGGAAGCCTCTCGAAGCTCAGTTCTCCCCAACCAAAGACTATCCAAGCACCAAGTTAAAAGTATGGAAATTTAGAAACTTCTGGCAGTTATAATCTCAAATAGTCACTGTTAGCATTGTGATCACAACAGTACCACTTTTAGTGGCTAGGTCTGAAAATAATGTAGCTGGCAGAGCTCAGATAGAATGAGACCGTTCTCCATTGTCCAACAGTATGGAGGTTAGACTCTTCATGGTTTGAGCCTAGTGGGTTCATCTTAGTTCTAACGTATGGCAAACATTTTGCATTTAAGTCTCCCTGAAATAGTCTTATATACTTAGAGGAGCTGGCTCAATCCTGACTCTGCTGTTGGCTAGCTGTGTATGCTTTGGGAAGTACTTCAATAAGCTTTAAGTATTCAAGCTTCCATTTCCTCCTCTGCCTTCTCTGTTAGGTGGAGATCATGAGACGGCAGGCTTTTCATAGGGAAGAACAAGCAAGCCTGATACCTGGCTGGCACAGCGCAAATGTTTCTGAAATACTAGGTAACCTCTTTTTCAGTGGTGGGATTGCTTTCTCTCTAGTGACTTGGGTCTTCACATCCAACAGCCTAGTAAGAATCCCAGCTGTTCAATACATGTCAGATGTGGAAGGCCCAAGGGGGAAACATCTGACTCTCAATGAAGTGATCTTTGCAGGTGGTCTTATGGGAAGAAAAACAAAAAGGTAAAATATCACAGCAATACCATGTGGAACAAGAGTCTCTTTTACATATGGCAATTTCTTTCTCCATACTTTCTTTTTTTTTTCTTGTAAGTCAATAAAAGTATGAGAGAGAAAGTGAAGAGAGAAAGAAAGTCCTCTTTATTCTCCCCAAATAAACAATAAGAATCAAACACCACTAGTCTCTTGGTTTTATTTTTAAAGGTACAGGTTTCACAAATAATAAACAAGAATGGGTTACTAGATTACAGAGCTGACATTATAGTACATGGAGAGTAAAGGGAGAGAATCTATAGGGAGACAGAAAATAGTTGCTTCTGTTATGGAAGCAAAAAAAGAGAAGGCAAGCAAGGTGCTAGAAAGAACTGTAGCAATCTTAAAAGTTATATGAAAACATTTGAAAGTGGGACTGGATGTGTTTTTTAAGTAAGAAAATTGGTCTGAAATGGATATGGAAATTCAACATAATACAAAATGTTGCAGCAATAATGGGCTAAGAGAGAACAGATGTGAAAACTTAAATTAAAAAGGTGTGGGTGGGTGAAGGAGCAAAGAAAGAAAATCAAGGGTAAAAAAAAAAAGGAAAACTGGGGAGGAATGAGGAACTGTGAGACAGTATGCATGGGTTTGGCCCAATGCCTTAGCTCTGGTGTGTCATGTCTGTGACCTTGACACCACCATGAACATCCCTGAGCCTTTGATAACTCCATGGGACCCTGGACAAGACAATGTTCCATTATGTCCAAGACACAGTGGACTCGTCCTGGTTAATAGCAGAGTGTGGAACAGACCTGAAGGGGCTACAACCTGGAGTGGGCCAACTTGGCACAAGGCGGAGTGAAACCATGGCTGGCCCATCAAACAAGGAACAGAAAGAAAGATCTGGAGAGAGCAAGAGCAAGAAAGGACACCAGAGTGCAGAGGCTGTGGTTAAGATCACTCTTGCCACAGGTAGCCCAACTGCTGAGGTGAGGATTTAGGAGGTAAGCCAAACAGAAAGCTTCTCATTCTTGTAGTTGGAAGCAAGATCCATCCCAGTTTCTGCCTTCACCACCAGGGATGACTCCTTGACAAACAACTTGGAACTCAGTGCTAAAGATGTGAAGGGAAAGTGCACTGAGGAAGCGAACAGGGGGGATCAAGCTATGAAAACCAAAGAATGTGTGAGTTGTAGTAAACCAGGAAACAGGGTTAAAAGATGCCGCCTTGTTGGAGGACAGGCAGGACTGGAGCTATAGAGAAGAGACAACAGTGAACAAGTGTGCCAGACATGGAGCTTTTGACCAGGTTCTCTGAGAATCTATTATCTATTGACTTGGTATAAACAGAGGTTAAATGCTAGGTTCTAAAGCTGTGTTTTCTTGTGTCCAAGACTCCTACTTACTTCTTGACTGTATGATGTTGTGTGAGTAATGCAACTTGTCTAACTTTCAGTTGTAGACTAAGGTGGAGGCTGTCTCCTGAGATAGCTGTAAATTACAGTAACAGTGCATGCTTAGCATAACCCCAAGGACAAGAGTATATACCCAATAAGAAGCAGTTCCTTTTATTCATTCAACATGTGACCACATGTACTGTCTTGTGAGTCTACATTAAGAGATAAGGAAGAGCCGAATCAGGTATCTGGGAGCTGTATGGGAGATGGTTTTCTCTGAAGAATGTGGAAAGTGGCTGGAAAGTGGAAAGTGATTGCAGTCTTCAAATGGGAGAGAGAGCTGCTTACAAGTGGAAGAAAAAAAAAATCAAATGGTGGTTATGCTATTACTGAAGCCTCTGAACTTCCAGTAAGACACTTGCCAACTCCATCCCAAAGTGCGTCACCCACTTCTTTTGAACTTCCACTCATGACAAAGGCAAAATTCCTTAAAATGCAGGAATCTGAGTTCCATTTGGTTCTGCTTTCCAAGATCCACTTTCAGATTCATTTTTGTTTGTGTGTGGCTACATGAAAATACATGAAGTGAATTGTTAGGTTCTAAGTAGTTCCAGAACTATGCTAGATTGCCCACAGTCACCATGGCTGCTATTGGTCAAAGACAATGCAATTAAAGGGAAACACCTTCCAAGTCATGTTGATTTGGGAAAAGAAGGAAGAGCATCCCCACCCATCCCTACCTAACTCCCACCCTGAGGGTGCAGGAGGTACTTTCTTTGTGTATTTTGTGACTAATTTCTCAAAACAAGCCAGAACTGAGATTTTTGTTCCCTTGTGGCAGATGAATAGAGAGGCTAGATGAGTTTGTGTGGGTCAAGTGATCTATGATAAGGAGAGATGAGAGAGAGAGATATGCCTGTTTCCTCCTTCAGGTCACAAAGTGGCAACGCCCTTTTTTTCACCCCAGTATAATCTATGTACATGTAAAATAATGTCTTCTTCCTGCAGGAAATGTTAGTCTTTCAAGCAAAGAAGAAAAGCCTCCAGCATATGTTCCTGACACATGTTTTCACTGGTCTGCCCTCTGTTCAGCCTGCTGTGGCAATCAGCTTTTGCAAATACTGTCACTTACCAAATACAAAAAGCATGTGAATGCTCCGCCAGTGTCCGGGATAAACACAACCAGGCTTTTTAACTTGGAACATCCACCCAGAACAGGGGCTTTGTTTCAAAAGGACAAAACCAGCCTTGTATCATCCAAAGTGTTGGTGGAGGAGAGACTGGCAGTTAGGGTACAGGAAAGACATGGACCTAACCCAACAAACTACTCAGAGCCTGCCTCGTGTATGAAGGGAATTTGATAACATTTGACGGTGGGTCTGTTCAACCCAGCCAAACTAAAGATGGGTTGGGTTTGGAAACACCGCTGAAAGAGTTGGGATCTAGCCAAACAGCTAAGTAGCCAATTGGGGGCCTGAGAAGCACATGCACAGAAGGGCTTTGAGCTCTGCCTCTTGGCAAGAGGCCCACCCATCATTTCTTCCAAAAAGGAGAGCTGGCAATGGGTACTCCTAATCCCAGAGGCACTTGACAGGTAGGCTTGCTGCTGAGAGCAATTCTGCCTCATGCCAGTCAAGTGCCAGACTCTGTTCTGTGACCATACCAGCTCCTAGAGTTACCATGAGAAAGGAAAGGAAGCTGACACCTGGACTGGGGAGTCTGTCATATTATGGGCAGGCCAATTGTTTGGTGGTTCCTGGCTTGGAAAGTACAGCATAAAGAGACACCGTCCCTGGTGGGCAGTCTGTGGCAGGATTCAGTTGGGGTCAAGACAGCTCAGCGCTGGGGTAGTTCTCCAGCCTGCCAATCTCTCAGCCCTTTCTGGAGGGCAGCCTCTGAGTATAGTCACATACCAGGCAAGGAAGAGATGATGAAAATCAATGGTTGCCTTGAGGAAGGCAAAAGAAAAAAAAAAGGTATAGTCACATTTAAAAATAGAATCACAAGTCTCTCTGTCCCCGGGGGAACTCCAGCATTTCTGAGGACACAACTAGGATTCTGTTTGTACAACGACATCTGAGCCTTCTGAAGGAAATGGTAAAGAGGACTTGGGGGCTTTAAGTTTATATCCTACAATCCCTGGAACCAAAAGTTCTGAAGGATTGTCAAATATTTGAAATAGGGCCTAGAGAAGCCTCCTCTCTCACACACAACACACACATGTGAGAGAACTTTCCTTTTGACTCCTGGACCTCACTGATGAGAAATACATGTATGGAACCTCCTAGTACCCCCATTATTGTATCAGGAGATACATGGTAAGAATCAGCCAAAGAGATGTTGAATGAATGAGCGAAAGTGTAGTGTTTTTGCTGTGGACAGAGCAGAGCTTATGGGGCAAGGATGCATAGACACTTCAAGCCTTCCCTTTGGTTGAACGAAAGGGTATCTAGGGGAAGGTATGGATCCTCCCAGGGTTCTTGGAAGAACTGCAGATTTCCTCTCATTTAGCCAGCTGTGGGTAAAGCTATGTGCTAATCCAGAGGAGGGCAAAAGAGCCCTGATCTAGAGCTATGAAAGCTACAAAGCTCCCTCTCCCCCCACTGCAAATTATTTTCTACAGAATGAGAATTCTTATTATCCTATTTTTTAAAAAATATAGTCTCTAATAGTATTTCCTATAGACATCTACTCACTGTGCTTTCATAATATTCAGTGAGGCCAAAATGATTCCAACCACTCATGCTTGCTTGTTGACTCAGTGCAGAGTGGACACAAGACTTAACCAGGCTCCACCCCATTGTCTGTGATAACTGGAACAGAGCAGTCAGACACTAACTGGAGACTCCTCTAGAACTTTTTTTTTTAATTCTCAGCTTGACCAGGTCCTAATACAGTGTCTGGAACAGAGTCAGTACTCAGAATATTTGTATTGAATTCAATAAAGCATAATAGAGTTGCTTTTCACATTCTATATAGATCACTTGTTTGCACATTCAGCAATATATACATATACGCTGAATGAGTCCATGACATTGGGTGTGTAATATTGTTTGCAGCCTTGAGGGACACAGAAGTTCATTATTGCAGAAGTATGGACTCCTCTGAGAGTACATTCAAATTAAAATAACAAGGATTAACATGTTTAAGTAGGACATAAAAAGAAGACACACATAATTATTATGTCCACACACTGTCCTGGCTTTATGTGTATACTCATCTCACTTTCATAATTCTGCAGTGGAATTACCTTAACTGTGCCTAATTATACGGAAACAGAAAGCAAGATGCCAATGGTCAAATGACTGTGGCCAGCGTCTCAGAGCTGGGAAGTGCTCTTTGAATTTGGTAGGCTCTAGATTCATGGAAAGTCATGGATCTTAGAAGAGAACCTACAACTACCACTTTACTAAACCAACATAATCCTTAACTATATTTTAAATATTTGTTCTTAGAACCATGGGTAAGTGAATTCTCACCCCTCATCAAGAAGAATTCTCTTTGAAACAGATGGAGAAGATTACAGAAAACAACCAATCAAAATTCAGAATTGTCCTACCCAGTCCCAGGGGATACATCTACAATAGAAGTCTATACCTAAGGTTCAAGGAACAATATGGAAGAAGGGCAAAAAAATTGTAAGAGCCAGAAGAGCAGGGAGTTTCCTGTGAGATTGTGTCTTCTAGGAATGTCAGAAGCTATACTCATAACATCTCATCAACAGGACAGCCTAAAAATGGGCTGGACAATAGCAACACTAGACATGCTAATGTGGAACAGAAACCCATGAGACCTCAACCCTACACAAAACATTACAGGCAACTAAGGAGTGCTCAGAGCTGGAGAAATAATCTTCCCCAAAGAAGAGCACATCAATGGGTTATCCAGTACCAAATGGTCAGCCTAGAAAACATACATAGAAATAACATCATACAGACAGAGCAAGCTGTACTTATGTATGTAGGAATATATACACATATACATATAAACATATATACATGTGTGCATGCATGTGCATGCATGCGTGTGTGTGTGTGTGTGTGTGTGTGTGTGTAGCAATTTAAAAAAGGCCATGAGTTTGAAAGAAAGCAAGAAGGGGTATATGGAAGCAGTTGGGGGGAGGAAAGGAAAGAGGGAAAGTATATAATTATATCTTAAAAATTAAGAAAAAACAAAGTAGAAGTCTTTCTGAAAACTGGTATCTCTCCTTTGCAAAGAATTCTGATGGGCTGGATGTCTTCCATCTTGCTTCATCTACAAGGCACCTTCACAGAGCCAACACATACATGATTTGAGAGATAAGATGCTTAGGATGAATGGCCTACAATACAGAGGAGAGACAAGTGTCCCCTGGGAGGGTGGCCACAAAGTGTCCTGGCAAGACAGGCTTGCTGGCACCCATTCTTCATAGCATCTATTTCTGGGAAAGGGGAGAAAAGAAACAAAACCAACCAACCAACCAAACAAACAAACAAAGACCAGGGAGATGGGTAAAGAGGAAGGATGGAGAGAGGGAGGGAAGACATAAAGGAAGGGATGTAGGGAGGGAGAACAAACGAATTTGCTTTTTCCTCCTATAGGCTTTTCTGATTCATCTGGCAGCTGGAACTTACAACATAAAGAAGTACTTAGGAGGATACTGCCCAACCTTAAGCCATAATGGAAGTACCAAGCATTTGTCATGGACACTTAAAATTGGTTTTGTAAACAAAAATGCAAATTAAGCCCATCTTTGTCTTGAAGCCATATGTCTCTGGGATAGAAATATTTTTTTCATGTGGAGAATGGTGCTTAGGATTGGCTTGCTTACAGCTCAAAGCATGTTCTATGATGGTCAGGGGAGCAGCCTGAGAGAAAACAGAGACATATAGAGCATGGACATCTTTAGAGAGCAGAGGTGGGACAAAGCTGAGAAGCAACCTTTTGCCTATAATGATAAGAAGAAAGGATACATTACAGGGAGAATGAGTGCTTCTTCAAAGCACCTTCCTGCCTATGGTCCTTCCAGAGAAATCTCCCTTACTATTTGGTTTTGCTTATGGTCTTTTAACTTTATTGTTATTATTATTATTATTTATTGCTGTTATTATTTATTATTGCTATTATTATTTTTGAGTGTGTGTGTGTGTGTGTGTGTGTGTGTGTGTGTGCTCATGCATGTTCATGTATGCCATGGCAAGCTTGCGGAGGTCAGAGGACAACTGACTCATAGGAGTTAGTTACCTCCCACCATTTTGCTGTGTTTGGGGATCAAACTCAGGTTGTTGGGTCTATACAGTAGTTCCTCTCTCTACTGAGTTATCTTACTGGCTCCCTTTTATTTTTTTAATCAAAAAGTACCCATCTTAAAACTGTTTGTTCTTGTAATAAACCTCCAGGGTGCTGTTTCTTTCTACTTGGTTTCTCACAAAAGGCCTCTTTTAAAAATTCTACCCATTTTTTATTAGTTATATTCTTTATTTACATTTCAAATGTCATTCCCTTTCCTGGTTTCTCCCCCCGCCCTGAAAATACCTTAACCCATTGCCCCTCCCCCTGATCATCAATCTACTCACTCCTGCTTCGCTTCCTTGTCCTGGCATTTCCCTATACTGGGGCATCTAGCCTTCTCAGGACCAAGGGACTCTCTCCTTCCTTTGATGTTCACCAGTGCATGACAAATACAGAGGGGGACACTCTCAGCCAACCATTGAACTGAGCACAGGGTCCCCAATGGAGGACCTAAAGGAAGAACCCAAGGAACTGAAGGGGTTTGCAGCACCATAGGAGGAAAAACAATATGAACCATCCAGTACCCCCAGAGCTCCCAAGGTCAAAATCATTTTTTTTTTAAAGTAAGTAATCATGGGTCTCATTTTGCAGTCCAGGCTGGTCTTGAAGTTGAAATCCTCCTGCCTCAGCTTACTGAATGCTAATATTAAGGACTGTACCACCATGCCAAGCACCATTTAATTTTTCAAGTTCCTCTTCCCTGGGTCCAAAGAGAAGAACCAGGAAGACCACATAGGGAAGCCTTACATCCTATAATCTGATATTTCTCTCCCCACTTACATAACTCTCTAGTTCTTTACACTAAATCTTCAAGTGGCCAGGCCCTGAAAATCTCTAAGAGCATGGGTCCAGAACAGCATCTTCATGACCTAGGGTTAGACAGGTGAATGATGTGGAGGCTCCAGGGCTCTGGTGATATGACCTACATTTAAAGAACACAGCTTTGGCCCCAAATCACCTAGAGGCAAATCCTAGCCCTGCCACTTTCTAGGTCCCAGTGACAGTTAACTTGATCTTACTTAGCCTTGGTTAGTAGGGAGTGAAAGGGGAGGGTGACCAGACTGATTACTAGCAAAGCATTGAGCTTAAGTCTGGGCTAAATGTGAGCAGTTCTGTATTGCTGGGTGTCTTATACAAAACAGAAATTTGAGACTGTCAAGTCCGAGGTCAAGACACTGGCCAGCTGAGTGTCTGGTGAGGACACAGAATCCCTGTATCCTCAGAGCTAGGGAGCTACTATCATTTCACAGAAATTACAGAAAGGGAGCTAGGCCTGTGGGGTCTCCTTCATGAGGCCACAAGGGCCCAGTCCTGGTTGTCTAATCACCTGCTGATGGTCTCATTTCTTAATAACCAGGAATTACATTTTCCATAATTGTTGAGTGGGAGCACCATCAGAATATGGCAGGAGCCAAGATCACAAAATGTTATCAATATATAGGTAACAGCAACAGCAGTCAAGCAAAGCATATAATAGGTTAGTAGTTAGGTTCAAGCTGATAATATGGGAAATAAACAAAGTCACAGTCAGGATCCTGGAGCAAATAACCTATCTTACCCACACTCAAAGCACAGGATTTGGATACAGGATGCCAGATTATGAAGTCTAAATTCCACTTACTGAGCATTACTACCTGCCAGATACACCAGTAAGTGCCGTAATAGCTTGTTTCATTTTAATCCCCACATAACTGTGAGTCTAATTGTTAAAATCCTGTACTGCTTAGAAGGGTGCCTGGCACATAGTAGACATCTAGTAAATATTTGTTGACATTGAAATATTTTGAAAGTCCTAGGCTATCCCTTTTGAATACTTGTAACTTGCTTAGCAGTACAAACTTGGAGACAGCACCAACAGCATTCAACTTTTAACCACCTGAAGCACAGAAGACCATATATGTGATCAAATCTGGTACGGAGATCTGTCTCCATTGGTGAAAAGCTTTTCTACATTGGGCTAAATTGAAGGAAAGTAGTGTGTGCCAGTAATGTGTCAAGAGGGATATTATTTAGAGAAATTGCTTGGTGTTTTTCAGGCACACAGAGTTAGACTGAAAAATATTCTTCTTGGCACATGTATAGTAAAGTAATTAAAGGAGTCAACATTCAAAACAAGGAAATGAAAATCTGAAACAGGCATGGAGACAAATAAAACAAGAGCGCAGCTTCGGCGGGGGAGGCGAGCATCAAGGAGCAGAGCCATCGCTGTCAGGAAGACTGGAGCACTCTGGAGTCATTTCTCTTGCTCCATTTTCTTCAAGGCTCTCAAGATTACTAATGGAAATCAATTTTATATCAAAACTAGCTTCACACAACCCAACCCCCAAATATTTAGGCCCAGAACTCACCATCTCTGCTTTTTATTTTAGCTCTTAGATGATATTTTATCAGCAGTCCCAGCTGCTGTCTCTTGGGGGAATCTTGTTCCCATTTGGATGACAGATATCATTAAAGAGCAAGTGTGTATAGAAGGGACTCTTCTGTGTTCATTTAGCAAAGAAAAATAGTAAGATGGGCAGACAGCTTAGAGAGTGAGTAAGTAACCCTTTTGGGAAAGGAATGGGTTTTTACTTTACGATGTTTATTGTTTCAGAAATATTATATCACTCAACCAACAACTATCTTTGGATAGAACCCACAAAGTGTTTCTATAATCTGTAGTGTCACACCCCTCTGAGTACATTACAATTACTCAGTGACTCCATTAATTACTATAATGGTCTCTTATCCTTAGAGTATCTAGTTGGCTCTAGCTTCATATTTAACCATTTCAAAGCAGTTTGGATGAAACTACAGTCAAAATGCAAAAATGGAAACGCATTACTTTAATTCACTGCTTAACACACATGACTCTCTCTCTCTCTCTCTCTCTCTCTCTCTCTCTCTCTCTCTCTCTCTCTCTCTCTCTCTGTGGTTGGTTACAATGAGGGTGAGTTGCCAGGAAACCATGAGGAAGACACAGAGGCACCCCAAACATGAGGACGGAGGACGGTATTACTGGTAAAATAGAGGGATTGGGGGGGTTTGCAGAAGTTACTGGATTCAAGTTAAATGTACAACAACTCTGTTCAAAGAAATAAGCAGTGGAGGAAACAGTTACTCGGGAAAACAGCCCAGGCTCAAACAGCAATGGATTAAGACTGAGCTTCATCCTTTCTTCCGGCCACAACCTTGATGTGAGAAGATCCTTGAGAAACCTGGTAAGAAGCAGCTGATGGAAGGAACTGTACACACAAATCCTAGGAACTGGTCACCCTGCAGAACTGAGCAGAGTAAGGAAGGGGCATGAAAGATACCTAGCTTCAACAAAGCAAGAAAACACACACACACACAGACACACACACACACACACTCATGTTAGCTCTAACACCACAACTAACACTCTCAATGTACACCACCAATTAAATAAATAAGGCTAGCTACTTGCAAGCTTGCAAGACAATTTAAGTTTCTAAATCTATAGGACCCTAAAAATCCAGAATGGTTTTTGATCTCATCAACACTTCCATCATAGAAAATGACAGGGGTGGTGTAACCACGTGGTAGGATCAGTTGTCTGGTGCTTTTGAAACATCATTTGACTTAATCTTCATAGCAGCTTTATAAAGGCACAAAAGGTCATGATAATACATTCACTTCATTTCACAGTGTTTTCTAAAAAGAACCTCAGTGAAGTGATCCCAGGGCCTAGGATGGTACAGAAAGTATACATCTGAAATGGATTAGTACAATCCTAAGTCAGACTTTAAGACTTCATACACAGTATACCCTGGATATGACCGATGTAAAGAGGTGGCCTAGTTAACTGTGTTGCACTCTGTTGTCTGTTGTAATGATGTCACAATTGGAGAGATGAAAAAAGCAAGTTCAAATAAGGAATACAACTTTAAATTTAACAAATTTCTCTACAAACATATCTCCAATTATTTTGAATATAAATGGACTAGATGGAAGAACTGAAAACATAAAGGCTGCCTGAGTGGATAAAAATAAAAAGACAAAACTGAGCATGGTGGGACACACCTTTGACCCCAGAACTCAGGAGGAGGCAGAGGCAGGCAGATCTCAGAGGACAGGGCCAACCTGGTCTACAGGGAGAGCTTTCCAGGACAGCCAGGGCTGCACAGAGAAACTCTGTCTCGAAAACCTCTAAAATAAATAAGTAAATAATACAAATCCAGCTATGTACTTTTCTCAGAAGGGACTAGAGCTAGGTTAGATGCATAAAAGTAGAAAGTTGTGCTATGCAAAGAGTAAACAAAATGAAAACAATGTGACTATCAAACTGTCAGACAAAGGACCTGCTAAAAATGATGATGATGGTTTTATTATGACAAAATTAGAGTTCGTATTTAAATTTTTACCAGGAAATGTTGCTCTGTGATAAACTAGTATGTACAAGACCATCTTTAAAGCCTAACTTTAGTATGTCTAACATAAGACTTTTGAAATACATAAAATTCAACCCTCTTATAAATTAAAACAAGTAATAATAATCACACTAGTCTAGTATGTCTTAAATACCTCTGAGTAATCAATAGGAGATAAATCTATATCTATATCTATATCTATATCTATCTATCTATATATATATATATATATATATATCGATGAACTGTGCCTGTGATTAACAAGTCTGACCTTGTGAATTTGCATAGTACATTATTGCCAACCATGGCACAGTGGTTATAGGCCAGTTAACCACTGACCATTCATTAAAAGATAGTTTATTGAATGCCAGATGAAGACAAAGTCATTCTTCATATCTGTCACTGTGTTAGCACTGGGTTTGAAGGTTTGGATTGTTGTTGTATCCATCTGCTTTGCTCTTTGTGTTTTAGTTTAGAAGCTTTTTAAACAGTCTGTGCTCAGCTTTGAAGATGTCAGATAGTGTGGGATACTGCAGACCTAGTTCTAAGCTCCAAATATTGGGTACCGGGCTTTCACTGTTCACTGGGGCCTCTCACATTGCTTGTCCATAGTTTTGCTCTGGGCACATTAAGTTTCACACAGCAGAATCTTTTGATGCCTTGTTTTCTTATAAATATTCTGGGTAATAATTGTTCCAGATTCACAGGGCCTTGTGATAATAAATAAGATTTTTATCAAACACTCAAAATAGTCCCTAGAACATGGAAACATTCACTTCATGTTACCTATTACTATTTGCAAGTTTCAACTCCGCTCAAATTTCAGTAATGTTGATGATGCCAGAATACAGAGATCCAATCACTTCCTTTATGTTGGATGTATCTGAGCCACTTCAAGATCAGCAGACCTCAGTAACGACATGTTCACCCTTACCACTGTTTAAACCAGGATGTCTCCTCACCCTCACTTCTTCCATTTGCTTTCAGTCTTTCTCCCCTAATGCTGTGGAAGCTGCTCAGTAGCAGAGACATACTCAGTCATCTTCAACCCTGGGAGGTTGTTATGGAGAGTGTCTGACTGGACAATTGATGGCTTCTGGTAGGGATGCGGGTAAGGCCACTGGGAGTGACGATGCTCCAGTGAGTATATGGGTAGCATGAACTGGATTTTCCCTTCTTCTTCTCCTTTTCTTGGGGAGTCACAATGGTGTGTGTGTGGGGGGGGGGTCCTGGAAGGACTGGAGAGTATAAAAAGTAAGTATGATTAGGGTGTGTGATTCAAAACTCCCAAATAATCAATAAAAATATTATGTTGGAAAGTAATACAGCAGAACACTGACATAGGGGTAATGGGATCCCATTAACATTGCAGCCTTGAAGCTTTGTTTTTTTAATGAAGGGATTTGCTTCTAGCCCTTTGATCTTCTTCTAGTCCTTTTTCTCTGTGGCCCATTTTATTTCTTCCATCCACCTCCACTTCACTCCCACACAGAGCCCCACTGTCTCCTCCATTTGAACTTGGTGTGTTCTTTTCATCCCATCCACTGGTGAGCCTCTCTGATTGTCATGTCCTGTCTGCCATTTCCCTGCCTCCTGGGCATCATAAAAATCCTTGGATTCTTCACAGCAGACTGTTGAATCTGGAAATGGAGACTCTTGTTCAGATATTCTTGGCTTTCTCTTTCAGGCTGCTCTGTGAGGCCTTTGGGGCTTCGTGTTGTTTATTCTTGGAGACTTCCTGGAGCGTCAAAAATGGCTTAGAAACGATCACTGTGCTGTGTGTTGCCTAAGTGACATTCAATCGCCCTACACTGAGCTGAATTTCAATGAGTTTGTGTAAATGAATCGGAAACATATGGATTTCATCCTCCCTAGCTACCTCCACTGTTTTAAAAGCAGGAACTCAGCATTTGGATTTTGCTGAATTAAAATGTTTAAAACTGAGATATGGCAAATCAATATGAGACATGCTTTTCCATTTCACTTAAAAAATTAGTTTTTGCAATGATAGAGATTGTACCTGGGGTCTTGAGACTACTAAGCAAGTGCTCTACTGCTGAACGACATTTCTGCCTGCCTGGCTTGCCTGTCCTTAATGACCATCTTAAAAGGGATGCCATCTGACTTGGTGATGCGCGTCTGCTAATCTTTGCTCAGCTACACTCTCCTCCCCTTTAGATGCTCTTTCCTCCCCATGACTCCCTGGCTATCTTCCTCCTTCCCTTAGCCACCAGACTGATAAGTGGCTGTCGGCTGTTGAACTGCTCATGCCTTAGAGAGATGACCAAGGGTCACCTACCCAGGGCATTCCAGCATCCAGTGAGGAGAGGCATATGAGGAGTTGGGAGGAAGGGCAACTTTTTGTGCAGCTTGTATTTTGCTACACAAAATATTTTGTTTGCCTTCTCCTTGCTTTCAAAGGGGCATTTTCATTTTGACTTATTTCCTTACATTGGCCTCCGTGTCCAGCTGCCCAACCCACCACCCCGCCATCTCTATGGTCTGAATCTTCTTGTATCCTTTAATATTCACAGGCTGGAATCCAGTAAGTAGTCAATGTTACCATTGTGAAGGCAGAGCCACCATGAGCGGGAATCATGTCATGTTTCCAGAGAACTCCGTTACTATCTATCTGCAATGTGTAGTTACAGAAAAAGAGATGACTGCTGATGAACCCGAGAGACTACAAGGGACCACCTCTCCCTGGGACACTGAGATGTTAAGTGTTGTCAAAGCTCTGCCAAAATCATTAATGTTAATAATAAGTTTAGATCTCATTATAAGGGTTTCTTCTCTTGTTTATTTTCCTGCGAATAAGCAAACATGTCGGAGGCTGGTAAATTCGACTTCCTGATTAGCAGCTGTTGGAGCACTGAGTGCTGTCAGTCAAACACTCGCGTGAACTACACTCATACCAACACCAGCCATTTTGAATACTCAGTGGATATCTTGAGAAAACCAAACAACAACCACAGCCGACTTCTCCAGCTTTTGAAGGCCCAGCCTCAGACTTGACCATGTTTAATAGATTGTGCCAGGGCTGTTACAAGCCTTGATGAACTCTGGGTGACCCTAAGACCATTTCCATACAGGTCAGATGGGGTATGTTCCTTCTGGTGGCAAAGCAAAGAGACTGCTATGACTTTGGGTTAAAGAGGCAAGGCTGTGTTTGGTGCAACAAACCTTCATTTGCATGTGAAGTGTGCTGATTAGTACAAACACCATCTATACAAGTAGGCCACTTAGGCTTAGTGAGTTCCTTCTGGGAGACTCTGCTATGCTGCCTCTCCTGGCTTTGCAATAGCTAAGAGCTTTTCTCACTAAGCATCAGAAGTGGCAAGGCAGCTGGTTATGTGACTGGCAGCTGAAGAAGAGGCTGATGAGCCTTTTGAGACAGGGCAGACAGAACAATAGGGTGGCAGAGGGAGAGAAGACAGAAATCTGGAGCAGAAGCAAGCTAGAAGGCTGCAGAGAGTCAGAGAAGGTGAACTGCAGGCTCCGATCACTGGAAGAACTTCAGAAGGTTGCCAAGCCTTAGCGAGAGGACGTCTCTAACCCCGGCCATTGTTAAAGATTAGGGAATCCTGATACTTAGACCTGCCCAGAAGCTACAAGGTCAGCTACTGCCAAGAGCTAAGGAAACTTAACTCCCAGACTAATGGAATTACTGTAGTAATTGTAGAGCTAAGGATCTTGACACCCAAGGTGTGCATGAAAACTGAATTCTAGGGGGCATCCTGCCGCTGCTCTCACCTACCTAGCTCACCGCACACTACTGTCAAACAGGGAGGAATACAAAAGCTGCCCAGCACCAGCCCTGGCACAACGCCTTGTCAATCTACAGTTTCTGACTAGGTGGAACACTAGAGTCTCAGCCAGCTGACTGCTAACACCAGAACCCCAGCCCTCTTCACGCTGTGACTCCAAAGGTGCCCCAGGTTCAGAGTTTCCAGGCTCCAGAGTAGTAACTAATAGGTTTTTAATCTTACCGGCCTCCCGGTATATGGCATTTTATTACAGTAGCCTGAACAGACTGAGAGACTCCCACCTGAATTTTCCTATGACTATATTAGCTGCTTTCCATTTTCCTGTTGTGAAAATCCTCTCTCTCCATTTGGTGCTGCATATGCATGAGGGGTTTGATGCTTTCCTCTCTCTGACTTATATTTTCTGAGCCTTCTGCACTCCTCAGCTCCCTGCTGGCCTTGAAGCAGAGAGCTCAGGGAAGAGTATCAGCTGGGTGGCTGAGCGGAAATCTCTCATTGAAAGCACAAAATAGGTGACCAGAACTGCACAAGAGAGATAAAATTCTCTCCTGATGTAAAACCAGAATTGAATGTTAAACCTCATTTATAAATAGATATTTTAACGGATATGGTCCATATGGCAGTCAGACACTGATCAACATTGTCTTCACGTGTTTTTTTGTAATTGCAATAACTTAATTTTTTAAAAACTTTGTTATTTTGAGACGAGGCCTCTCCACATAGTCCTGGCTGTCCTGGGATTCATTATGTAGCATATGCTGGCTTTAAAACTCACAGAGATCTGCCTGTCTCTGCCTCTAGAGTACTAAGGTTAAAGACATATGTCCTCATACCCAGATGCATTAGATTCTTGATAATGGCCTAATGATAAAAAACAAAATCAGAAGATAATCCTGAAAGTGATTCTTTTTAATGACTTTGGTGACTTTGTGTCGTTTTTGTTCAACTATGCTACATTTTAAACTGCTCTGCAAAATAAAAGCAGTAATTTTATCAATTACAAAATGTAAAGCAAGAAAGGAGATATTTGAGGGCCAAAAGTGTTATAGATATGATTATTCAGGAGGTCTAAGAATTCATATGCATCTTTTTCGTCCATCTACATATCTCCTTGCTGTATCAAAGTCTTATCATCTCAGAAAGAACTACTTACTTATACTCTATACATCAAGTACCATCATGGAGGATAGGAGAGTTACAGAGATGCTATTTTGCAAAATTTCCATTATACAATTCACAAAATTTAGGTTTAATTGAGGAAAAGGGGGCGTGAGAGATAGATCAGTAAGAACGCTTGTTGCACAAGTATGAAGACCTCGTTCAAAAACTCAGAACACACATAAAATAGCTACACATGATTGTGCATCTCTCAGGTACTAGAAGCCAGAAAGGAGGATTTGGAGGGTTTGTTTCAGGTTCTGTGAGACTCTGTCTCAAAGGAATAAAATGAAGTATAACAGAGCAGGACATTCAACATCCTTCTCTGGCTTCTGTAAGCACACATGAATGCATACACATGCACACCACACAAACACATAAACACAGACAAAAAGTTGAAGGAAAAATACATGGGGAAGATTGAAATATATTATTTTTAATGTATTATCTAACCATTATTGTCAATATAGTGTTTAACTATTTTCTAGGCACTGATTCTAAGCATTTTGCAAATATTAATCAAATATAGTTTCTATAACAATCATTCAATGCATGTGCCATGATTATTTATAGATAACAAAACTAAGACATAGAAGATTAAATGATTTTCATGTGTTCACACATTTAAGGACCACGGTCAGAATTTAAATCTGGTCATACCAGATCTACATCCATATTCTTCTTCTTGTTGCTTTCTTTTATTTTGTTTTTCAAGACAGAGTTTCTCTGTGTATCCCTGGCTGTCCTGGAACTTTTTCTGTAGACCAAGCTGGCCTCAACTTCAAAGAGGCATGAGCCAACGCTACTCAGCCCATATTCTTAATGTATGTAGTATATAATAGATACATATTCTGATGTGGTAGAAATAACAGAAATGTAGAGTATTTAAGTTTGGAAGTAAAGATTTAGTGTTTCAATCATAAAATCAATTGTTTTTCTCCCAGTGACCATATGTAACATGGTAATAGTACTTAAAATACAGGAAATTGTGAAATTTGAATTGCTATATATTTATGCAAGATTATGTTTTTATATTCTATTTAAAATGCAAATGAAAACTGAAGATACACATTCATAGGTAAGTGATAGGTGGCTGGGTAGATGGTTCAATGTTCAAATTAATAATTATATCTCCCAGATACAAAGGGAATAAAATATTAATATTAACCATGGGTGAATGTGGAATAAGAGTTATTGTGTTATTCTGCAAAGCTCAATCTACCACACAAACTTCTATTCCTATTGATGAGTGACCAACAAGTACTTGGATTAGCTTCCTAAACTCACAGTATCTGGTCAGCCTGAGTACATTCCTCTAATAAATGAGCTAATTATAAAACAGTATTGGATTTTTTTGTTTAGTTTAGCAGTACCAAAATTTTTCCAATTTTATGGAGTTTGCCTACTTAATATTTCATTGGAAGTCCTTCTTTGGATATAGGCATTCAAACACAGGGCATATGGCTTGATCTTACCCAACTCAATCCTTCTTTGGTCTTTGTAGATTGATTGAGTGGCATAATTATTTAAGTGTAGGACTGGAGATACTTGTCAGTGGTAGAGTATTTGCCTCAGATGTGCATGACCCTGGGTTCAATTTCTGGACAGAGATACACACACACAAACACACATACACACACACAATCAAGAGAAGGGTAGATGCGGCTCCTTCCTGGTTTTCCTTTCTCTAAACAATTTTTTAAAATTCTACAATATCTAAATAATTTAAAATTATTTTGATAGAAACCTTTCCTTTAGCTCAAAGGATACACATACTCTTTCTGTAGCACTATAGTAGAGGTTAAGAATACAATATTTACAATGAAATGAAATATATTTTTGTTCAATTAGTTGACATATAAAAGACTGTTTTGTGTGCCCATTCATATGTGTGTGCACACACATGTGTTACAAATACTTGATCAGAGAGCTCATACTGTCCTTGAGTTTCCTCCTAAATCATTTATGCTATCATTTTTAAAGCTAAATTTGAGTGTGATACTTGTTACTTTTATCAATTATTGACTTTTTATCAATATTAGTGATCCAACTTCTGCCACTTCAACATACCTTAGTGTTTTATTTCATTGAGGTCACATAAGACATGCAGGGAGCTTTGTCTTCAGCTCCTTTCTCTAGTCAGGACTAAATCAATCACAGCTAGCTAAACCTTCCTAATGCCACACCAGTTCCTTGTGAGATGGCTGGGAGAGTCAGGGACGTGGATAAGAAATAGATAGAAAACTCATTTAGAGAAACACTGTCTACATCTGTTCTCTCAGCCCTGCAGTCCATTCACTGGAAATCCATTACATTCATGAATGGATTTTTACTTCCCACAATAAACAAAACAACCAAAAAAACCCCACTCATTCCTGATGCTGGCCATCCACACATTTGCCACTGTTATTAGGATTCAGGACTGGAAAGGCTATCTATGTGAGTGTGGTGGTCATCCATTTCCTTTGCTTTATATGTTGCATTATTAAAAACATACACCAGTAACTCATAAAACTAGATTGAGTGGGTATCACCTTCACTTTATGGATGAGAAAGAGATTCAAAGACACTGACTTCCCGGGTTATATAAATTGTGATTTTCAGAAACAGGTCAGAAAACCCATTATCTGACTGTACTTCAGCAGATTATCAAAACAATTCCCATGTTATTTTCTATAGGGATATTGTGTGCATCCTTCAAAAGGCCTTACCTCTGCCAACAAACTTTAAAGTCTGACAAGGAAGCATCAAACTTTAACATTGAATTTACTGTTCAAAAACATCCTGGCTCACAGCTAGACATTTCTAAATGCTGGAAAGAAGGCACTTAATATGTGACATTTGTTCAGCCACAACTTTTTTTGTAGGTTTATAGTTATGGGTTAGCTTTGGCATGTAAAGTAGTAAATTTTAATTGAATTGAAGTCAAATCAATTTCTTTCAAGCTATGTGACATCAAACAAATAAAGATGAACTAATTTTTTTAAAAAAATTCTGTTACAAAAGACCTCAGAGGAAAATGTAATCCCTAATTTATAAACCCTTTCTACCCTAAAACATATTTTGTGGCATAACCATATATGGGAATGAGGGTCTTCCATTTTTAGAAATGGAAGTTGTACCTTGAAATCTCATATTTAGAGGCACAAAGTGTAGGTTGGTATAAACTTATGTCATTCTATGCCCCAAATAAACAGAAATGTTTGGAAGAGAGTCGTATTGTAACTTTGAGTACAATAAATAAATCCTGGCCACTTTGTGAAACCACTTAGCAAGTTAAATTGAATACTTTTTATTATAGTAAGTATATTAAATGTAGTTTTCAGACCTGACTTTCAGAATTCTATAAGTTAAAGGCCCCTTTATACTTATAAAATAATATTCGTTATTCTGAAAGTTTTACAATATTTCAAAATATTTTTATTTTATTTTATTTTATTTTTCAAGACAGGGTTTCTCTATGTAGTCCTGGTTATCCTGGAACTCATTTTGTAGGCCAGACTGGTCTCAAACTCAAGGAGACCCACCTGCCTTTGCCTCCCAAGTGCTGGGATTAAAGGCATATGCCACCACAGCACTGGTATAAAATACTATCAAAATACTGCTTTAAATAGCGTCTTCTTTTACATTATTTGTTTATTTTTGTGTGTATATCCCCTAGCTGGTTGCTGTCATACCAAGAAGTGTGTGTATAGGTCAGAGGACAACTTGCAGGAGTAGGTTCTCTTCTATCATGGTTATTTCAAGCATTGAATTCAGGTCATAAGTCTTGGCACAAGTACTTTTATCCCACTGACCCATTTTGCAAAGCCAAGAGTCTTTTGATATTAATATTTTACAAATGCTATTGTAGGCATACACTCTTCTTTCTCATGAGTCAATGCTGTCTTACTCTAGAAATATGACTGTGCTGATTACAGACAGTATCTAAGAATATGCCATAGACTCATAGTCAAGAGTATTTGGTAGGGTGGATAATGTCATCCTAATGATACCCACATCCTAATCTCTGAAATTTGTATGTTCCCTTTCAAGGCAAAAGTGAAATTACAAATCTGATTAAGAATTACAGCATGGTTAACTCTTCCTTCTACTCTCTCCTCTGCCCTATGAGGGGGATAAGAGAGGGTACTGAGGATAGGAAATGGCAAACTTCATTATATACATGTATGAACTTATTAAAGAATAAAAAAGTTTTAAAATAAAACTCTGTCATAGGTTGAGTGTCTTGAGATATCTGGGTCAGCCTAATCTTCACAAGGGTCCTTAAGAGAAAGCAAAACATCAACCATCAGATATGAGCACACATGAAGACCGGAAAAAGCAGCATGGCCAGCTAGAATATACTTTGTTCCCTTGTATGCATGTAATGTTTTCAGGATAAAACATATTGGAAAGACAAACAAAACTTCGATAATTTTGAAAACATTGAAATCAAACAAAAATATTTTTTCTAGTACTAAAACATAAGGGAAAATGGAAATTTGAAAAATATGTTAAAATCAAGCAGAACACTCTCAAAAAAGACAAATTATAGTAAAATTCTAAAAATTTTGAGACAAGTGAAAAATGAAAACACAGTTTACTGATACTTTTGGAATGAAATAAAAGGGTGTTAAAAGGGAAGACTGTGCCTTGCTATTAATCCCTATGATAAGAAGCAGGAGTAGGAACAGGAACAAGACAAGGAGGGGGAGGGGAAGGGGAGGGGGAGGAGGAGGAGAAGGAGAAGGAGGAGGAGGAAGAGGAGGAGGAGGAGGAGGAGGAGAAGAAGAAGAAGAAGAAGAAGAAGAAGAAGAAGAAGAAGAGGAGGAGGAGGAGGAGGAGGAAGAAAACTATCTGTTGTAGTATATTATTTGGGGGTTTCTACCCCACCTTAGATCATTGAATTCCCTAATAAGAGACACAAAACCTTTATATTTACACTTAACCTTAAAACATTAAACCTGGACAGATATCAACCCTCTATGCTATTTTACCCATTTCCCTATCAGTAACTTGGAGATATTATTTGTGTCTTCTTCCTTTTCCTCCTCTGTCTTGTAATCTCTGCCTCAGACCTCAAGCTCTTGAACCAAAGCCCCACCTACCTCTCTTCTGCCTAGCTACAGGCTGTAGGCATCTTTACCGACCAAACAGGGATAACTTTGGGGAGGGAGAGGCAAGGTTACATAATATCACTTGGTGTATGAGTACAGTACATAGCAACAGAGCAAACCTCAACAACCATCAAACCAATAATCCATTTTTCCATCTCCAAAAACTAGAAGAAGGCGAAGCAAACCTAAAGATTGTGATAGTGGGGCAGACCGAGCACCATAGAGGGGCTACATGAACCGCTGAGCAGAAGAATGGTGGGACAAAGAGCTGATTTTCTGAAAAGACAAACTTAGTTAAATTTACTAAAGAAAAGAGGACTGGGGAGATAAGTAAAATCAGAAATCTAGTAGGTGTGGGACATTACTACAGTCCTTAAAGAAGCAAAAAGAATTGTAAGAAAGATTAAACCAACAAATCACAAATGATCAAAGACTTATAAAGAATGTCTGAGCAGATTTATCACAAAAGTTTAGCTAGTAACTGAAAACTACTTAACAAAGATTAGATGAGAACCAGATATGGCTTCAATGGTGAATCCTACCAAACACTTAAAAAAAAAGAATAACTTCCATCCTCCTCAGATTCTCTCGAAAATAGAAAAGAATAAACCCTAACCCATTCTATGAGGCAAAAGCTAGAGAAAGATAACATTAAAAAAACCCACAGAGTAGTATTTCTCAAACACAGATCATAGATGCAAATATATGCAATTTTGTACGTGTTTACATGCATATGTATGCATGTGTGTATGTGTGTGTGGTATATTTGTGTGGTGTGTATGTGTATAGTATATTTGCGTGTGTATTTGTGGTATATTTGTGAATGATGTAAATGTGTGTATATGTATGATATGTTTGTGTGTGGGTTTATGTGTGTAGCATGTTTGTGTGTATGTGTATGATTTTATTTTTATGTGTGGTATATTTATGTATGGTATGAATCAGTGTGTACATGTGTGCATATGGTGTATTTATGTATGGTATGTGTGTGGTCTTTGTGTGTATATGTGTGTGTGGTTTATGTGTGTGTGGTACATGTATGTATATAGTGTGTGTATTTGCAGGGGGGTATATGTGTGTGTGGGGTGTATATACACATGTAGGTACTCAAGTCCTACAAAATTGCATGCAAGGACCAGGTAATGGCATTAGGTGTTCTGCTCTACCAGCCTCCAGTTTACTCCTTTGAGACAAATTTTGTCCTTGAACCTGAAGCTAGGCTGGTGGTCAGCAAATTGGTCTTCTCCCCACATAGAATTGGTTTAAAAGCATCTGCCCAGCTTTTTCTATGAGTCCTTCAGATTCAAATGCAGGGTACTATTTGAGTAGTAAGTACATTTTCTTTTTTTTTTTTTTTAATTTAATTTTATTTTATTTTTTTAATTTACATTCCAAATCACTTCCCCTTTCCCGTTTCCTCCCTCCCCGAAAGTCCCATAAGCCCCCTTCCCTCCCTCTTTTCTCCGTTCAACCCCCTCTCATTACTCTGTCCTGGCGTTCCCCTACATCCAGTCTTTCCAGGACCAGGGGTCTCTCCTTCCATCTTTTTAGAAATCTATTGATATGCTGATTGTGTCTAGGGTATTCTGAGATTCTGGGTCAATATCCCCTTATCAGTGACTTCATACCATGTGTGATCTTTTGTGATTGGGTTACCTCACTAAGGATGATATTTTCAAGTTCTGACCATTTGCCTAGGAATTTCGTGAATTCATTGTTTTTAATTGCAGAGTAGTATTCCATTGTGTAAATATACCACATCTTCTGAATCCATTCCTCCGTTGAGGGACATCTGGGTTCTTTCCAGCTTCTGGCTATTATAAATAAGGCTGCTATGAATATAGTGGAGCATGTGTCCTTATTGCATGCAGGTAAAGTCTCTGGGTATATGCCCAGGAGTGGTATAGCCGGATCCTCCGGAAGTGTCATGCCCAGTTTTCTGAGGAGCCGCCAGACTGCTTTCCAGAGTGGTTGTACCAGCCTGCAATTCCACCAGCAGTGGAGGAGTGTTCCTCTTTCTCCACATCCTCGCCAACAACTGCTGTCTCCTGTGTTTTTGATCTTAGCCATCCTGACTGGTGTGAGATGGAATCTCAGGGTTGTTTTGATTTGCATTTCCCTAATGACTAAGGATGATGAACATCTCTTTAGGTGCTTCTCAGCCATTAGATATTCTTCAGGTGAGAACTCTTTGTGTAGCTCTGTACCCCATTTTTTAATAGGGTTACTTGCCTCTCTGGAGTTTAACTTCTTGAGTTCTTTGTATATCTTGGATATTAGCCCTCTGTCGGATGTAAGGTTGGTAAAGATCATTTCCCAGTTAGTTGGTTGCCGCTTTGTCTTTTTGACAGTGTCTTTTGCCTTGCAAAAACTTTGTAATTTAATGAGGTCCCATTTGTCTATTCTTGATCTTAGAGTATAAGCTATTGGAGTTCTGTTCAGGAAATTCTCCCCTGTGCCCATATGTTCAAGGTTCTTCCCTAGTTTCCCTTCTATTAGTTTCAGTGTGTCTGGTTTTATGTGGAGATCTTTGATCCACTTAGAATTGAGCTTAGTGCAAGGAGATAAGGATGGGTCAATTTGCATTCTTCTGCATGTTGACCTCCAGCTGAGCCAGCACCATTTGTTGAAAAGGCTATCTTTTTTCCACTGGATGGTTTTAGCTCCTTTGTCAAAGATCAAGTGACCATAGGAGTGTGGATTCATTTCTGGGTCTTCAATTCTGTTCCATTGATCTACATGTCTGTTACTGTACCAATACCATGCAGTTTTTAACACTATTGCTCTGTAGTACAGCTTGAGGTCTGGGATACTGATTCCCCCAGAGGTTCTTTTACTCTTGAGAATAGTTTTAGCTATTCTGGGTTTTCTGTTATTAAACCATCTCCATAGTCTCAGCACACATGAAATATAAATTCAGATTAATAAACAATAAAAACAGATTTTTATCAAAGACCAATTAAACTTTGTCCCCCAAATGAAAGTTGGGCCTAATGTACAAAAATCAACTAATATAATAAAGAACAACACCCATATCTCAGTGAAAAGTGATAAAGTATATGGATAAAGTATAAAGTATATTGGTTAAAAACTCAATAGTAATTCATGATTAATAATTCATGATTGAAATCTCTATAATTGAAGAGGATTTCCTCGGCTTACTGAAGAGTGTTCATTTGCTTTTTATGCCTGTGACAAAACACCAACCAAACCCAACTTGGGAACAAAAGAGTTTATTTGCTCGACACATCCTATCACTGAGCATCCTTGAGGGAAGTTCGAGCAGTAACTCAAGGGAGGAATCTGGAGGGAAGAACTGAAGCAGAGAGTGCAGAGGAATGCTTCTTACTCACTTGATTTCCATGATTCACTCTGCCTGCCTTATCATACAACTATGATGGTGCCACCCACATGGGCTAGGCCCTTCCATATCAGCCACTCATCAAGGAAATGATGAATGGGCAGGCCAATCTGATGACAGCATTTTCTCAGTTGAGGTTTCCTCTTCCCCAATGAGCCTAGCTTGACAAAAGTTGCCAAAACTCTAGCCGGCTCAAAGAACATCCAAGAAAATTCTTCAGCTATCATGGTGAAAGATGGAATTTTCTGTATATAAGAAATTAAAGTAAACCATAGAAACCACAATCGAAGAAACAAGCTTATCTATATTCATGGGTGACGTGATCCTCATCATACCCGTGTTTAAGGAACACAGACATACATGCTCAGTGTAAAAGCACTAGGACAACATTTTTAGGATCATAAGATGCAAGATCAACACACAGAACTTAACTGTATTTGTACAAACTAGTGACAAGCACTCTAATCCACTGACAGAAGTGAAACCAGCCCAGATATATGACCATAAATCTAATAAAAGGAATTTAGGATTTTATAATAAAAACCACAAAGTATTGCTGGAAGAAATTAAAGAGTGTTTCCACAAGAGAGAAGAAACTCATGTTCACAGACACAATTTGAAGATTCGTTGTGAAAACTGACAAGGTAATGATAAAATATAAATGGAAATGCAAGGGACATAAGATAGTCAAAGTAACTGTGAAAAAATTATCTATTACAAGCTACAGTGTGAAGTCAGTGTGATACTGTCAGTTAGACAGCTATTTGGAGTAATGGAACAGAATTGAGTATGGAAATAAATCTTGTGTTGATGGACATTGTTTGGCAAAGATGCCAAACAGTCCAATGAGAAAAAGAGGCTTTTCAATAAATGTTTGTACTAACACCACAAGGTTAAAAACTCTGAACAGATCATTGATATTGCCACAAACTAAAGTGTAAAACATTCAGTGTGAACACTAGAATCCATCTTTAAAATCTCTGACTACTCAGAAAGGTCTTAGCTATGGTGCTGAGAGCTCCAGTCGAACCTACAAAGAAAGGGTGAATTGAACATGTTCAGGCTTTTTTTTTTTTTTTTAGGATGTGAGCCAATTATAATTTCTTTTTTTTATTATTTATTTTATTTTAATTTTTTAATTTACATTCCAATTCACTTCCCCTTTCCCGTTTCCTCCCTCCCTGAAAGTCCCATAAGCCCCCTTCCCTCCCTCTTTTCTCCATTCAACCCCCTCTCGTTACTCTGTCCTGGCATTCCCCTACATCCAGTCTTTCCAGGACCAGGGGTCTCTCCTTCCATCTTCTTAGAAATCTATTGATATGCGGATTGTGTCTAGGGTATTCCGAGATTCTGGGTCAATATCCCCTTATCAGTGACTGCATACCATGTGTGTTCTTTTGTGATTGGGTTACCTCACTAAGGATGATATTTTCAAGATCTGACCATTTGCCTAGGAATTTCGTGAATTCATTGTTTTTAATTGCAGAGTAGTATTTCATTGTGTAGATATACCACATCTTCTGAATCCATTCCTCAGTTGAGGGACATCTGGGTTCTTTCCAGCTTCTGGCTATTATAAATAAGGCTGCTATGAACATAGTGGAGCATGTGTCCTTATTGCATGCAGGTAAAGCCTCTGGGTATATGCCCAGGAGTGGTATAGCCGGATCCTCCGGGAGTGTCATGCCCAGTTTTCTGAGGAACCGCCAGACTGCTTTCCAGAGTGGTTGTACCAGCTTGCAATTCCACCAGCAGTGGAGGAGTGTTCCTCTTTCTCCACATCCTCACCAACAACTGCTGTCTCCTGTGTTTTTGATCTTAGCCATCCTGACTGGTGTGAGATGGAATCTCAGGGTTGTTTTGATTTGCATTTCCCTAATGACTAAGGATGATGAACATCTCTTTAGGTGCTTCTCAGCCATTAGATATTCTTCAGGTGAGAACACTTTGTTTAGCTCTGTACCCCATTTTTTAATAGGGTTACTTGCCTCTCTGGAGTTTAACTTCTTGAGTTCTTTGTATATATTGGATATTAGCCCTCTGTCGGATGTAAGGTTGGTAAAGATCATTTCCCAGTTAGTTGGTTGCCGCTTTGTCTTTTTGACAGTGTCTTTTGCCTTGCAAAAACTTTGTAATTTAATGAGGTCCCATTTGTCTATTCTTGATCTTAGAGCATAAGCTATTGGAGTTCTGTTCAGGAAATTCTCCCCTGTGCCCATATGTTCAAGGTTCTTCCCTAGTTTCCCTTCTATTAGTTTCAGTGTGTCTGGTTTTATGTGGAGATCTTTGATCCACTTAGAATTGAGCTTAGTGCAAGGAGATCAGGCTTAAGAGTGCTTTAAGAGACCTCCCTAGGAAGAAAGAAGTAAAACGTGCACACCTGAAATCCCAGTGCTTGGAAGGCTGAGACAGGAGGATGGGGAGCTTAAAGCAAGGTTAGCTTAGGACATAGCAAGTCAGAAAATAAGGAAAGGAAATGAGAAAAAATAAAAGGAAGGGAGACAGGGAGTAGCGAGGAAGAAAGTGAGGGAAGAGAAACTTTAGGGCAGGTAAAAATGCCAACCAATCATTTGTTGGGTAATGCAACTACATCCAAAATACTAAAGAACTCAATTCTTAATAATAATAAGATAGCCCAATTACAAAATTAGCAAGATGACATATAAATAGCTAACAAGTACTTTTTAAAAATCATTTTTTATTAATTGCTTTTATACACTCCATATTTTATTCCCCACCCCACCAATCCCTGTCCACCCTCTAACTGTTCCACATCCCATACCTCCTCCCCTCCCCCTGTCTCCAAATGGATGTCCCTACCCCCACCCCTCCTGACCTTTAAACTCCCTGGGACCTCCAGTCTCTTGAGGGTTAGTTAGGTGTGTCATCTCTGGATGAACACAGACCCAGCAGTCCTCTGTTGTATGTGTGCTAGGGGCCTCATATCACCTGGTGTATGCTGCCTGCTTGGTGGTCCAGTATTTAAGAGATCCCGGGGGTCCAGATTAATTGAGAGTGTTGATCCTCCTACAGGGTCACCTTCAGCTTCATTCAACCTTCCCTAATTCAACAGCAGGGGTCAGCTGCTTCTGTCCATTGGTTGGGTGCAAATATCTGCATCTGACTCTTTCAGCTGCTTGTTGGGTCTTCTGGAGTGCTGTCATGCTAGGTCTCTTTTTGTGGGCAATTCATAGCCTCAGTAGTAGTGTTAGACCTTGGGACCTCCCCTTGCTCTGGATCCCACTTTGAGCCTGTCACTGGACCTTCTTTCCCTTTGGGCTCCTCTCCATTTCCATCCCTGTAATTCTTTCAGACAGGAACAATTATGTATTTTTAAAAGTTCTTATTATCAGCAGGATAGTGGTGGTGCAAGACTTTAATCTCAGCATTTGAGAGGCAGAGGGAGGCAGATCGCTATGAGTTCGAGCCCAGCCTACTCTACAGAGCAAGTCCAGGATAGCTAGGGCTGTACACAGAAACCCTGTCTCCAAAACCAAACCAAACCAAACCAAACAAACAAAGTTCTTATTATCACCATGCATTGAGAAATATAAAACCACATGGAGTTATCACTACCAAAGTCCACTAGTTAAAAGGGCTAGTATTAAAAAGAAAATCAATACCAAATATATTTTGCAAAAGAGTTGAGCAATTTCTTTAAAGTTATACACAGACTTTAGCATAGGAGCCCTGTAAAAGTATCTTTTATTTGCCTGATGTAATTGTCATCTCTGATGCTTACCACCTCTGTCTGCTAAACTAGGTCTAGTGCTGGATGCTTCTAACCTCCATACAATCTAATCAAGGCCTAGACTTGATGCCAAAGTTAGTAAGAGGCCAAGCAGAGAAAAAAGTCAGAAACTGAGAGAGAATCCGTCAACTTGGAGGGGCGTTTAAGTCAGAACCGCTGAGTTGAACCAGCCAGCCAGAGATCAGAAAGAACAAGAAATATGAATGAAACCCTAGAACCATGAGGCTATATACTATAATACCCTATTTATGTAAAATGAACAAATTGACACAAAGAGAAAGTAGACTAATTTTGTCTAGAGTTTGGGAATTGATCACAAACAGATTTGTGAGGAATTGGGTGGTGACAAAAGTTTCCAAACTTAAGTTTAGAGTTAATCATCTTTAGCACTTCATTTGAGAATCACTGAATATGTGTTCCATGAAGATCTGGGGGTCCCGTTGCTGTGGAGACAGCCAGCCAGCCTAGGTCAGGGAAATACCAGCCTAGGGGAGAAACAATAAGCCAGGGAAGCAAGAAGAGAGAACACAATGTTGATAAATAGCTTTGGTTGTTCCCAAGGCAGAATGACACCATTTTGTGGTTTCATACAGCAGGAATTGTTGTTTCAAGGTCCTCAGGGAGTTCCAAGAGTACACAATCGCATTTCATAATTTTGTGATAAGCTAGAAAACAGGACAAAATGGCAAAGGTTCAAAAAGAAAATTTCTTCTGCCAAAATGAGCCCCTACTTCCTTTCTGTGAAGGGGCTGCCGAGAGTGAGCTTGAGTCAGGCCCTACCCGCGGGGGTCTCCAGACTGAGACAAAGGATGTTATTCATAAGTCAAAGTTTGATGTGTTCATGTGACAGGCTGGGACAGGTTCCTACCTCACCCAAGTCTTCCTTGTAAATGGCAAGGCCACATCCTGGCTTCATATAGATATAGATATTTACCTGGGCTTATGTGTATTTGGCAGAGAAACAGAGGGAAATGGGAGGTGTTCCCCAGTGGAAGCTGACCCTGAAGAGCCTACCAGACAAGTGCCATATGGTTCTTCCACTCAGTTCCACCTTCTTCCCTGTGGTATACTTACCAATATATTTATCTGAGGAAATTAAGGTCTCAAAACTGCTATCGCTACTTGTAAAACAGATGACATTATCCATCATACCTACATGCAGGCCAGAACCTAAAATGCAAAACTTAGTACATGGCAGACCTGCAATTTGAATTCAGATCCACATGTGCCTTGTTCTAGCTGCCATACCTCACTATGCAGCCAAAGCTGACTTTTTTGTTTGTTTGTTTGTTTTTTCCTTTAATTGGTCAGTCCTCCAGCTTGCGCTCTCTGGTTCCTTCTTTTGGTGTGATAAGAAGCCAACTAGAAGTTCTTCTAGGAATTCTTTTCTCCTCCAGTCCTGAAAGAATGAAAAAAAAAAAACAGAAAAAAGAAAACAAAAACAACAACAACAACAAAACCCCTTAACACTGTGCCCTTGAAACATCACTAGCAACAACAACTACAAAGGTTGGAGTCAGTTTATGGATATTATTAAAAAGGTTTAAGAAAAACCTTCAAGCATTTGCAGCTGCCCACAGCATTTGTAAATCCTAGGGAAGAGACCTGTGCCAAAATAAAAACAAACAAACAAATAAACAAAAAAAACCCAAAATTAAACAAGGCTGGATAAAAACAAACAAACCTGTATATCAGAAATAGACGAGGAGCAGGAGCATTACCTTTAGACAATTTGTTTTGTTGCGAACAATAAAAGTGTTCCAATCATTTCAGCAACAACAAAAAATAACTAAGATGACAGTTTTTAGTTTTTGTTTTCAAAGGCATTTATAGAGATGTGGGCTTCATTTCCTCAGCCTTTAGATCTTGTTCTTCTCATTTCGAGCAGCAGATGCTGTCATATAAGGAAGACCACCTGCTTCTCAGGGCATCCCTGTAGCAAATAGCTTTGAGGGAGAGGAAGGAAAGATCACAGGATGAAAAGGAAAGAATTAGAAAGGGGGCACGGGAAATTAAGAAGTTGGCTTACCATACATCTTCTGAATTATTCAACCACTGAAAAGCCAACAGATTTCTTTTGACACTTGGCTGTCTCGCTGTGCATCTCTATCCATATTCCACATTTAAGTACCTGCTTGAAGAGAGTTCTGTCCATCTGCACGGCCCAGCTTTGTGACATATTTATCTTTCTTTGCAAAACAGAAGCATTGAAATGTACAGAACATGGGTTTTAATTAAATGATACTTTAGTGCACGAAAGGGCTTTGGTTTAAAAAGACCCCTAGAAACCACTCTTTTAAAGATATACTCCTTAAGTGAAGTAGCCCACACTTCCTCCCCAATCCCAGTAAAACAGCTTGGACAGTGTTTCTGAATCCCCATGTTTCCAAAAGCTTGTTAAATTCTCACTCCAAGCAACAAATATGACTTGAGTCCCTTGAAACTATGACCTCAAAGACTAATTGTTTAGAAAGAACTGGGTCACCATGTGCCAAGGAAAATAAAACATTAAGGAAACAAGCCATACAATTTCAACTCAGTTAACATGCTCACCTGAAACATATCAACCCGAAAAGTAACCACAGGAAAATGTCTGTGGTTTGGAAGTCTCAGGAGCAATTTGTTCTAGATGGATTTTCCTCACACAGAGAAGGCTTTCCTGTCATGCAACATCCAAACATTGTCATCTTGTATTTTTTTTTTTTACTGCTTTTAAAACTTATGTCAAGCATGTCATCATTGCTTTATTTCCTAAACAGTGTTTGTTTTGTTATAATTTATCCTCATATTACTTCCCCAAAAGGATAAAACTAGTAAATAATATCCTAGGCAAAAAATTGACTTCTGGATGTCCTGGGATCTTAATATAAAACTACAGTGGCAATGGGGTAGTTACAGTAAGGTAGTACACCTGGGCAAAGAAAAATTCTTTGTTCTCTTAGTCTGCGGTAGCTGCTTTGATTCCTGTCTGATATTTAAAAATTAGTTGTTTCATTCTCTTGCTGCTTAGCAGTCTTGGAGGTTCATGTTATAATGTTGTCTCAGGCAGTTCCCTCCTCTCATTGCAAATCAAAGCCTTTCATATTCTATAAGCATGGACAGCCCATGGCTCACAATGCATTTTAAGTTAGAATTCTAGAGAGGATTTTTCTAAGATGGTTAAATGGATATGTAAGGTTTCTACAGAGTAGTTGGGGAGGAGGAGGGAGCAGGGCAGAAGAAAAGGAAGATAGTGTAGTATTCCATGAGTATGGTAAATAGATATAGTCCTCACCCAGAATCTGAGACAAACAGAAGTGTGAAGATTACTTTTTGTTTATGTGAACTTAAATGTAATTAGTTTTCTCATTTGTTAGACCTGAAAGCTCTAACAGGTAGTGTCTCAGCTACTGTGGGTTCTAGGCTGTAGATTACAGTGGAGGAGCACAGTTGACCTCAGAGGACTCAAGAGTTCTTTAACTTGAGACACTAAGATGGTGAAAATATTCATAGACATTTGACGTTAAAAGATTAAAGTTAATGAACATGACCTCACATCCGTGCTCTGGTGTTAATCTCAGTTCCACTTTCTCTATATTCTTCTTTCTTCATTGTATTAACAGTGTGTGGCTAAAGGAGGACTTACTAGGGTATGTGGCTGGATTCTTTTTCTTTCTCCTACATCGTGCTGATTTCCGTGTGCCTGTGTGTTGGATATTCTTCTAATTTGAGAGTATTTAAAGAGGTCTCAACCTAACTAATAGAATCATTTAACCTGACTCATTTAATCGAAAACACTGCAAAAATCAGGAAATTAGTCAGTCACCTAAGTCCTACAGCCAATGATTGTATTGGCACATGGTCAGTGTCACAGCCTTTCTATTGTGATGGCTTAATTCACCCACCATAAGCTTCCTCAACACAAGTCAGAGTTCTAAAAATCTACCTCATCTTGGGGCTGGAGAGATGGCTCAGCAGTTAAGAGCACCCCGACTGCTCTTCTGAACATCCTGAGTTCAAATCCTATCACTCACATGGTGGCTCACAACCATCCATAACGAGATATAATACCCTCTTCTGGAGTGTCTGAAGATAGCTACAGTGTACTTATATAATAAAATAAATCTTTAAAAAAAAGAAAAAAGAAGAAGAACCTACCTCATCTTGATGATCTGCCTCTGATTGGATAATGTGAGTTCTAGGTTTCACTTTCTTTTTAGTTTATTGAGGGTGTGAAGATAGGGGATCCAGTAAGTGGGATCTGCTCAAGTAAAGCAAGTTGGCATTGTAATAGAGCAAACACGTCAACAAGAGTCTACAGTTCAACACAGAATGTGGACAGGCCAGCACATCTGAAGTGTCTGAAAAAGAAAGTGCAGACTCTATCTACTTCTATGAAAATGAACACACCCCAATTGACCACTCCATACTGTTCTCAAGTGTCATGGTTAAGGGGAATACAATCTTAGGAGTCTTCCAGATTTAAGGCATCAGGGAGACATGGCAATAAACACAAACAGAAAGGATCCCGCTGGACAATCGATGAAATGTGAATATAAACTCAGAATGGTAGATAGTTCAGGGAGGTTCAATTTTGTGATTGCGGTAATTAACTGTGGCCAGAGAGGAGAACTTTCTTATCTAAGGTAGAAGTAGGGAGTGTGTAGGGTTGAGAGCATTGTGTTTCCAAGTAACTACCAAATTGGTTGATGAAATTCTCTCCCTCTCCCTCTCCCTCCCCCCACTCTCTGTCTCTTCTGTTTAACTCTGTTCTAGACGATTTATTTTTTTCTTCCTAAAGTACACATCTTTTTCTTTAAAACTTGTTTTTATTGGTATATATATACTATATATATATACATATACAGTATATGTCATATATTGTATATATAATATATAATATATACTGCACTATGTTACACAAAGATATTTTCAGAGAAATATGTATTTGTATTGGGAATATTTTCAGTTGTACCCATTTCTTTTTTATACAATATTATCTGTTCATAATTTATGCTCCCTCATCTCCTCCCAGATCCTCCGTATCTCCCCACTCATCCTACTCCATGCCTTCCTTCTCTCTTTAGAAAACAAACACACACAAGAAAGAAAACAGACAAAACAATTAGAATTTAAAGAGAAAAAGGGACAAGAAACACCCCCCACACACACACATACCATCTTTGAGTTTGTTTTGTGTTGACCAACTACTGCCGAGCATAGGGCTTATATATCCAGTGAGACTCAATTGGAGAAAACTGATCTTTCCTTTGAAAGTAGTTGTCAGTTGGAGATAGCTTCTCGTTAGGCTCCTGTCCACTTCCCTCTCTCAGCATTCGGGCTGGGACCTGTACAGTCCCTGTGCGTGTGGCCACAGTCTCTGTGAGTTCATATGTGTGTCAGTTCTGTTGTGCCCCGAAGACACTGTTTCCTTGGTGTCAACCATTCCCTCTGACTCTTTTAATCTTTCCACCTTCTCTTCTACATAGCTACCTGAGCCTTTAGGGGAGGAATTTTATCCCATTTAGGACTGAGTGTCCCAAGATCTCTCACATTCTGCATATTGCCCAATTGTAGAGCTATATTAGTTCCCATCTACTACAGAAAGAAGTCTGCCTGATAATGACTGAGCATGATATTGTTCCATGGGTATATCAAAACTTCCTTACGAGTTATTTTTTGCTGTTCCTTTAGTAGAACAATACTATTTGGTTTTCCCCTAGGTCCACAGCCTACCTAGGTTCAGGTTACTAGGTGACCAGAGAGTAGTGTTAGGCATAGTTTCTATTACATGGAGTAGGCCTTACTTCCAGTCAAGTAGTGATTGGTTACTCTCACAAGCTTTGTACCACTATTGAACTAGTGTAGACTGAAGGGTTGGTATTTACCCTTCTCCTCTGATAGTGCAAATAGTAACTTCTAGTACCATGAACACTAATCAGTAAGGGTGAAGGCTCTAGGTAGGCACCAGCTTGACTTCTCTGTATTCAGTGACTTATATAGGTGTTGTCTTCAGCAATAAAACCTTACTATCAGTGTTATGGAGAGGACTCAATAGCATCAGCAATAGTGTGAACTGTCTGAGTATTTTCATGGAGCCCCATAGGTCAAAAACTCAATTAGATGTAACCTATTCATGACACTGGAGGTTTTTCTTGGTGGCCAAGGGTGTCTAATTGGGGCTTTGTTGCCTCCATTATTTGCTGACTTCATTTAGATTTCTTTCATATATGTATATATTTTAAGAAGCTTCTACTATAATAGGTTTCCATATGATTCCTCAAATGAGCTTTTAGTGTTAGTTACCCCATTCCCATATTTTCACCCTCACTCCCTTTTCCCTTCACCCTCCATTCAATCTTCCCTCCTTAGTCACTTATTCTATACCTAACCTCTGTAGTAATATATGTATTGCAGTATGACTATTATCAAATGCTTAAAAGCTAACATCCGCATGTAAGAGAATCCATACTATATTTTTATTTGGATGTCTGGGTTACCTCACTCAGAATAATTGTTTTCTAGTTCCCCTATTTTGAAGTGGAGACTTAAGGGTTCTTTGGAAAATCATTTGTAATGCAAGGTGTTTTGCTGGGGCAAACACATGAAGGAATGTTTAGCTGAAGTGGACACAGGTGAAAGAAAGACTAAAGCAGACTCTAAGGAACATTTAGCTGAAGCAGACATAGGTTAAAGGATGTTCTACTAAAACAAGCATATAAAAGGACACATGATGAAGGAGTCTTTGCTAATGACATGCCTGTATTGGTCTGCCTTACATTGCGTAGCGGAGCTGTGTTTGTCAGGACTCCATAGACAGAAACACACCAAAAATACTTCTGGTGGTGTGCTGCAGTTTCTTGCCACTTCTGCAGACTCAGGCTGATTGGCAGAGTGATGTCAGCTGACACAGACTCACGTGCTGAGGCAGGGCATGTGCTGAGGCAAGATCTGTGGAGGACACATTATGTTTGGAGGGTCTAAGTAGGACTCAACAGACAGTGACAGAGGCTGAGCTTGACTGCTTACAGAGCTAGCTATGCAATGCTTGCTGATCTCCAGCCTTGGCTGATCTTCGCTTCCTTGAGAGAGACACAAGTGAGAACTTCTGGTGTTCCTCCTGATCCCTCCAGCTGAGGCTGAGGCCTGACCATCTCTGTTAGGTAGTGCCATTGCAGCTGATTTATGTTTGCCACCCTGACTCTATTGAATTGGACTGCCTATCACCCATGAAATGTTTGTGTTCATGCATGGATCGAACTGCGGCTGCTAACCTGTGAATCGAACCGCTGATTTTCTGACATAGCAGATGGAATTTGCTCCAAAGAACCATTTCTAAACAGTTCCACTTCCCCCGCATCCCTTTCCACTACCGCTGGTGGGTGGTGGGCTAAAAGGGAGGTTTAAGAATCTTCGTTAAAAGTAGACATTGAAAAAAAATTAAAGTTATACTATTTCTTAATCATTACTGACATCTTTTTGGTTTCAGTGATATCGTCCTCACCACGGCTATTATCATTAATCTCCTGGGCTATTACAGCAGGGAATGCCAGGTTTTATAATTATGAAAATCCAATTCTAAGCTTTTTGTTGGCTTTAGTAAGAAATGCTTTAGTATGTGTAACATTATAGTACATCATTTTACTAGATTTTAAGAGATTTTGACCAAAAGCACATTGCTGCCTTCCACATTGGCTTCCAATCTACCATTAAACATTGTAGCAATTTCCACTGTTCTTTTAGCTCTTTAAGTCACAACATGCATCAGATGATAGCATTCTATATTGGCTGTGGCATCCATATTTTAATTGTGAAATGTAAACATGAAAACTGAAAAATGCACATGCACAGTTTAAAAATGGTCCTGATGCCAATACTTGCATAATTAAGAACACTGGTAAAGGAGTAGAATATCACCAGCATCCCCACAGAACCCATGCCTCTCTCCTTCCCACAGCATAGGGTATTCTAATTTTTATGCATTCAAGATAATATGACTGCTTTACTTTGGTAGCTGTTTTGATATTTGTAAAAATTAGAGAATGCTTCATGAATCCTTTCCCTTTTTGTTTTCTATTTATTTCTTTATCTTTACAGTGTTCATGCCTTAACCTTAAGGTCTTTTGGTATGCTATGTAAAAATTATTCTTATGGATATAGTATCTTAGAGAAAAGCAAGGTTACCTAGAATTATGCGGAGAACAAGTCAGTGAAGGCCTGCATAGAAATCAAAATCTTGGGATTTCTTGATTGAAGCTCTGCTCACTACATTACGATATAATCAGAACTTGTTGTTTGTCCAATCCCCTTTTAATTCCTTAACACCTCTATTTGTCAGAGCAATCTTTATTGCTGTATATAACTAAAGATATTCCCATAGTGAACTCTCTTCTTCATATCCCTTCTGTTCATCATTATAATTTCACCATCTCTGAGTATGTACTCAAAAGTATTTGCTGTAAAAACCAAGCCATCGGTATCTACAATTCCAGTCAATGTTATAGTAACTTTATTATGCCACTGTCTTCATCAACTTGACCCCACTTATTCAGGAAAAATATTCTTTAGGAAGATAAATGTTGCAAATAACTTTATTATTTATTTTGAAAATTTTTTTATGAAATCAATTTACATTATCATTTAACGGTCCAACTCTTCACAGAGAGCATTGAGCAATGAAAATACTTGTTTGCTCTCCAAAATCTCCAAACCGTTGACTCTCAATCTTATTGTGTATCCACTAGTCCTGAGAAACTACAGCTTGGCTGCTACCTGCTCCAAACAAGCCTTACATTGAGAAGTCTGTCCTGAACCAGAAGTCAAGACTCTGTATGTCTCTTGAATTTACCATTTGAAATGAGCCAAGCAGAAGGTGATGGCCACATAAGCATTTCATTCTCACAATAAGAATGAACCGAGCCTTCCTTTTTTTTTTGGTTTTTCGAGACAGGGTTTCTCTGTGTAGCCCTGGCTGTCCTGGACCTCACTTTGTAGACTAGGCTGGCCTCGAACTCGGAATACCCTAGACACAATCCACATATCAATAGATTTCTAAGAAGATGGAAGGAGAGACCCCTGGTCCTGGAAAGACTGGATGTAGGGGAACGCCAGGACAGAGTAACGAGAGGGGGTTGAATGGAGAAAAGAGGGAGGGAAGGGGGCTTATGGGACTTTCGGGGAGGGAGGAAACGGGAAAGGGGAAATGATTTGGAATGTAAATTAAAAAAAAATAAATAATAATAAAAAAAAAAGAATGAACCGAGCCTTGTCTTAATAACTGTTTACTCTAGGGAGCAATCATTAACTATTTGACTGTTTGCAAATAAAAGAAGCAAACCACAGGCAAAAGTCTCAAGTTAGACATGCAGCCATCTTTGACTTCATACAATGTTTCTGCTGCTGCTAAAGGATCCAGTACTATGCAAAGAATAACAAAGAGGGAAAGTCTTCCAGCGGCATCAATTCATGAAGACCTGATGCTTAAGTGACATTAAGAATGGACTTAAAAGAACAAGGTTCTTTTTTATTATCAAATATATCCTTTATTTACATTTCAAATGTTGTCCCCTTTCCTGGTCCCTCACCCCAAAAATCCCCTAACCCCTCCCCCCTCCCCCTGCTCACCAATCCCCCCACTCCCACTTCCCTGTCTTGGCATTCCCCTATACTGGGGCATCGAGCCTTCTCAGGACCAAGGTTCTTTCCTCCCATTGATGTCCAACAAGGTCATCCTCTGCTACATATGCAGCTGGAGCCATGGGTCCCTCCATGTGTACTCTTTGGTTGGTGAGAGTCCCTGGGAGCTCTGGGGGTACTGGGTGCTTCATATTGTTGTTCCTCCTATGGGGCTACAAGTTCCTTCAGTTCCTTGGGTCCTTTCTCTAGTTCTTCCATTGGGGACCTTGTGCTCAGTTCAATGGTTGGCTGAAAGCGTCCCCTTCTGTATTTGTCATGCACTGGCAGATCCTCTCAGGAAACAGCTATATCAGGCTCCTGTCAACAAGCACTTGTTGGCATCCACAATAGCATCTGGGTTTGGTAACTGTATATGGGATGGATCCCCAGGTGGGGCAGTCTCTGGATGGTCTTTCTTTCAGACTCTGATCCACACTTTGGTTCTGTATCTCTTCCTGTGGGTATTTTGTTTCCCCTTCTAAGAAGGACCAGGGTTTCCATACTTTGGTCTTCCTTCTTCTTGAGCTTCATGTGGTCTGTGAATTGTATCTTGGGTATTCCAAGCTTTTGGGTTAATATCCACTTATCAATGAGTGCATACCATGTGTGTTCTTTTGTGATTGGGTTACCTCACTCAGGATGATATTTTCTAGTTCCATCCATTTGCCTAAGAATTTCATTAATTCATTGTTTTTAATAACTGAGTAGTATTCCATTGTGTAAATGTACCACATTTTCTGTATCCATTCCTCTGTTGAGGGACATCTGGATTCTTTCCAGCTTCTGGCTATTATAAATAGGACTGCTATGAACATAGTGGAGGATGTGTCCTTATTGCATGTTGGAGAATCTTCTGGGTATATACCTAGGAGTGGTATAGCTGGGTCCTCATATAGTACTACGTCCAATTTTCTGAGGAACAGTCAAACTGATTTCCAGAATGGTTGTACCAGCTTGCAACCTCACCAGCAGTGGAGAGTGTTACTCTTTCTCCACATCCTCCCCAGCACCTGCTGTCACTTGAGTTTTTGATCTTAGCCATTCTGACTGGTGTGAGGTGGAATCTCAGGGTTGTTTTGATTTGCATTTCCCTGATGACTAAGGATGTTGAACATTTCTTTATGTGTTTCTCAGCCATATGGTATCCCTCAGTTGAGAGTTCTTTGTGTAGTTCTGTATCCCATTTTTAATAGTGTTATTTGGTTCTCTGCTAATATCCAATATATACGAAGAACTCAAGAAGAACCAGGTTCTTAGCAACTCCCCAAGGAGTTAAAACAGACATTTAGAAAAAGATTGTTTAACCTCAAATTTGTCTAAGAAGACTAGAGGGAGAACCCCAGTGTACCTGAGAAATACTTGTCTTAGCCAATAAGCTTATCAGCCAATGCTTTCAGCAGTCACAACTGAGAATTAGATAGTTTCATTCATAGTAGGAGACAGAGGGTTTGGAATTTGCCTATATCACTCTCATCACTAGTATCATAGAAATGTATTACTACAATGACATGCTTATAGCAGTTAACTTAGAATAAGAAAGAGTCACTAAATCTACAGTTTTTAATGTGCCAATATGAGTTTGGATCCATTGCCTTCAGCTCCTGGTACAAATGTTGATAATAAGCGATATCAGAGCACACTGATCACTCCTAATCCAGGAAGGAAAACAAAGAAACCAGCAGAAAGAGAAGTGGGTCCCACAATTCCTTTTAAAGCTGAGTGCTTTAAAAGGAATTGAGGATCTCACATGAAACCTCACTTCCTGAAGGTCCACAGCATCTCTAATAGTGCCTCTCCAGGGAACAATCCTTTAGCACACAGACCTTTGGGGAACACTGTTCATACTCAAAGCACAGTAAATACACTGAGTCTTCTCAGCATCAAAGCATCAGTGCAAATGAACTAGACTTGGGGGCCCTCAAGTTTGACATGCTTCAAATATGTATCTAGTTTTCAGAACTAGAGGAAGGATTGTGGCAGGATGTTCCCTCAAATATGACCTTGTTTAATCTTTGCAGTTTGTGATTGTTACCTTAGAGCCAAATGAGAATTCAAACATGACTTACAGCTCTTGAGAAGGGAAGGAATTCAAGCACAATGTACCTGGTCCCCTGTGGAGATCTCACAAGGTGTTGGCATAGGCTGGGCCTTCTTTGATGCTTTGGATCCTCTTTTAAATTCATTCCTGGAAGCTGTAGGACATAAATGCCTTGGTGAGAGAGCCTCTGATTCCTTCCAGCTCTGATCCTCAAACCTTTTTATCGAGACCATCTGCCCATGTCAAGCCCACTTGGAACAATCTCTCCTTTGATTAACTACAATTAAATGTTGGTGACCCTAATTCCATCTTTAAGGTCTTCTCACCATTGTCATATACCTTCATCATGAAGTGACATTCCAGTTTCTTGGGGACCAGTTTCACTATTCAGGAGAAATAAGTCTGCTAGAAGGCTAGAATGCATCAGGGATGGAAATATCTAAGCATTATAAGGCCTGGCTAGCCCAGAACCAGAAAATGCCATTTAGTATACTTTTGGTACCTTTTTTTAAAAGCATTTCAGTGCATACTAAGATAGGTATATTATATTTAATTTTCAAAAATGTTACAAAGTTCTTTTACCAATCCGGTTTTCATCAAGTCTTGGGTTTCTAAACTAAAATTCTCATACCTTTTAAAAAAATTAATTGAGGAAATGATTTTCTACATGATATATGTATACATTATATTCTGTACATACACAGAATATTAATGAGATTAAAGCTTTATACTCATATATTTGTTTGGAGAAAATTATTCTTTTTTCTAGCTTAAGGATCTTAGAGAAAAGCTGAGTTAACCTAGAATTATGAAAAGAACAAGACAGCAAAACCTGACATCAAAACCCAATCCAAGGGGATTCTTGTTTGAAGTTCTACCCATCACACCAGAAAATAACTGCTATTTGCTTGACAGAAAGCATGCTGCAAGTCCAGTATAAGGGTTCAGATTCGTGTCGTTCATGTTGGTAATTTCTCTCGGGAGACTATAATACAAGTTGTCACAAATGCTGGGGTTTTCCCTCCACCCCCAAGGGAAGCTTTAATTTCCCAACACTAGGAATTAGACACTAATATTACATTCTTGCCTTGTATGTGAGCCTAAGAAATCGACACAAACCTGGGCCCCAGTGGACACAGACTGTTTATAAGACTTCTGTCCTGGCCCATAACCAAGGAGTCTAACAATTGATCACTTGGGACAATCAGTGGTTTTGTTGGGGATTATGTTGCAGCTACAGTTTGACATCCTGATTGATTCACAACCCTGCCTCATGGAAGTTACCAGAGAGAGAATGGGGGGTGGGGAGGGGTAGCAAAGAGGGTGGGAAGGAAGGAGGAAAGAAGGGAGAGGAAGGGGAGAAAAGAAAGAATGCAGTGAACTGTGTGTTATTTTGTGGTCCATATATTTGGATTTTTTTTTTCTGGAGAGGGCCACAGTTCTGTACAGTCTATGCGGCATAGTTCAGTAGCTCTCCAGTTTCTACTGCTGTGGACAAAACCTGGGGGCAGGAGCTAGATCTGGTGCTGTAGTTCTCTGATTCTGTTGAACTAGATCCAAACCGAATTCAGGATCTCTGTTATAAAATACGACTTCTTGTCATTACTTTGGTTCTGCTACTTTTATTGCTTTTTAATAGCTTAGAAACCACTCATATTAACTATAATAGCAAAGCAGAAATGGAATTGGGAAGAGACATAACATTAATCCACCATACATTGACACTTAGTATGTGTCTACTGCCATGTCTAATCCTTGGAGCAACTCTCAGGATTATTACCATGGTTTCACAGATGATGGGCTCTAGGCACATGAGATAGAAGAGGTCAGATGCCCTTCCAGAGGTCACATTAGTGAGCTCATCAGCCATAAAGCTCAGAGTGGAGCCTATGTCACCAGACCTCACACACTGTTCTCCTCAGGATCTTGATCACCCATCACCATTACATCCCTGTTAGATTATAAAAGAATGTAAGTAGGGCCAGGTGCACTGAGGACATAGAGTCCTCATCCTCTTTGAAGCATCCTCTTAGGAGGAGGGAGCCACTCTCTTCTCTTCTGCTTTGAAATATGTCACTGATCAGTATCTCTGCTTCCGTTGTCTGCAAACTCCTGGGGGCTTTAAGGGTCACAGGAGACAAGCTTGGCTCATCATCTGAAAAATCTAGTGGATGCCTTGCATTTCAGCCTTCCAAATGACTCTTAGTAACTTGGAATTGCTGGCAGAATAGCATCTGTATCCCCCGCCCCCATTCTAAAAGACATCATTGTAAAATAACTACAGGGTGCATAAAAATTTTAAGGTGGACAAAGCAAACATAGATAGATAACAGGCAGATTTCCATTTCCTAGGATACAAATAACAAGAGCAAAATTATTGCAATTGTAGCTGCCATCCAGCTTCTCGGGACAGGGTCAAATGAGATTGGCGCCCAGCTTCTTTGCCCTTCTGGTGAGCTTCCTCTTATTTTGCCCCGAGAATTCTGAAAGGTGAAGGTAATAGAGTGAAGGAGTCAGAGATTGCAGCTGCCATCCACGGAGCCCCAAGGAGCCATAGCAAAGCACCAGCAACCGGAAGGGGCAAAGCAGACTCTCAAGGGAGCAGGATGCTGCAGTTCTTAAGTGGAACTGCTACCCCCAGAGGGGTGGGGAGATGGCACCCCATTTCCTCTGAAAACCATAGGAATCTAATACAAGGAACTAAACAGATAGTAGGAAAGCAAGGTAGAGAATGGATAGTCACAAAGGGGCAGGGGAGAAAAATACAAAAGTCAGTAGTTAGCTTTTCTCATACCCTGGCTCTTGGTATTATTATTATTATTGCTGTTGTTATTGTTATTATTGTTTTTGTTGTTGTTATTAATTATTTTTTATTAAATAAATTCTATATTTACAATTCAAATGTTGTCCCCATTCCTGGTTCCCCCCACCTGAAAATCCCCTAACCCATCCGAACTTCCCCTCTTCACCAATCCACCCACTCCCGCTTCCCTGTCCTGCCATTCCCCTATACTGAGGCATTTAGCCTTCTCAGGCTCAAAGGCCTCTCCTCCCTTTGATACCCAACAAGGCCATCCTCGGCTGCATATGCATCTGGAGCCATGGGTCCCTCCATGTGTACTCTTTGGTTCGTGGTTCAGTCCCTGGGAGCTCAGGAGGCTCTTGTAAACATTGTTACCCTGGACAGGAGGCTGTGGATGCATAGATAACTAAACTATGGTATGTGTATGGTACATGAATGGATGACCATTCAGCCTCAATAAAGAAGGACAGCCTGTCCTTCCTTGCAACATGGATGGACTCAGAGTCATGCTAAATGAAATAAGCTAGATAGACAAAGAAAAACACTATGCAATTGAAGCTATACATAGATTCTTTTTTTATTGGATATATTCTTTATTTACATTTCAAATGTTATCCCCCCCCTTCCTGGAAAGCCCCTATCCCATCCTACCTCCTCCTGCTTCTATGAGGGTGTTCCTTCACCCACCCCACTTCCACCTCCCCTACCTCGATTCTCCTACACTGGGGCATCTATCAAGCCTTCATAGGACCAAGGACCCCTCCTCCCTTTAATGCCCAACAAAACCATCCTCTGCTACATATGCAGCTGGAGCCACGTGTACCCTTTGGAGCCACGTGGATGTCTTAATCCCTGGGAGCTCTGGGGGGGGTCTCATTGGTTGATATTGTTCTGCATAGATTCTAAAACAGTATTAATAGTGGCCAGGCAGAGCCCCAAAAGAGATAGGAAAGTGTATATTTAAAAAAATGCACACAATAGCAGAGGTGTATGGTGCATAAACATAGAGTTGTAACATACAACTGTAGGGCTAGAGTTCATAAAACTGTACTTTAGTGAATGTTTTGTCAAATAAATAAAGCTTAGCCTGTCTCAACACATTCATACAAAAGTAATTGAGACAATAAAAGTTGATCTACTTTACCATGATACCAGAATACCGTTGGAGCATTTTACTGTCTTACAATAGCATCCCACTGTAAGCCTACACAATAGCCTTTAAGTATACACAATAAAATTTATTTTTAAAATATAAAAAAATAGGAGCCATGAAGATGACTTAGTGGGTGAAGTGCTTGCTGAGCAAACAGAACTTGAATTTGGATAAAAGCAAGGTTGGGGCAGGGGCTGGTCTTTAACACCAGTGCTGAGGGTGAGACCGATCCCAGGAGCCCCTAGTCAGCCAATCTAGCCAAAGATGTGAGCTCAGTTTAGTGAGACACCCTGTCTCAAACAAAACAAAACAAAAAGCCAAATCAAACCAAAACATGACGGAGAGTGATAGAGGCAGACACCAAATTTAACCTCTCACCTCTACATGAAGACAGGAGTTGGCAAGGTGTAACATATACTCACATGTAACGCACCTCACCTCCTCCCCCATACACACACCAAATGAATAAATACAAATGTAAATAATCGTAATTACAAGAAGAGTTGTGTTCTGTTTTACCATTGGCTTGCCACAGGGTGGGGCTTCCCTCTTCCATTCACAGGAAGCTTAGCCCCTAAGCAAGTGCCCCTTGTCCTAGTTCTTTGGAATCTGCTGGGTGGAGAGAAGCCAAGAAGCACGTCCCAGTCTTGCCCTAAGTCTGACTGGAGATGTTGCTGCTCTGCTCTAAGAAATTGGCCATGGTTTGCAGCTGAAAGACCTGGGAAGAGAATTTCATTTACCTGGAAGAGGCTCCAGGGTGCGTCTAAGAACTGAACGTGACTCCCATGATTCTCAAGTCACCCCCTATAATCCTCTCTACTAACCTTCTCAGATGTCTAAAAACAACACCTGTGGCTCCCTTGCCTGTGCTGCCTGTGAAACAGGTACAGGGACTTTCAATGTCTCCAGAGAAGGAACTGTATCTTACCTAGAGAGGAGATGCTCCCATAGTGGGGATGGGGTGTACAAACAGAAAAAGGGGCACAAGGGTGGTGGATCAGCTGTGGGGCAGTCTTGCCAGTAGCACCGGGAAACAGCTGTTCCCCGTGTTGTATAGGAAGAGCACTTCGGAGTACCAACATCAGACCTTTACAGAGGCCTTGGTTCTCTGTGTTACACTGTGACAAAATACCCAAGGTCAATACTTTATAAAATAGAAATATTTTGGCTCATGGTTTCAGAAGTTCCAGTCTATGTTTGCTTGACCAGTTTCGACGCAGTATATATCAAGGTAAAGGTACAGTAGAGGAAGACTTCACCTTATAGAGACCAGGAAGCAAAGAGAGAAGGGGGAAGCTGAGGCATGAGATTCCTTTTAAGGGAAGTCCACAAACATCTGCCGTCCTTCCACTGATGGCATCCCTGGTCATCGGTCTCTAGCATATGGGCTTTGGGGAGATATTTAAAGGCAAAGCGCAGCAGACTCTGCCTGGATGCCTGGCAGCTACTGTAGGAGGTGACTGAAGAAAACCCCTTGACATTGTTCATACCACTCTTCAGAGGCTCCTTAGTGGTTCAGTCTCCTCCCAGCAGAGCAAGTGCCGAAAGCACTGTGAGGACAGCGTCAGAGGGCCTCTCAGTCAACTGATCCCCATCCCGTTTCCACGCACAGAATGGGTTTCTATGGTTTCTAGACTATTTGCCCCAACTCCACCAAGCTTTGTCTCATTGGCTATAAGAGTAAGATGGTCATGTGTATTGCCTCTCCTCTGCACAATCCAAAGACAGATTTTGATCTGTCTTAACTAGAGCTTCGTGAAAGCCGTGAAATCCTACCCACAGCCCCCTTCTCTTCAGTTCTCAGTTGTCCTCAGCTCCGCCTTCTTTTTGTGCTCGAACCATTCAGCAGAGCCCATCCTGGCTGTTCTCTTCCTCATCAAAAAGCAGCAGCTATACTCCCCACACGAACCCCATGGCTGCTGTGGCAGACCTCAGTCAGTATTGAAACAGATAACAGCTATCATGTTAATAAAATCAGAGCATGGGATGTGCTTTCTAACTAGAACAATGTGTTCATACTTCTTAGGTTGCATCTTAAATTCTAGCTAATAAGTCTAGTAATTATCCTAGTAAGAGTCAGAAGGAGAGAAAGTCCAGTCCGTCACAAAAGCAGAGATAGTTTTGTACCTAGAAGACAAGAGGCACCCAGAGCCACCAGGAGCTGGCTAAGGCAAAAACAGTGATTAGCTCACACAGAGGGAATAAAAACCTAGCGCTCCATGGGTTTGGGGCTTCTCAACTTCAGAATTTAGAAAATAAGACTACGATGTTTTAAGCCTCAAAGCCTGCAGTGATGTGTTATGACAATTCCAGGGAACTTGTTAATTGGAAAGGATGCCACTGCATCTTGGGTATAACCTGAGATGGATGTGGTGGGAAAGGAGACTATCATAAAAGACAGAACCAGGATAAGTACTGGAGTCAAATAAAATGCTCTTGGGACGGGGAGAGAAAGAGAACTAAGCAACTTCCTCCATCTGTATATGCTTAGAGGAATTGTGCATCGCCCCCTGTATAGTTTGCTATACAAATACAACTGTACATACACTTTGCTAATTCTCTTAACACAAATGGAATCTCACTCTCCTGTTTCACTATGTACTGCTCTCATAGTATGCACACATTACACATCATCCACATACAGACTTAGCCATCTTTTGTTTGCAGTTGCGAGCTTAGCCCATAATGGCTGAGCCATCTCTCCAGCCGCCTTTGGCCGTCTTTTCAACATCATAGTCTTATCATTCTATACAGACCACTATTTACTTAACTCTTCCCTAGGGAAGGACATTTAGATGATTTTTGGTATTGTGCTATTTTGAACAATGGGAAAATCACCACAATAGAAAGACATCTTTGTGCAGTTGGCAAGCATCTCTGTGGAATGTACTCTTGAACAGGCCCATAGGTCAAAAGGCAGATGCTACCTAAGTACTCTCAAAAACACTTGCAAGAGACAGGAGCTGGAGAGGGAGGTCAGTGGTTAAGAACACTGCTTGCTCTTCCAGAGTATCCAAGTTCAATTCTCAGCACCCACATTGCAGTTCACAGCTGCCTATAAGCCCAGATCTAGAGAAACAGAAGCCCTTTTCTGGCCTCCACGGGCGTCACACACACACGTGGTACATAGACCCATCTGCTGACAAAACATTCATACACATAGAATACATTTTTAAAAATTAATAAAAAAATGAGGGGATTATAGAGTTTACCTCTCATGCAGTTTGAGAAGAATTATTTCCTCATGCCTGGCCTCACTAGACATCCCATTGACGATTTTAATGGTTACTGGCCCACATTTTTTTTCCTTAATTTTCTTCTGATGGTATTGAGTAGGAACACTCAGAAAATTTAGATTCCTTATGGCTCATACTCAAAATATAATTTCTAACTAACATCACACCCCTTCTCTAAGTGACCATAAAATCATTTTGTTCCTTTAGCCTTAATATGTACTGTGGTATTAATTCTAGCATTCAGGGAGAAATATTTTGACTTTTCAAATTCGGTTTGACACTAAATAAGTTCATGCTGCTCTGTCAGGCTAATGGTGGATAAAGTTGTCAGTAGCACGTTGTACCTTAGGTCTCTGTTCCAGTTGACTGAGATTTCTTTATTTTTTGGTGATCATCTGACAGTGATTGATAGGACTCCAGGAATTAGGGTAAAAACTTGATACCTTCAAAGAGAGGCCCTGCCTGAGAAGAATGCTGTATTTATTTGGGGTAACTCTCTTCTTGCAGACACCAGAATAGTACACACATCTATTGTCTTAGCCTTTCTAGTTGCGGGGGACAGGGGTTATTCCTTTATTTCTTTTTATTTATTTCATTTTTTATGTTGAAACCTTCGGCTCAGACCTTTTCCCAGGGAAACCATGGATGCCAGGGAGTATCTCAGAGGCACCCACCCCACCTCTTGCTTCTCCCAGTTTATTCCCAGTCTGCTTGCAGCTCTCAGTGACACCCAAGGCAGCAGACACACTGTCTTGCAAAAGGCAGTTCTCATAGTACTCTTGGCAAGCTTGCCAGGGGGGCTGCAGCCTGTGCTCCACCAGACTCTGTGCTTTGCCTCTGCCTTTCTCTCTGCATGGCTGATCCAGGCACCATGACCAGCTGGCTGCCTGTCAGCAGTGGGAGATGGAAATGGCCTTGTGCTTCCAGCCCCCTCTCACCACTTCTTGACATGTTTTGAAATCTGAAGCGGGAGACAGAAGACATTGTTTCCCACCTGCATTGGCCATGCTGACAGTGGGGAAAGGGAGCTCCCAGTTGCTACTTGGAATGTATTTAACATTCTTTCTAAGAATAAATTAAGAATTTCCGTTGAATGCATTTTACCATTCTAAAAAATAATAATAAAATGAACAAAAATTAAGATCTGAGACCACCTCAATTATTTTTCTTCCACAAAGATGACTTAACTACCATTTATGTATTTATTTATTTTATGTGTATGAGTGTTTTGTCTGCATGTCTATGTACCATCTATGTTTCTGGTACCCAAGGAAGCTGGAAGAAAACATCAGATTCTCTGGGACCAGATGGTTGCAAGCCACCATGTGAGTGCTGGAAATTGAACCTGGGTCCTCTGGAAGAGCAACAGCTACTTGTAAACACCAAGCCATCACTCCAGCCCCAAGATGACCATTATTTATGTGCATTTTTGATCCCTAAACCCTATCACTACCTGCAATTTGTACCTTAACAACAAAACATGAAGGTAATTGTGCCTTTGCTTGGCATTACAGCAGCGGCTTCCAAATGCTGAAAAACCATTCAGCCCTGTGTGCTACAATGTGAGGACAGTAAGTATATTGACTTGTAGGTCTTCTTTGGGGACAACAGTAGCCAGACCTGTCCCTTTCATGATCATCCAGGTTTTAGGCAGGATCTGAAGAATTATGGCAAGGACTGAGAGATGAAACAGTGCCAGGAACTGGATGCAAGTCGGAGAGGAAGCCAAAAGAATCACAGAGGAGTTGGATGCCAGGGATGTGCCTGCCTTCACCCCTCCTTACCCACTGTATTACAGATGCATTAGCAGCCGGACTGCCATTCAGCCAAGTCTGTCAGTGTCTGAAAATCATTTTAAATACCATTTAGTAGCAGTTAGATTATTTTATGATAACTCAATACCCACTGAAAGGATTATTAAGCTCATGTTTGCAGAGGCCTAGGAAAAAAAAATAAAATGTATCTCTTGGAAAAATTATTTCCACAATTGCCCCTTCAGCAATTACTCATTCAGAGCCTCTCTGCCTACATTAGAACCTGAGATAAATTGGCCTATGCTAATGCAGAGCTCTGCTGTGGGCTTCTCCTTTAGAAAAGCAGACTCTCAATATCTATAAACTGACGCTCAGGCTTCTACATCCCATTTCCCTCCATTTGGCGTCATTGTTACTTTGTTTGCTCTGAGTCAGAGTCATTGCTTTTCCTTTCCATATACCCATTGCTTCTTTGTTAATGGTTTTTCAGGGCAATATATTATTGAAAACAATAAACCACTAGTCAGAGTCCACTTGCTTTTCTCCAAAAATATACCTTGTTAGCAGGTTGTCGTGTCTGTGGGATGGGGTTATTTTATGAACATCCTCATTTCTCATACCTCACAGAAGTATGTAACTCACAGAAGATGGTATTTTCATTTAAACTCTTTCAGCTGGTACCTGGGCATTGAAAGTTGACTAACTAATCCTTTAATTACATAAGAATATTGGTGTTTGGGTGTAGATACATAGATGTAGACTATATTGATATAGATAGATATTCTAGTAACACATCCCAAGTTTACTACATGCTAGGATTTACTGATCCTGATATTAATGCTCCAGTGGTTCACATCTCTTCTCATTTCAAGTTCAGTGACCTGTCAGCTTGGTAGCCTGAATGAAGAAATGTTGCAAATAAGAATTTATTTCCTTCCTTCCTTCCTTCTTTTTGTCCTTCATTCCTCCCTCCCTCCTTTCCTCTTTCCTTCCCTCTCTCCTTTCTTCCTTCCTTCCTTCTATCATCTGTCATCTTGGAAAGCTTAGTATTTGGCATGTATCATTCCTTAGTACCTCATTAGACTCTGCAGAGCTTCCCAGATGCAACTGAGTAACATCTATGGCTGGAGGCTGACCACACACGTGATCTTTCTGACCTTAGGCCCGTTTTTCTATACAACTCATGTCGCAACTCTGAAAACTGGAACATTTCTTGTGCTCATCTAGATCATACCAGGAAACTTCTAGAGTGCAAGGATCAGGAGCCTTGTTATACCGAGATGAGAAAGATGTAAAAGAAGGAGAAGGAGGAGGACAAGAGGAGGAAGAGCAGCAGCAGTAGAAGTGGGGAAAGAAGAAGTAGGAAGAAGAAGAGGAAGAAGAAGAAGAAGAAGGAGAAGAAGAAGAAGAAGGAGAAGGAGAAGGAGAAGAAGAAGAAGGAGAAGGAGAAGGAGAAGGAGGAGAAGGAGAAGGAGAAGGAGAAGGAGAAGGAGAAGGAGAAGAAGGAGAAGGAGAAGGAGAAGGAGAAGAAGAAGAAGGAGAAGGAGGAGAAAACTTTTTAGAGATATAATTATGGAAACTAATGAGAAGATGGTGTGTAATTGAGAGGTGGAGGAGAGGACAGGGTTGCTTCTGCCAGTGTCTAGTATCTTCCTAAAGCACTGAAAGTAGGAATGGCTCTAAGCTCTTGATTGCCTTAGTCTAAGACTTTCATTATGAATGAGCCAAATTTTCACTGTTTAAATAAATAAGTATTTATAATCAAGCATAAAAGAATATGATTTGTTGTTTGTCTGTTTGTGTGCTTGGATCAAACTCAGGGCTCTACACGCTGAGCATTCACACTGCTGCTGAGGTACACTCAGCAATTAGCGAAAGATTTCGGGGTGTAGAGCAAGGAGATAATGAAGAAAGATGGTTTGTGAGAATGGAGCTCTTGAAACATGAGGGTTTTTTTCTCTCCATTATCCCTAGGTTACTGTTTAATTCTTTTTAAAATTTTGTTTATTTCTGCATATGAGTATTTTTTTCAGGTATGTTTGAATGTCAGAAGAGGGCATCATATCCCATTATATGGTTATGAGTCATCATGTGGTTGCTGGGAATTGAACCCAGGACCTCTGGAAGAGCAGCCAGTGCTCTTAGCTGCTGAGCCATTTCTCCAGCCCTATTGTTTAATTGTTGATTATGTAATGAATACAAAATGTACCACAAATTCTCTCCCCACCTATTCAGTTTCCTATCTCACTGTTCACTAACAATGGCAAAATCATATTTTTATCTTTCTAGTTTAAAGTATTATATTTGAGGCTAGAGATAATATAGTGTCATATGATATGTTTGGCTCAGCAGTTAAGAACAAGCACTGATCTTGAAGGAGGACCCAGGGTGGGATCCCAGCACCCACATTTGTCTGCTTATAACTGCCCATAACTCCATGGGATCTGATGCCCTCTTCTGGATTCCCTGGGCACCTACACTAAGATGTGTACATACCTTCTGATCCCACCCCAACACATATACATATATACATAATTAGTTTTTTCTTAGATACAAAGCTATTTTCTTGCTATCTGTGGGAAAATCAAATGCTAAGAATGGCAAGGGTGTAGTGGTCAGCCTAGAGGCCTCCCTAAGCAAGAAATCATAGCTGAATGGTTAAAATCCTATTGGACTCTCAACATCTGTTCATGGGATTAGGTCAATCCTTAGCCCAGGAAAGGGACATTTGTCCATCTATGGAGGTCATTATTCGAGGGGGCACATCAAAAGTTTGCAGGTCAAAAAGGGGAAGGGAAGGAGGAAGGTGAGAGTAAGCCCTCAACCTCATTCCAGTTTGTTACCTCAGGACATCCTTTTATTTTAGCTCCTTATGGTCCCTCACAGTCTAAGTATTCAGACATAAAATTGCCTATCATTCTCAAATCTCTTTTGTAGGCCAGTCAGTAGGTCTATTGCTAACCTTAGACTGAGAACTTACTACATGTGACCACTGAACCTAAGCAGAACGTTCCAGATTCCCAGACAAGAGCAAAGAATCATGTGACCAAGGAGTCCCAATTTATATTGATACTCAGACTTCTTAATCTTCAGCCTCATTTCCCTTCCCTACCCTTCTTGGGCTTCGCTAACCTTGAAGCTGGAGTGCAGGTGAAAGGGTCACAGAGGATATCAGAGGAGAAGCATACATGTTCTGACCATTACTTTACTACTATCATTCCAGTGAGATATCCCTCATTCACATATCTTGCCAGAAGCCACATTTAAAAGGGGAGAATTTTCTAGTTACACCAATTTGTCCAAGAATTTCATGAATTCATTGTTTTTAATAGCTGAGTGGTATTCCATTGTGTAAATGTACCACACTTTCTCTATCCATTTATCAGTGAGTGCATACCATGTGTGTTCTTTTGTGATTGGGTTACCTCACTCGGGATAATAATTTCTAGTTCCATCTATTTGTTTAAGAATTTCATGAAGTCACTATTTTTAATAGCTGAGTAGTACTCCATTGTGTAAATGTACCACACTTTCTGTATCCATTCCTCTGTTGAGGGACATCTGGGTTCTTTCCAGCTTCTGGCTATTATAAATAAGGGTGCTATGAACATAGTGGAGCATGTGTCCTTATTACATGCTGGAGAACCTTCTGGGTATATGCCCAAGAGTGGTATAGCTGGGTCCAATTTTCCCAGGAGCCTCCAAACTGATTTCCAGAGTGGTTGTACCAGCTTTCAATCCCACCAGCAGTAGAGGAGTGTTCCTCTTTCTCCACATCCTCGACAGCACCTGTTGTCACCTGAGTTTTTGATCTCAGCCATTCTGACTGGTGTGAGATGGAATCTCAGGGTTGTTTTGATTTTCATTTCCCTGATGATTAACAATGTTGAACATTTCTTTAGGTACTTCTCAGCCATTCAGTATTCAGCAGTTGAAAATTCTTTGTTTAACTCTGTACCCCGTTTTTAGAAAATATCATCCTGAGTGAGGTAACCCAATCACAAAAGAACATACATGGTATGCAGTCACTGATAAATGGATATTAGCCCAGAAGCTCAGAATACCCAAGATACAATTCACAAACCAAATGAAGCTCAAGAAGGAAGACCAAAGTATGGATATTTGGTCCTTCTTAGAAGGGGGGAACAAAACACCCATGGGAGGAGATATAGAGACAAAGTGTGGAGCAGAGACTGAAGGAAAGACCATCCAGAGACTGACCCACCTGAAGTTCCATCCCACATACAGTCACCAAACCCAGACACTATTTTGGATGCCAACAGTGCTTGCTGACAGGAACCTGACATAGCTGTCTCCTGAGAGGCTCTGCCAGTACCTGACAAATACAGAGGTGGATGCTCTCAGTCAACCGTTGGACTGAGCACAAGGTCCCCAATGGAGGAGCTAGAGAAAGGACCCAAGGAACTGAAGGAGCTTGCATCCCCATAGGAGGAACAATAATATGAACCAACCAGTTCCCCCAGAGCTCCCAGGAACTAAACCACCAACCAAAGAGTACACATGGATGGACCCATGGCTCCAGCTGCATATGTTGCAGAGGATTGCCTTGTTGGACATCAAAGGGAGGAGAAGCCCTTGGTCCTGAGAAGGTTCAATGCCAGGGGAATGCCAGGACAAGGAAGCCGGAGTGTGTGGGTTGGAGCAGGGGGAGGGGGGATGGATAGGGTGTTTTCAGGGAGGAAACCAGGAAAGGGGATAACATTTGAAATGTAAATGAAAAAAAAACATCTAATAAAGAAAAGAAAAGAAAAGAAATATATAAATAATACTCAGTTTAAAAAAAGGTGAGAAATATCTTTCTGAGTGTAAGACACTTTTTCCCATGAGCCTGCATGTCAACTTTTTCCCTCTAAATTGAACCCTGAACAGCCTTATTTTTCACACACATCAAACACAGTTTGAATGCACAAGCTCTGTGTGACATTCCCCACCTTCAACACACAATGAGTCACCTGAGTCTTGTCTCTCATTTCTCAGAGCCCTGCAGTGACCTCTCCTTATTTACTGCCAACAGAAACATAGTGTCCACAAACAACAGAGACATATCTCAGTAGTAAAGCACAGTACTTGAGCTGTCTTACTGTCCATGTTGTGTCCTTGATATCAGAGCAAAGTAGGGCAAAGTGAGAACTTCTTTAATCTTAAAAGCCATATGTTTGAGTGCCAAATGACTTTGATTTTAAAATATTCATTATACAAGCACACAACAGTCTTCAAATTTTTTCCAAATTTGCTTTACTCAGCTACACTGACATTGAACAATGCTCATAAATATTTTTCAACTGGCTAACTTAATGTATTAATTTTTAAAACTTGTGTTTTTGCTACTTTCCCATTGAAGGCACTCTATTAGTTTAACCCAAATACTATAAGGAAAATGCATGAGAAGTAAGACCAGAATTGCTTCCAATCCTACCAGTGGCTTTTCCTTAGAAAGACAGATGTCACAGAGTATCACATCCTGCTGGCCTCCCACATGCATCATAGCACACTGGGCTAATTTTTTATGTTGTGACTTTAGAGGTAAGGTTTTGGTACATAGTCCAGGCTGGCCTTGAACTCACATTCTTCCTGCCCCTGCCTCCAGAATGCTTCAACTACAGGTTCAGAACACCACACATGGTTCACTGGACTCGAACATCAAATGGCACTCTTCTGTCTCAGACTAGAGGGTCTCTCTACTTGAGTCATATTCTTATCAATTTCATAAAGTGTTCATAATGACACTCCTCCAATGTGCAATAGCAAGGACTTAGAGTTCCCCAGATGCAGCCTACATCAGCTCATCCTCCTCCCCATTTTTAAACATTTTTTGGATTGTATGGCTCATTTTGCTAAGATATCTGCTTCTCACTCCTGTGTCTCTGAACTCACAAGCTTGACACACAAGAACTAGATACAAATTATGTTCAGCCATTGCCAAACTACACTTTATCTGTAGCTTCCCATTTTGCCTGTCTCCAGCTGATGAGGAAAGAGAAGAGTGCTCATTTTGTTAAGGTGACCTTTCCCAATTTTCTAAATTAATTGTGACCCTCAGAGCAGTTCCCATGTCAGAAGTGCATGTGCCCATGGGCCTCCTCTGTGGTTCAGGCACTGCCATTCCTAGGTACAGTTTCTGCTGTTTCTAGCTATCTCATCCACGGGAACCTACTTCTGGGTCTTCAGCCTTGGGTTATTTATCAGTTGTGTTATTGCTTCTTCATTTATTTCTGTCTTTCGGGTTCCTTTTACCCCACAGCTTCTAAAGCCTAGACATCTATAACTTGTTTGAGAAAGTGTTGTGTTATTGGTGTTTTGGTGTGTGGTATGGTGTGTGTGTGTGTGTGTGTGAGAGAGAGAGAGAGAGAGAGAGACAGAGACAGAGAGACAGAGAACGAGAGAGAGAAGGGGGGAGAGGGAAGGTAGGTGCACACATCTGGATGGATGCTTCTAGAGGCCAGAGAAGGATGCTGGGTATCTTCTTTTGTCATCTACCTCGTTTGTCTGCAGACAAAGTCTCTCACTGAAATTCACTGTTTGAACTAGGGCTGGCTAGACATTTATGTATCAGGACCTACCTGTTGCCACCTCTCCCTGCTGAGGATACAGGCACGTGCAGCTATGGTTAGATTTTGGCATGGATGCTGGCCATTTGAACTCAGGTGTCCAGAGCTAAGATCTTACCCATTGGGCCATCTACCCTGCGCATGAATACACTTAGAGGTGTGAAGTGGCAGGGAAGCTCAGAGGCTGTGGCTGTTCACTCAGGCATTGTCTTGAGCCACGCCTGTAGAAGGCCATTTGATCACTTGACACTCAAGCTCCCATACATGCTCCCAGTTCATGTTCACTCCTGGATTGAGATTGTGAGGGGATGGTGACCTTACTAAATACAACACAGCTCAATTCTGCCAAAGGTGCCCATGGGGATTGTCTGGCACATGTGAAGTAGCAGCTGGACCATACAAGTGCAAATTCTTACCCTGCCCACCCCAACATGCTAGTTTTAGAGTTAGAAGCAAAAGGCACTGGTCTATTCTGGTCCCATTCATTTGGACCTTTAATAAGTATTTATTGATTACTTACTCTGTGCCTCCTATATTGTAAGTACTCATGTCAGTGGAGGTGATTGTTGATCTTCTCCGGCCTCCCTAAAGCACACCAGTTAAGAGAATGAGATGCTTACACAAGAATGGATGTTAACAAGAAGAATTAAGCAGAGTGAACTCATGGACTCTAAATTATCTGGTTTTCAAGATACAGTTCATCTCTAGGCTTCTATGTCAGTCCTGTCTGAAATTTCAATATCAATATTAGATTCACTATTCTGGAAACTAGTTACATAAATCTACAAACCTCAAGTCTTAAGGAGAAATTATGTTTCCTTTCTGAATTGTTGAACGTTGTCTTGGTCTGCACCAAGTGAAACCAATATAAAGTTAACATGGCGGCACTCAGGGCTATGAATTTTCCTCTTAGCACTGCTTTCATTGTGTCCCATAGATTTGGGTATGTTGTGCCTTCATTTTCATTAAATTTTAAAAAGTCTTTGATTTCTTTCTTTATTTCCTCCTTGACCAAGTTATCATTGAGTAGAACATTGTTCAGCCTCCATGTGTATGTGGGTTTTCTGTTGTTTTTGTTGCCATTGAAGCCCACCCTTATTCCATAGTGATCTGATAGGAGGCATGGGATTAGTTCTATCCTCTTATATCTGTTGAGGTCTGATTTGTGACCAATTATATGGTCGATTTTGGAGAAGGTACCATGAGGTGCTGAGAAGAAGGTGTATTCTTTTGCTCTAGGATGAAATGTTCTATATATATATATATATATATATATATCTGTTAGTTCCATTTGGTCCAAGGCTTCAATTAGATTCACTGTGTCCCTGTTTAGTTTCTTCTTTCCTGAACGATCCATTTCAGAGAGCAGGGTGCTGAAGTCACCCACTATTATTGTGTGAGGTGCGATGTGTGATTTGAGCTTTAGTAAAGTTTCTTTTACGAATGAGGGTGCCCTTGCATTTGGAGCATAGATATTCAGAATTGAGAGTTCTTCTTGGTGGATTTTTCCTTTGATCAGTATGTAGTGTCCTTCTGTGTCTTTTTTGATGACTTTAGGTTGAAAGTCAATTTTATCTGATATTAGGATGGCTACTCCACCTCATTTCCTGGGACCATTTGCTTGTAAAATTGTTTTCCAGCCTTTTACTCTGAGGTAGTGTTTGTCTTTGACACTGAGGTGCGTTTCCTGCATGCAGCAAAATGCTGGGTCCTGTTTACGTATCCAGTCTGTTAGTCTATGTCTTTTTATTGGGGAATTGAGACCACTGATATTAAGAGAGATTAAGGAATAGTGATTATTGCCACCTGCTATTCTTGATGCTATCTTTATGTTTGAGTGGTTATCTACTTTCCGGTTTGATGCAAGAAAGTTACTATCTCATTTTTTCCAGGATGTTGTTTCTCTCCCTGTATTGGCAGTTTCCACCTATTATCCTTTGCAGGGCTGGGTTTGAGGAAAGATATTGTGAAAATTTGGTTTTATCATGGAATTTCTTGGTCTCTCCATCTATGGTGATTGAGAGTTTTGCTGGGTAGAGTAGTCTAGGCTGGCATTTGTGCTCTCTTAGTGTCTGCATGAGATCTGCCCAGGATCTTCTGGCTTTCATAGTCTCTGGTGAGAAGTCTGATGTGATTCTGATAGGTCTTCCTTTGTATGTTACTTGGCCCTTTTCTCTTACTGCTTTTAATATTCTTTCTTTGTTTAGTACATTTGGTGTTTTGATTATTATGTGATGGGAGATATTTCTGTTCTGGTCCAGTCTGTTTGGAGTTCTGTAGGCTTCTTGTACGTTCATCGGCATCTCTCTCTTTAGGTTAGGGAAGTTTTCCTCCATAATTTTGTTGAAGATATTTACTGGCCCTTTAAGTTGCAAATCTTCACTCTCATCTATACCTATAATTCTTAGGTTTGGTCTTCTCATTGTGTCCTGGATTTCCTGGATGTTTTGGGTTACACGTTTTTTGCATTTTGCATTTTCTTTGACTGTTGAGTCGATGTTTTCTATGGTATCTTCAGCACCTGAGATTCTTTCTTCCATCTCTTGTATTCCATTGTTGATGTTTGCATCTATGATTCCTGATTTCTTCCCAAGGTTTTCTATCTCCAAAGTTGTCTCCCTTTGGGATTTCTTAGTTGTTTCTACTTCCTTTTTTAGATCCTGGATGGATTTGCTGAGATCCTTCACTTGTTTGTTTGTATTTTCCTGTATTTCTTTAAGGTATTTTTGCTTTTCCTCTTTCAGGATTTCTGCCTGTTGACCCAAGTTATCCTGTATTTCTCTAAGCGATTTTTGTGTTTCCTCCTCATGGGCTTCCATCTGTTGATCCATCATCTCCTGCATTTCTTTAAGCAATTCTCGTGTTTCCTTTGTAAGGGCATCTATCCGTTGATTCATTTCTTTAAGCAATTTTTGTGTTGCCTCCCTATGGGCATCCATCTGTTGACCCATATTCTTCTGCATTTCTTTATGCAATTTTTGTGATTCCTTTGAAAGTGCATCTACCCGTTGATTCATTTCTTTAAGCGATTTTTGTGTTGCCTCCTTGAGGGCCTCCATCTGTTGATCCATGTTCTCCTGCATTTCTCTAAGTGATTTTTGTGTTTCCTTTGTAAGGGCTTCTAACTGTTGATTCATGATCTCCTGTAATTCTTTATTAGATTTATTTGTGTCCTTCTTGAAATCCTCTAATAGCATCATGAGAAGTGATTTTAAATCCAGATCTTGTCTTTCGGGTGTGGTGGGATATCCAGGACTTGCTGCTGTTGGAGAGTTGGGTTCGGATGGTGTCATATTACTTTGATTTCTGTTAGTAACGTTCCTACATTTGCCTTTTGCCATCTGGTTACCTCTGGTGTTAGTTGGTCCTTCTGTCACTGGCTGTTGGTTGGACCTCCTGTGAGCCTGCAAAGCTATTTCTGATCCCCTTGGATTACCGGGATTCCCCTGGCACCGATTTCTGGGGCCTGCCCTGCTCCTGAGTGACTTTGGAGCCCTGATGTGCCTTGCCCCCCAAGTGATGTTATATTGGGGAATCCCTGCACATCCAAAGGCTCAGCGTAGTGGATTCCCAGAGCAGAGGTCGCCAAAGGGAGGCTGGTAGGCTCCTGCCCTGTGCAGGGGTGTGTGATCTCTCCCGGGGGGGGGGTTAGGGGGGTCCCTCTTCAGGGCAGAAGTCCCACAGCAGAGCTGGAGCGTTGGTTATTACAGACCTGCCCAGCTCTTGGGAGCAGGGTACACACAAGCTGCCTGAGACCCAAGCAATATTATGCCTGTCTGTCTCTGAGCCTGGAGGTCCCAACTGCCCTGATACTGGAGCAAAGATGGCGGAGTGCACTCTGCACTCTCTCGGGGCAGGTCACTCTGCAGGGGAGATGGCCCACAGCAGAGCTGGTGCCCAGACGACCACAGCGCTGTCCCGCTCTTGGGCGCAGATGGAAGCCCCAACAGATCGTATCCCAAGTGATGTTATATTGAGGGGATCCTGGGTACCTGTCTCCTCAGTGCTGTGGATCCAGGAACAGAGGTCGCCAAAGGCAACCTGGTAGGCTCCTGCCCAGTGCGAGGGGGCGGGGGGTGGCCCCTCTGCGAGGCAGAAGTCCCACAGCAGAGCTGGCACACTGGTTACTGCAGATCTGCCCAGCTCTTGGGAGCAGGGTACACACAACCTGCCTGAGACCCAAGCGATATTATGCCTGTCTGTCTCTGAGCCTGGCGGTCCCAACTGCCCTGATACTGGAGCAAAGATCCATTTTAATTTTTGATTTCTAAATGTATGGATATTTTTCTTCTTTCTTTCTCATCAGTTGTAATGCGTCTGTTTCTTTTGTGTTGTATATAAATATTTTTTCATTTCCCATAAAGTATTTTTCTTAAGCACTGAAATAAGTCTGCCAAGAACAGGAACAATTCCTTGGGCCCAAGCTTTGTCTCTCAGTGCCTATAGCTTAATTTAGTTATTAATTAATTACATTGGTATTAATGTAATACTGCATTCAGTATTACAGAGGTAAACAGAGTTTTAAAAATTATTTTATGAGATATGTTTATCTTTGGGGTTCTGACAGAGCAGTGTTCTTAGAGTATGGTCAGCAGACCTCCAGGAGTCCATGAGATCAGATTAGACTATACTCATAATTCTGAGATGTCATTTCCTCCTTTGGTATTGACACTGGTACTTTAATGTTAAAGTGCCTTAGTAATGATCAAGAGAGGCCAGCTGAGTCCCCCTGCACTAGATCCAGGGTTTTGTGTTGATCCATCCCAACATTTATCCCATCTATGATCTGCTGGAGCATGGGAAAGGGCTGTACTGCAGATTCAAAGCTGCAAGACTTCCATGACACAGGGTAACAACAACATATCCAAGAGGATGCCAGGGAGTGTCCAGTATTGATAGTGCAGCAGAAACCAGAGGCTTCGGACTAGACCAATAATTCACTCATTGAAGATTTGCAAGAAAAACTATTTGGACACAAGGGTTACAGTGTGACACACCATGACACACCGCAGCTTCCACAGCAAGATTTTTGTTTGTTTGTTTTCTTTTGGGGTGAAGTTGCAAGATTGAAGAGCAAATGTAAAGGAACAGAGAGATGAGTGGGATTGAGATGCGTGATATGAAATTCACAAAGCATCAAAAAAAAAGTTGAGATGACAACAACAATAATCCCCAAACAAACAAACAAACAAGATAAAATTCAACTGTTCGAATGACCATGAGAATTTTGGAAAACTTTTTTGAAAATTCCATAATGTTATAATGAACTATGGTCATTTTCATCCCCACCACCTCTCATCCACCTTCCTCTCTGCTTTATCATCCAGCAAGTCCTCCCTTTAGTGCAGTTTCTATGTTATAATTAATCTTTAAAAAATATCAACTTGCAGATGGAGGGAGAGATCTGGGAGGTAGAGGATATGGGAAGGAGGAGAATGGGGGTTTTAGGATCAGTTGTGGGGAAGGACAAGAGAGATAGCCAGATAGCTATATGAATAAAAGGAAATCTACAGCTGATGGGGTTGGGAAGGTGGGGGGGCATTTCCAAGACTAGACAGAGACCTGGGATAAGGGAGGCATCCAAGAATCAATTGGGGGGGGGGGACCTTATTTGTGACTCACAACATTGGAGATATGCAACCTAAAGAGGCTACCTCCTGTATCTAGGCAGGAACTCAGTGAAGTGATAGAGACACCAAACCACCCACAAAAATTTCTACCCAAAATTTATTCTATCTACAAGAAATGCTAGCATGGGGGATGGAGCAGAGATGGAGGGAAAGGCTAACCAATAACTGGCCGTACTTGAGACCCATCCTAAGGGTAAGTATCAGTCCCTGACACTATTAATGACACTCTGTTATGCTTGCAGACAGATGCAGTCTCTGTGACATGGCTGTCCTCTGAGAGACTCCACCCAATAGCTAACTCAGATAGACACAGATACCCAGAGCCAAACAGTAGATGGAGCTTGGGGACTCTTATGATAAAATAGGAAGAAGGATTGCAGACCACGAAGGAGTTAAAAACTCCACAGAAAGACCAGCAGTCAACTAATCTGGATCCTTGGGTCCCTCAGAGACTGAACCACCAGCCAAATAACATACATAGGCTGGACCTAGGCCTCCCCACACATATGCAGCCGATGTACAGCTTGGTCTTCATGTAGGTCCCGAACAACTGGAGCTGGGGCTATCCCAAAAGCTGTTGTCTGACCCTGGATATGTTCTTCTAGCTGGACTGCTTTGTCTGGCCTCAGTGGGAGAGGATGCACTTAGTCTTGCAGAAACTTGAAGTGCCAGGGTACCCTCCCACCAGCTCAGAGAAGAAGAGGAGGGAGAGATGAAGGAAGGACTGGTGACTAGGGATGAACAGGATATAAAATGAGTAAGTAAAAAACCAAACAACTTGCAATTTTTATTTATAGTATTTTTATAATGTTCATAATTACCTGTGAAGGCTATTAAAATATTTTTATCAGGTATATGTGTGATATGTGAATTTTAAAAATATTTAAGCTACAATATCATTTTAAAACAAAATAAATGAGACAGGAATGACTTATTCTTGTCTTCTACTGATCTACCTCACAAAAAAATATAAGACAATTCCATTTTTTCTGTTTTAAAATATAGTTCTTATAACAATTTGCTTTTATGTTAATATCTAATGGACTTCTTTTTTTCAAGACAAGGGTTTCTCTGTGTAGCCCTGACTGTCCTGGAACTCATTCTGTAGGCCAAACTGGCCTCAAACTCAGAAATATGCCTGCCTCTGCCTCCCAGGTGCTGGAATTAAAGGTGTGTGCCACCACTGCCTGGCCATCTTAGGTTTTTATTGATGTGAAGAGACACCATGACCAAGGCAACACTTGTAAAGGAAAACATTTAATAAGGCTGGCTTACAGTTTCAGAGGTTTAGTCCATTATCATCATAGTGCAAACGTGGAAGAGTCCAGGCAGACACGGTGCTGGAAAAGAAGCTGAGAGTTCTACAACTTGATCTAAAGGCAGCAGAAGGGGTCTGTGTGCCACACTGTGCATAGCTTGAGCATAGGAGACCTCAAGGCCTGCCCCTACAGTGACATACTTCCTCCAAGAAGGTCACACCTCCTAATAGTGTACTTTCTATAACCAAACATTCAAACACATGAATACCTATTTAAATCACTACACCAGGCTAGCCTCAAACTCGGAGATCTGACTGTCTCTGCCTCCTAACTGCTGGGATTAAAGTCATGTGGTAATGGGTTATTTTTAATGAATAAATATTTTCTCTAAGTTCTCAGTTTAAAGGTTAATTTCTCTTTTTTAATTTTGTGTATCTGTGTGTGAGTCTGTGTACATGAGAGTGCAGGTGCCCATGGAGTCCAGAAGAGCACATCAGATTCCCTGGACCTGAAATTACAGGCCGTTGTGAGAAACCTGAAGTCCTGGAAACTGAACTCAAGTTCTCTAAAGGAGCAGTGTATACTCTTAAATGCTAGCCATCTGTTCAGTCTTTTAATTTAAATTTTAATATGACAATGATTGTCAGACTGAAAGTCTAACTATACATATTAAGCATACCTGTATCAAAAGTATTATTATAGTGTAAGCACAGTTGAGCCTCCTTCCATTGAGTATTATTTATACTGACCTTTAGGAAACACAATTGGCCACTGCTTTATTCTGTCATTTCTAAGTTCCAGGTCAGTTACTGTCCTTGTCACCAGTGTTGTTTTTCTACTGTGGTACATGGACTTCAGTTTGCACTTCACACACCTCATTACACTCTCTGCTCTATATTATAGTATTTATCTGTGTGTTCCTTTCTACTTCTGTGTCTTAGAGGTGATGTGTTTCTCTTCTCTGTTTTTTCCAAATGATTTCCTCTGAATTAAATAGGAGAACACTATCTTGTAAATAACCCAGTCTTTTCGGATTCCTCAGCTTCTTTCTTGGACTCAGGCTAGATTCTCTTTCCTTTTTAAATATTTCCCTCACTAATATCTTCCCTGAGGCTGCATTTTAAAAATTTATTTCTCTTTGTTTGTTTTTAGAAAACTTTGTTTTGGGTGAAGATCTTAGCCTTCCTCCCTGTCACTGTGGGGATGATACATCTTCCTTTAGGAAACATCTAGAACAATTGCTCTCAACCTCCTAATGCTTTGACCCTTTAATAAGGTTTCTCATGTTGTGGTAACCCCCGCCCCACTGCTACTTCACAACTGTTATTTTACTACTGCTATGAAACATAGTGTAAATATCTGATATGCAACCCCTATGAAAGGGGCATGCAACCCCCAGATTGAGAACCACTGATATAGAAGGCTGACACATGTGTTAAGTCCTAATTCAGCCCTTGCTCCCTGAGGAACTTCATATAGCTCAAATCTACTTTACCAAAGTAATACTGTCTCTTCCCTCCACAATTTGATTTCAATCACCATAACCCAATATAATTCTAGAGAAAAAAGGGTCCTTGGCACCCTAACTACAACACTGACCTAGAAAGCCATTCTAGGGGAATTGGCTATACCTTCAGTACAATTCCTCACCAGCCTCCTTGCTCAGTTCTTATTCTTAATGTCATTAATATAATCTGATAATTGAGAATAAGTCTGTTCATGAAAAGCATTGGCATTGCTCCACAATGCATAATAACTTAACATGAATTCTGAGTAATTTGTCTCCACTGTACTTAAACTTTCATTGCATTTGTAGTTAACAAAGGCTCACCACCAGCAGTGGGTTGTCTAATAAATTTGTTTTTCAGTGTTGATAATATTTTCCTCTGTTCCTTTATAAATATTGTAGTTGAATATGTGTAGAACAGTGTCATAGATACTAAGAAACAAGTGCCACTTTAAGGTTCTTGGTTAAACAAATGTCCAAGTTATTATAGCTCTGTAAACCCCACAAACTATCTCCACACATTGGAGGTATGGCTCAAATCTCCCACAGAATGAACAAATTATATGATTCCTCTTTAAAGTTAGGAGGGCATTGTTCTCAGTGTGGACACCAGCCAAGGAGACTTATGCCAAGAATGAGACTAGGGTTTGCCAACCTTTAACGAACGACTCAAGTATAAGCATAAAAGTTGGAGAAAGTACCCAAGTGTCAAAGCAGAGGCAGATACTCCATTATCAGGTCCCGGAAATGAACAAGTACCAGACATGGGTGACGAAACTCAGGACCATTTACTTGACTTTATACATTCTCAAATATTCATTGACTGCAGGCAGTATGCCTAGTTTCAAACCAAGGAAATATAAAATTCAAAGGAACCCAGAATAAGGTGAGTGGGGAAGTTACTGATGTAGAAGAAGCAGGTACTAAATACTGGTATGTTTCAGAATTATGTACATCCCATCAGTCCATCTCCATTGCTTGCCAAACACCACCAACTGTATCCAAGACAAACAAAAGGAAAATTACTCTAAATATGAAAAATTCAGCAAGATTCTAGGGAAAGAACTGCCTAGGAAAGAAAGGTAGTGGGGAAAAAAAGAGACAGATACAGAGAAACAAGGACAGAAATAGCTGGGGGGTTGGGTGTACTGGGCTATCTGATGGAGAAACTACAGCATCCAGGTCAGTGCATTTATTATATACAGAAAACAGGGAAGCAAGATTTGTTGCATTCAGCTGGTTCAAGGAGACAGGTTTTGCTAATCTCTACAGGAGCTATCTCTGTAGGGGAGTAGTCTTCAGACAATAAAAATTGGGGTGAGGAGGAAACTGTGATGGACTTTTTTTGCACACACTATCAATATTCTCAAATGGACCAGGAGGGAAGGCTTCCTTCAACGTATTTCTGAGCCTACCCTAGTGATTTGCCATTTTCCCATGGGTCTGAGTCAGGAGTCCTTGATATGGTCTTTCTAGGGTCAAACAATACACATTTACTCAGGACTTCACTCATTCATGGCTTTCTGTTTCCCACAAATTAGGTTCTAAGATCACCTTCAGGAGTGCTGACATGCCTGACACGTCCCTTGAGTAAGCAAGCTCAGTCATAAGTCTGTCTGTTGGTGATTTCGAGAGAGTCTATTTAGGTCTACATAGTAGCAAACAAATTGAGGTTAGTCACCAGAGAAAAGAAGACACCAGACATCAGCCATCCAACGACTATTGTGCGACACAGTCTTTCTACAGAAGATTGTGTGGCTTCCTCAGGAGGTATTTGAGAGAACGGTTGACAGTGCTATTTCTTGAAACACATGAATAGAGTTTTATCAGAGAATAGGAAAAAGTAACTGGCTGGTTAATATCTCTTGCCTGTCCTTTGCTAGTCAATGACTATAAGTCACATGGCTGCAAAAATTCATCTGCCTAGAAAAGGACATTCGATTTTATTTGCATTTCCTTTAAACAATGAGATCATCACCCTTTCTGAGATAAAAATCTGCTTACACATGTTTGGTTTTTGGAACTAACTTTTCTGTTTATTTACCAAGCTGAACAACACATGTGTATCCCATAAAGCCTTTTAGATGCAGTAAAATTTGAGAACTCTTCCTTGACACAGATGGGGGTGGGGTGTCCAGCATAATGAACTGAAGACAAACTGCTGTGAGTGTGAGTTAAAGGCCTGGCCTCTATGGCTTTCCCGAGATTCTTTTCAGGCTTGTACCAGGGACTGACCAAATTCTAGACCTACACAAAATAATAAGAAGTTAGAACTACAATTGTTTTGGCCTCCAAAGTGTACTGACAGCTGTGCTTTTTAGGTTCTGGGGGATTGATCCATTTTGTTTATAAGAAAAATGTTGTGGTATAATATGGCAACTTGCTAAGAGTGACCTTCCCCTCCTGTCATTTCCTACCAAAAGCTGCACAAATCTGTCCCCTCCTGGTTATAACATGTCTTCCTGAAGAATGGTTCAGGCACAAGGATGTCATGAAGACTTAGTGTGCTGTGCTGACTGCTGCCTGTGTTATTATTCAGACCCACACATATATGCACACACACACACACACACACACACACACACTTACCCAGTGTTACCCAGTGTACTGGGGCCTGGATCTACTTTTCCTCATGCCAGGAAGATGTTCTGCTTCTGAGCTCTGTCTCTAGCCCTGTTTCACCTCTCTCTCTCTCTCTCTCTCTCTTTCTCTCTCTCTCTCCTCTCTCTCTCCTCTTTCTCTTTCTCTTCTCTCTCTCTCTCTCTCCACACACACACACACACACACACACACACACACACACACACACACACACTGTAGCCATGCCACCTGCTTCCCTTTCTTCCACTCACCTTTCTGCCCTTATTTCAAACCTCTCTTTCTTGGGCAATTTCACTGAAGTTCAAGGTAGACTATTTCTCTTACACACTGCTGTACTCTCCTGCATTTCTTAGGTACCGCTCTGTTCATACAGAGAGTTTATTTAAAATTCCTTCTCCTTTGATCCATCTCTGTTTTCAAGGATAATTTGTTTTGTTTCCTTTTCATTCCTCCCAACCAGTTGTCCCTCTTAGAAAAGAGAACTTGTTTACAAATGAGTTCTTCCTGGACACACTGTCATCTCTCTGGAAGCTAACATTCCAACAGCACAAATCCCTGTGGTGCTTTCTACAGGTTAGGCGAGGCTAGCTCTCCCTGAAACTGTGGCTTCATTTCTGGAATTTTGAGGAGATCTTATTTTCCTTCACGACCTCTCTCTGATGTTGGTAATTTCATTTGCAGGTGAGATAATGATTTTTTTTTCAATCAGAAATGTGACTTTTAATGTACATCCTAGCCAGAGACAAGTGCTTTGATCCAAATCTCATTTACTGTCTCAATGAGTTCTCATTTGATTTTTTTGTGAATACTTTTTAAGGATGCTAATGGCACCCTGCAGCAAGTGGAGCCAAGGGGAAATCAGTCAAGGAACAGATGTGTCCCTGATCATCATTTACCAATGGTTGGGATGACATCCAAATGTGACCCTCCACAGACCTGTTCTGCTTATATTAACAACACACTAATGTGAGGGAAGGCACCATAGGTGAGGTGCCGGTGCTGGCTCTGGGGTCTGTGTTAGTTGACAATGTTTACCTTGGAGAAGAGATTGCTCATTTGAGAATAGCCTTTCAGTCAGAAAGTATGAGTGAGTGGACGACTGCTGCCTTGGAGCAATGCTAGATCTTTCTTGGTTTTCTAAAGGCCTTCCTACCCAGCACCTCTTGAGGGACCTAACTTAGAGATTCCTGGGGCAAGTTTTCAAGCAAGACAAGGAGTTTCCCAAAAGAAAAGGGATGCATATCTGACTATCTCCAGGTTACAGATTAGTGTACTGCGTTACAACTCCTGATGGCTTGAATTTATGTCAACTTGAGTTCAGAAAAAAAATATATATTCTTTTTAATCCAACATTTTTATTAATTCTTTGATAATTTCATGAATACATTATATACATATACATATACATATACATATACATATACATATACATATACATATACATATACATATACATGTGGCCATTCCTCCTCCTAATTCCTCCCAGTCCACTCTCACTCAACTCCCTTCCAAACTTACTTCATGTCATTATTATTATTATTTTTTTATTATTATTATTTTTATTATTGTTATCCAGCAAATGCAATTTTTACTGCCTATATACTTATGAGTGTGAGGTCATCCACTAGAGCATGCTAACCAACCAGGGGCCGCACCCTCAAAGAAAACTGGCTCCCCTTCCCCCCAGCAGCCACCAATTCAGCCACTAGCTCCTCAGTTAAGAACGGGGGCTGATGAGCACCTCCTGCCTCTAAGCTGGAAGATTTACTGGCTTGATCTTGTGCAGATGAAACCTGTCAGCTACAATAATGACCAGTGTGACAAGTTATGTCCATGGTTGGACTAGTAGCATGAATATTATATAAGGAATCAACCACTTTCTGATTGGATTTAAGAACCACTCCATAGGAGGTTATGCTTGCCTGGTACTGTAAACCTGGATAAAATCCATAGCTCTCAGATCTCATTAGGTCAGTTTATTTGTGAAGTAGACAGTGGTTATCACAGAAACTCACTACTCATTAAAGCACAGAGAATAAGTGTCTATGGAGTGCTCATCTATAGATGGGACATCTATATCACATCACCTTCCCCAAGGCTCAGGAACTACCACAAAAAGAGGCTGGAGGGTACTATCAGAGCCAGAATTCACATACGGTTCTGGGTGAAACAATAGCTTCTGTAATGACAGGGTTGCAGCAGTCATGAACTCACAGCAACTGTGGTTATGCTCAAAAAATCATATATACTCTCAAGAAATATACTAAATAGACACCAATAACTGCCAACAAGAACCCTCCAAAGGGAGAGGAAGATAGGTTGTCCCAGTAATAGTCATTGTAACACCAATTGTGTCCGCACAAACATCTATAAACTTGGAGTTGAGGCCTATATTATAGAGCTACTAAATTTTAAGCATAAAGTCAGTGTATCCTGAACTTTATAATATGATATTAAAGCCAGGAAATAGGAAAATATATATTTTATAGCAGCAGCTTTCAATATTTTTCAGACATTGATGCAACCATCTTATATTAGGAATTCCAAAACATTTTAAAGCTTCTACATGGGCACATTGGGAAGAGAAACAGATAAAGGAATCTAGTGACAAAGAGTTTATCTTTGTCTTCAGTATACTGATGTGAGTTTTATTAGGTTTGAACATAGGAAGAATTGGGTCAAGGGGCAGTGAGAATACATAGTTGAGCAGTCTTAGTCAAGGTGTGGTTCTACCTATCCTTGATTTAGCTGGATCTGCAAGATAGTCCTTATATTCTTATGACTTATCACATGAGGGGACCAAACTGGTTTCTTCTATATGGCCAATTCTACTGTAGGTGCAACCTCACATTCATAGGGAATTTGCATAATTACCTTCATCTGGGAAGCAGGCTTCATCCTATAAATTTTGTTATTGGAATCCAAAGTAACTACAGGAATAGGACAATGACTTATCTCTGAGCCTTTGAGCAGATAAAATGTTTTCCACAAAGGAGTGGTGAATTTGCCAACCTGCAGAGCAAGCAGGTGACCTGAAGTATAAGACACACACACACACACACACACACACACACACACACACACACAAAATGAAGTCAGAGACACCAGGCTTTTATCCAATCTTTAGTTACCCTGTGGGCCCAGTGGAGCTAATGCTCTAAGGAAAAATATGCCCGTTTCAGTTTCACACTACATATTCTTTGACTTTGGACAATATTTAATTACTTTTGAGATTCAAACTCTGTAGCCCAGGCTGTCTCAAGTGGCTTCAAACTCATGGTGTTTCTCTTAGTTTGGCTTGCTGAGAGCTAGCATTACAGATGCAAATCACCACACCCAACGGGTTTTAGAAGGTTTAATGAAAAAGAAAAACTATTGGTATATTTCACCAAATGCTATGTTGTCTAATCAGAAGCACTTTGTCCACCGGTGGTCTTTTCTTTAGAAATGAATGCTTGTTATGAATAACTGTAAGATGAACTTTGGTGGGAATGTTTAAATAATCTGTGGGTTTAAGTACTCAGTGGATATCTCCTGTAGCAATTCCAGTTCCTCTTTCCTTGAGAATATAGCTTACACAAATGGCATCAGTGAGATGTTTTCTCCTTGCTGGTTTTGGTTTGATTTGGCAAAAGGGAGACACTAGCAGGGATGATAGAGAGTGGGGGCTGAGACAGGATGTTTGTTCCCACTCCCTACTTCTCTCCTGCAGGATCAAGGATGGCTAAAGTACCCACAAAATAACAATGGTGCTGTAGACCAACAAGATTTTATCCTTACCCCCGGAGATGTAGGGTTAATGCTGCCTCTGCACCTCAGTGGTTGCTTACCCAAATGATGCCCATGTCCTAGTAAAGAAGTCCTCTGCTTGAAATTGAGGTGGGGAGGTGGGAGTGGGTCGGGTGGAGGGGCATATACTTGGAGGCAGGGGTGGGAGGAGGGGTTGGGGATTTTTGGGGAGGGGGGAAACTGGGAAAGGTTTTAGCATTTGAAATGTAAATGAAGATTATATTCAACATATATATATATATGTATATATATACACACACACACACACATAAAGAAGTCCCTTGCTAATTTCTCCTCAAATTCCAAATTTGAGTCTGCATCCATGCCTGCCAGGAACTTGCTAGACCCAGCAGAGTTCTTTAACCCTTATTTCTCCTGGACCAGCTGCTGAGAGCTCATTGGACTTCAGGGCCCTTCCCTGATAAATCACAATCAGCCTCTTAAGAAGATTCCTGGATGACTGGAGTGTACATTAAACTTTAAAAAGCATTGGCTTGACACATCGGTGGATAAAATCAAATCTAGCACCAGCATGTTAATGGCTTATTAAGAGACTATTATCTAGTCCTCAGTCTCCACTGGGGAATTCTTCTTCATCTCTTTTATTATTATTATTATTTGTAGGAAGTGGTAATGCAAAAATCTAAAATGGAAATGTACTTATTTGGAAAGCTTACAGAATCTTATGTAAAATTTGTTTGTTCTCATCTTTAAAAATGATTTCATTTTAAAATCAGTAGGATCTTTTGGAAGAAAAACACTGCTCACAGACATAGTCATGAATAACAACTAGGTCCACTTAGGCCAAACATCACTAAAAACGAGGGGAAAAGTGGAGCTGTCTGAGAGTCTGCCATATTGGATAGAAGCATTGGCAATTAGAGCTTCACTTGTCAGCACTAAGCTATTCATATTGATTTTTCTATCTGTGCAAACTGGAAGTTTGGAATTTGGAATGAAGAACTAATTGTAAACAAGATCACTCTGAATGATAGAAAGAACATTTAGTCAATTTAAGAACACAATCCTCGATAATTTTGACACTTGTCTGGTGCAAAAGGCAAGGGCAACTCCAAGGGAGGCTTCAGAGCTCTGTGGATTAGCTGGTCCATTTAAAACATTTCACATTCTTCAGAGGGAAAATGAGTCATGCAGTATATACAGATAACCTTAAAAGCCCTCTTCTAGGATAAAGAGATTTATGGGAAGGAAGTTTTAGTTATTCACCCTCCTGACTGCACAACATTAGCTCCTTTGCACCATGTCTTTAAAAAAAATAAAAATTCCTCATATTAGTGAGAAACGCTTGGTTTACAGTTTAAGTTTGTAATAAGGCATTCCATTCTCAATGATCACTGACCCTGGATTGTAAGGGATACACAAGATGGCCTGATTAGATGGTCATCTGCCATCTGCCAGTCCTTTTGTTCTATGCTTGTATTTGCTGTGGGAGTGCAGTCCTTCAGACTCTGGGCGAGCTCCTGGCTAAAGGTGATACATCTCATTTTCTAACCTGGCAATCTTTTAATGGTCTCCACTCTGAACACAGTATCCTTACTATAACTTTCTTCTATATTGTCAGTAGGATACAAGAAAATAGATATGGGTCTTCAATCCCTGGGTTTAGAATAATGAGTCAAGAAGTGTGTGGTCACAGTTAGTACACATGGGTGAAGCAAGAGACTCATATGGCCATGTGTATAGTTGATTCCCCTGCCCACTCCTTCCATTTATCCCTCTGCCCCTCCTTTCCCCCTCTACTTTCAGTATCCTCCTTTCTCCTTCATACAACATGTGTCTCTGCTTCCCCTCCTCTTCAGTCTCTCCTTCCCCACCTTTTGCTATCTGTCTAGTTTCATAGCCTATAACTCTCACACTCACTTAAATGCACACACATAGACACAAAAGTTAGGCTCTGTATATGAGAGAGATGTAGCTTTTGACTATCCGAATCTGGGTGGCCACCCTTATTATAATATTGTCTTGTCCTATTCTTGACAGCTGAATAAAATTCCATTGTATATATGTACCACATTTTCATAGTCCTTTCTTCTGTTTATGGACACCTAGGCTGGTCCCATTTCCTTACTATTATGAATAATGCCACAATAAACATAGATGTACAAGTGTCCCAGAGGTAGGGTATAAAATCTTTTGGAAATATGTCCAGGAGTGTTATAGCTTTACCATATGATAGTTCTTCATAGTGACTTCCAAAATTGCTGTAGTAATTCACACTCCTACCAGCAATGAAGAGGATTCCTTTTTCCCATATTCAGGCCAGCATCTGTTGCTATTTGCTTTCTTGATCATAGCTATTCTGACCAGGCTGAGATAGAATCCCATACAATTTTAATTTGCACTTTCCTGTTGTCTAAGAATGCTAAACACTTTTGAAAATATTTATTAGGCATTTATGTTTTTTCCTTCGAGAATTGTCTGTCCATTTTTTTATCTTATTAATTGAATGAAGTTTGGGCATCTAATTTTTGTAGTTTTTCACATATTCTGGATATTAGCCCCTGTCTAAAATATAGCTGGCAACAATTTTCTTTCATTCTATGGGCTGTCTATTTGATCTATTAAAAGTTTATTTTGTAGTTTAGGGCATTTATAATTTTATGTAACCCCACTTGTTATTCTTAGGGATATTTTCTGGGCTGCTAGAGTCCCACTCAGAAAGTTCTAACCTAAACTATATCTTGAAGTGTATTTCCTGAGTTTTGGTGTTTCGGGTTTTACATTAACATCTTTGACTCACCTTGAATTGATTTTCATTCGGGGTGAGAGATGTGGATCTAACTTCACTCGTCTATGTTTGGTAAAAATATACAAAGAAGACAATGGAGCACAAGAGACGATACTCTAAATCTGCCCACACAGCTGTGGACATTCTGATAGAAGTGTTGAAAACATGTATTGGAAAAAAGACAGCCTATTTAACAAATGGCTATTAAGAGCAGTGTGCCCTGGCATGGTGACAAAGGACAGACTCTGGCCCAACACTCTATAGTTGCTCCTAACCTTGTGCTTACTTGCTACAGAAAGTGACAGACTCTTTGTGCCCTAGTGTCCTCAGTGGAGACCTAATTACTATTATTAATGAGGTTGTTTTGAACTTTAAGAGCACTTAGGATAGTGTCTGGCAAATAAAGGGGATGTATTTATATTTATTGCAATGGGAATCGTGCTCAGCAAACATAATGTTGTCTAGAAAAATACCTTAACATCAGGAGTTAGTGTTCCACATTATCTAGTGAACTTTTCACTTTTTGAGTTTGCTTAATGTTTTCCTAGATTATTATTATAGATTAATTGCAAAAACTTGTGAAATTTACAACTATTAGCATTTTAATGTATTGTTTGTGGATATTTTCACCAAATATGCTTGTGAAATAAGTATATGCATATCTACTAAAGGCAACTCTATGTTCTTTCTCATACACAAATACTAAAATGTATAACCATGTATTTACATAAATATGCATATGTTTGATTTATTATAAATATGTATCTGTATTATGCATTTGTGTATTATGTATGTATTATGTATTTGTGGTGGTTTGAATGAGAGATATCCCCTATAGACTCAGGTATGTAAACACTTGATTCCTAGTTGGCAGCAGTATCTGGGGAGGTTTAAGAGGTATGACCTTTCCTGGAAGAAATATGCCACTGGAGGTGGCTTTGAGACTTTAAAACCTCATGCCACTTTCAGTTTGTCCTTCTGCTTCATGCTTGTCATTGGGATGTGAGCTCTCAGCTTCCTGATCCTGCTGCCACGCCTCTCCACCCTAGTGGGTTCTTTTTTCCTCTGGAACAGTGAACCAAACCAATTCTTCCATTAGTTGTCATTTTGATCATGGCATTTTATTACAGCAACGAAAAGATAACTAAGGCAATATTATTATATGTTAAAATAAAACATGCATATACACATGCTTTAATCACATAAAGGATCCTGTTTATATACTTTATTTTCATATTTAAGTAATTATATATTTATTGTACATATGAATTACATATTAAGTGTGTTCTTTGTTATGATGTATATTTTCATAAAGAAGTTTAGTACATTGCAAATAGAAGACTGCATGGCAGTAACAGAATAAACAATGTGCACATTTTTAAAATTAAAAAAACATCTAATTTATTTTCACTATACCCTTTTAATTAAATATAACTATCTCCTCATGCCAACAAGTATCCTTTGAAAACATGAGGGGTTTTTTTATATATATATAAGTTAAAACACTTAAAATGTGGCTCTTTGTGTCTTGAGGAACCTGGCATCCACTCTAGCCTTGGGTATGTATAACTTTCTTTTTCTTAACTAGCTTCCCCCAACCCCCACCATGCTCATGCTATATTAAAACCTTGTCTTAAAAAACTTTAACATTGCCTCAAGAGAAGAAATAAAACATGGTTCTTAATGTCTGTTAAGTATCAGATTACATGGATGCCACAATATATTATTCCGACTCCTGTTTTCTTTTTCTTTCTTCTTTTGTCTTGCTTTTTGCCTATTTCCAATTACTCCTCATAAACAATAATGCTTTGATAAACGGTCTTTTACATACATTTTTATGCACTGACTTCCTCTTTCAGTCAAGATGGAGTAACCATGACCAGATTTATTTTCCACATCAAACAACCACAGCAATCAGAAAGAACACAAAACACTAAATTCAGACATTGGATAGCAGACAGCCTGAGACAGTGGTCTCCAAGAGAACAGAAACAAATGACATGAGCCAAAGGTTGTCCCATTTGCCTGGAAAGAGATCCAGATTGTATCCCAAGAAGAGAGAACACAGGGAGAAGCCAGTGGTTTCCTTGTGTTGGGGAAGTCTTCGGTCAGATTCAAGTAGTTGGAGGGTTCAGGGTAGAGCCAGAGAGGAGGAAGTTGATCAGAAAGAAAGCTACATAGAAACTTCACCCTGCTGAGGAACTCAGTGTATAAAGGAGGAAACTCTGGGAGACAAAGTCATACCAAGGAGAAAACAAAATCATGCACATGCCCACACCCAGCCAGGAAAAAGAAACTATTCCTCCCTACCATAAGAAGAACCTCATAATGCCCAGGGTATGACAAAAGTGTTTAGACTGCAATTGTCTTAATTGTGGAGTGAAATTAGTTCTAAACTAAAGTCTTTCTTGCCTCCGAGAACAAAGTTTAAAAACAAGACCAGAAACAAAAAAATCATCTCCAGCGATCTTAACTGCTACTGTCTGCCAGAATGTGTGAGACAGCTCATCACAAACCTCCATGCTAACCTGAGGAGCAATGGTTAGCAGAGAAGCTCACCTGTCCTGAAAGAGAGGATACCTTAGTCCATTAGTGTCAATCCATGAATTCATCCAAACACAGAATGAGCATTTACCATTTGCTCACTTTCTGTGTTTTAAATCACCTTATAAAGTCACTCTCTTCTCAATGGTTTGTTCACAGAGCTGCTGTAAAACCACGATTTGGGAATCAGATATGGCCCCAATTCCATAGCGCCCTCCAAACAGCATTTCTGAAACAAACTGATGAGCATACCTAACCTGGTTACTAAGATACAATCACCTGTACTTCCTGTGTAGGCTTGATTTCATTGGTGCTAAACCAATAAAAACCCATTAGTGGATTCAATGGCATTCTTTGTCCAAGGTAGGACACACAGATGGTTCTATTTTCTCCTATTTTTGAATCACAATATTCCATGAATGGGCTGTCTGCAGTGTGTTAAGCTCTGCCTGTCTTCTTCACTCGAACATTCACTATTAGATGGCTTCGATTTGAGACAATTTTCAAGCAATGATTGTATCAAACTAGAATCTAATTGAGAGAAAGTAACTTCTGCTAAAATAAAAATCCCAAGCTAGAAGATTTTCTGTCTGAGAAAATTACATCCTGAGGCGCCAACTCAGAATGGAAACTTAGCACCATTCAACACAACTCTGCCATTGTTCGTTCCTGTGACTGTCATTTGGTGAGAATCATATAGGACAGGGTAGGCGTTGCTCACATTTATTATGAACCTGTCTCTAGATGAGAGAGAGAGAGAGAGAGAGAGAGAGAGAGAGAGAGAGAGAGAGAGAGAGAGAGAGAGGGAGAGAGAGAGAGAGAGGAAAGACATTCGGAGAAAATCTAGTGATAACATGTCCTTCATTTTCCCCTTCAGGAAACCAGCATTTACCATGCTTTTGGTTGTGACTGTTCCTATCCGGAACACCACCCAGGAATGCTGTTCTCCCTCCTCCAAGTCTAATTAAGCCTTCTTTAGATTCATTTATCCAAAAGCATCTGCTGTATGGTTCAGCCTTCGTGAACTTCCCTCTTCTAATGTTGGCAACTTAAAACCCTTAAGCATCTAATGAGGCACGGTTCCAAAGTGAATACTCCTTCCATGCTGATTATTGTTTCAGAGAGAATGGCCAGGTCTTGCCACATCATTCAAAGCAAATTTGTGGTTCACCTCTTTCCAGCTTCATCCTTTAGATGGGCTCTGTGTGCTTCAAGCTTTCTCAGCACATACCTCAGTCCACTGTGACCTTTACAATGCTGTTCTCTCTCAATCCCAAATAAGAGTCCCCTGAACACTGAGATCACTGCTAGCATGTACTACTATTCCCAGAGTGCAGTGCAAAATCAAACCTCAGAGGATACTCATGGAATGAGCACACCTCATACATTCTAAAAGTTCAACAACTGCTCGCTGATTGACGATGGAACAAGAGAACAAAACAAAAAGCTGTCTTTCCTCTCTGCTTAATGAGAGTTGAAGATAAGCAGTAACTTCGGCCATCCTTAGCAAGCAGTAGTGGAAGAGAGATGAGAGGCAAGACAGCACAGTCATGCTAAGCCTTGATTATTAGAAAACACGACATTGACTTTATTGACATATCAATCTCTATACTTTGAACAACTCAACACAGTCCTCTTTTTCTACTTTGATTTCCCTGGAAACAGACTGATCCATCATTTGAAAAGGAAATCTATTCTCTTGTCCTCATTTTGCCTATTAGAAATATGCTAGAAATGTGCTTTGTCAATGACTCAGGGCCCCACCTAAAACCCTACCACTATGCCCAAAACAGCATCACTGTCCCTTGCAGCACATGTGGGCAAATACCTAGATTCTGGACAATTTAGTACTAGCAGAAGAGAAGATTCTGAAGAAGCATGCTGAAGCAGTAGTATACTGTCTTTCTTTTCTTTCCTGTCCCAGGAAATCTGGGAAATATATAGTGTGGTGATGCACAGCATGCATATATACATATATATATAGAAAGCATGGAGAAAGAGAATGCAAGGAATCTACACCTCTGAGAGGCTACACAGTAGTCCCTCATGTGAAGGAAGGTCTTGCTGTTTTGATAGTTAAGGGTTTCTTATACAGCCTAGCCCTGTTCTTTACTGAAGCCTATTCTTTAGGCAAGAAGCAACCTCCACCTTCATAGTCTCTAAGAGAATATTGAGGAAGGACGAAGAGAATTCACTTCCATGAGACAGTGATTGTGCAGCAGCTACTGTGCTAGATTCCCATGCTAGAATGTTCTTTTCTATGATCTTCACATTAGAACTCAACACACTAAGGTTTAAATAAGTTAACTACCTGGTGCCAGGTCTGCTTCACTGCAAAGTCCAAACTTTTCTCTTTGCAACAGAAGTGAAAGCAATTGCTCTAGCATTTATGAAGCCCTTCTGTGTCAAAACCTATGCTATTGTACACAAATCACCTCATTTAACTATCCCAGCATCTCTGTGAAATCAGTAACACCATTGTACTTACTTCAGGAGTGAAGAAAGGGAGTTCGTAACCGGTAATGTCACAATTTAAACAGTTTCTGATAGACTCCAAAGTTTGATGCCATACACCTCTTCTTAACTGTGAGCAGTATTTAGATTAAATTGTTAAGCACTTACAAAAGGAATGTTCAGTATCCTCTCTTTGCCTGAAGCTGGAATTGAGTCACTCTTCTGATCAAAAGAGTTTTAGTGTTTGGTGGCTTATACATGGCCTGTCTATCACAGTATGTAGCTGGTGAGCATTAAAAGAAGAATCTTTTTCTAAAACAAAAACAAAACAAAACCTTAAACACTGTGCAGTAGGATTTGACTGCATGTATGAGTCAATACCTTGCAGTATCTAGCTGCTAATTTACTAATCCAGATCAGACATTGCACAGAAGTGTAAACTCATTACAAATGTTGTGAGGAGATTTAATTCTGTCAAGAAGCAGGTATATTCTGAAGAACAACAAAAGATAGATATGACTAAAGCTTCCAGAGGTCTTGCGATTTGAGCAATGATCATTGTTTTGGTAGCCACTTTAGATTCATTCCTTATGTCTAAAAAAGTATTGATTCTGTTCCCAAGTGCATCGTTTTGTTTTAAATTTTAGTTTATAGTCTTATTAGTAAATGTTCCTACCAATAGCTCAGGATGGTACTGCTTCTGAAAAGCAATCTAAAGAAAGAAGATGAAAAGCACATTCATAGATCTGCATAAATCTAACTACAGAGTCTGACAGAGTCATTCAAAGACAAGCAAATGACTAGCTAATGAGCAGATATGTTGTGATAGACATATCTAGGGAATCTCACCTCTTGGTGCTCATTCCCTGTACAATATCCCACTGACCACAGGTTAAAATCATAGCTTGCTTCTAACTAATGAAATGTGGCAAAGATAAATGGTTGTTACTCTAGTGATCATTTTATATAAGAGTAAATCTTACTGGTCGACTCACAGAGATGCTCCTTATTGGCTTTGAAGAAGTATCCATGTTGAGATGCCTACATGGCAAGGAATCAAAACATCATGCAGAGACAATATGGTGATTGTTTACTTGGTAAATCCTAAGGACATGTGCCAGTTTTAAATGACTATTGTGACAATCACTACAAACTCAGTGGCTTAAAACTTGTAAGTGTACATAAAACATACTGCCATAGTTATGCTTACTATTACTGATGAAACACAAGAAACTTGGGGATGAAGGGGTTTATTCGGCTTATGATTCCATAGCACTGTTGAGAAATTCAGGACACGAACTCAAACAGGGGAGGATCCTGGAGACAGGACCTGATGCAGAAGTTATTTAGGGGTGTTGCTTACCAGTTTGCAGTTACCCTTCTGTGGCTGTGACAAAAGGTTATGACCAAAGCAGTTTAGAGAAGAAAAAGTATATTTTGACTTACAGTTCCAAGAGGAAAGTCCATAATGGGAGGGGCAGAATGTCCGCAGGTGTACAGAGCGGGAGACTAAGAGATTTCCATCCATGAGTAAGAAGTAGAGAGGACAGAGTGGAAGTGGAGGCTGGATATGTAACTTTCACAGTCCACCCCCTGTGGTGAACTTTCTACAATGAGGGTCCACTTCCCAAAAGTTCCATAACATCCCCTTAGCAACACCATCAACTAGAGGCCAAATTTCCATCATAAGAGCCTATAAAAGATTCTCATTCAAATCTGCACAAATAGTAACAGCATAGCAACCCTCTGACCATTCTTCATACACAAATTTTTTTCAGTCTTTGGCTTATCTTTTTTTTTTTCTTTTGAAGGACAATTGAGGAAATATTTTATTAAGTTAATTTCTCATGGTTTTCTGCCATGGTTAACTTCCTTTTTTCTTTTTTCCAGCATAATATTTTTATTGATTCTTTGGGAATTTGGCATCATGCACCCCAATCACATTCATTCCCCAGGTCTTCCATGTCCTCCCTCCGCCCTTTTGAACCCCTCTAGAAAATAAAAAACAGGAAAAAAAAATAAGTTAAAAAAACCCCAAAAAGCCCAATTTGTGTTCTCTATATACTCGCTGGAGCATTCTCAAGCTCTCAGTGACACGATCCTTAGAGAGAACCAAGCCATTCCCCTCCCACACACCACCAGAAGCCATCAACTGTGAAGAAATAACTTCAGCATCCTTATCACGTATTTTAAGAGTTCTCTTCCATGGCTTCCCATTTAGGCTGTTACTTTTGGGGAGATGGGTTAAGGTGAAGACAGGGGTTAACTTACATTTTTTTTAATCTTTTCTCTAACTCAATACTGTGAAGCTTCAAAAAATGGTTTTCGCTTTCATGGCTAAGTCTATGATAATTTTCAGACCATTTCAAGTTGTTCTTTTTTTTTTTTCTTTTTAATTTGAAGCCTGGAAGGTATCCATATCAGATACACAATGGATCTAAATCTATCTGTGGAAGGTATCTTTCCCACTGAATCATTTGTACAAGCATGGCCCTCTTTGAGGTACCATCCTCTTCTCTTGCTGTATTCAGCCAACCTATAGACATTATTACACTGTCATAACCAGCCAAGTCTTCTAATACATCTTGATATTTGGAAATGTAGCTCCTTTCAGCCTTTTGTTCTTCCTCTGTATTTTCTTATAAGTGCTTTGACCACACTAATTTCATGTAGAATCACCTTGTGAATCTGTGCAAATGCCTATATGGATTTAAACTGGAAGTAGATTGAAGGCCAATTTGGAGAGAGTTGACCATTGTCATCATGAAGTCTTTAAATAGATGAATACTGTGTAGATTTATTTATTTTGACCTTTCTCAGAAGGTACAGATATTTCCTAGGAATATAGTTTTCAGTGACTGGAGAGATGGCTCAGTGGTTAAGAGAACTTCTTGCTCTTTATGAGAACACAAATTCCATTTCCAACATCCATGTCCAGTGGCTCACAAGAACCTGTAACTCCAGCTCCAGGGCATTCAGCAGCCTCCTGGACTTTACATGTACTTTCACAAAGACACACGCATGCACAAAATAAAAATAAGACAAACCATTCAAAACTAACATTCCTAGTATAGTTTCTTAGAAGTTTTGTTAAATCTATTTTGTGCTATTATAAACAGGATTTTTTTTTAAAAAATCTACTTTATAATTGTTCCATATTTGGCAAACCTTTTTGAAAAAGCCAAAAGCTTTGGGGGCAGATAGTATGTTCAATGTCCTTTAAGAAAGAAATTAATGTCATATTTTATCTTTCGTCTATCAATAAAATTTGATAGAGCACTGACTATATGCAAAGCTCTAGCTACTAAAGAAATACAGAGTTAATCACATAGACCTATTCAGAGGATTTCTGAAGACACACTATGTAACACTTACCAGGAGTATCCACTTCCTCCAGCAGCTTTACAATTCAGTGCTTCTCAACCTCATTTCCACATTAAAAAGACCTGGGTGTTTTCAGAAAACACAGAGTCCTAGATCCTAATCAAAGTTACACATGAGCAGAAATCTGAAACACCCCTTTATGGAAATCACTCCAAAGTATTACTGTGTTCAACATATGGATTTTGGCCATGGTGCTGTTAGTTTTTCCTACTTAAGAAAAATATCAAGGTCCTTTTTTACTATATTACTTTCTTCCTGCATATGAGACATTCATATGCAGCATATATTATGTATAATTTTGGTGCTAACTGAAATAAAAGAAAAGGAGATATCTGCTAACACAGCATTCCAAAGTCTGCTGGGATTGTGTTCATTGGAATGAGAGCCCTTTAGTGAAGGTAGGGTGCAAAGGTCTCAAGGAAGAGTGCCTAGATAATTCGGTAGAATAAATACAAAAGCAAAATTTGCATCTTTTTTTCCAAAAGTATTGACAACTTTGAAGCAATGATAACATGAAGCTCTTCTTAGCTGGGCCCTGTACACCAGGAAAGCCAGCTCCACTTCTGAGGAACTGTGCTCTCTGTATGTTCAGCTGCTCTTGCACTCTGGCTGAAAAGTAGGCAGATGAAAGAAAGCACTTGATTGCGTCTTTATCCCGGTGGAGATGGTCCATTTTGTTTTGTTTTACAGTCTGTTTCATCATCTTCCACTGATCCCTCCTTTGACTGCTACACAAATCATTTCCTCTTGCTCTAGTTTGGATGCACATATGTTGCTCTGGCATTGAGCGTTTTCTTTCCTTTATTAACCATTCTCCGCACTCTTGTACAATCCAGAATGCTGATGGTAATGGCTCATCTTGATTATGAACTGGGTTGGATTGAAATACACAGGAAGATTAGTAAAGTGCATCCTGAGCACACCTGTGAGGCTGTTCTCAGGGGAGAAGCCCACCTCCCATAACCTGGAGTTCAAGGGCTCTCTCTTCTCTCTTCTCTCTCTCTCTCTCTCTCTCTCTCTCTCTCTCTCTCTCTCTCTCTCTCTCTCTCTCTCTCTCTCTCATAGTAAACATACCAAAGTTAGATTGACTGACATACCTGTCTATCTATCTATCTATCTATCTATCTATCTATCTATCTATCTATCTATCTATCTATCTCTATCTCTGTTTTATGTTAAATATACCAAAGTTAGAATGATCTTCCTCCCTCCCTCCTGCTTTTTCTCCAGGCCATGAGTTGCTCTGCTCTACCATGCCCTTCTGATAAACCTCTGAAATCCTGAACCAAACTAAACTTCACATTGCTTAATCTGTATGTCAGGCATTTAGGTGCAGTGATTAAAACTAACAGAAAGACTTCACATTCAGATTCCTCCCTGAGATCTAGTCACTGAAAGCTCTATCTGGTGTTTTCAGTCTTTGACTCAAAGATAAGCACTATTTAATGAGTATCTACCATGTGCTTTATGTTTGCCCATGCCCATTCAAGTAGCTAAAACAAAATATCTTACACTGGGTGATCTACAAATAACATGGAGTTATATCACATAAGTTTTGCTGCTAGGAAGTCCAAAATCAAGGCAGATTTGGTATCTAATGAGTCCACTTTATGGCTTCTTGTGTTGTTGTATCATAAAAGGGACAGGCTACCTCTATGGGGGCCTCATTTATAAGTAAGTGAATCCAGATGTAAGAGTTATATCTTCAAGGTTTAATCACTTCTCAAGTAACCATCTCTCCTCCTCCTCCTCTTCCTCCTCCTCCTCCTCCTCCTCCTCATCATCATCATCATCATCATGTTAATATTTCAGCATGACAATTTTGAGGGTCACAAACAGTCAGACCATTGTATATTGACTTTCCTCCTCACAACAAAACTATTGAGGAAGAAATTATTTTTTGCTTTTTCAAATGACCAAGTTAAGTGTTATAGAGGTAAATAATCAATGTGAAAAAAAAATATAGTGATGTCATCGAGCCATCTCATGTAATTATGCTTAAAAGTATGGACATTGGAAAAACACTTATCTATGAATTATATTTTCTCCAACTGTATAATGGGGGAAAACAGTTAATATTTTTGTTATGTGGGGGTAACATGGTACACAGGACAAGACAAATAATAACACTGGTTCCCACTGTTACAGTGTTCCTTCTTGTACTACTTTTGGGCAGAGGTGATTCCTCCTGGTTTATCCTGTTTGGCAAAATGTCATGTATGGAGTATGTAGTAGAATATGGCAGTTGATTTAGTAGAAGAGGGACAGGGCATTGAGATCAGAATATTTTACAAGTTTCCCACAAGCTCAAAAAGGAAAAACTTACCTGTGATTCGATGTTGCAAACCTGTAGAAAGGGCAACTTGCTTCTTAAATACGAGTTCATAAGGTATTTTCTCCATCACAAAAAGAATTAATCATTGCAGAATAGAAAGTTAAAAATGACAAAGACAAGAACATTTTGACATCTTTCCTTGGTCACTGCAATGTTTCTAAGCCTTCTTCCACATCCTTATTGGCCAACCTGTCTCCCACTCCACGGTCAATAACTACATTCTATAAGACTTCATTACTTCCAGAAGGAAAATTAGAAGGTAAAGAATTTGATGGAGCTCAAGGAAAAGTCTGCTTATTAAGTGTAAGGCCCTTAAATGCATTAAACAAATATATTAACACCACTGGAAATGACCACATGATATGGCAAAGGGCACAGACAAGCAGCCTCTCACAAGCAGCCAACTGCCCTGAGCCACATCGAAGCAGTAAACTCAATTTCACAAGTTTACCACGAAGACTCAATGACTAATAAGTGTAAGAAGCCTATTTGAATGTGAGTTCCCTTTCAAGAACAAGTGGAAAATGTGGTCAGTTTTTTTAAAGTGGATTAGACATAATTTGTGGACTTTAATAACAGAATAAGTAAGTCATACTTTAAGGAATATTTATGTAGTCATAACGCTCAATTAAAAATTCTTATTGAAAGTTAGGCCCATGTACATATTGTGTAGTGAAGAGACTGACATTCAGAGATGGGAAATGATTTGGCCACATTCATGCAAGAACCAACAGAGCCAGACTGAGATGCTTGGCACTCGTTTCAAACTCGTTACAAAATTATCTCTAGATGTCAGTAACATTATCTTAGTGACAATGTTAGATTATTGATCATCTTACTGACAGTGTTAGAAATCAGTAACATTGATTTCATTTTGAAATTTTGTCTAGACTTTAGATCATAGCCTAGCACAGATAAGAGGGAAGATTTAGGCAAAAACGAAGCTATACATATAGTGACAGAGACTAATGAGTTAAAGCCAACCCAATGACAGGATTACACAGTTGTCTCATATCCAGAGTTTGAAAGATGAAATCCCATATTGATAACACCAATATCCTAATGTTATTGCATTATATTTTATAAATATTAGAAGTAGTAATTTATTCAATTCAGGGTTTTAAACATACTGCTGGCAAGATGGGTCAGTGGGAAAAGGCACTTACCACGCAAGGTTGACAACACAAGTTTGATCCCTGGTAGAAAGAACTGACTCCATAAAGTTGTTCTTTGACCCCCACAGACACAATATGATGTGCGTGACCCATCCCACAACATTCACACAATAATAATAATAATAATAATACGATACAATAAAAGGATTTAAAGCATAAAACAAACTCATTATCTCATTACTATTTTATACTGAGAGGCTCAACTAAGAAGAGCTATGCTTTCCCACCAATGATTCACTTTTCACCATCATCTCCGTAGGGAGAGAATCACCCCACTCATAGGCAAAACACTCTTTTCTGCAGCTCATACAGCCTACAAACATCTCATGTACCCCATGAGTACAGAGGGCACCGAGACCCTACCAGAGTCAAGTTGGCACTAGGAGGTCAAGCAAGTGCTCCCGACCTGAAGCCATAGGTCAGTTCTTCAGGTCCTCAATGTCTCTATGGTCCTAGGAGACTTGAGACATATGGGTCTCAGTCTTCTAAACAGATGTGTACTCCAACATGGTTCTGAAAACCTACTAAACTCCAATCAGATCGACTCACTTTAGCCATCACACCTTTCACATCATATTTATTTACATTTTTTTTCTCTCTGGTGGAAAATATTATGAAATATTTTATACATGCAAAAGATAATATAAAATGTAGCAAAAGATAACTGTCAAAAAAGACAAACACCCAACACTCATTTTAACAATAATATGCAATAATATCCCTGAGCCCTTTGTTCTATGTCTACCTTACTAATGTTAAGAGATAACCATCAGCTTGGCACGGACTTTAATTAATACCAAGCTGCACTTTATCTTGTCATCTGGCTATGATACTTTGATCTTCCCTTGGTCATTTACTTTAAATTTTATGTTTATAAATGTGATGTAGATAGGCATATTGAATATACTATAAGATGCTTTTTCTCAGGGCTACACTTCATCACATAGGTTATAGCTCATATCCCCATCCTTTATGGTTGGGTCCTATGATAGTTTGCACCTAAAATAACTCACAGAAGTCGGTGGGTTAAAGACATGGGTTAAAGTTTGGTGCTCTTGGGAAGTAGTGGGACTTCTAGGATGTAGAAGCTAAAGGAAGGTTTTAGGTCTGTGTGTGTGTGTGTGTGTGTGTGTGTGTGTGTGTGTGTGTGTGTGTGTGTATTTAATAGGGAATTATAGGATATCAATATCTTTCTCTTCCTCTTTTGGGCTGCTATGATGTGCTTGCTGCCTTACCACAGGCCCCAAAGCAACCAAACCATTTGACCATAAACTAAATCTCCAAACTTAGGAGCCAAGATAAAATTTTCTTCTATTAAAATACTTTTGATCTGTCACTATTATTGGGGGGCACATGCCAAACATGTGTGTTGAACTCAGAGGATAATTTTGCAGAATGAATTCTCTCCTTCCACCTTTACATGGATTCTTAGGATTGAACTCAAGTTGTCAGGTTTATATAACAAACATTTTACCCACTTAGCCATCTTGCAGGCTCTGAACTTTTCTTTGTTTTGAGTTGATTTATGTCAAGTATTTGTTACAATAACAGAAAAGTTCACCAACACAGATCAAAAGACTTTCCTTGTTTTTCACATTACAAATAAAGATTCTGTGACCTTAGTTTCTGATATGTGCATTTTCTTAAATTCAGAGGCTTCATATACACTGTAACAACATACCATAATTTTCGTCCCAAGTAATTTGACTTGTTTACATCTACCAGAATAGCAATGCTGCATGAGGCTTCTGCTGTTCTAAATCCCCACTGGCTTTTGGTGTTGGCTGTATTTTTAATTAATGACAAGTTGGTGAGTGTGCAAATGTTGTTCTGTGGTTTCAGTTTGTAATATCTCAGTTGTGTTGGGCATCTCCTCACATCTTTGTGACAACATTTATATGTGTTCTTCTGTGGAAGCCCCATTACTCCAGACTGCTCATGTTTTTACTGTGTTACAGATATCATTTTAACTTCTGTCAGTTAATTGCCATGATTCCATTTATTTGCATATGGAAGTCAACCATCCTGGTTTTCACTCTGTAGAAACATGCACCAAGCCCACCTAGCTAATCATCTCTAAATAATTTCAGAACTCAACAAGTACAACTTTAAAGATACATTAGAATAAAACTGAACATCCATTTTCTTTCAACCTCACCCCAGTGTGGGGGAAAGTGCTGGAAATAGGTGTGTCTTTAAGGATCTAGTTTTCAACCAGATCTTAAAAAAGGACTTTTGCTAATCTACCACCTGTCTTTTTTTTTTTTTTGACAGCACAATTAAGCACACATATTTTATGTTCATGAACATCTTTAATTCCCCGAATTATACCAGTTCGGAATTAATCTGGAACAGAGGCATCATGGGGGAGCACTAGGAGCTAAGGAGCCAGAGGCAAGGAACTTGATTATCTTTGTGTCTGTCTTGAGGGCACAGTGAGTCTTTATGAAGAGGAGAACAATGTGCTCTGAACTGGTTTGGGTTACTTGCATTAGAGAGGGATCTCCACGCCTAGAATGGCTTTCAGGGATTTGACAACTGATAAAAATTAAAGCCAGATGAACCTTGATTACATCTCTTTGGTCTATAGATTTTCCTTGCTTTGCTGTCTCTCTCTCTGTCTCTGTCTCTCTCTGTCTCTGTCTCTATCTCTCTCTCTGTCTCTCTGTCTCTCTCTCTCTTTCTCTTTGTGTGTGTGTGTGTGTGTGTGTGTAATTCTCATTATTTTAGGGCATTTATTTTATTTTATTTTTTTGACCCTTTGATCACATTTTTTCATTTCTTTGGCTCCCTGTCTGCCTGAGGTGATGTTTCCTCCCCTTCACCCTCTCATTCTGATCCTGTCAATCACCTAAGTCCCTGCCCAGGTCCCCAGTCAACACTGAGAGGCCTGGGTGGTTTTGATTTTTCCTTTTCTTTACACTAGGAAACTCTCATTTAAGATTATATGCTTTATTTTAGAAAGCATCTTTTTTGTATTAAAGCATTATTTATGTATATTTAAAAGTCATTTTAACAACTAAGAGGATTCCTTTAGGGCATAAAAACTACGAAGTAGGAATGCTTACGTATCTTTAGAAAGAAAGTGATAGGAAAAAATAAGGAACATTCTCCTCAATAAGTACTGAGTTCAAACCCTAGTTCCATCGTTCCCAGGGCAGAGCCTTTCCTTGAGCCTCTGTTGCCTTTTCTGTAACCCAGTTAGGATTTGGGAGAGTTCTGGAAGTTTTTAATAACTGAAAGGAAGGTTTTTGCTTCCTGGTGACAACATAAAATAAGGATATTCCTTGTCAGAGAAAAAGGATGGACTGGAAGGACGGGGAATCCCCACAGCAGCCATTCTTCTCTGGAGGAAGTGGGAGGAGCCACTGCAGTTTGGGGATTAATGAACCAATCACAATCAGCTTTGATCTCATAGCAACAGACAGAGACCACTGCCTCACAGATGTCTAACATTTCTCCTTAAACTGCTCCTTTCTCAATGACGGTTGCCATTCTTTTAGGAGAGTGAAGTGAAGCCCTATGGTGCTTCAGGCAGGAGCCCAAGCTCATTCTGTTTCTGAATCTTTTAGTTTGGTATATAGTCCCCAAAATATCATCACTAAGAGGATACTCAAAGCATATCCACTCAGTGTGAAATCTAACAGTTACACCCAGAATGAGCTGGTTCCCTGTCTACAAAATCTTACCATCCTTTTTTTTTAATTAATTGGTTATTTTATTTATTTACACTTCAAATGTCATCCCCTTTCCCCGTCTCCCTTCTGCAAACCCTCCATCCCATTCCCCAATCCTTTGCCTCTATGAAGATGCTCCCCCAACCAACCCACTCCCACCTCATACCTCTAGAATCCCCCTATGCTGGGGCAACAAGCCTCCATAGGACCAAGGACTTCCCCTCCTATTGATGAGAGATATAGCAATCCTCTGCTACATATACAGCTGGAGCCATGTGTACTCTTTGGTTGGTGGTTTAGTCCCTGGGAGCTCTGGGGGGGTCTGGTTGGTTGATATTGTTGTTCTTCCTGTGGGATTGCAAACCCTTTCAGGTCCTTCAGTCCTTCCCCTAATTTGTCCATTGGGGTCCCCTGGGCTCAGTCAGATGACTGGCTGTGAGTATCTGCATCTGTCTGTCTAAGTAAGATACTTGCAGAATCTCTCAGAAGACAGCCATACTAGGCTCCTGTCGGAGACTTCTTGGCATCAGAAATAGTGTCTGGGTTTAGTGTCTGTAGATGGGATGGATCCCAAAGTGAGGCGGTCTCTGGATGACCTGTCTTTCAATCTCTGCTTTATTTATTTATTTATTTATTTATTTATTTATTTATCCCTGCATTTCCTTTAGACAGGAACAATTCTGGGTTAAAATTTTTGAGATGAGTAGGTGGCCCTATCCCTCAACTGGGGGCCATGTCTATCACCTGGAAGTGGTCTCTACAGGTTCTATCTCCTCACTGTTGGGTATTTTGGTTAATGTCATCCCAACGTTGTCTCTTCCTATACCTGATCCTGCTGCCCCTTTTCTCCCTCTCCCTCCTCTCTCCTACTCAGGTCCTTCCTTCCATCTACCTCCCGTGATTATTTTGTTCCTCCCTTCTAAGTCTGATTAAAGCATCCACACTATCTGGGCTACCTTACTCAGAATGATATATTCTAGTTCCAACCATTTGCCTGCAAAATTCATTAAATCATTGGTTTTAATAGCTGAGTAGTATTCCATTATGTAAATGTACCACATCTTCTGTATCCATTTTCCATTGAGGGACATCTGGGTTCTTTCCAGCTTCTAGCTAGTATAAATAAGGCTGCTACGAACATAGTGGAGCACGTGTCCTTGTTATATGTTGAAGCATCTTTTGGGTATATGCTCAGGAGTGGTATAGCTGGGTCTTCAGGTAGAACTATTTCCAATTTTTGGAGGAACCTCCATATTGATTTCCAGAATGGTTGTACCAGTTTGCAATACCATCAGCAATGGAGGAGTGTTCCTCTTTCTCCACATCCTTATCCAGCATTTGCTGTCACCTGAGCTTTTGATCTTAGTCATTCTGATTGGTATGAGGTGGAAACTTAGGGTCTTTTTGATTGGCATTTTCTTGATGACTAAGGATGTTGAATCTTACCATTTTTTAAAGGTAAGATAAAATCACCTCCTTTTTGGAACTTCCTTATGCTATCCCAGGTTAAAGGAACATACTGAGCCCATTCTTACTCCAGTAACAGACACATTTTATAATCTTAGCTGGGGGAAGGGAGGCTACAGTATGTGATCCATGCAGATTCTTTTAATTTTTATTGTTTTTAAAATATGAATTGATATTAAATTAAATATTGATATTGATATTAAAAGAAACTAATTGTGAGATATTTTTTTTAACTTAGCCTAGTGATGGAATTAGCTAGAGGAACCAAATTCCATACTTGTTTTTGCCAGTCAGAGGTCTGGCCTTGAGCAAGTTCTAACCAGGGCACAAATATTGCCAAACAACACACAGCAAACCTATTCTTCTCCATAAACTAGCAATGAAATGGTCGCTATAAAGTACATGGCACAAAGCTAGGACTACAATAACATTAGCCAGCATTAACACAAAATATTATATGAATAAATGTCCCAAGTGGGCATGATGATTTTCTTAGGCATAACACACCAAATCACTCCTTTAATCGACAAGCATTTGTTGAGTTCAAAACTTTTGAGCAATTAGAATGTAACAACAGAAGTAGCAGAGGACTGTGGTCTCAAGGAGCTATGATAATAGTGGAACATCAACACCCTAGTAGGATTACTGTCTTAGTCAGTGTTCATGTGAAGAGACACCATGACCAAGGTAATGTTTATAAAAAAAGAAGAAAAAAAACCAAAAACGTTTAATTGGGGGCTTGTTTACAGTTTCATTAGCAGAAACCATGGTGGCACGCAGGCACACATGGTGCTGTAGAGGCAGCTGAGAGTTCTACATCCAGATCTGCAGGCAGCAGGAAGAGAAAAAGAGAGAGCCACTAGGTCTGGCATAGGCTTCTGGAACCTTAAAACCTACTCCCAGTGACATACCTTCTCCAACAAGGCCACACCTACTCCAATAAGGCCAGACCTCTTAATCCTTTCAAACAGTGCTAAGTTCAATTCTATGAGCTGGGGGTGGGAGTGGGGAGGGGGGCATTCTTATTCAAACCACCATAGTCCACTCCTTGTAGGCTTGTAGTCATACCATAATGAAGAAATGCACAGTCCAACTTCAAAAGTCCTCAAACTCAATAACAGTCTCAATACTATTTAAAGTCCAAAGCTCAAAGTCTTTCCTGAGACTCATAGCAATCTCTTAACTGTAACATCCTGTAAAATCAAAATAATAATAATGAAAAAAACAGATTAATACTTCCAACATATAATGGCACAGGATGTATTTGTATTCATATGCGTATGTGTATGTATATAACCATTCTGAAAGGGAGAATAGTGAAGAAATACTGGACCAAAGCAAGAACAAAACCAGCAGGGCAAACTCTAAATTCTGCACCACCATGTCTTATGTAAAAGCTCTCCTCAGATCTCCAACTACTTTCAGCTTTGTTGACTGCAATATACTTTTCTCTCTTGGGTTGGTTCTACACTCTGTTAGCAGCTCTCTTTGGCAGGTGTCCCACGATTCTGGCATCTCCCCAACATCTTGGGTCTCCAGTGAAATCCATGCTTAACTTTCACAGCTTCACACAGTGGCCTCTCTAGGCCTCCATGCAGGAATACACCCCTGACACTTACTTGGCCTCAGCAGCTTTCCTTAGCCATGAAAGGAGACTCCACAACCCATTTCTTATATCCCTTTCTCTAAAGCCAGAACCACAGAGCTGAAGCTGCCCAGTTATTTTGCATGCTGAGGCTAAAACATGAGCCCTTCATTCAAATATATTGCCACCAGCTTTCTGCTTTTGAGGTTCCCTTCATCATCTAAGCTTGGCTGTCCAGAAACATACTCTGTAGATCACAATGGCCTTGAACTCAGAAATCTGCCTATCTCTACCTCCTGAGGGTTAGGATTAAAGGTGTTCACTACCACACCTGATCCTAAATTCTTCTTTAATTCCTTTTCACAAATTGGAAGCTTATCTGGATGGGATTCTCCCCTGAGGTCACCACCCCATTCCATTTAGGATCAGGCTTTTCTTTAAACATTTTATCTTGTTAAGTACCAACTCCATAACGCTTCCTGATATGCCTTTTCTTTTCGAACTGTACATTTTGTATTGTTCCTTGCTTAGTTTGTTCCTTTTCATTATGGATCTGTGTAATAATGGGTCACTAATAACCAAGCAACTTAGTCAAAACTGGGCTGTCTTGAAATCTCCTCTACCAATACTGTTAATCTAAAACTCTTCAACTTATCCTCAGGCAGATCATTTTTGGACAGGGGCATAAAATGTCCACATTCTTCACCAAAATATCACAAGAACAGTCTCTAGGCCACTTATATTATTCTTTTCTTCTGAAACCTCTTGAGCTGGCATAGTCTACATTGTTCTCAGCACTGCTGGTATGTTCTCAGCACCAACCCATATGACCCATTGAGTCCTGCTTAAGGCATTCAAAGTCCTTCCTAATCCAAAGTCCTAAAGTCTACATTCTGACAAAAGGAAGCATGGTCAGACTTGTCACAGCAATACTCTATTCCCTGGTAGCAACTTGTCTTAGTTAGGGTTTCTATTGCTGCAATTAAACAGCATGACCAAAAGGCAAATTGAAAAGGAATTATTTGGCTTACACTTAGAGCACTGTTTATCATCAAAAGAAGTCAGGACAGGAACTCAAATAAGACAGAAACCTGGAGGCAGGAGCTGATGCAGAAGCCATGAAGGGGTGCTGTTTACTGACTTGCTCTTTATGGCTAGTTCAGTCTGCTTCCTTATAGAACCCAGGATTACAAGCCCAGGGATGACACTACAAGCAATGGTCTGTATCCTTCCACATCAATCATTAATTAATAAAATGCCTTACAGGTCTGCCTACAACTTTATATAATGAAGGTAATTTCTTAATTGAGGTTCCCTCCTATCAGATGACTTTAGTTTATATCAAATTAACACAAAACTATCCAACACAATTACCAATCTTTCCCACACTTTCCAAGTATTTTGTATACAAGTCTCTGAAGATCTTTGTTACATCCTGACATACAGGCAACAGAAAGGGACTCTGCGATTGGCATGGGCTTTTGAAACTTCAAAGTCCACCCCCAGTGACAAAGACATACCTCCTAATCCTTTTAATCCTTTTAAGTAGTGCCACTCTCTGGTGTCTAAGCATCCAAATATATTAGCCTATGGGAACCATTATTATTCTACCAATACATTGGTCATGAAAGAGATGTCCCATTTCCAGTATTACCAGTTGATGAGACTCAGGCCATGAAGCATTTACCTAGTATTTACCATTGGAACTTGTGTCTTAAAATGCTAATATTTATGTAAGTAGGGACTTGCCTAGTACTATTGTGCTAGCACTATAATGCTATTGTTACTATAAAATAAAAATGCCAGTATCAGTTCAGCAGAAGACTTGATTTCTAAAGTAGAGTAGTTAAAACTGACTGGACTTTTGGGCTACATTACAATGATGTGATAAAAACCAGTTAATCACAACTATAACAGAATTTTCAGAGGCCTTGTTTCCCAATATCTCAAAATATACTTGTAATATAAAGTCCAATGTTTTCCGTGTAAATGAGCCTTGAAACAAATATGTACATAGCCAATTGAATTCAACATATATGATATGACTACTCAATGGAGAAAGAATTAGCTCTTCAGTAAATGGGACTTGAAGAATTAAAGCATCTACCCATTAAGAATGTGAGAGGAAGACGGGCGGTGGTGGCGCATGCCTTTAATCCCAGCACTTGGGAGGCAGAGGCAGGAGGATTTCTGAGTTCGAGGCCAGCCTGGTCTACAGAGTGAGTTCCAGGACAGCCAGGGCTACACAGAGAAACCCTGTCTCGAAACCCCCCCCCCCCCCAAAAAAAAAAAGAATGTGAGAGGAATCCATGGCTCCAGATACTTATGTAGCAGAGGATGGCCTTGTCTGACATCAATGAGAGGGGAAGTCCCTGGTCCTTTGGAGGCTTGATGCCCCAGCATAGGAGGATGCTGGAGCTGTGGCAAGGGAGAGGGTAGGTGGAGAAGCACCCTCATAGAGGCAAAGGGGAGGAGGAGATGGAGGATGTGGGATGTGAGGGGTAACTGGGAAGGGGGATATCATTTAAGATGTGAAGGAATGGAATGATTAGTAGAAAAATAGAAATAATTAAAAAAAAAAGAATGCAAGTTTCACTTTAACCTCAACACATGGGGATCTGATGCCCACTTAGGAACTCCCTGAATTGCAGTCATGCATGTGGTGTGTAGACATATATGCAGGCAAAACACCCAAATGTATAAAATTAAATAAATATTTTTTAAATCAAAATTTGAAGCTAGGTCTTGTGGCACAAGCCTGTAATCCAAGTACCTGTGAAATTAAAGCTGGTATTGCTAGAGTATAAGATCAACCAAATAATAAGACCCTGTGATACACATACACATACACACAGAGAGACACACACAGACACACACACACACACACACGCACCTACACCAAACCATAGTCTTCAATATGCAACACAGCTTAGAAAACAAATCACACTTTCCCTTTTTCTAAGTGAAGAGCTGCATATCTATCAATAATTAAACATTATGAATCACAACTGCAAAGCTAGCATGAAGCTTCACTAAATAATCCATTTGTCTTAATATTTCAAATGCTTAAGATAACAAACAGGGTTATAAAATTATCTTAATTTCTTCCTCAAAACATAAGAATTCAATTATGTTTCCTTTACTTCCTTATTTCTCTGCATATGGTTGAATGAATTGCCAAAGTTACATCACTCCCCTACACCATAAACGCCAACTTGACTCTGAGTCAGGTGGATTTGTAGCCCACACAAATGGATCGAATGGTAGAATACCATCTCAACCCACAAACCCGAGCTCAAGAGACTGCAGTTCACAGCTGGGTCAGAGGGCATATTAAAAAGAAATACTTGTGAGGAGTATCTGAATGTACATTTTAGTCTAACTACTTTAATGAATTCTTATTTGAATATCTCCTGTTTTGAAGGGAAACTGTCCAGACAAGCTGTAGGTGTCTGGGGTGAAGAGAACAGAGGTCAGTAAATGGAATAGACCATGGAGGCCAAAGTCCATAGAAACAGAAAGAGCATCACAGTACTAAGAAAACTGCAATGGTCCCTGGGGAAAGCCAAAACTCTGAGGCCAGAGTCAGAATAGCCACCAGGGCCAGGGGTTTCAAACACAAAAGCTGCCAGGCCTTTGGAAGCCTCAGAAGGACTGTGTACTAGGCTGAGAGGGAAACCTTGAGCTGATGAGTGAATTATAAACATTGTAATCAACTTCAAAGCATATCCAGTGACACTCAGGATTGTACAAGTTGCCTTAGCAAAAACTTTCTAGGAGAATTACTGTTTAAACACACACACACACACACACACACACACACACACACACACACACACTGAGCAAAAGAAATCTACCAAGGGTGAGGCAGTGCAGACCAGTGTGATGAAAATCAGAGTCCCACAGTCCACAATTCTTGTAGCAAAATCTTACAGAAGAGAGCTGCAGGGATTTCAAAACCAGACTCCAAGAGAGCCCTCAGGTTAAAGAGGCCAGTAGAATTTTATGTAAAGTTTTGAGAATGGAGATTTAGAGATTAATGGAGATGAGAATAGCTTAGTAGAGATGAAAAAAACCAGAGGAGACTTATCAAAAGTGTGACTAGACTCCTTTCCAGATCCTTTGAATTTTTCCAGTAAAGTCCAGAACTACACATTAATTTTGCTTGCTGGACTCTGAGTCTTGACTGCACCAGCCTGTGAAGGCTGGGGTTATTCAGATGTCAATTTTCCCAAAATGATTCAACGAGTTCTTATCTGTAGAAAGAAGAAGCTTTTCTGTTGCTTACACAAGTGCAGACATTAACTGCTTCTCCAACAGTCTGTCTGCTCTCCAAGAAATCATCATCTCCTTATATTCTGGGATGAGAAACCATCTGCCTTTTGTAAGTTTGCAAGCATCATACAATGTGGGTTTCAAAGGAAAGCTAAAACGCCAGCGACTGTATCCATTTATCTGATAATCCATTCATCAGACATCTGTTCAGAAGCCCCCATATGCCTAGCCCTGGAGGCCAAGGTCAGGAAGATAAAACTCAGATGCTTTCAAGAAACACAGCCAAATAGGAAAGACTACCTACACAATATTCATCTTTGGGGAAATTAATTTCACAAGCACTATTAATTATGAACTGTAATAAACTGGTTCTAAGAAATGTGACACAATGAAATACTTAAAATCTGAATTTTCAATTACTCAGCCAAATGTCAATTTAAATGTTGTTTCTGCCACTTGATAAACTATTACTTTGCTTGTCTTGGATTATGTTATCTGCAACACAAAGATAGCAATTCTAGCATGAGTGTGAAGTCATTTATGTGCTAACTGAAATAACAGAGACAGGACTTGTCATTGCGTCTAGTACACGGAAAAAGCTTAAGAAACGATGATGTATCCTCTTAAGTGAGAACCACAGAGGGGCTGCCATTGTCCCAAACCTGTAAGTACATGAATGAGGCTGAAAACTGTGTGCTCTGACTAAGTGGTTTGGTTCAGGGATATGAGCATCAGATGGCTTTTGTATTCTTAAAATTTTTTAACTTACTAAAATGTTTCTCTGTGGATAAAGGACCATGCTGCAAATTCTAAAATATATTCGTATTTCTATATGCCCTGGGAATGTGTTTGTTTTCTTTTTCCAGAAACAAGGCATATTTTGAAATATCATAAGGGAAGAACACTGCTTCTTTTTTCTTTTCTTTTCTTTTTTTGTCCATTAATGAATGAGATAGGTATTTAGTAACACCATTTCCTACTCTGCTATGAACTGAACATTTATTTACCAAGGTTCTCCTGTGAGCCAGACACTGGGCTAAGGGTACACAGAGAGGAGTGGTATATGTGATCCTTGTGTCCAAGAAGTCAAGTTTCATTTTTTATAGACAGATTAATTCATATCACAAAACAAGTAAATCCAAAGTGTTATGTTTCATGTTGCTCTGAAAGCCCGAAACAGAGGCATCTAAGGTAGGCCTGTTAGTAAAAGTTTCTGGAGGCCACCGTGATCAAACAACGGTGGCATCCAGGAAGAGGAGGGGTAGACAGACACAGAGTAGGTGAATCCTGCCAAGCAGCATGGTAAGGTATGTGTGGTGGTTTAAATGAGAAAATTCTTCCACAGGCTCACAATTTGGACACGTGTTCCTAGTTTGATAAGACTGATTGACTACAGGGTGGAGCATCCTTGCCGGAGAAAGTACTCCTCTAGTCTCCACAGTTGCAGCCCACTTCCAGTTCACTCTCCCTGTTTCCTGTTTGCATTTGAAGACTTCCGGCCTCAGCTTCCCTTGCCCACCGCTTGCCACGCCCACCACTTGCCACGCCTCCCTCACCATTATGGACTCTCCCTCTAGAATCATGTCAAAATAAACTCCTTCTTTTATTTATAAGTGGTCATGGTATTCCACTCTCCAGAACCGACCTCTAGATTCATTAAGACCATTTTTATTTATTTGTTTTTGTTTCACAGGCTCAATGTCCATCACTTGACATTATCTTCCTCCAACCCCCTTACCATGCTTCCTGCACGTCATCCTTTGCATCCCTCCTTAGTAAAGGAAGCTCTTTAATCACCCAAACCTCAGTGTACCAGGCTCCACAGTTCTCTTCACCTGCCTCCTCCCCTTTCGGTCTGCTGCCCATCCCTAGGTGGGACTGGTTCCTTAGTTTGAATGCATGGAAAAGCCCAGAGCAGTCTCAGGAAGAGGAAAAGGATTCACTCTCTAGAAAGGGGACTGGTGAGTGGAGCGTGATGAAGTGGGGGTTCCCGCCTGGGACAGAAAAAAAAAATGGAACTCCGACAAAAGAACAGAACATCCCTCACCTCCGGGTAAGGAGCCCCTGAAGTCTCATACTCCTCTCAACAGACAGTGTTTGATGTTTGCCCTTCTGGCACCAGTTACAGAACCACCCTGGAACCACATCCCTCTTTGACCCAAGCTACTCTGGGATGGGACTGATGTGCTAGAGCATGACATTTAAAGCCAGGACTACATGGAGAAGCCAGACACTAAGGCTCGTTGGAAGGAGGACTCACCATGGGACTGCTGAACATCTCTAGAACACTTTTCTTTATTTTTAATTTTATTTAATCTTTTGTTTTCATACTCCAGATTTTATCCCCCTCCAGGTCCACCCTCTTACTGTTCCACACCCCTACTTCCTCCTTCTACCCCCCACCCCCGGCTCCAAGAGGATGTCCCTGCCCCACCCCCCAACCCCCTACCCCATCAGATCTCTCCATTCCCTGGGGCCTCCAGTCTCAAGGGTTAGGTGTATCCTCTCTGTATCCCTGGCAGTCCTCTGCTGTATATGTATTGGTGGTTTCATATCAGTTGGTGTATGCTGCCTGGTTGGTGGTCCAGTATCTGAGAGATCCCAGGAACCAGGTTAGTTGAGACTTCTGGTCTTCCTATAGGGTTGCCCTCCTCTGAAGCTTCTTCCAGCTTTTTTTCTAATACAATCACAGGGGTCAGCAGCTTCTGTCCATTGGTTGGGTGTAAATATCTGCATCTGACTCTTTCAGCTGCTTGTTTTGGTCTTTTGGAGGGCAGTCATTGTAGGCCCCTTTTTGTGAGCACTCCATAGCCTCAGTAATAGTGTCAGGCCTTGGGGCCTCCCCTTGAGCTGGATTCCACTTTGGGCCTGTCCTGGACCTTCTTTTCCTCAGGCTCCTCTCCATTTCCATCCCTGCAGTTCTTTCAGGCAGGAACAATTCTGGGTCAGAGTTTTGACTGTGGGATGGCAACCTCATCCCTCACTTGATGCCCTGTCTTCCTGCTGGAGGTACACTCCACAAGTTCCCTCTCCCTACTGTAGGGTATTTCATCTAAAGTCCCTCCCTTTGAGTCCTGAGAATCTCTCACCTCCCAGGTCTCTGATATATTCTAGAGGGTCCCCCCACCTCCTACCTCCTGAAGTTTCCTGTTTTCATTCTTTCTGCTGGCCTTCAGGGCTTTAGTCTTTTCCTCTCCCAATACCATATCATGTTCCCCTCTTCCCCTTCCTGACCCCTTTCTCACCCAGCTCTCTCCCTCCCTCCTCCTGTAATTGCTTTCATCTCCCTCCCAAGGTATCCTTACTTGGGCCCTTTTAATCTTTTTAAGTTCTGTAGACTGTATCCTGGGTATTCTGTACTTTTTTTTTTTTTGGCTAAGATCCACTTATTAGTGAGTTCATACCCTGCATGTCCTTTTGGGTCTGAGTTACCTCATTCAGAATGATATTTTCTAGTTTCATCCATTTGCCTGCAAAATTCATTGTCATTGTTTTTAATAGCTGAGTAGTAATCCATTGTGTAAATGTACCACATTTTCTGTATCCATTCTTCCATTGAGGGACATCTGGGTTGTTTCCAGCTTCTAGCTATTATAAATAAGGTTTCTATGAACATAGTGGAGCATGTGTCCTTGTTATATGTTGGAGCATCTTTTAGATATATTCCCAGTAGTGGTATGGCTGGATCTTCAGGTAGAACTGTTTCCAATTTTCTGAGGAACCTCCATATTGATTTCCAGAATGGTTGTACCAGTTTGCAATCCCACCAGCAATGGAGGAGTGTTCCTCTTTTTATTTTTTTTCTTTACAAGATTTTTTTTATTGGATATTTTCTTTATTTACATTTCAAATGTTATCCCCTTTTCTGGTTTCCCCTCCAAAAACACCCTATCTGATACCCCCTCCCCCTGCTCACTAACCCACCCACTCCCACTTCCCTGTCCTGGTATTCCCCTACACTGGGGGCATTGAGCCTTCTCAGGACCAAGGGCCTCTCCTCCCTTTGATGTCCAAGAAGGCCATCCTCTGCTACATATGCAGCTGGAGTCATGGCTCCCTCCATGTGTACTCGTTGGCTAGTAGTTTAGTCCCTGGGAGCTCTGGAGGTGTTCCTCTTTCTCCATACCCTCACCAACATGTGCTGTTACCTAAAGTTTTGAGCCATTCTGATTGGTATAAGGTGGAATCTCAGAGTTGTTTTGATTTGCATTTCTCTGATCACTAAGGACTTTGAACATTTCTTTAAGTGCTTCTCAGTCATTCAAGATTCCTCTGTTGTGAATTCTCTGTTTAGTTCTATACCCCACTTTTTGATTGGGTTGTTTTGGTGGTTAGCTTCTTGAGTTCTTTATATATTTTGGATATTAGCTCTCTATCAGATGTGGGATTAGTGAAGATTTTTTCCCAATCTATAGGTAGAACACTTTTCTAAATTCTCCAGATTTTCTCCCAAGAAAAGAAAAAAAAAATTAAGCATGAAATTACCACAAAGTAGCCACCATTTTGCTCTCCAGTCCTGGCCTTGCTCCAAAGGATCCAGAATGAGGGCAGTGATTCAGAAATGTAGGGAATTGGGGCACTGCCAATGCTTATTTCCTTGGCTATCTTACCGAAGTGTAAAGACAGATTTCCCTGTGGTTTAAGGCATTGACACCTTAACTCTAACTCCAGCTATAGTACTTTCCCTGACCATCTTCTAACAAACTTTCTTTACTGCATTATGGGTAAGCAAAGGATATGGACAAATTGGGTATGACTGGTAAAGGGGTGTGCTTATGTGTAACTAAGAGGGATGGATGCTCTGGTTTGAATGCAGAAGTGTCCTGTATAGGCTCATTATTCAAAGACTTTACCCCTAGTTGATAGTGCTATTTGGGAAGGGCGATGAACCTTTAGGAGGTACAGATTTGCCAGGGGAAGTATTTCACTGGGAGTGGACTTTGGGGGTTTATAGTTCACTCTCTCCTTCTTGTGTGCTGATAAAATGTGGCAAGCTCTCTGCCAGCTCCTACCCACAAGTTATGTCTTTCCTGCCACATCAGACTATCCTTCTGGAACACAGAACCAACTTTCTTTTCCTACATTGCTTAAGGTATTTTATCACAGCAACAAAAAAGGTAACTGCTATAAGAGATATCACTCTGACTAACAAATGTGAGCCTAAATAAATGGAGTTACCTACCACACTGGATATAGGCCTGATGTTAGGGTACAGAGCAGACAATGAGGATGTCAAAAGTACCCTTGAATATCCCACAGGCCACCCACAAAGAATAACATGTATGTTTTGTGTTAATAACTCCATCCAGTACTGTGTGCCTATACATGAATAATGCACCAAGTGATGAAATCTATAGTAAAAGGCTCATCCATGAAGTAAAATTCAGGCATTGTCATGATGGTGGCTTTCAAACATTAAGCCTACGGTGTTTCTGCATCATAAACTTCTTTTGGATGTGTAATATACTCAAGGCTTTTATAGACCTAAGACATAGATCTGGCAGAGAAGGCATTAGGATTGGAATTAGAAGACCTGGGTTCAGGTCCTGCCACTTGACAATGAAGGCTTAAACATTTATAAATCTCAAGTGATGTCTTTGACATCCAATACTTCACAGCAATAACTGAACTCAAAACTAAGCAACAAGGTGAAGAGCCAAAAGTTTAACCCATCTGTCAGAATTTATGCTAATTGAAGCCAGAAAGAGGAAGACAGAGGGTCAAAGAACAGGGAGTCACCCTGGGCTGTATATCCGTGAGGCTGCAGGAGGCTTGTGTGTAGTTATGTTTTCGGGCCCACTCATCTGGGAAGTTTCCAGGATGCAGAAAACTCAGGCAACATTATTTTTTCACCCTCGCTTCCATATGGGTTAAGAGAAGCCATCTTTTTTTATACATATAAATAGCAAAATTTCATTCTCCAAAGATAGTTGGTAAACTCAGCCCCATTTGGGACTTCTAAGATATTCTGGGACTGTTTTCCAAATAACAGGCTCAGTAAAACTGTCAAATGTGCTCTGTCATTTGACTTCTTTTCAAATATGAGTAACTTAATCCATATGGTGCTCATTCATAAAAATCCCCACACTACAGCTTCAGGTTTAACAGCTACTTGTCATCCCAGGAGGCACTAGACTTACTTAATACTTTCCTGGGAACTATCGTAAATCAAACTTTGAAACTGGCAGCTGTCTTTTCCTTGTGGACTCTGAATCCTGAAATGTTAGGTTGAGTTTGGAATGGATTCCAAAATATTTTACTCATATTTTCTTGTGGACTTTTTGACATGGGGCTCTGGGTTTGCGGTCATTTGTCTCTATCATGAACTGAAGGTCACTTATAGGGAAAGACAATCTCCTGGAGAGCACAAAGAAGAAAAGATGCATCCCAGGGCATGAGTTTAGCAGCCAGCCATCCTGGTCTATGACGGGACCCCTTTGCCTTATGGGAGAATCCCCAGGACACTGAGGTTCCCTGACAAAATTTCTTCTTCTGGATTCTCTTTATTCTACTATTCTAAACACTTACCTCGCCTCTTTTTTTTTCTTTTTTTTAAATTAGATATTTTCTTAATTTACATTTCAAATGTTATCCCCTTTCCTGATTTCCCCTCCAAAAATACACTATCCCATCCCCCTCCCCCTACTCTCCAACCCACTCACTCCTGCTTCCCTGTCCTGCCATTCCCCTACACTGGGGTATCCAGCCTCCTCAGGACCAAGGGCCTCTCCTCCCTTTGATGACCAACAAGGCCATCCTCTGCTTGAGCTTCATTTGATCTGTGAATTCTATCTTGGATATTCCAAGCTTCTGGGTTAATATCCACTTATCAGTGAGTGCATACCATGTGTGTTCTTTTGTGATTGGGTTACCTCACTCAGGATGATATTTTCTAGTTCCATCTATTTGCCTAAGAATTTCATGAAGTCAGTGTTTTTAATAGCTGAGTAGTATTCCATTGTGTAAATGTACCACATTTTCTGTATCCATTCCTCTGTTGAGGGGCATCTGGGTTCTTTTCAGCTTCTGACTGTTACCTCACCTCTTGAAGCCATCCAGTGACATGTCCATTTCACAAGAAGAGCCTGAATGGCTGAGACTCAAGGTCCCCCCTCAGAGGTTTCAGTTCAGATGATAGAAGACCTTATCTATGGTGCCTTTCTTTCTCTCCTTCTTTCTGTTTTAAAACCATAAGAAAAAAAAATCTGCCTGAAGAACAGAATGAGAATCTGTCCTCACCGCACAGTTCCTGACACACACACACACACACACACACACACACACACACACACACACACACACACTGGTCTGAAACCAATTGCGTGAGGGAATTTTCTTCTACATTTTTAATTGCTATGGAAGCTGAGAACTCGGAGGCTGTGAAAACATCTTTGTTGACCGTGTCTCCTTTGGAAGTACAGTTAGTCTTTTAACAGACTTGGGGAGTGGATGGGGAAGCGCTCTAGGACTCAGATGGAAGTAGCCTGAGACAACGGCCAATAATATAGCAAATGCTGGGCCTCGGCAAGCAGGTAGCCTACACTTCAGTCACTGTATTACCTCTGTGACCATACCTCCCTTAAAAAGAGCATTGTAGCAGCGAACAAAGCAGAGTTACTGCAGGGGTTGACATCCTGGAAAGCAGCAGAAAATGTCTCTTTACCTCTCCCTTCTGCTTAGCATCCTCCTGGACTATCAGAAGTTCCTCAGATAATACACAAACACTTGCTTCAAGACACACGTGTGTATCTCTACCCGCTATTTATTGCACAAATATCTGTGGAACTCGCTGTGTGCCCGGTACCAGACTAAGACAGAATTATTTCCTTCTCCCTAAGACTGGCTTTTATCAGTTAGCAACAAAGGAAACAGCAGTGCAGGAAGCCAAAAAGCCTCTGGCCCTGGGCAACTCCTGTCTGAAGCAGTGTTACTGAGGTTGGAGCCAAATTTGCCCCAAACGGTTCCCGCACACCAGAGAACCGTTAAATTAAAAGGCAGTGGTGCTTCTGGGAGCAGCAGACTGGAGGCTTGGCTCTTGGCATGAGCAGCTCCTCTTGGCAAGCCCAGCTTCTGACCCATCTAAGAAGCCCATTCAGCGCAGAAAGCCCGTGATGCCGCACAAAACCACGTGGTGCCTTCCTCGCAGGCGCCCTGGGACCGACTCTCGGTGCTGCTAATTAGTGGTAAATGAGGAAGTGGTGCATGAGGAAGTCCCAGCACATTGCGAAGAGAATGCAGCCCTAAGGAACCGTAAATCACCTGCATTGATTCGGAACTGACTGAGATGCGGCTAGAGAGTTGTTTGTTCAGAATTTAATTTGATTCACCAGCCATTGAGCAGGCCTTTATTCGGTGTTAAACTGCTACATTTCTAGCTACAGAAGCTGACTCAGGTGTTCCTGAACACTTCCGTCCTTTTTTTTTTTTCCCTAGAATTATAGGCAAAGAGAGTGAATGCTGTTCACTCAATCCCTGCTTCTTGCGATGAAGGCATTCAAACAAAGAATGGGATGTGCTGACCCAGTAATGTAGTAGAGGGTGGCGCCAGCAGGACAAAGCCACAGCTGGACATAGCTGGGTGAGGGTTAGATTTAAAATCTTCTACTGGTGACCTTTCTGTTCCCTTACAAATACCAAGGCACACGGAGTGTTAACAGCTATCAAGTGTAATTCCTTCTAATGGGCATATAGTAACAACAACAACAACCATAGTGAATCTCTCACTTCATCAGTCACTGGAAACTCTGACCTCAGAATGTCTGGCCCTCTTGACCTGCCCGCATCTCCTTTCGGGTTAACTACTCTCTTCCCAGTATCGGCCTGAGATGTTCCACCTCTCTACCCTCAGCCTTGCCCTAAGCATTTCCCAGTTTCCTCGGAGATCGTTCTTGCCTAGTTTCGCTATCCTCTGCCTCTACATCCCAAGGCAAACTTCTGGTTGCTTTTTGGCCTCCTGTCGCAGCTTGAGCTCCGAGGTCAGCTGCTCCAAGCAGCTTCATTAACTGTGCTCATTCATTCCATTTCCAAGTTCATTTCTGAGACAGGCTGGGTGTCGGGAAGCTCAGGGATGAAGCAGTTATATGTGCAACGCTGGGTTCCTCTCCCACCACCTCAAAAGAAACAAAACGCCTGATATCTTCTGAGTTTATTCTTCAAAGCTTAAAGAAAAGCCTTGACTTAAATATCACCAGTTATAAGCATACCCATCTAGCCATTACCAGGCTCTTCTCTAAAGACATGTTCTTAATGTTGTTTCTGGTTATCTCAGTCTGATATGACTTATTTCACACACACACACACACACACACACACACATATATATATATAATATATATATATATTATATATAATATATATATTATAGCTATTTCCTCTTTTTCATGAACCAAATAGTATTATTTACCTGCAAGATTATGACTCTCTTAAAGCAATAATCCTGATGATCTCAAGCTAACTCCATTGCTTTTTTTTGCTGTCTTATATGTGATCTTATTGACTTGATTTGAACTGAGCAATCAAATTTTCATTTGGTAATTCTGCTAAGTTGTAACCTTTATACATTACACACTCATAAACCAATAATTGTATACATTATATTTATAAGAGGTTATTCTAAAATGCTCCCTGACATTATGGCTAAATTTCATAGTTTAAATTGATGATGGAGAGGAATAAACTCAAGGAATACTCTAACAAGAAAAGGAATTGTAGTCTGGTAGCAAAGTTGAGGTAAGGTCAAAGAGACTGGAGAAGGAAAATCAAAGATGTGAGAATTCACACACGTCCAGGATGCAATCAGTGTGGGGGCGAGTCAATAACAAGCTAGGAAATAGAGGGGGGTTGAAAGAAGAGAAGAAGAGAATTTCTAGGGTCCTACCAGAAACTCCAATTTTCATCAGATGACATGAATCCATGGCATAGCCCACGTATAGTATAGCAGTGCTAACCATGTGGATCTAGGTAGAAGGAAAGAGCCTGAAGTGACAAGCAAGTGTCCCTTGTTCTCTGTGGACCTATAGAGGGGATGTATAGATTCCCTCATGTTTCAAGAGGTGGCTAAGCAGAGAGTCAGAGATGTAGCCCAGCACCAAGGGTAAAGCAAGCTAAAGAAAACCTCTGTGTTCAGATTCAGAGATGGGACGAACTACGACACTAGGATGTCGTTCAAAAAGTTAAGTGTGGTTAGCATCACATCCCATCATCCCTCCATAGTCACAGAGGACAAGGTAATTCAATGAGGGTTTTTTATTCATTATAGAAAACAAGTTCTTTTCATATATACTGACTTAACCACAAATTTAAAAAAAATGTTCTGTTATTATATTTATATGTAGGCAAACACATATGCAGTCACACACAAACACATAAAGTAGACAAACAGTCATAGAGGGAGAAGATCGATTTTTTCATCCCAGCTTGGAAGCATGAACATGACAAGGCAAAGTAGACTGAAAGAACATACAGAGAAGACCCACTGCTGACTTGGGGAAGGTGCTTGGGGGCTCTTTTTAGTCCCCAGGAAAATCAATGGCACCTCTCTGACCATCGCAGGCCCCTGTCTAAAGCCTCTTCCATTTACCAAATTGCCCACGTTCAAGAAGTATTTACACAAGATTATAACAACAAAGTTGTTTAGGGGGATGCTACGCATGGTAAGATATATGCTAGCAGTTTATAACTGTTGTCCAGGTACCCCATCTTCATTGATACTTTCACTCTCAAAATGTCCTATAGTTATCTATTATTGTGCTTATAATACAAAAGTTTCTCATTACCCTGCAATATGTCTTTAGTATTACCTTACCCATGCAGGCCTGGCTATTCTAAAATTGAAAATGCCCAACCTTTCCCTCTACCCTAACCTGTTTCCTCAAGTTGCCTTCTCTTTGCCACCCCTCACATAATCCTCTAAAGGCCGTTCATATCCCAACTCCCCTGTCTGCTTCCTGGCTTTGCATCTGGAAGCAAGAGCAAAGCAAGCCAAACACCAGTATGCTACTTGGTAGCTGTGTGAACTTGGACAAGTCACCACGCCCACAAATCAAAAGCCATCATTTCAATGGCATAGCACTGCTATTAGAATTGAAAACAGGTGTGCATGTGATCAGCCTGGCTTGGCATACACTGCAGGCAGTGATGTAAGTCAGAGTCCCATGCCCATCTTTCCTTTGTCTTCTCTGTGCCTTCCCTGGCTACTTTCTGCTTATGTTCTCTCTTTTTGATATCATTGCTAAAGACTTGACCCCATAATTTTCTTCCTTCTCTCGGGGAGCATTTATACTCCTCCCTCATCATTTCCCCCTCTCCCCCTTTGATCTCTCCTATGTTCAATACACCTTCTTGAAATATAACCATCTTAGCTTGTTGTATGCCTCAACCTCAGCTTGCTATAACCTGGCTAGCATCCTCGCCATCTTCCCATTGGAAGCTTTTCCCCATGTAACCCTTTTTTTTCTCTTTCACCAAGCAGCACCTAAAGCATCATGTCTAGTGTCCCCCACACCAACTGGATACCTAAGCCTTGATGTTTATCTCCATGGATCAAAAGAAATCCTTTGACGATTTCACCCAACTAGCCATGAGCTCTATAGCCACAGAGAATGGACTTCATGTTATAGACATATCTGCTGCCATATCAAAGACCACAGTCAATAATAAATAACATTGTCTTAAGCTGCCTTCTGATTCTGTGTGAGTCCATGAGCTCAGAACAGTGGTGGGAAACTCACACTATATGAACAGTGCCCACATAATCATAGCTCTCCAGGGGACAGGATGCAGCTCCAGGCTTAGGTGTGTCAACCTAGCAATGTGACAGAACATGTTCGTTGGAGTGGACATTGAAATGTAGTTCCATGGAGGCTGAGTATGGTGAGCTGAGAACAGTGATTTATTGTAGTCAGAACGGCTGTTAATAGGGAGTCTCTGTCTTAGTTAAGGCTTTACTGCAGTGAGCAGACACCAAGACCAAAGCAACTCTTATAAGGACAACATTTAATTGGGACTGACGTACAGGTTCAGAGGTTCAGTCCATTATCATCAAGGCAGGAATACAGCAGCATCTAGTCAGTCATAGTGCAGGAGGAGCTGAGAGTTCTATATCTTTATCTGAAAGCTGCTAGCAGAGTACTCCCTTCCAGGCAGCTAGGATGAGGGTCTTATAACTCACACCCATAGTGACACACCTACTCTAACAAGGCCACACCTACTCCAACAGGGTCTTATTGTCTAATAGTACCACTCCCTGGGTAGAGCACATACAAGCCATCACAATCTCCAGTGCAACACCCCTTCAAGTCCATGGTCACAGGTGTAGAGCAACTCTCTCTAGCAGAACTCAGAGTATATAATATTCACTGTGACAGCACTCGGGTTCAAGCTGATAGATGCTCAGACACTGGGACAAAGATGTGAATTCTGATCCTGAGAGCTAGCAATGAGTTATTAAGAGGGATACCAAGGGTCTTTAGGCATGTGAACATCTGGTTTAAATGACCTTAGAGGAGGTGGCTACCATCCATACAAAGCTACTGGAGGCAGTCCCATTTCCAGAACTGAAAAATGGCTGTGACCATGAGTTACTTGTTGTGCTGTGGAGAAATACTTCCAGACACCAAGATTGGAAGAGAAGTCATTTGTAAATGTTTCTCATCTGACCACATAAGGAGCAAATATTTGTAGAATGAATGGTCTCTAGGAGCAGATCACCTCCAGCTCCTGGCTATCCAGGAGCTCCAATGATTCCAGGACCTCACTAACCCTGGGGATGGACAGAGCCCCAATAGGATCTTCCTGCAGCATGGCTGTGGAACCTCTTTCCTCTGCTGGACTCACTGAAGGAAGCAGATTTGGAATTCATCCAGTGTGCTGTGTTGGAGACTAATGTTCACTAATGCCTTCCAAGGCTGTCTTACGCTGGATGGGTCTCCACTGTTTGATTCTTAACTCATAGCCTGTGGTAAGCAGCTGTGAGAGACATTTTAATCAACAAATTCTGGAAGTTAAGGTATACATTCCTCAAGTCAAGCACTTTAAAACTCTACCTCTTGGATTCAGATCTCGTCCCCACCCTGGGTCTGCAGCTTCCGTTAAAGCTGTCTTTTCTGAATCACCTGTCAGAAGTCATGATGCTCCATGGTAGTGTGTGCTTACATGTAAGCATGTGCTCATGTACCAGCTCCATAACCACGTCAAGTTCAGGTCTACTGCTTCCAAAACGCTTGCCTTATTCACACACACACACACACACACACACACACACACACACACGCACACGCACACGCACACGCGCACACACACACACACACACACACACACCCCTCTAAAGGGCAAGTTTTTATTAACGGTGCAATGAATGAAAAGAGACATGCCCATATGGGTGATAAAGAAGGAAGGAACCCAAGAAAAGACAACCAGCCAGTGACCTGGATGTGAACCCTTTGCCAAACTCATTCTGAGTGACATAGACTCAAATCTGAAGCCATAGGAAACAAAAACATGACAAAGAAAAGGAAGGCTGAACAAAGAAAGAATCACTAATATGCTCAAATTGCGTAGCTGCTACAAAAGAGTTCCATGAGGGAAAAATAAGGCTCCTTTTTATTTTTGCTTTCCCTGCCTTTACTTGGTATTGATCACCAGTATCTTGAGAGCTAACTATGGCAACCAGCTTGTCTTTCACAGGAAAGAATAACCTAGAAGCATTTGTTATAGCTAAGGTCTGTGCATTTTACTATTCTATCATGTACCATCCCCACACATCAACAACTACATACATGAATGTTTACTGAATGACATTCAAATAAAGGAATTAGTTTGTGGATTAGTAGGTGAACAGGAAATGGTTTAAATCCCTCCATCAGTAACCAGTCCCTTTTGACGAACAGAAGTAGAGTTTAAATAAAGTAAAATGATCTCAAAGTTAGTATTCTGAGAAGCAGAAATATATCAACATGGCTCCTGAGTGGTCTAGTGACATGTCCATCAAAATGTCAGTATTTCTACATACAACTCTATGGATTAACATATGACTACATGTGCATTATCATTACATCTAGCATTCACTCAGCACCTGTGCATTCCTGACCCGTCTACAAAGTCAAAGTGTATCTGGTCAGCTGACAGTGAGCTCTCCTGATGAAAATGCCATCTGCAGACTCCATGACACATGTAACATCCCTTCTTTGCTATATAAGAAAGGAAAGCAGAGAAACGGAATAAAGTAGCACTTCACTAGATATGTCCGATTTATTTTTCAAAACTGAAGCCCTTGATTCTTGCTGCTTTTCATAAAGGGTTCTCGGAACTTCTATGAAAACACAGTTCTCCAAGGCCTTTGCTGCGATGTTGCTGGCAGATAGAAACTTTTTAGATAACCCGTGTCAAAGCTTCTGCCAGAAATGTAAACTGTACAATAATTCTTTTATGTCTTTAGACACCTTCAACAGAAACCTTAAACACCCAAGTGTCAAAATAAGACAGATAACCCAATAAATTTGCTAGCGTAGGGACAGGGAAAACAAACACAACCTTCTGTTCCACGGATGTCTGTTAACTCGCTCCGACCACTAGCCTGAAACCTTAGTCTGCCACACATCTTTCCTGCCTGGCTGTTTATTTAGACTCCTGTAAAACCTCCTGGCACCCATTTTTAATTTTCAGCTTGGTTTTTGTCAGCTTTCTGAAAAGCATAGCAAGGCACACTTTTTAACAAAACACACACAAATCAGGGAAGGACGAGATGGATGGTGGAAGGGTCTCCCAGCAAACTATGCATGGACCACATTCCTCATCCCATTTGTTTGTAGCAGAGTGCAAGGGTTGTCAATGGGGTCATTCCATCTTTCATGCTTAGACTTAATATACGGCTGTCCTCACAGGCAAGGCTCTGCCTCATTCAATGTTATTGTCTACAACCGCTCATAAAACTCTGTGTAAATACTCTTTGGAAATGCTGAGAGGGAAAAGGGGGGGTGGGGAAGAAGGAAGGAAAGAAAGAGTCTTTAGTGGTAGCTCATTTTATTCTGGTAGCTTCCTGTTCTTGATTCAATGATTTGGAAAGGCCTCAAGCAATCAATCTTGTTCCTCCAAAGATGAAGAATGGTAGATTCAAGTTCAAGGATAATGATCAGATAATATTAGTTTGCTTAAACCAGCTCTGGTAATTTATCAGATGAATTATTTGTCCATCATTATTACATGAAAAGTGCTGAGGCTGGACCAGTATCTATAGTGAACATATTTTGTGAATTAGTAACTGGAATTTGTGGTCTTCTGTGAAATAACTGGAAAGTTCTGACACAAGAGGCCATTGGGAGATAGAGGGTAGGTGTTCCCAATCCTAGAGTTTACAGGCATCTTGAAAACATGGCAGTGAAGGGCAGGAAGTGCTAAGGATGTTTGAAGGGGGTTTGCTACTTTGCAGAGAAAGCTTACTCATTAGAGCCACATGACACTTCCCTACTCTCAACCCCATGCAATCAGGAATAATGTCTGTTTCCTCAGAGTCCATTAGATAATTATGCTATCATATTCAGAAATTCCTACAGTGAATGTTAACTTATATTAAGATACAGTGACTTTCTTAAGATGGTGTGATTTCTGGAGGCTTCTGGGTAAGAGAAGAAAGAAAAGAGTTGTAAATAATAACAACAACAACAACAACAAGTTGTTTCCATGATTACACTGTGTGTGTGTGTGTGTGTGTGTGTGTGTGTGTGTGTGTGTGTGTGTTTTAAGCCTTGGTTCTCATATGATAGATGGGGCAAATCAGCCTTCAAAAGTTGTCTTCTGGATTCCACAGATGAATAAACAAGCAAGCAAACAAACAAGAAAATGAAAGATCTGTATGACAAGAACTTCAAGTCTCTGAAGAAAGAAATTGAAGAAGACCTCAGAAGATGGAAAGATCTTCCATGCTCATGGATTGGCAGGATTAATATAGTAAATATGGCCATCTTGCCAAAAATGATCTATAGATTCAATGCAATCCCCATCAAAATTCCAACTCAATTCTTCCTAGAGTTAGAAAGAGCAATTTGCATTTTCATTTGGAATGACAAAAAGTCCAGAATAGTGAAAACTAGTCTCAACAATAAAAGAACTTCTGGGGGAAATCACCATCCCTGACCTCAAGCTATTGTACTACAGAGCAATAGTGATAAAAATTGCATGGTATTGGTACAGAGACAGGCAGGTAGATGAATGGAATTGAAGACCCAGAAATGAATCCACATACCTATGGTCACTTGATCTTTGATAAAGAAGCTAAAACTATCCAGTGGGAAAAAAAAGACAGCATCTTCAACAAATGATGCTGGTTCAACTGGAGGTCAACATGCAGAAGAATGCAAATCGATCCCTTCTTATCTCTGTGTACAAAGCTCAAGTCCAAGTAGATCAAGGACCTCCACATAAAACCAGATACAGTGAAACTAATAGAAGAGAAAGTGGGGAAGAGTCTCGAACACATGGACCCCGGGGAAAAGTTCCTGAACAGAACACTAATGGCTTATGCTCTAAGATCAAGAATTGACAAATGGGACCTCATAAAATTGAAAAGCTTCTGTAGGGCAAAGAACTCTGTCACTAGGACAAAATAGCAACCAACAGATTAAGAAAAGATCTTTACCAATCCCACAACTGATAGAGGGCTAATATCCAATATATACAAAAAACTCAAGAAGTTAGACTCCAAAGAACCAAATAACCCTATTAAAAATGGGAAACAGCTAAACAAAGAATTCTCAACTGATGAATCTTGAATGGCTGAGAAGCACCTAGAGAAATGTTCAGAGGGAGGTGGGCATTGTGCTGTGGTGTGAACCTCTGGGCATTGTTGTCCAAGCAGCCAGGCACCTGGAAGGGCGAAGGCGAGAGGCAGATGAAAACGCTGAACATAGGCTCTGCAAGCTAAGCAGAAGAAGTCATAGTAGTCCCTCTACTGACCGCTATTTGATGTCTTCCTGGAAAGAAGATTGACTGCCTTCAACTAGAATTTGAAGGCTGAGTACAATCTTATGATTAAATATTGGTGTAAGGCAGAAGCATGAGAGAGCCAGATACTGTTTGAAAGTTTTTAATCCCACTCCCAATCCTCATCTCCTCCTCAAAAGGATGCTCTTTCTTACTGCTGCTATGTGAATCTCCATAATGAATGGATGCAGTGTGGCAAGTACACCACCCAGTGTGAAATGCAAAGGAGACCAAGGGTTAAGTGGACACAAGGAAAAGGAAAACCCATTTGCAGAATACATGCGGATGGAAAATGAGGAGGATTTCAACAGACAGGTGGAGCAAGAGCTGCAGGAGGAAGACTTCTTGGACCGCTGCTTCCAGGAGATGATGGATGAAGAGGATCAGGACTGGTTCATCCCAGCAGAGGACCTGCCTCAGACTGTGGAACACTTACAGCAGCAGTTAAATGGACTATCAGCTGGTGACAGTCATGAATGAATCTGAAGACATTTTGAGCAAAGGTAACCTGAATCCAGATGCCAGGAAGTTTATTCCAGGAGTGAAGTACTGAGCTGTTGGAAGCTTCCAGAAGGACTTTTTCTGTCCCTGTACCTGGGGCCAGCAATGCACAAAAAGGTGGAGCTGAAGGGGGGTGGGGTGTCAAGGTGTGCAGCCAGAGCGGGTTGGGTCAGAAAAGTGATTTAACTGGATATTGTGACTCTGAGTAACTAATGTGCAAGGTCTACTCTCCAAGCCTGAGCATGGCTCTTCTGTTGTGCTGACTTGCTCAGAGCAGTTTCCAATTTCTTTTATTTTCGATGAGCTCTTTGGAGTTAAGGAACTGCAGTTGTTTTCCCCCTTATAAGGAATGTTGTCTGCATTTTAGCAAAATAAGCTGACCAAGGAAAACAGTATTTAAGAAATAATTTTCCCTGCCATGTACCTACCAGGAGCAGGGTTTCTGGAGAGCTTAAGGAGTTTGCAGCTGGATGGTAAGAGGGGAAAACGTGAGATACAAACCAATATAACACTCAGCTCCCCATTCCCTGACATTTCCATGATGAACCGGGATACCAGTGGCACATAAAGCTCTTGTCTCCTGTCCTGAACTCAACTCAAGAGAAAATAGATTTGAAAGTTCTTGGATGAATGTAACTCTGGATGGATGTGAGTTGTATATCAGAAAATCAGGGCTTGGTGGTGACTGTCAGTTAGTGACTGCTGTCCTGTCATCAGTATGTAGCTATTGTCACTCATCAGGGTTGCTTTGCCTTCATGATCATCATGGGAGCTGCTTCTGACTTCTTTCCCCCCTCAGCTCTAAAAGACACTATTAGTCAATGAGATGGGCCTTTAGTTGTGTTAGTTACATCTTGATCTTTTTGGATAGTTTTGTTTTCCCAAATCCTTTCAATATCTAATTCTTATGATGTCTTAATTTCCTCAAATTTTCTGTTTTTTTTTTTCAAGGAAATACATGTTTCCAGACACTAGCAAGCTGCTTAGTTCAGTTTGGGTGTTTCTTGTGCCTTACAGAGTGATTCCCAGAAGCCCTGCCCAAGTGCACAACAATCATGCTTTCTGTGTACATGAAGCTGTTACTAGGTGTTACTGCTCCCAAGACCAGCTTTTTTAGTTTCCTCATGGTTCTGTCTAGGTGCACTCTTAGTTCTACTTATAACTCAATAGGGTTTTTGATGATGCTTTGTGGAACTGAATTGCATCAGGAGTTGCTGCCGTGAGTAGAGGTGAAAGTGGTAGTGTTTGAGGGTGAAAGAACAAGTGTCCTGTCCTGATCATACTCCAAGGACAAGGGATTTGGGAGGATTGATAGTGTTGTGGCTTCTGTGTGGCTATCACTGTGCTATATGATAAGTCTGGAAAGATCATGCAGTAATCCATCAGATCAGTATGTAGATATGGGCAGAGACTGGAAGGAAAGGAATGAGGTCTGGAAAATTGAAACTTTCCCTTTTTCATATGAATTAACCAGTTTATACCTGCTGAGTTTCCATTTTGTCTTGGTGCCATGGATAGCACCCAGAATCTCACTTGTGCCAGGTTAATCCTACCCTTGAGCTGTTCTCAACCCTCCCTTGACTGGAACACAACCCTAGCTGTTAAACACAGACATCCCACTTTTTCCTGTTTGAGTCTCACAGGATGGCATCTTGTGAAAGTGGTCTCCCACTCAGGTCACATCATAGAGAGCAGTTCAGGAAACTTTTATGGACACACACACACACACACACACACACACACACACACACACACAAATTACTAAAGCCTCTCTATCAAGAGAGAATGAAAGTAGGAACTTCTTCTAGAAGGACTTTGTTTGCTTAAGCTTTTAGAGCTTGGCTTGTCACCTCTAATAAGGAGAGGAGGGTATGGGTAGGACATTAAAGATTCTTTCTCTTATAGTCTCCATGGGGTCAGAATGTATCAGGATTGCAGGAAGATCCTTGAGAATCTCTGTCTGCATAGTGCACCTTCCTCTGAGTACCTGTCTGGGAAGCTTGTACAAGCCTGAGGCGGCTTTGCTCCATCCTTGAGTTTTGCTCTTCGGAAGCCAAGCTGCTAGGAATGGCCCAAGAGGCCTGCCTCCCTCCTGCTGTGCTGGCTCATTTTATGTGGATGTCATTCTCTAGCCTGGATTCAGGACTGAATACTTTTGGGGATACCTGGAATCCAAGGGCTGGTGTGTTGAGTCCACCTCAGAGGGGCAGGGTACTGACTGTAGGCTTGGGATGCAGCCAGTGAACTGGTCCTTAGTAATGTATAGAATAACTTATTCCTATGACCCAACTCTTCTACCATCCAATGTTGTAAGGAAGGACAATTGTACCGTACACTACAGACTCAGCCCCAATTAGAAGAGTATTGAGTTGTTTTTTTCCTTGGAATTGTCAAACTCAAATTGTTATGTAAATTCTTATACAGCAATAGATAGTATTTTAAACAGTTAAAAAATAATGTTCAACATCCTTAGTCATCCTTAGTCATTTCTTTAGGGAATGCAAAGCAAAACAACTCTTGAGATTCCACCTAACACCAGTCAGAATAGCTAAGATAAAAAATTAAGTGACAGCAGATGCTGGCGAGGATGTGGAGAAAGAGGAACACTCTCCATTGTTGGTGGGATTGCAAGCTGGTACAACCACTCTGGAAATCAGTCTAGCAGTTCCTCAGAAAATTGGACATAGTACTACCTGAGGACCCAGCTATATCACTCCTGGGCATATACCCAAAAGATACTCCAACATATAACAAGGACACATGTTCCACTAGGTTCATAGCAGCCTTATTTATAATAGCCAGAAGCTATAAAGAACCCAGATGTCCTTCAACAAAGGAATGGATATAGAAAATGTTGTACATTTACACAAAGGAGCCCTACTCAGCTATTAAAAACAATGACTTCATGAAATTTTTAAACAAATAGATGGAACTAGAAATTATTATCCTGAGTGAGGTAACCCAGTCACAAAAGAACACACATGGTATGCACTCACCGATAAATGGACATTAGTCCCATAGCTCAGAATACCCAAGATACAATTCACAGACCACATGAAGCTCAAGAAGAAGGAAGACCAAATCATGGATGCTTCAGTCCTTCTTAAGAGGGAATAAAATATTCACAGGAGGAAATACAGAGAAAAAGTGTGGAGCAGAGACTGAAGGAAAAGCTGTCCAGAGACTGCCCCACCTAGGGATCCATCCCATATGCAGATACCAAACCCAGACACTATTGCAGATGCCGGGAAGTGCTTGCTGACAGGAACCTGATATAGCTGTCTCCTGAGAGTCTGTCAGAGTCTTACAAATACAGAGGTAGATGCTCTCAGCCAACCATTGGACTGAGCACAGGGTTCCCAATGGAGGAGTTAGAAAAAGGACTAAAGGAACTGAAGGAGTTTGCAACCCCATAGGAAGAACAACAATATCAACCAATCAGACCCCCTGCCCAGAGCTCCTAGGGACTAAATCACCAACTGAAGAGTATACATGGAGGGACCCATGGCTCTAGTAGCATATGTAGCAGAGGATGGACTTGTTGGTCATCAATGGGAAGAGAGGCCATTTGTCCCGTAAAGGCTCCATGCCCCAGTGTAAGGGAATTGCAAGGCAGGGAGGCAGGAGTGGGTGGGCGAATGGAGGAGCATCCTCATAGAATCAGGGGGAGGGGGGATGGAATGGGGGTTTCTTGAGGGGAAACTGGGAAAGGATAACATTTGAAATGTAAATAAATAAAATATCCAATAAAAAAAGAATAAAGAATAAATAAATAAATAAATATATAAATAAATAAATCCAGCCTTTTCCCTGGCATTAACCACTGTTCACATTTTAAATTATTATTTTTCTTGATAATTTTTGTATTTATATCTGAGCATATATATGTGTATATATCTAAATATATATGTGGATGAATCCATTTATGTTTTATATATATATATATGTATATATATAACTAAACATATGCATTTTTAATAAAGAAAGGATCTTGGTATATTTGTTGTACAGTGTGTTTTTCTCTTGTATATATCAAGTCAGTATATATCTAATATATATGTATTGTCAAGTCAGTATAAATCTAATTTTCATCCCCCCAATGGAAGCATATAAACTGCTAAATAAATATAGCACTTTTTATTTAGCTAATTGCCCAACTGATCAACACATAGTTCCTTGTAAATACATTATAAACAACATTGCAATTAGCATCATTGTATGACTTTTTAATTTATTGATGTTATTATACTGTAGAAAGATTTGTAGAAATTATTTCTACTTTCACAGAAATAGTGATGTTAAGAGTTAGAGCTTGCCTAGAGATATTAATTTATGGGAAGAAAAAAACTGGTTGAAGGAAAATGGACCAGTATGATGGTGGCAGAAATAACTTGGACAACAACTATTGGGAGAGCCCTTCTAAAAAGGGCTGAGAGAAGACCCTGAGTTTTTGCCCTGGAGCATTTATCTGACAGTGTCTAGTAAGGCACCTCTCCTCCAGGTCTTAGCTGATAAATCTAATGTCAACCTATTTGTATAACTTACTCACTTACTATGCTCACTAGACAGTGTTGTGAATGCAATATAGTTTCCTTAATATCTAAATTGAGAGAAAGAAAATTGGATGAAAGAAAAAATGAAGAAAGTAAACCAAACCACTCTGGGTTGCTCAAGCCCTTCCTGGGATGTGCATTTTCCCAGTATCCTGATAAAAGTCTGACCTTGTAGCTCCAGAATTAGCACTTTGTGGGGCTTGGGGAAAAACACCCTCTTCTTGATATGATCAGCACCTGACTCCCTCTGTAGAACTTAAGTTCCCACAATACAAGAGTCACCCTTGGTTTTGAGTTTGCTATCTCCATATGACTAGAAGACAATTCAGATTGGGTACCTTTTGTCAAGACAACTTCTCAGTGTCCTTCCCATCTCTCTTCTATTTCACTCCAACTGTGACTCCTGGTCTCACCCATATCCACAGCATTGATACTGTGCGTGACTGATTCTGTCTTCAGTCTCATTCTTCTTAAAAACCAGTGTAGTTTTCACAGAACAAAGTGAACTCTCTTGGGCATTTAAGACTTAAGCTCTACATCCATCATAACTTCAAAGTCCAGTTAAATCTCTCTATCCCATCCACCAGGTATCTATTAATATTACTCTTACCACAGGAAGGACCTTTTTCTACTGATCTGAATAAATTTAAAATATATTTGTAAGGCAGAAGGCATGGATGTTTCACCAAGGAGCAGAGGCTTCTGCAGTGAGATGAGGGTTAAAGATCTAGGAGGTTTAGGCAGAAATGAAGGACAGTAGTGACTCATCTGCCAGGAGGCCAAACAATCACTTACCTAACCCTATCCCTAGCATGTTCTGAGTCATGGGGTGTCTACCAAAACACAGACTTAAAGAAAGTGTCTCTAAATGATCATTGTATGGACTCATCACCAAATATCTCAAGAGTTTGGAGAACTAGGTATGTTTTATAAAGATAAACTGGCACTATCTCTTGGTCTTTCACGGTGGCCAATATGAAGAGCTATGAAACTCAGAAATTTGATCTGCATTCAGTGAGCAGACATATTACTGTTTCTTGGGGGCTGGACAGAAAAAGCAGTAGTCATTGAATGGGTAGAGCATACTTTGTAAACATGCTTTGCAAACATTACCTCAAAATAATCACTTGCTATGTTATTTTTAGAAAAATCTTCAGTCAGATTTTCCATGTTAACACTTAACAAAATTATTATATTTCTTTGGCTTTGGAAAAAAGTATAGAAATGAACAAATTTGGTTATTCTAGCATGGGGTAATTTGAGTTTTGTATGTCCGTCTCTGAAAGGTTCTTATTTGGCTTTCTTATAATACATGGAACACATAGTATTTGCCAAGTCCCAGGGAGTCTTGTGTGTCTGAAGCTTTTCTGGATTATTCTTTACACTGATACTGAAGAATTTAGGACCCACATCATGAGCCCACCACAAGTGAAGCACATAGACTTATATTTGGATATCTTTCCTGTCAGCCATTTCTCCCCAGAGGACATTTACAAAAAGATGCAGAGCCACTTCTCCATTGAATCCAATGGAGAAATCTTTATGATTGCCCTCTCCCCAAAGTTGAAACCCTAGTCTGCTAGATACATCAAAAAGATAAAAATTCTATGAAGGACTGAAAACCATATGGTAAGTACTGTGTTATGTACTAATGTTCTGAGACAATTTAGTGTCTTAGATCCTGATATCAAAACCCCTGGTCCTGGAAAGACTGGATGTAGGGGAACGCCAGGACAGAGTAACGAGAGGGGGTTGAATGGAGAAAAGAGGGAGGGAAGGGGGCTTATGGGACTTTCGGGGAGGGAGGAAACGGGAAAGGGGAAGTGATTTGGAATGTAAATTAAAAAAATAAAATAAAATAAATTTTCTTACATATTACTTTAGAGGAAATAAATTTGAACCAAAGGAAGAGAAAGGAACTGTTTTCAGGTTGGCCAAATGCACAAAATAGATGTTCATGCACTTGTTACCAAACAGAATCTAACTTATAAAAGTCATCCTGCAACCTGAGTTGTACCTTCAGGAGAGTTGTTTATCACAAAAAAGAAGACTACAATGAGAATTTCTTGGAAAAAGTAAAGTCCACCCACAAATTCTCAAGTATGGTACACAGTTGGGCCTTATTCTGCCAGTATTAGGGAGATGACATCACAGAGGAACACAATTAGTCAATGTGACTCCTCTTCTATGGTGATGCATGAGCTGTAGGTGTAGGGGATGTGATACAGATGAATCAACTGGGACTGGTCATCCCATGGCCTGCTGTTGTCTGCATTTTGATCAGGTGTCGGTTCTTGTAATAGTATCTGTCTCCTGCAAAAAGAAGATTCTTTGATAAGGTGTGAAAGCTACCTTTGATAAGGTGTGGGTATAGCAATAAATATTTAGAATACAGTTGTTAACTGTACTGGTTTAGGAGATGGCACTAATTTGTCTTCCTCTAGATTATATGGCCTCACCAGCCACAATTAGTTAGCTGGATATATGGAACAATTTCAGCAAATTTACAGGATATAAGGTCAACTAACAGTAACCATTCTATATACTGACACTGAGAAAGAACTCATGGAACCCTCACGTTCACAACAGCCTCGAGGGGTAAAATATCTAAGAATAACCCTAACTAAGAGAATGAAGGACCTCTGCAAAAATTAAAAACTTTTAATTGCTGAAGGAAGACATTGAGAAAGATGGTAGAAAATGGAAAGGTCTTCCATGCTTGCAGATTCTTAGAATTGATATTGCGAAAATTGCCATTCTACCAAAAGCTGCTTACAGATTCAATGTAATCTCAAGAAAAATTCCACCACATTTTTCATAGGAATAGAAAAATAAAATCCTAAATTCATAGGGAACCACAAAAGACCCCAAATATCCAAAGTAATCTTAGGCAAAAAGAACAGTCCTGAAGGGATTACCATTTCAGATATCAAGATATGTTATAGAGTTATAATAATAAAAACAGCCTGGCACTGACACAGAAACAGACATGTGACCAATGGAACAAAATGGAAACCCACTGGAGGTTTGAATTCTGTAGACAAATGGTATTTTATCATAAGGATTTTATTATTAATGAATAAAATGTTCAAATATTCAAAAATATTTTATTAAAATAAAACTAACCAGGGCTGGAGAAATGTCTCAGCAGTTAAGAGCACTGACTAATCTTCTAGAGGACCCAGGTTCAAATTCCAGCACCCACATGGAAGCTCATAAGTGTCTGTAACTCCAAGATCTGACTGACACCCTCACACATACATGCAGGCAAAACACCAATACACATAAAAATGAATAAATTAAAAAAAAACACTTGGAACTATCTTAGGAAAGGAGAAGAGCTAGGGTATCTGTTTTCCAATGGGGGAAAACCCACTCTTGGAAATTACCTAAAGGCTTCCAGTGCCTCTGACTGTGACACGAGGTCAGGAAACACCATCCTCCAATCAGAGCTGGATATGACTTAGGACTGATTAGAAGAGAATGCCTTTCACAGGAAGCTGGATGAGAGGAGCTAATTAGAGTGCACAGATAAATGGAATCTGTACTCATGGGTGTCAGGGAAGCCATTTGGGGTGCTTAAGGAGAATAGATTTTTACCTTGATTGGAATACATATGTGATGTGCTCCCTTTTCCAGTCCTAGCCTTCCTCATTATGCAGAATCATTTGAACACTAAGTGAAGAAAAATGCATTATACTGCTGGGTCGGCACACTACTTCAGGGGTCCTCATTTTAACACAAGTAATATGCTGACAACAAATGAACCCATGTTTCTCAAATACCCCATACTGCACAGCCAGCGAGTCTGCCAGAAAGTCAGCTCTATTTACATGCACATGGAACCTCTCTAAGAGGAACTTAATTTTTTTAAATTTTATTTTATTCTATTTTATTTTGCAGAGCAGAGTTGAAAGGGAAACACTCCCAGCAGCAACGTGCTGGGAAAGTAGGTTGCAAAATCTAGTGTTCTTTCCCCCTGGTTGAAGAAGTAATTTTCCCTTATTATGTATGTGTACATGTGTATATGTATGTGCGTATTTTATCAGCAGTCACTGAAGGCTTATGCTTAAACCCATGCTCTAAAATATTGAACAGATTTATATGATATATCCTCAAGGGGCTTAAAGGTCTATTAAGAAACTCATCTAGATCTAATCCAGCATGTGACTGGAGCCTCTATTTCAAGCAAACCCCCTCCTCCCTGTAATTCCAGTGTATTTTTTTTCTCCTTTAGCCTGCTCCTAGCCCAGGCTACCTCTTGGGACTCCATCCTCATCATTCTTCTATTCGTGGCTCTGCACAACCATGTAACTATACACAACTGCACAACAAAGGCAATGCTGTTTTTAAAAGTCTGCTTCCATCTAGCTGAATGTGAACCATCTAGAAAATAAACACCTCCCAAGGAGAGGTGGGGAGGACAACCATGTCTAGGATCAGGGCTTGGGTTCTTGGAACCAGTCATAGGCAATAGACAAAACATACCCAAGGGCATATGGCTATATTCCAATATGACTATGTATGAGCACACATTTGAATTTCATAATTTTTGGGCTTTACTCAATGATAATTTTCTTTTTATTCAGATTAATTCAAAAAAAAGTCCCTCGCTAGCAGATCATACAAAAACAGGCAGGCAGCCGAAGGTCAAAGTTTGTTGACCCTCTTTTTAGAAGCTCAGCAGAGAAGAGAACACCAAGAGATGCTTCTAGGGCCACTACAGAGAAGTTAACCATGGGTGTGGCCCCTGCCACAGAGTAAAGGCAGACAGAGTATGGTATCATTAGTCCTGTCCATTGGACGTCTCTACCTCATTCTCCTTTCCTACTCCCTTGTACTCAGTGTGATCATGCATATCACTAGCAAGGTCCACAGAGATGTGAACAAAGACAGTATGTGGCTCGTCTAGATGAAAAGTAACAAAAAAAAATGAATATGATTTTCAATCTTCCCCTCAAGCGTTAGGATGGTTTACAAACTTAAAACTGTCAGTACCTGAGACCTAAGGAGGAGGTAGAATTCTCTTTCATGAAGTCACTGAGATTTGTGATAGTTTGTTCAAGGTTTAACACAGCTTGTACTAAACACGATTGGCTAACCCCACACTGTCATCAGAGAGTGCCAACAGTTGCTTAAAATGAAATATTTATACCCACTTCAGCAGGAGACAGCCATTTTGCCAACTGAAAATAGGTTGCCAAATATAGCGTGAATTTATTGTCCTTGAGACTTTGACACATGATAAAAGCGGTATAGATTTTTTTAATGCTGCTGTTCGGTTTTGACAAAAATATTATGAACCTGATGCTCTCATATTTAGCTAGTAAGAAAGCCAAGTGCTGTAACTTTGAGAGGGACTGGTTTTCACACACACTGAGATGCTTTTTATTTTAATTTTCCATACCTTTTTAATATCTAGCCTTAAAAAAACTGCGAACCCAGGTAAATACTTATGAATGATACCTACTCTCATCAAAGTGATGACGAGATTCCCAGAAGATACCTGTGTCTAATTTTATGGGGAAAGGTAAAAATTCTGTTGTGCTCATATATTGAAGGGTTAGGAGGACTTGGGAGTGTGAACAATGCAAATACACTGTATTCGTACATGAAATCCCCAAACACAAAAAAGTTACTCTATCCCTTAAAACTCAAGTCTATAGAGTAACCAGTTGTAATGGCTCATGGTTGTTACCTCAGCCTTTGAGGGGCTGAAGCAGGAGGATTGTGAGTTTCAGGTCAGGCTGTTCTCCATAATAAATGAGTCCCTCTCTCAACAGAACAGAACAGAACAGAACAGAACAGAAAATTAATCACATAAAACCGATTATATCTGCATATATATATATATGTTTTGTATTGTATAATTAAGCCAACCATGCAGTGGGAACATTGTGTCTATGCAACATTACATACAAAGTCACAGAATGACTACTTTTTGAAAGCCTTTACAGCAACACAGGATTATAGTTATTGCTTTATTCCTTTGCTTTTTAATATTTTCCATTTTTAATGAAAATAAACATGTGTTACCCTTATTTGTATTAGGGAAGGGGAAATAATATAATTACATTTTAACTAAAAAAAGTTTTAAAGTCCATTTTAGTTATATTAGTTCAAATAGACTTTGTAATAAAGAATCCACATACTTATTTGGTACATTTATGAAATCTACTTTGCATATTTAAACATCTTTATTTTGTTTAACTAAAATGAATAAATATATTTGCATTGAAAAGTTAAATTAAGATTTAAAATATATATAAAAGCTCATTTTGTTTTAAGTAGTCCTGAGCCAGGTGTGATGCCACACACTTTTAATCCCAGCATTCAGGAGGCAGAAGCAAGCTAGCCTGGTCTGCATAACAAGTTCTAGGCTGCCAGGGTTACACAGTGAGACCCTGTCTCAAAAAGGAGTCAGGTGGTATTCCTTAACCAGAAAGCTTTAGATTTCCCTCATAGGACAATCTTCCTCCTTTCCTGTAAGCTATAAAATCTCTGAGAACACTCCTTGGCAGAGTAAACCTCCTTCATTGCTTCTCATTTTTACTAACAACCCCAAGTTTAGTTGCTGCATAAATTTGACCCTGTGCTGGAAACAACTCATAGAGGAAAGAACGGGTCTTACCTTCTTCCTAGCCCTGGCCTCTATTAATTTGAGTCTTCTTGCTATTTAAGATGACTATTACCATAACTCTTTTGCAAATGAATCCTTCCTGGAGATTTCCAGGCTTTGTCAGACACACTTTTCCAGCGCTCCATCCCCATGGCTGCCACAGCATGTACGTGTGGCTCACCCAGGATGCCTTCTTCCTGACCAGGCAGTTCTGGCTCCAGCATGCTGACTCCTTCCATTTGACGGGATAACCATCTGGGAAGTCCTCCCAGGCGTTTGTTGGATCCTCTGCATTTGATTAGGCAAGCAAACCCAAGAATCTTAGAAGAAAAGACATACATCAGTTAACTTTCCATTTGCCAGAACACTGCTTAACTCCAAGGCAAGATGGGAATGCCACCTTTCTATACATTTAGGTAAAGAAAGGCAAGGGAGAAGCCCATGAACAGCTCTTATTTCTCCACATTATAGAATCTGGTTTACCTTAGACCTTCTAGAAAGTACTCTCCATTCAGTTAATTTTACTCCTTCCGGGTTCTACAAACTGGTTTTGAATCACACCACCGAGGAGCTTTTTAAAATGCCCCAACTCAAATGAGCTCATTCCTTCCTCTATGGTGCTGCTGAGTGAAGCTCTATAACTCCTCTCAGAGTCTCATTTCCATCACAGGATAGAGTGTATATGTCTTCCACCAGAGAGAAGGGACAGAGCCATTATCGTCCACTGTGGCAGCACCCTGTGTTCACAAAGCATGGACTTGGCAGATGCTAATCATTTTAGACATTTTGAATCAACACTTGTGAATCATAGCAGAATAGAGGTGCCCCAGCCTGGTGTGTCACAAAAAAAGGGAGCTGGCTTTAGCTCTCCCACTTAACAGATATTATATAAAGGGCATTTACAAGATGGTTCAGAATGACCATTGATGAAGCACATGAGCTTTAGAACCCCTCTCGGCATTTCATCTAAGAACCAAAGGATCTCGCATTAGATTTCTTTTCCCTCATAATTCTGTCATATTTTGCAGATTTTTAAAACTCTCTGTGGCTATTTCTGTTTCTTGGAAACTCCACATACTGTTCAGTAAATCAACTTTTCAGCCCACGGGGTGTAAAAACAGCCTGTGTTTCAACTGCACTTCAGTTTTGTTGAGTTTGCAGGCAAATGGAAAGAAAAACAAAGAAACAGTGAGAAAGTGAGAAGCGTGAACCTCCCGTCCATCTTAAGCCGAGTGCTAACCTTCCTGCCTCAAGATGACAGCTTGAATTCTAGGACTATTAAACAATGAGCTGAAATCCAAACACATAGTCTGGAAATGAAAGCTCCTTGAGAAAGGACAGCTGTGTCCAGTTTTGACCATAATTCAGGCTTAAGAAAGTAAACACATCCAGCGTGCTAGCTGGGGCTATCAGCTTCAGGTTCTAGAATTTTCTCACTCCACCTTAACCTGCTCAAAGGGTGCATGGGATGCTAGTTGTGGCCTTGTCTTTAGGGATGACCCCTCAAGCAGGAGGAACCAATTAACCAAATAGTGACCTTCACTTGTCAATAGTATCTCGAAACTGCTGGGGTCTTTGTGATTGCTGGTTCTCAGCATTTGGAGTGATGTGTCTGCTGCCCGCTACTGAGCACTAAATAGACAAGGCAGAAAGACAGCCAACAGAGTCTAGACATTTATGGACCATACAAAGAAAGCATGTGAGCTTTAACAGGCTTTGGAGAGGGCCAAAGCCACAGGCCTGATCTCCAATGCATTCTTCTCAACAGGCTACACATTTACAAATAAAAAGGATTCCAACCAGATACCACATCCCTGTGATTAGCAGTTTGAGGAACAAGAGAAAGAGAAAAAGAGAAACACCTGCTTGCAAGTCCCATCAGCTGTGGACTCCAGTCATCCAGGATATCCTATCTGTGCCACCCTAGGCAAATTATCTCACCTGTCTGAAGTAGGTTGCCCATATTTAAAATATCAACATCGACACTTTTTCATAATTACAGTACTTTGAGAATCAGGGGACCTCAGGGGACGTGAGCATTGTAAACAAGAAAATCGCAGCGGTTAGTCCATGATTCCTAGAAATTCAGCCATTTCCTGGAAGCAATCCTGGGCATCCTCCTCCCCCTCCCACTTCTACCGTCTCAGTTCTGACTGCCAACAGACAGACAAACATTCCCACCAAGGCCTCTGTAGAAGAAAAGAGCCATGTAAAACACAAGGCTCGACAACACTGTTTTGGAATATGGGGACTTGAGACATTTTTGCTTGATTCTCTCTGTTGGCACTTTCCAAATGTCCTATATAAATATTAATTTTAAAGGTCTTAAATATTTTTGACTGGAAAAAATAATGACTATTCCACAATTAATGTGAGATCAGCGGGGTAGCTATTAAGCAGCTCTTCCAAGATTGATGTGCATAAATCATGCAGCCCCATACCTGGGATTCCATGGGAGAGCTGTAATATGTACATCTATTCCATTTGTTTAAGTTAGTGTGCTGTATGTGGTTACGGCATATTATTATATCAGTTGTTTAATTTAGTTTGATATATACGGTTACTTTATAAATGTGAGTGTATCCAATTTCAAAAACTACACAAGATCTGAGAGCTTAGGCCATAAAAAAGTTCTGGGTACATTTTAAAAATAATTAAACTAAACCATGTGGTGTCTGAACAGAGAGAAAACTCATGTAGTAAGAGGGTAAGTAGAGAAGCCATATAGGGCACTGCAGCATCCTGTTTAGACAGAGAACACTTCCAGACCCAGTAGAGGACTTCATATTGAGAGATACAAAAGATGACAGGTGAGGGAACCTGAAAAAGAGAACAGAAATGGCTACAGAATTTCACTAGAGATGGAGAAGATGCAGGAGAGGCAGGGTCTAAAGAGCAGGAGTCCTGGAATCACAGCTGTGAGAACATACTGGGTCTCAGGATGACAAAAGAAACCATGTGACTAAGACACTTGACGAACCCATTACCCGTGGTGGACTGTAACCATACTAGTTTGTCTTGTAATTTTTAACATAAAAAACTGGACAGCTGATTTAAATAGTCCAGCTACATAAAAGAAAATACATACCTGTGTTAGCTCTTTATCACTATGACCAGAATTACTGACAAAAACAACTTAAGAAGAGAAAAAAATATATTATCATTAAACTGGGTTTCAGGTAAGTGCTTGGCTCTGCTGATCCCATGGTGATGTTATTAAACTTTGGAGTGATAGTCTGTCTCCTAAGCCAAGTTTGGCTCGTCACCCTAAATAAGCCTGTTAGGACCAAATTAATAGTAAAAAGCAAAATAAAGGAAGAAGGGGAAAGGCACAAAGAGATTCCATGATTCTTCCATGTCCTCTTTGGGGTCCTGAAAAGATTAAAGTTTAAATAGAAGCCCAAGGAAGTGCAAGCCTAAGCAATCCTGGTCAACGTGTGATTCGCACACACCATCGCGCAGTCTTATTCTGTAAAGTGTTTTGACAGGTTGCTGTAACTATGTGAAATTTCTCTCAGGGGATTTCCTTCGCCCAGCATGAGATTCCAGGGGACTCTAATTTCTTCGGGGCCATTGTCTTAATAGCCTTAATTGTCTTTTTAGAATATCCTCATTTATGTAAACCTTCAAGGCAGCAGGAGCCCGTGGTAGAAGCTACTTTACCCTTAGTGAACAGGAAGCAAAGAAAGGGAACACAAGAAAGGACAAAGCCAAGACAGAGCTCCCACAGACCTGTCCACAGTAACTACTTCCTTCCACTAGGAATCTACTGTTCCCTTCCAACAATGCCTTCACATTGTTAATCTATTATTTAGATCGACAAGATTATTAAGATTAGGGAAGTAAATTGACCAGTTGCTTCAAATCCTCTGCCTTGGCTTCTCTGACCTGACTGTCCTTGGAACTGTGAGCTGAAAGAAAGCCTTCCTCCTTTAAGCTGCTGCTGTCAGAATATTTTATCACAGAAACAGGAAAAAAATAAAACATTATCTCTATTGTGGAGAGTATTTTCCACTCGCTCCTCCCAACCAATTCCTCCACACCTATCAATAGTCATAATCGAGTCAAAGAGAGTCCCACCACAGTTGGCGGGAAAGCAAGGATCTGCATTTCCAGTTTCTAATTTGGGTATGGTTTCAGTTCTCTGGCTGTGCGGACTGAACAGGTGAAATGCCTTCTTCTCGGAAATTCACTCCCACGTTTTTCATCCCTGCAGAATAAAGTGATTGCACAAAGTGATTCTATTGAGCTAATAATTTTAGCAAGTGTTTAAAATAAAAGAAGCCACACTGTACAAATCATAGCACAGCCCACCATGCCCCACACTCAGGTGAGACAAGCACACAGGGGAAGCACTCTAAGAATCACTTCCAATTTTATTTTTTTTTTTCCTCTTTACTCTTTCCACGTTTGTTTAAGGTCAAACTTCCAGAACAGTGTCTTGGAAATACAAAAGAGAAAATGTTTGCATTTCAACTTTTAAGAATGAGAATTTTGCCCTAACATGTCTGTGCATTGTATACATTCCTTGTATCTGAGGAAACTAGAGGAAGGCATCAGATCACCAAAAACTAGAGTTATGGATGGTTGTGAGCCATGCTGTGTGTACTGGAAATGGAACCCAGGTCCTCTGGAAGAGAAGTCAATATTTTTAACCACTGAGCCGTCTCTCCAGCCCAAAACTGTTGCATTTTCAATTTCTGTAGGCTTTCCTTTTTATTTCAGATGTAATGCCAACACAAAATAAAAGCCAGGAAACGCATGGTTTCTGTAATGCTTACATTCTTCTGAAAAGTTTCAAAGAAATATTTAATAAACAGCTTGAAAATTGTAGCGTAAGTGATGAATAGAGTGTGTCTTCAGGCAGGGAGTGAATTTTAAGCAAAATAGGACCTGCACAAAGCACATGGCCAGATGGAAGCAGCTTCAACTTGTTCATCTGGAAGTCATCAACATGGTTTTAAGACTCAAAGGTGAATATGTATTCATTACCAGTCAATTTTTAAACAAATTAAAGTTGTTTAGGAATAGTATTTAGAGTTAAAACTGCTGGTCAGTCAAGATGACTAAGGAATTAAAAAGTGAAACTAGAAATAGCAAATTCTTCTGTGTTTTGCTTTGCTCTCCAATAAAAACTAAATATCACACAAAATAAGGAAGAGAATTAAAAACTGTCATGCATTATAATAATTGCTTTGTAATTAGACTACATCATGCTTTATAAAAGCTTATTACTTGTGTAGTACATCCATCTGCATGAATTTCTCTGAATCCCCTCAGGTAGTTAGTTTGCAAAATATCTCTGGATGGCATATTCTCCCTTACTAGTACTCTTGAGATTTCATAAAATACAAGTGCTCTTACCACAATGCTATGTGGAGAAATATAATTAACCGAAAATATTGTATGATGCTCATGTCAAACTTTACTTGGGCAAATGCATACAAACCCCAGGAATTCCTAGGTGACCTAATTAGGCAAAACAAATTTATATCACAAATCTTAACACTAAGATTTCTTCAGAGCAAGTATCTAAAGCCTTGGGAAACATTTGATTCTCTGCTGGAACCTCACAGCTTCCCAATATTCCATACCACACAGTGAATCTATAACATGTCCCAGGATATTTTCTGTCAGCTCTGTTGAATGGAGGTCTTATCTCTCTGGCTCTCTGGGACCAGCCCCATCTTCCCTCTGGCTCATCGTGCAGCCATCTTTATCCCTTGCTTTCTTGGAAGCCACAAGACCACCCCAGATCTTTTATTCAACAACTCTTCATTCCAGGCACATATGTTACCAAACTTCCTTCAGAATTCAGAGGGGAGAGTTTTCCTTTCCCTTTCCTGATAATTCTGAATTCTGTCCAAGGGGATGTTTAGTTTGAGTTTTTCTTTTTCTTTTCCCTGTTGAGTGTTCTATCAATGTCCAGATTATATTTGTGTATTAGTCTTACTCTGTTCTCTTAGTATTAAATATAGGAAAGTTACTTTGTTTTATTAAATATATATATATATATATATATATATATATATATATATATATCAGTACATATTTATTTAAATATACATATGTATATCCTTACATTTGGGAGGCTGAGACCAGAGAATTGCCATGAACTTGAGGCTAACCTGCGCTACATAAACCTTGTATCAAACAGAACAAAGTATCTCCTTCCCTTTCTTTTTTTTTTATTATTTATTTTATTTTATTTTTTTAATTTACATTCCAAATCACTTCCCCTTTCCCGTTTCCTCCCTCCCCGAAAGTCCCATAAGCCCCCTTCCCTCCCTCTTTTCTCCATTCAACCCCCTCTCGTTACTCTGTCCTGGCGTTCCCCTACATCCAGTCTTTCCAGGACCAGGGGTCTCTCCTTCCATCTTTTTAGAAATCTATTGATATGCGAATTGTGTCTAGGGTATTCCGAGATTCTGGGTCAATATCCCCTTATCAGTGACTGCATACCATGTGTGTTCTTTTGTGATTGGGTTACCTCACTAAGGATGATATTTTCAAGATCTGACCATTTGCCTAGGAATTTCGTGAACTCATTGTTTTTAATTGCAGAGTAGTATTCCATTGTGTAGATATACCACATCTTCTGAATCCATTCCTCCGTTGAGGGACATCTGGGTTCTTTCCAGCTTCTGGCTATTATAAATAAGGCTGCTATGAACATAGTGGAGCATGTGTCCTTATTGCATGCAGGGAAAGCCTCTGGGTATATGCCCAGGAGTGGTATAGCCGGATCCTCCGGGAGTGTCATGCCCAGTTTTCTGAGGAACCGCCAGACTGCTTTCCAGAGTGGTTGTACCAGCCTGCAATTCCACCAGCAGTGGAGGAGTGTTCCTCTTTCTCCACATCCTCGCCAACAACTGCTGTCTCCTGTGTTTTTGATCTTAGCCATTCTGACTGGTGTGAGATGGAATCTCAGGGTTGTTTTGATTTGCATTTCCCTAATGACTAAGGATGATGAACATCTCTTTAGGTGCTTCTCAGCCATTAGATATTCTTCAGGTGAGAACTCTTTGTGTAGCTCTGTACCCCATTTTTAATAGGGTTACTTGCCTCTCTGGAGTTTAACTTCTTGAGTTCTTTGCATATCTTGGATATTAGCCCTCTGTCGGATGTAAGGTTGGTAAAGATCATTTCCCAGTTAGTTGGTTGCCGCTTTGTCTTTTTGACAGTGTCTTTTGCCTTGCAAAAACTTTGTAATTTAATGAGGTCCCATTTGTCTATTCTTGATCTTAGAGCATAAGCTATTGGAGTTCTGTTCAGGAAATTCTCCCCTGTGCCCATATGTTCAAGGTTCTTCCCTAGTTTCCCTTCTATTGGTTTCAGTGTGTCTGGTTTTATGTGGAGATCTTTGATCCACTTAGAATTGAGCTTAGTGCAAGGAGATAAGGATGGGTCAATTTGCATTCTTCTGCATGTTGACCTCCAGCTGAGCCAGCACCATTTGTTGAAAAGGCTATCTTTTTTCCACTGGATGGTTTTAGCTCCTTTGTCAAAGATCAAGTGACCATAGGAGTGTGGATTCATTTCTGGGTCTTCAATTCTGTTCCATTGATCTACATGTCTGTTACTGTACCAATACCATGCAGTTTTTAACACTATTGCTCTGTAGTACAGCTTGAGGTCCGGGATACTGATTCCCCCAGAGGTTCTTTTACTCTTGAGAATAGTTTTAGCTATTCTGGGTTTTCTGTTATTCCAGATGAATTTTTGAATTGCTCTTTCTAACTCTATGAAGAATTGAGTTGGGATTTTGATGGGGATTGCATTGAATCTGTGTATTACTTTTGGTAAGATGCTCATTTTTACTATATTAATCCTGCCAATCCATGAGCATGGCAGATTTTTCCATCTTCTGAGGTCTTCTTCAATTTCTTTCTTCAGAGACTTGAAGTTCTTGTCATACAGATCTTTCACTTGTTTGGTTAGAGTCACGCCAAGATACTTAATATGGTTTGTGGCTATCGTGAAGGGTATTATTTCCCTTACTTCTTTCTCAGCCTGCTTATCCTTTGAGTATAGGAAGGCTTCTGACTTGCTTGAGTTGATTTTATATCCGGCCACTTTGCTGAAGTCGTTTATCAGCTGTAGGAGTTCTCTGGTGGAGTTCTTTGGGTCGCTTAAGTATACTATCATATCGTCTGCAAATAGTGATAGTTTGACTTCTTCCTTTCCAATTTGTATCTCTTTGACCTCTTTTTGTTGTCTAATTGCTCTAGCTAGAACTTCAAGTACTATATTGAAAAGATATGGAGAGAGAGGGCAGCCTTGTCTAGTCCCTGATTTTAGTGGGATTGCTTCAAGTTTCTCTCCATTTAGATTGATGCTGGCTACCGGTTTGCTGTAAATTGCTTTTACTATGTTTAGATATGGGCCTTGAATTCCTGATCTTTCCAAGACCTTTAGCATGAAAGGATGCTGAATTTTGTCAAATGCTTTCTCAGCATCTAATGAGATGACCATGTGGTTTTTTTCTTTGAGATTGTTTATGTAGTGGATTACATTGATGGATTTCCTTATATTGAACCATCCCTGCATCCCTGGGATGAAGCCTACTTGATCGTGGTGAATGATCGTTTTGATGTGTTCTTGGATTCGGTTGGCAAGAATTTTATTGAGTATTTTTGCATCGATATTCATAAGAGAGATTGGCCTGAGATTCTCTTTCTTTGTCGGATCTTTGTGTGCTTTTGGTATTAGTGTAATTGTGGCTTCATAGAACGAGTTGGGTAGTGTTCCTTCTGTTTCTATTTTGTGGAACAGTTTGAAGAGTATTGGTGTTAGGTCTTCTTTGAAGGTCTGATAGAATTCTGCACTAAAACCATCTGGACCTGTGATTTTTTTGGTTGGAAGACTTCCAATGACAACTTCTATTTCTTCAGGGCTTATAGGACGGTTTAGATGGTCTATTTGATCCTGATTTAATTTTGGTACTTGGTATCTGTCAAGGAAATTGTCCATTTCCTCAAGATTTTCTAGTTGTGTTGAATACAGGTTTTTGTAGTAGGATCTGATGATTTTTTTAATTTCCTCAGTTTCTGTTGTTCTCTCTCCCTTTTCGTTTCTGATTTTATTAATTTGGATACTATCTCTGCGCTCTCTGGTTAGTCTGGCTAAGGGCTTATCTATCTTGTTGATTTTCTCAAAGAACCAACTCCTCGTTTTGTTGATTGTTTGTATGGTTTTATTTGTTTCTACTTGATTGATTTCAGCCCTGAGTTTGATGATTTCCTGCCTTCTACTCCTCTTTGGTGTATTTGCTTCTTTTTGTTCCAGGGCTTTCAGGTGTGCCATTAAGCTGTTAGTGTATGCTGTCTCCCGTTTCTTTTTGGCGGCACTCAGGGCTATGAATTTTCCTCTTAGCACTGCTTTCATTGTGTCCCATAAATTAGGGTATGTTGTGCCTTCATTTTCATTAACTTTCAAAAAGTCTTTGATTTCTTTCTTTATTTCCACCTTGACCAAGTTATCATTGAGTAGAGCATTGTTCAGCCTCCATGTGTACGTGGGTTTTCTTTTGTTTTTGTTGCCATTGAAGACCACCCTTATTCCATAGTGATCTGATAGGAGGCATGGGATTATTTCTATCTTCTTGTATCTGTTGAGGTCTGATTTGTGACCAATTATATGGTCAATTTTGGAGAAGGTACCATGAGGAGCTGAGAAGAAGGTGTATTCTTTAGCTCTAGGATGAAATGTTCTATATATATCAGTTAGTTCCATTTGGTCCAAGGCTTCAATTAGATTCACTGTGTCCCTGTTTAGTTTCTGCTTTCCTGAACGATCCATTTCAGAGAGCGGGGTGTTGAAGTCACCCACTAGTATTGTGTGCGGTGCGATGTGTGCTTTGAGTTTTAGTAAAGTTTCTTTTACGAATGAGGGTGCCCTTGCATTTGGAGCATAGTTATTCAGAATTGAGAGTTCTTGATGGTGGATTTTTCCCTTGATCAGTATGTAGTGTCCTTCTGTGTCTTTTTTGATGACTTTAGGTTGAAAATCAATTTTATCCGATATTAGGATGGCTACTCCACCTCGTTTCTTGGGGCCATTTGCTTGTAAAATTGTTTTCCAGCCTTTTACTCTGAGGTAGTGTTTGTCTTTGACACTGAGGTGCGTTTCCTGCATGCAGCAAAATGCTGGGTCCTGTTTACGTATCCAGTCTGCTAGTCTATGTCTTTTAATTGGGGAATTGAGACCATTGATATTAAGAGAGATTAAGGCATAGTGATCATTGCCATCTGCCATTCTTGACGCTATCTTTATGTTTGAGTGGTTATCTACTTTTGGGTTTGATTCAAGAAGGTTATTATCTCATTTTTTCCAGGGTGTTGTTTCTCTCCCTGTATTGGAGGTTTCCACCTATTATCCGTTGCAGGGCTGGATTTGTGGAAAGATATTGTGAAAATTTGGTTTTATCATGGAATATCTTGGTCTCTCCATCTATGGTGATTGAGAGTTTTGCTGGGTATAGTAGTCTAGGCTGGCATTTGTGCTGTCTTAGTGTCTGCATGAGATCTGCCCAGGATCTTCTGGCTTTCATAGTCTCTGGTGAGAAGTCTGATGTGATTCGGATAGGTCTTCCTTTGTATGTTACTTGGCCCTTTTCTCTTACAGCTTTTAGTATTCTTTCTTTGTTTAGAACATTCGGTGTTTTGATTATTATGTGACGGGAGGTATTTCTGTTCTGGTCCAGTCTGTTTGGAGTTCTGTAGGCTTCTTGTACGTTCATCGGCATCTCTCTCTTTAAGTTAGGGAAGTTTTCCTCCATAATTTTGTTGAAGATGTTTACTGGCCCTTTAAGTTGCAAATCTTCACTCTCATCTATACCTATAATCCTTAGGTTTGGTCTTCTCATTGTGTCCTGGATTTCCTGGATGTTTTGGGTTACACGTTTTTTGCATTTTGCATTTTCTTTGACTGTTGAGTTGATGCTTTCTATGGAGTCTTCAGCACCTGAGATTCTTTCTTCCATCTCTTGTATTCTATTGTTGATGTTTGCATCTATGACTCCTGATTTCTTCCCAAGGTTTTCTATCTCCAAAGTTGTCTCCCTTTGTGATTTCTTAGTTGTTTCTACTTCCTTTTTTAGTTCCTGGATGGATTTGCTGAGATCCTTCACTTGTTTGTTTGTATTTTCCTGTATTTCTTTAAGGTATTTTTGCATTGCCTCTTTCAGGATTTCTTCCTGATGACCCACGTTCTCCTGCATTTCTCTGAGCGATTTTTGTGTTTCCTCCTCATGGGAATCCATCTGTTGATCCATTGTCTCCTGCATTTCTTTAAGCAGTTCTCGTGTTTCCTTTGTAAGGGCATCTAACCGTTGATTCATTTCTTTAAGCAATTTTTGTGTTGCCTCCTTATGGGCATCTGTCTGTTGACCCATATTCTTCTGCATTTCTTTATGCCAATTTTGTGATTCCTTTGTGAGTGCATCTACCCGTTGATTCATCTCGTTAAGCGATTTTTGTGTTGTCTCCTTGTGCGCCTCCATCTTTTGATCCATGTTCTCCCACATTTCTCTAAGCGATTTTTGTGTTTCCTTTGTAAGGGCTTCTAACCGTTGATTCATGGTCTCCTGTAACTCTTTGTGAGATTTATTTGTGTCCTTCTTGTGATCCTCTAATAGCATCATGAGAAGTGATTTTAAATCCAGATCTTGTCTTTCGGGTGTGGTGGGGTATCCAGGATTTGCTGCTGTTGGAGAGTTGGGTTCGGATGGTCCCACATTACTTTGATTTCTGTTAGTAACATTCCTACGTTTGCCTTTTGCCATCTGGATACCTCTGATGTTAGTTGGTCCTGCTGCCACTGGCTGTTGGTTGGACCTCCTGTGAGCCTGCAAAGCTATTTCTGCCCCTCCTGGATTGCCAGGATTCCCCTGGCACTGATTTCTGGGGCCTGCCTGCTCCTGAGTGACTTTGGAGCCCTAATGTGCCTTGCCCCAAGTGATCTTATATTGGGGAGGCCTTGCACATCTAAAGGCTCAGCCTAGTGGATTCCTGGAGCAGAGGTCGCCAAAGGGAGACTGGTAGGCGCCTGCCCTGTGCAGGGGTGTGTGATCTCTCCTAGGGGGGGAGGGGGCGTCCCTCTGTCAGGCAGAAGTCCCACAGCAGAGCTAGCAAGCTGGTTACTGCAGATCAGCCCCGCACTTGGGAGCTGCGCACACACAAGCTGCCCGAGACCCAAGCGATATTATGCCTGTCTGTCTCAGAACCTGGCTGTCCCAACTTCCCAGTCACTGAAGCAAAGATGGTGGAGGGCACTCTGCACACTCTCTGTGGCGCCGCTCACCCTGCAGACACGATGGCCTGCTGATCTGGCACCCAGACGACCACAGCGCTGACCCATTCTCAGGCACAGATGGAAGCCCCAACAGGCCGTGTCCCAAGTGATGTTATATTGGGGATAGGTAGCTTGGGGTACCTGTCTCTTCAGCGCAGTCTGCGGGAACAGAGGTCGCGGAAGGAAAGCTGGTAGGCTCCCGCCCAGGGCGGGGTCCCTCTGCCAGGCAGAAGTCCCACAGCAGAGCTGGCGCGCTGGTTACTGCAGATCAGCCCCGCACTTGGGAGCTGCATACACACAAGCCGCCTGAGACCCAAGCGATATTATGCCTGTCTGTCTCAGAACCTGGCTGTCCCAACTTCCCAGTCACTGGAGCAAAGCTCTCCTTCCCTTTCTTTATGGAATATCTTCCCTCTACTCTTAGCTGATATAAAGCCTTGATTTTCCAGCTTTGTCATTCCTAGACCACAATGTATGGTATTAATGACAGAATGAAGCCGTTTGCTGGAGTCTTGGGCTGTAGAAGAGTAAATCCACTCTATAGACCAGGCTGGCCTCAAACTGAGAAATCTGCCTGCCTCTGCCTCCCAAGTGCTGGGATTAAAGGCTACCACTGCCCGGCTCATGGAAGGCTTTGAATAGTGAAGTGTAAGAAGGGAAAAGACACACATATGGTGAGAGTATGTACTGGCTACAACCAGCCAGCCAGCCAGTGGTAGGTCTACTGTGAATGTGGAAGAGCCTTGGAGAAGAAACGTTCCATAGCTCAGATCTAGGTTACATTATCAAACAGGGATTAATTAGCCCAGAGAGATAGGAGGCATATCTTTGGGGTGTTGAGTATCCAACCTGCTATACATTTGGCAGGATCCATGAATGTTAAACTGGTGCTTCCCATATGATCATGTTTAGATGAGACCTTAGCTTGTCAGAAGAGGGAATAAGGACTTGTGATTTTCTTGCCTCTGAGCCCTTTGAGAGAATCCGCATGGTATGTTGACAATTATTTTAAATATTAACTTTTTTGAATTCCTATCCTGTCTCTGAGGCATCACATGGCTGAAGAACCTTAGGTGTCCAGCCCAGACTTCCCTAGGTGTTGGAGTGATACTAGAAGTGAAAACTTTCCTAGTAAATTACTCTTCTCTGTTCCTAGAACCAACATAACCAACGGAACCAACCAGAGTGTGCTAGCAGTGGTGGTGAATTCATTTAACAAGATCTTTATGCGTTTTTGTGGCCAGTCTGGACTACATAGCTACACCCTGTCTCAGAAGAGGTGAAAAACAGGCTGGGAGCATGGGCTCTGTCATGCTACTAAATATATACTTTATTCTTTGCACTCATTGCAATCCATTAAATATATCTTTGATAAATAACTGAGAAAGACAGAAGAAATACAAAATACAATAACCCTCATTAACTTTGTATCTTCTATTGAGGATAATTATGGTGAGTTGAACCAAATACATGTATAAACTATATGATCAATAAATGGAAATAAACAATTCAATACTTGACAAATATGAAGTGGGGATTTATTTTTGGTTTTGTTGAAGATAACAACACATGTTGTTGTGTCATGTGATATTTTTCTGGAAACTGTCTTATGAGAGGATTTTTGCTAAAGGCAGACATGTGAGAAGATGTTTTGCTGAGAACAGACATGTGGCATTTTTTCTGGAAGCTGTCTGGTGAACGTGATAGTTTGCTGAAGCAGATGCTTGAAAGAACATGTGATGTTTGGAAAGAGTACAAGTATAACAATGATCTGGCTTTGGTTTGCCTTGCTTTCTTTGCTGATCTTCATTTGTCATGACTTTGTAGAGAAAAATGCACCAAAGAACTTCTGGTGGTGTTCTGGTTGCTTCTTGCCACTTAAATGGTCTCATACTGATCGATACATACTGAGCCTTCTGGTTTCTTCTGGATTGAGATGCTGCTGCTGACTCAACTGGACCATTCAAAACAAAGATTGGAATCAACCCCCAAAACTACTTCTAAACAGGTCCACTTTCCCTTGTTCTATTAACCATCTTCTTCCCCTACCTTTGATCAGTGGGCTATGATAGAGATTGAAGCATTTAAGAACCCTTATCAAAGTAGGTTTTGAAAAATCTAAGCCTACACATATACATTTAGAATTGCCTGAAAATGCTATAAATTTCAAATTTCCCAGAGAATACCAATTTTCAAATTCCTCCAGAGCTATATTGTTCCGCATGTCTGTGACTCAGCAGAAGGAATACGGGAGCTCAGGAGGAGGACACTCCAAAAGATAAAGGCAGCATTAGCTGCCTAAATGCTCAACAAAGAGCCCAGACTTAACATTTTACAAGTCCACCTATAGGGAAGGGCTTGAAAATGAAATATATTGGAAATAGAAACCTCAGGAAAGCATTCAGTTTTTAGGTTTTTTTTTTTCTGAAGAAAAATACAGAAAATATGGTGCCCTTTGGAGATAGGGCAGTTAAATGAAAGAGATAAATAAAGGGGAACAAAATATAATTCTATTTTTGAAGAAGATGCTGCTCTCCTATCCCCAGCACTGTAAGCAAATCTGCACAGCCTAGTGCTATGGAAGGAGCTCTTGGAACAAGGACCCTCATCCACCAAATGCTTAGGAACAAAATCCAACAAAGCAACAAAGTTCAGTGTAAAAAGAATATGTGAACAAAAATTAATTTCTCTTGAAAGTTCTGTTCTACTCAGAAAGGGATTGGTGGGTGAGAAAGGAAAAAAAGCATAACTAACCTCCAACATGAATTAAATATTCTTATGCATGGAAAGATTTCCTTTAATGTATATGATTAAGACTTTTTGAGAACTAGACTCTACTCCCACCTATCCTCTACTTCTATCAGATTCCTGAACCATATAGACAGGAACATGTTGTCCTCTGAGAGGCTCCACCCAGCAGCTGACACAGACAGATACAGACACGCACAGCCAGACAGTGGGAGGAGCTTGGGGACTCCTATGGAAGACTAGGAGGAAGGATTGTTGACCACAATGGGGATAGGAACTCCTCAGGAAGACCAACAGAGTCAACTAACCTGGACCCTTTCTTGGACCTCTAGAGTCTGAACCACCAACTAAAGAACATACAGGATGGACCTAGACCTCCCTTATCATTTGTAGCATATGTGGAGCTTGGTCTTCATGTGGGTCCCAAACAACTGAAGCAGGAGCTATCCCAAAAGCTGTTGCCTGTCCAGGGAACATGTTCTTCTAGCAGGGCTGCCTTGTCTAGCCTCAATGGTAGAGGAGGCACCTAGCTTCAAAGAGACTTGAAATGCTGGCGGGGTGGGTGGTGGAGGAGCAGGGATAACCACAGGCTGCCACCTGTTCAGAGAAGAAGGGGAGGGGTGGGGGAAGGGTTGATGGAAGGGGGTAACTGGGAGAGGACAGTGAGCAGGATATAAAGTGAATAAGTAAAAAGAAACTTAAATTAAAAAAAAAACACATTTAAAAATATGTTACATAGATCCCAAACTGATTTCTAGAAACTAAAAATCATGTTGATAGCTCTATGTTCCTTCAGTGTTCCTTGTCACAGTTGGTTCATCATGATGGAAGTACTGACAAATTAATTTTCTACTATTTCCACTTCCCACTTCTTTCTGTTTTATTGTTTGGATTTTCATATATGTTTGAATTAATTTCTATGTCTTTGCTCCTCCCCAACCTGAACAAATCAGATAATCTTTCTTCTAAATCTAGAATATATTTTGCTTAATGTTATAATTTCTTATCTCTATCTTAGAGTTATTTCTCCTTATTTAATAGAAACATAAATTCACTATTCTTTAATAGTTAAAAAAAAAGAATTTGAGAACTAAAAACAAAAACAAAAAAACTTTCAAGAAACTCAGCCTTATCAAAGTTGCAGTTGGACTCAATTGCATTGAAGTTAGGAAGTTTTTGAAGAAAAAGAGAAGGCTATCTTAGACATGAAGAAGAAATTACGAGCTGCACAGGGGGGTAGATTGAGATGAAATTCATGACATGTTACTACACAGTCACTTCTGTGTCTCCACATCTCATATGTTGGAAACTGAATGTGAGCAATGGTATAAGAGCTGGGACACTTGGGGACCGAGCAGGCTCTACATGCAGAATGGGATTACTGCTTTGATAATGCAGCATGGGGCAACCATTTGTCTGTATGTCCCTGTGCCACCTGAAGGTACACAGGCTTTTGGCTATTAATAATGGGACCCTCACTGGGTACCAAAAACAAGCCAGCCCATTGATCTGGGACTTATCCTAAAAATAGTGTGAGAGGTGTGTCTCATTTAGAAATTGCCCAGCCTTTTTTTTTTAAATGTGTGCAAATGTTTGGACTGTGTATTTGTGCATCATGTATGTATAATGCCAGTGGAGGCCAGAAAGAGTACTTCAGTGCTCCTGAAACTGTAGTTACATTTGGCTACGGAACATTGTGGGAATTGAGGGTTGAACCTTGGTCCCCTGGGGCAGCTAGTGTTTTTAACTGCTGAGTCTACTCCTCAGACCCTAACTTCTTTCCAGACCAGTCTGAAGGGACTAAAACAGGTATTGAAAATAACTGAGAAAATAAAAGTGAGAAAAGAGAGAAGTGAGAGAGAAGAGATGCTGAAGAAGCTCGAGTGTCCAAACAATTGGAGTCTTTAAAGAAGGTTGGATAACTACAGCACATAAGTGATTACTCAAACTGTAATCATGAAAAACCCTCTAGAAATAATAGCACATTTAAATCTAGAGGTTGAAAAGCTCTTCATGTACACAATGATATAGCAAAAACTATACCTCAAAAAGAAGCAAACAAATATATATATATGTATATGTATATACATATACACACACATATTAATGGCAGAGGAAATTAATGTTACTTCACACTGACCCTTTAGATCAAGTGGGCAAAAAAGAACTATAAAGAAAGTAAATAAATGATGACTTCTTCATGTGTTTTATTATGACTGCATCAAACTCCATGTTCTTACAATAGAAAATGTACCTTCTCATATACATGTTCAATAATTCATGAAAACTGCTCATTTTAGCTTACAAAAATGTTTTAAAAATTATAAGCACTTTAAGAAATTTCTGTTTAGAATTCTGAGATAATAGATTATTAATAAAACAGAGACCATGTCTCTAAGAATTAGAAAATATGAGTGAAAGAAAAAAACAAAACAAGAATTAAGGACTTTCCAGCTCAGTTTATTGGCACATGCTGGCAATCCCACTCAGGAGACAGGGCAGGAATGTTGAAAATTTAAGGAGGACATTGGATTCCCTGGGACTGGAGTTACAGAGAGCTGCGAGCCATCATGTGGATGCTGGAAACAAACCCAGATTCTCTGGAAAAACACTTGGTATTCTTAACCACTGAGCCATTTCTCCAGCCTTGGAATTAATTCTCAATGCAAAGGAAGTTTTAAGAGGTTACTATGAAAAATGAAAGATAGCATTTCTAGATCATATATAATAAATTAATATCCAAAATATATGAAGAAACCCTATACTTCAGCAAACCTTCAAACAATTCAATGAAATAATAGATAAGGGCATCTTTCCAAGATATACAGTCAATAAGCATAAGAAAAATAATCAGCATTATTATTCACTCTGGAAGTGCAAAAATGAGATATTACCTCACACTTCCTGGGATGACTATGGCTTTAAAAGAAAAATAAGGTGCTGCCAGGGGCCTGGAGAAGTTGTGCTTTCTCTGCATCATTAGTAGAAGTGTGAGGGGATATAGCCACCATGAAAACAATGTGGCAAATCTTTAGCAAACTATAGGATCCAGCAAGAGCTGGATTTGAGAATATTGAAACTGGGATCTCAGACTGATATTGGTGCATGATGTTTGTAAAAACGCTACTTATAGTAGGCCAAAGGTAGGCATTGTTCATGTCTCTCTATAGAGGAATGGACAAGTTTTATATGTTAGATGTGTTCTAGTAGAATGGAATATAACTTAACCATAAGAAAGGAAAGGTGTTTGATGAATAGCACATTGAAGTGAACCTTGAAAATATATGCTAAGTGAAATATTACAGATATAGAAAAGCAAAGATTGTGATGCTGCAAATTATAGGAGGTAATATTATACATTCTATTATATATATTATTATAATACACTATTTTATTATATTATTATATTATATTATTAATGAGCAAATTTATAGAGATAGAAAGAAGAGATTATCGGGGCCAAGGGGATCGGTACTAGGAAATTAATGCTTAATGGAAACAGTGTTTATACTGAAGTTCACACAGAGATAATGAAAAGAAGCTTTGGGCATCAGATATGGCAATAGTTGCCCAATATTACAAATGTATTTAATGCTACTGAATTATATCTTACAAATAATAAAAGCTGTGATGTGTATATTTTTCCACAACATTAAAAGTCAAAAAGTAAAAGAGCATCCCATGATTTAAAGGCAATGGAAAATACACAAAAGCTCTTAAAGTGCTCTCTGTAGCTTGAATCCAAAGATCCAAAGAATCCAGAACAAGCTTTATTGAGAACAAGAAAGCAGGAAGGCTGGTCGTAGAACAAAAAAGGGCTAACTTCCTTACCAAGCTATAAATCTTGAGAACCACAATAATTACTCAGCCATCAAGATATGTATGTACATTAGTGCAGTAGTAACACTAATGTCTTAGGGAATAACCAACAGCTATCTCCCTAGTTTTAAGGCTCATCCAGCAGAAAGGAACTCATACCGGTACTCTCAGCCTGACCAAGAACCCACTACTGTGGAGTGGTCACAGACCTCAGGTGGGAGCCTTCCACTCTCATTTTGCTAATCTGATATAGTATTTAATTGCCTTCCAACTACTTATCCTTATGCCTATAAAGTAGTCCATCTCTGATGCTTTGTAAAGTGGACAAAGCAGCTTCTTTGTTCTGTGGACAAAGATTGACAAAGAGATCAAAATACAAAGAATAAGTGACCTGGAGAGCTCATCCCTAAATATGACATCTATATCACACTCTTTTCCCCCCAAGGTTTGAGGAATATTGCAGAAGAAGGTGCAGAGAGATTGTAAGAGCAAGAAGGCAGGAACGACAGCTGAGAGAGTCTGTTTTGGAGAAGCAGGCAATTGAACTTATGAATTCTCAATAGCTGTGGATGCACATACAAGACCTACACAAGATCAATCTGAATCTGCTTTTACATTCAAGCAAAGGTCCCACTCAGTTGAGACACCACAGGTAGTCAATGGCTTCAGTGGGGAAAAAAAATCTGCTTTCCTTAGGGGTGGGGCCCTTGTCCATTGTATAGTAGAGAGACCAACACCAGCACACGTGAACAAAACGATTTAGTCCCAGTAGGTCTGTGAGTGTGTGCATGTGTGTATATATATAGATATATATATATAGATATATATATAGATATATAGATATAGATATATAGATATACATAGATATGTATATGTATATGCATATATATGCACATGCATGCATGTACATATGTGTTAACACAGCACACATGTACACATATATGAGGTGAAGTAGGGAGGAGGACGTGTGGGAGGGTTTAGGGAGGACTAAAGTTAGGAGTTAGAGTGAATTTGATAAAAAATAAAATGTATTCATGTATGATGCAGTGAAATTAAATTAAAATTTAAAAATAAAGAACAAAATGAGCAAGCAGCCAAAGGAACCTATTTTAGAAGAGATTGTTTTGTTGCTGCTGTTGTTGCTCATTTTTAGACAGGTTCTCACTATATAACCCAGGCTGATCTTGAACTCAAGAGCCCCTTGCTTCTACCTCCTGAGTGCTGGTATTAGGCATGCATTATCATACTTGTGTTATTACTTTTTGTGGTAATCTAATTAAAGTGTAAAAGACTTTAGTTTGCAAACCACTTTGTTTACTTTTATAATACAAGAATGTTACTCTGTAAATAACTAAACAGTAGATGCATGAATTAATTGGCCTAGGAGTTCCAGGAGCTTTTCATGTTTGAAAGAGAAGCAAGAGTGGGGGTTTAAGAGATGGTCAACAGTTAAAAGCATTTATTGCTCCTCCAGAGACCAAAGCTCTGATACCAGTACCAGTTCTGAGCAGCTCACAGCCACCTAGTCACAACTGGAGTTCACAGAATTTAATGCCCTCTCCTGGCCTCTGCAGGAGGTCTACAAGTGGTCTACAAGCAGAACACATACACATAAATAAAGTAAGTCTTTTAATGGGGGAGGGGGTTGGTAAAGTCAGAGTTCAGGAGAGAGTTCAGGAGACCACTGTAAACTTAACTGAGAAGGACACAGAGGATATTTAAGGATATAAGGGCAAACCAAGAACACACTTCGGAGAAAAGAGGGAGACTGAGAGGTCCCTTGTTTTCCTAACTATTGAGCACTTTCCCTTCTGCCCTTAGAGGCTCCATGGTGAAACAGAATATTTTCAGGCCTTTGAGTGTATTTCTATTGCGAGGCTTCAATGAAATTTCCATCTTTCAGGTGATCAGACAAGAACTTAAGAATGGAATATTATGGGGCTGGAGAGATGGCTCAGTGGTTAAGAGCACTGACTGCTCTTCCAAAGGTCATGAGTTCAATTCCCAGCAACCACATGGTGGCTCACAACTATCTGTAACAGAATCTGACTCCCTTTCTAGGTCATGAGTTCAATTCCCAGCAACCACATGGTGGCTCACAACCATCTGTAACAGGATCTGATTCCCTTTCTAGGTCATGAGTTCAATTCCCAGCAACTACATGGTGGCTCACAACCATCTATAATGGGATCTGATGCCCTCTTCTGGTGTGTCTGAAGAGAGCAACAGTGTACTCGAATTAAATAAATAAATAAATGTATATAAATATATGTTTAAAAAAAAGAATGATTACTTTAAAAAAAATGGAATACTATGTCTCTCCCAACTCTACTCCAAATGAACCATTTCTCTGGGTACACAACCATTTTCTGACTTAGTTAATTTCATTGAAAAGAGTTAATTTATTTATGTCTATAAAATCATAGCTGAGATTTTAGTTAAGGAAAATCAGGTGGCTAAACCATATCTACAAAGAAACAACCAACACTCAGGAAATCAACCAGAGGATATTTAAACTAAAATCTAATGTATAAAAATAGAGGGCAGTAGAGGTTTTGAAGAATAGTCAGGAATGTCTTTTAGGACTGGAGTCATTAAAATAGCTTTTGTAATCCTAGTTAGATACTACCTCCATTGGAGAGGGGCGTGACTGGAAAGGAACTGTTCAGAACACTGTGTCCTATCTTAGAGATGAGAAGTGCCAACCATGGCTGCTGATCAGTCAGGGAAACAAATGAGGAGGTTAGACATCGGTGATGACCACTAGTTTTGAGTCCACTGTATGTAAAAAACATCTACTGGCACACCTATTCTGTCCACTAGTTTGAGAAAAATCATGAGTCTTGATTTATGATCTGTTCAAGTTAAAAGATGCTAAACGGGGAAAGCAAGCTACAAAATCATGAAAGAGCCTATTTAATATATACTTATGGATATAAGCTTTAAAAATTGGTGGCAGAGGATGGCCTGGTTGGACATCAGTGGGAGGAATGGCCCTTGGGCCTGAGGGGGGTTCAATGTCACAGTGTAGGGAATGCCAGGGAGGGAAGGCAGGAGTGGGTGGGAGGGTGAGGAGCACCCTCATAGAGGTGGGGGCAGGGGGGATAGGATAGGAGGGTTCTGGAAGGGAGACCTAGAAAGGGAAAAACATTTGAAATGCAAATAAAGGAAATATCCAATAAAAAAAATTAAAGACAACAGATGTCAAATTTTCAACATTTCTCCCAAGTGCATAGGGAGGATGGAGAGATCCTTCAGTCACCTTGCCACTGTTCCTCATGTTTCAGGCATAGCTTTTTGTCATATGGGTTTAGTAATACTGGAGATAGGAGCTAAGACCTCATTTGTGCTGAGGGAGTGCCTAGAACCGAGTGAGCTCCACTTTCAGTGATGGTGGAAAAATACTCGTTCACATTTAACAAGTACTAAACCTTCTGAGTGTGCTTGAGAGAGCTAATAATTCTTCATTTAAACCTTTGGAGGTAAGTAGTCTTACTATCCTCGTTTTATAGGCAACAAAACTAAACTGGAAGATGCTAAATACCTTGCTGAAAGTCACACACATAATTCCTGCAGTGGACAACTTAAAAGAAAAAGGGTTCTTTCTCCAAGAAGGTGGGCAGTGCCTATACCCCTGCTGGAAGACTCCGAGTATGAAACCGGGGATATCTGGAGAGAAGCTATCTTATAAAGTGGATAACACTGGAAAAAATAGTTTCAGTAGGGGAAAAAAAACACTGTTTAAAACTGAAGAGAAGGGGAGAATCCAGAGTCCATTCCAGATGGCCCAGCACCAGCTGGGAAGCACTGTTCTCCTAGCATAAGTAGATGCAATTGCAGAGGATCAGAACTTAAGACTAAAGGCAAGACTCAGAAAATCCACACTGTACTTTCATTGACAAATAATTTTAAGGGGAGGGGGGAATTACAAAAGCCACACAGAGCTGTTGCATGGGGTAGATGGGGACAGTGACTGGAAAAGCCTGTCCACTGCATTCAACAAAAGCAATGGTCAAATGGGGTCAGGGAGTAGGAGTACTCATGTTAAGAGCCATTTGATTGGATTCTGAGACTTGGGCTGACCACTACTTCCAGTTAGAAGGGAAAAACTCTGTGAGTCTGAACTGTGTGGACTGAGCAATGTAAAGCAAAGTGGAAATTTGGCCTGAGCTCAAACTGAAATGGAAGGGAAATCATAGACCAGTCACCCATACCCACATCTGGAACAATACAGAAGCAAGCTGAGCAATAATTCCCATGCCAGAGGACATGAATAAACTTCTGAATGGGTTCAAACCCAAACTAACAGCTGAATTAAATAAGGACATCAATACATAACATGAAAGACAATTCAATTAAGAGATGGAAATACTGAAGAAAAAAATGAAATTTAAACTGAAAAGCTCAATAAGTCAAATTAAAATCCCAATGGAATGCCTCCCCCAATAGAATGGATCAACTTAAAGATAGAATAACTGAACTTAAAGACAAGATAGATGAATATGGATGTTCCAACAATGGCAAAGACAATAATCAGAAAGTATGGATACAATATATGAGATCTATAGAACATGATCAAAAGATAAACCTACGAATAATAGGCATATGGGAGAAGTTCAAGTCAAAGGCATAGAAAATGCATTCAATGAACTCTAAGCATAAAACTTTCCAAATTTAGGGAAGAGAAAGCTGTCCAGACATAGAAGCCATTCAGAACACTAAATGGAAAGAACCAGAATTGAATTCCCCAATACCATATTATAGTTAAAATGGTACCCACTCAGAACAAAGGAAGAATGCTGAAACATACAATCTAAAGGCCCCAAGTCACGTATAAAGGCAAGTCATCAGAATAATGGCAGACTTTTCAATAGAAATTCTGCAGTTCAGGAGGGCATGAAATGGTCTATTTCAAACTCTGAAAGACAATGGCTACAGTTCTGCATTGACTATAGCCAGCAAGGATGCTCACCTCATGGCAAACCAGAATCAAAGAAAGAGGGGCACTGAGGACTCAGAGGCAATATAAACTATTCTAGGTAATACCACAGTGACCTACTTTCTCAACCTAAGCCCTGCCTACTAATTTTTACCACCCCCCCCATACCTCTTTAAGCCATAAATTCAATCAATGGATTAACCCATTGATGGGCTTAAAGCTCCACAGTTTCCTTGAAGGGCTCACATCTGAACAATGGTGAATGGCTCCAAACTTTTAACAGATAGAAACCATAGCAGTGACCAAGGGGGAAGGTTTCACATCTAGGCAAATCGATTCTGTCTTGTCCCTTCAGCAGCACCGATAGTCTCAAGTTCAGAAGAGAAACAAAATTGTAACTCCCTCTAAGGCGTTGTTAAATCTGGACCCATGATTTTAAGTCTTTTGCAAAGAATAACTGCCCTCTAATTGGAAGCTGCAGTCCTGTTTCCTAGCCCTGGTCATGGTTAAGTGTACCTAGGTAGGGGTAGGGGATATCAACAGGGTGTGGAGGAACACCCCACCCAAATTGGTCCAACCTACCTGCTTTTCCAGATAGCTTCAGCCATACCAGTGTTAGCTTCCAGGGTGATAGGGTGTCTGTGAGGCTCTGAGTGTGGCAGAATACCCATCTTTCCCACCTCATGGAAAATCCACACAGCAAGTGAGAAACAAGTCAGGAAGCAGGAAAAGAGCCAGCCAGCATAGAGAGTTTGCAGCAGTGATCCACGTGAGTACGAAACAATGCTTGGACCCTGTCTTAGTTTGGGTTTCTATTGCTGTGAAGAGACACCATGACCATGGCAACTCTTACAAAGAAAAGCATTTAATTGGGGGCTAGCTAAAAGCTTCAGAGGTTCTGTCCATTATCATCACAGTGGGAAACATGACAGAATGTAGGCAGACATGATGCTAGAGAAGAAGCTGATAATTCTACATCTTGACTGGCAGGCAGCAGCAGAAGACTGTATGTCACAACTAGGTATAGCTTGAGCATATGAGACCTCAAAGCCCACCCCACAATAACACACTTCCTCCAACAAGGCCACATCTGCTCCAACAAGGCCACACCTCCTAATAGTGAGAGTCCCTAAGAGCCAAACAATCAAACACTGGGGGCCATACCCATTCAAACCACCACACCCCCAAAGCCCAGTTGTAGACTGCCACCTCTCCTGCCTCATCTTCCATTGTTCTGGTACATAGGAAGGGAATTCCATTATCCTTCCTAGACATTTTTTTCCTAGCTTATGTCATTTGGCCTGAGCTTTAAAGGCTTCTACCTATACCACTTTGATCTGCTTATTGCAAGTAACAGCAACAAATTCATGTTAATCGTGGAGAAAGGAAGCAAGATGATTATTTTCTTCAAGGGACAAGAAGTCCAACTTTTAACACTAAATAGTTTTCATTCCGTGCTCTCAAAGAACAAAAAAAAATGTATACCTACTTTAAGGAAATAAATATACCATTAAAAGAATCATTGGCTCATGGAAGTTACTATTTTGAAACACTAGCAAGCTTGTTTTGAGCATGTACACAGAAAATGTTAAATCAGCTGGTCTTTATCTTTAATCATTTATTTGACATGTTTTACTTTCATTTACTATTATTCTTCATAATATAGGCATCTGTTAATATATGAACTTATATATTTTATATATTCACGAATTTTATTTAAACTTTCAAAACTAAAACAGACCTTATCAGACCACAGGATTCCTGACTGATTTACTTAGGGTGAACCCTGACTCACAGAACATCTTCCTGACAAAGTCACACTGGCTTCAGGCACAAAAGAAATAGAAAATATCTTCCTTCCAAAGATAGAAAGTCACCCCTATGTCCCGCTGCCCATCAGCTGTATCTGCCCTTTGCCCCTCCTGTCCTGGGGACTTGACACTGTCTGCTCCTCACTGCAGCTGTAAAATGGCTTTATTATTAGTTGAGAACCAAAGAAGCTTCAGGACACATTGTCCCACTCCCCTACACACACTTGCACACACATGTATGCACACATGAGCGCACACACACAGACACACACACTCACACCAACATATTCTGAAAGCTCAGAGATGTCTGATTTTCACTCTTTGCTGCCTTCTGTTCCTCCAACGTAATAGATTTTAATGAGACAAATGGTTGGATGTAGATTTCCTTTCTCTGCATTTCCCCACTTGGCTTCTCAGAAACTGACTTTCTGTGGCTGTCTTTTGCAATATGGCAAAATCAATACGACTAATTACTGAAGAATATATACCTATGGGCAGAGGGTAGACTCAGCAGCGTTTCCTAGCCTCTTTGAGACTGACCTTACCTCCACCTTTCAATACTGACCAGGCATGATTGTTGCATCTGGAAAGCACAGATAACAAACTAGTCACAAGAAAAAAAAAAAACAACAACAAAAAAACCCAAAAACATAAACAAAAAAACAGGCTGGAGGTGTGGCTCAGTGGTAGAACACTTGCCTGACATGTGTAAGGTTCTGGATTTGATCCCTCAGCGTTTCAACAAACAAAAAGAACAAGAAATAATTAACAAACAATAAAAGCAGAACAAAACAGCAGCTAGTGCTTCAGGACCCTGCTTTTGTATGGATGTGCTCCCAACTCCAGGGCCTAGGAGCATGCTCAGAACCACTACCATTTACTGAGCATTACCTTAGTTCGCCTTTTGTTGCTGTAATAAACATCATGGTGAAAATCAATATAGTGGAGGAAAGAGTTTGCTTCATCTTAAGGCTACTGTTCCTCACTGAGGGAAGTCAATACAGGAGGTATGAACTGAAGCAGAGACCACATAGAAAGTCTGCTTAATGTCTTGCTTCCCCAGACTTGTTCAGCTTGAGTTCTTATATAGCCCAGGCCCATCTGCCCAGGCATGACATCACCCACAGTGCATCAATTAGTAATCAAGAAAATGCCTTAGGCATGCCTACAGGGCTTGTGATGGAGGCAATTCCTGAATTAAGGTTTGTTTTCCTTAATTCTAGTAACTCTAATTTGTGCCAAGTTGAAAAAATAAAACCAGAATAAACACCACCCAATTATGACACCCGAGCCTTTACAATGAGACAACCTTGTGTTCAAAGCTGTTTCTATTGCATAAGGAATCTCCCTGAAACTTTTAGAAAATTCTTTTCCTTAGGCAGAACTACAGAGGGGTTATAACCACCTTCATCTCCTGCAATCTTTTACCATCTCAATTTAGGAGTTCAGGGTAGCTAGAACAGAAAATCACTGAAATTCTGAGTCATGGAGGAAGCCTCAGAGCCCAGGGAAATTGTGTCTTGCTTGCCTGGAAAACAGCGATTCACAAATTGCCCTGTGGTGCAAGGAACATTGTGCCCTACAAACCTGATCGCTGTGCAGGAGACCCAGAAGGTGAGGTCATTCCAAGTGAATCTGTGGTGGGATTTCCTAGTGGGAGAAAATGGGCCATACTCAGTGGCCAGATGGGACCCAGTTCAGCATCAACAGATTTAGAGCCTAGAGAGCCCTCCTCCCACAACCATGGTGTTTTTTCTGTGAGCCTTTCTTTGTGTACATGCCTTCCATGAGAAGGAAGGAAGAGAGGGAAAGGGTCCTGAAAGACCACACTTTACTTGAAAGTTAATGAAAAGGTAGTGAAATAGACTAGGAGGGAAACCAAGATGGGCTAGGTAGTTGACTCAGTATGCTTGCCTTGTGAACATAAGGACTTGCAAACATTAACACACATGTGAAGGAACTGGGCTTGAGACATAAACTCCAGTACTGGGGACCTGGAGAAGGGAGGATCCTAGGACTCACTGACCAGCCTACTTAGCACATTCTAAGCCAGGGAGAGACCCTATCTTGGCAACAATAACAAAAACAAAAGGTAGGTAAAGACTAATGACCTATATCCAAAGTCCTGTGGACTTTGCATGTCAGTACACATTCCAACACAAAACATCAGCATAATAAAATGGGCTAAAATAGGTAACAAGACTAAAAATTACAATGTATGCTGATATTACTTGATATGCATGTCGTTCATATTTCTTGTCTAAGAATTTTGGGAAAAAAACTATTAAATAAAACCAAACAAACTAGGACAAACATGACCCACTGATATTTTTTCTAAAATGCTATCAAATCATAAATCAATATCTATTGTTTATGTTGATTTGGCCAATCACAGCATCATAAGATTCTTGTACTGATCCCGTCCTTTCCAGGAGGATGTCATTGGCGATTTGACTATGTTAGCAGTTTATACGAAAGAATGAAATTTGTAAAATGAATTGTAAATTCTTGCTAGTACATATAAAAGACACATAATCCATGTGTTTTGTTTACAAGCTCTAAGTCTAGGTGTGGCAAGTTTGGGAGCTCTTTTAACTTACATCACAGTCATGTATTCCCTTATTGCTTGCTGTTTCTCCTGGCTACATGCTCATGAGCCAACTCCTTTCATGGTGGCCTCCTTCTCCGCATATCACCCTTTTTCTTCTCAATTCCCACTCCCCTTACCTAATAAAGAAAGAAGGATAGAAAAAAGAAAAGGAAATCCCTGAATCTATCCTCCCTATTTCATATCCTCCACGTCCTAAACCATACCTATTCATAACTATTCCCTTTTAAATGACAATAAACACCCAAAATTCAATGAATGACCAAAATTTCTCCACCCTACCACTTGGGAAAAGGACAAAGTCTCCTTAAAATTGCTTCCTGCTGATTTGGGGTTGTAGTTTTCTTTGTGGGGCCCAAGAAAAATGGGGAAATTGTCTTAAGAAAGCTAGCTGTAGCATTTGTTGTCCAATCTCTGTATGCTGAGAAAGTTCAGGTTTAAGTGAAGTCCTGACTGGATTAGTCTGTAAGGCTGGATGAATCGAGGTTATCTGGAATCAGCAACCCTCCTTGAAGGCATTCTGGAACAAGTCTCCCAAGGAAACAGCATCAAAACAGTCTGAAGCAGAACCAAGTGTCCCATCATCCTTGAGGGTGGATCTTGCCAAGACTGCTTCCTTGGTTGTCATTTTTCTGTAAACATAGTTTCTCACAAGTAATATGTAGTTCTGTACCAATGATGTATGGAATGTGCAAGGTGCACAATTTAGTCAAATATGACCTTCCACTCTCTGTCTGAGCAGGTGAATGACATTTGTCTTTCTTAAGTTAGTTTGAATTAAAATCAAAACTGTAATATAAATTTTTATCCACATCATATGAAAGGATGACATAATAAGTCTTCAGGACTCACCACTGGCTATGTATAGACATTTGTTTTCATGTCTCAGCTAGTTCACAGCTGTTCCAAGTTGCAGGATCAGTACATATATTACCTGCCTTGTTCATTTTACCAATCTCCCTCTTCTTGTCTGTAGTCAAGATCTTCAGGAGGTCTTCTCTGGCCAAATCTTATTTCTAATAGTTTGAATGGAAGACATAGTTTCTCTTTTCCTGTTGGAACAAATGTAAAATCTCCCCAAAGCAACATATTTCCTTTCTTCCATTCTGTATTTAGGACTTCTATAGTTTGATCTAATTCAGCAGTCCTTTCTAAAATGCATTGGTTTTTAACAGTTGTGTTATCTGTCTTATTGATTTTTAAAATATTCAAATTCAACAAAGCATCATTTACCCTATCCCTGGGATAGTTATTATTCCCCTTCTGTTCTATGAGCATCTCCTTTAAATTTCTGTTAGATTTTTACATGGCTTGGTCTGTAGAAATATAAGCTATATTTGGAATAGGCTTCATGCCATAATATCCATAAAATTGCTATATTCTAATGGACAGACGTTGCAGGATTTTCTCGGTTCAAGTACATTAGTACAGAGGAGGCCTGTGATTGGACAGGGAAAAGGGGGCGGAGCTAAGAGTTGGAGAGCCGAGGAGCATCTGAATGGAGAAAGAGGCAGGAGAATGGAGGCCGACGTGGTGATATCACAAGGTTAGGTTAATTCGATAAAGCTTTTATCATTATCAATTGGTTCTGAAATTATTGTATTGGCATCTTGTATTGTTAGTTTATTGATATATAAATCTGATTGGTTAACTACAAGATTTAAGAGTTTTAATTTTACCAGGCAATTGGGTGATGTGACGGCTGACCGTGGGATGCATGGGGTGTTTCCTGGTAGTGAAAGGAACTGGGGGGGGGCCACTGGAGAGATGGTGGGCAGAGGGACTTCCAAGTGAGAAGGCCCTGCGGGAGCCCTGTAACTCACCAGTTGCTGGCACTAGCGCTAGAATGTGCCGGTTTGATTTTTTTTAATATTTCCTGCAACAGACATGTATGCCTGAGCATCATCAGCTTTGATCATCAAAGGCATCTCCAAAACAGTCATCATCTCAATAAATGTGTAATCTCAGAATCATCTCCTTCAGAACTTATGGCAGAAACCCACTGGAATTTCTACTATGCATCTTTAACATGATGAATCAACATATTTGCATATCTCAATTCTCCAAACTGAATAAAATGAAACATTTATTTTATTGTATGACACTGATTTAAGGCAGTATCCATAAGTAGAATCTGAATTCTTAATTCAATATATTTCATCTCTGTGGGTTGCCATTCCAGTTTCTCCAGTCTTCATGGATTTTTCTCATCTGTAACTGCCTTTTCTATCACAGCTATAGGTTCCAGATCCTCTAATCTCTGGTCTATGGCCTATAATCTAACATCTAATTTCTCAGTCTCTCTTTTTGTTTGTCATATTTTTATCTCTTTTAAAATATATAAAATTTATAATAATTATTTTCATGGTGGTAAATATAGCAAGAGTATACATAATTCAGATGTCCTGTGACATTGTGTTTCTCTTTTATTTTCAACATAGAAAAATACACATACTCATAAACTCTTCTTCCTTCAAAGACTTTACCCTATTATTTTTAATGTAAATATATTTTATGAAATTTTATATTCTGTTTAGAAGTTCAGAGCTGTTAAATCCCCCTTGTAGCTTTGGAAAAAGGTTCCATTTGTCTGTAGGTTCCTTCTGTCATTTGTAGCACTGTGGATGGAATTAAAGGACATGGACGTTGTTAGATGGAGGAGGTCAGACACAGAAGGACAACAGATGTTTTTACTTGTATCCAGAAACTAAATAGTTGATGACAAAAAGAAAAGTAGAAAATACAAAAGTGGTTACCAGAGTTTGAGAAAGGTGTAGAGAAAATAGAAATAGAGGGAAGAGAGTTGAAGAATAACTTTGCCAGCTCTATAGAACAATAAGACAGTGCTGTTTGGCAACAATTAACTGGATATCTCAAAACAGTGAATAGAGAGAGGGTGTTCTGACTACTCCACCACAAAGAAGTGACATGTCTGAGGTGGTAGATATTCCAGCTACCTTGATCTGATCATTATCTACATGCTTCAAAATGCTACACTGTACCACTTAAATACTGTGTGCCAATTAGTAATGCTAAAGATGACAGTAATTATTTGACTGAAATCAACATTCACAATGTCTGTGAAGGGCGTGCTGTAAGAAATGGGTGTAGGTCTTATCAAAAAAAAATCTCTAACTCCCATAACTTACAAAAAACATAGTACAAATTACTCAAATTCTAAGATTTCATTTTTTTCTTAATTTCCTTTTTATGAGTACAGATAAGAGACAAACTCACCAGCAATGCTCATCTTAAAGACATACTGTGAGGACAGGAAGCCAACAGAAGCCATGATATGGTCAGTGCTAACACAAGAAGAGGCTAAGTACTATTATTCATGTACAGGAGAATTTTATTCAAATTCCATTATTTTACTCTTTAAAAATTATATGGCATGTGTTTACTTATCTGTATGTACATATACATGAGCACATGCCACAGCCTGGACAAACCCCAGGACTTAGTTCTCTTGCTTCACCATGTGGGTTTTGAGGACTGAACGCCTGTTGTTAGTCTGGTGACAGGGACCTTAACCCACTCTTCACCTGTATCACTGGCTCCAAATCTCATTATTTTAGAAGAAGATGGTAGACTTGGAGTGTGTCTTTGTGATAAATACATGATGACTTTTAGGAAACACCATTTAACTTTCAAATGCTAATGATACCTCCAAACTTCAAAATCCAGCCACAAATTTTTGCTCAGGACATTTCCAGAAATTCTTCCTACATTTTTTTCCTACATATTCCCTATATATTTTTCCTACATTTCCTCTGATTCCATGGACATTATTGATACAGTCTGATGATCATATTCCCTGTTGCTTTGTGGTTCTAACATTGACAATCAGAATCTACAGACTGGGTATAATTACCCAGTCACTGTTCTATTGCTGTGAAGAGGCATCATGACTAAGGCAACTTGTATAAAAGAAAGCATTTCATTTGGGGCTTGCTTACAGTTTCAGAGGATTAGTCCATGAATTTTTCAGTGAGAGGACTGGCATGGTACTGGAGCAGTGGCTGGCACAGGCAGTAGGAAGAGAGAGACAGAGAGAGAGAGAGAGAGAGAGAGAGATGGGCTTTTGAAACCTCAAAGCTCACCCCCAATGATACCCTTCCTCCAAGGCCATACCTCCTAATCCTTTCCAAATAGGTGAGAAACAAGCATTCAAGAACCTATGGAAACCATTCTTTTTCAACAACCACACTCTCATTTTTTTTTTTGGGGGGGGAGTGAAGTATTGAAATCAATGACTATTGTGTTGAGGGTAATCTGAGACGTTACACTTAGTAGCATTTGTTTTATGAATTTGGGTGCACTTCTATTACGGAAATGTATCTTTATTTTTTTTAATTATTTATTTTATTTTATATTTTTTTTTAATTTACATTCCAAATCATTTCCCCTTTCCCGTTTCCTCCCTCCCCGAAAGTCCCATAAGCCCCCTTCCAAGCAAAGAGCTCCTCCTGCATCTTGGGAATCATGTGGTCAGCCCAACCTCTGATATACTTCTCCATAGTTTGCATTCCTTAATTCAGAAGAATTATCAGCCTCAGAGGATGTTATCAGCCCCAATACGGGGGGGGTGTGCAGGGGGGGAGGCATAAGAGATTGAATGTAATACCTGTCTTCAGATCCCAGAAGGGCTTAATCTTAAAAAGATTAGACGTGGCATAAATAAGTGGTCCATTTTATGTTATGAAATATAAATATCAAAAAGAAGCTCAGAGAGGATGGGGTAAATGCGGAATGAAGAAATACATCCCACATTGTCTTCTTCAGAAATGCAAGGACTCCTCTTTTGTCTTCTATTGAGCATTCTGACAAGGTAGAATGGATCTTTAAAACCTGGTAGCAAAGGGACTTTTTATACTTTAAATAATTACCTTTTTCCAGTGTCTTGGAGAACAAATGCTCTCATAGAATTCGCCCTACATTGTCAGCATTGGACCCAATGATAACAGAAACTGATTTATGAAGAGAGTGAGTGTACTTGTTTGAAGAATGGATGACTTCCAGAGAAGCAAAGGATAGATGGAGGATGCGTCAAAAGATGAGGGACTCCACTGCATTGAAAGCATGGGCTCTAGATGTGTATAGAGTCAAAACTGGTTCTGAGATTCAGAGGCAGGCATGGGGGAGGAGAGTTGAGTGGCTGGCTCCAGGGTAGCATCAAAGGTGAGCAGGATGGGGATTTAAAGAACACCAGCTCAGGCCCACCTGTATAGACGGGTTCTTGTTCAAAAGTACTCAAGCTTCCCCCATCAAATTAAAAAGCTTCTATGTTGTAATAGCAATGGTCAGTCGAGAGCCACAGAAATATGGAATGGGAGAAAGTACTTTTAAATCATGCATTTGGTAAGGAGTTAATATCAAAAGATTAAAGCAGTTAAATCAAAATGAACAAAACAGCCACATTAAAAATGGGCAAAGAGCTGGAAATATCTTTTTCAAAATAAAGCAAACCAATGGATAGAGGGTACATGTGTAACATCAGTGAAGATCAGAGAAAGATAAACTGCAACCACAATAAGACATCGCTATGCATCTGTTCAAATAGGTATCAAAAGTGATGAGAGATGTGTTGGAAAGGATGTGGAGAAAAGAAAACCCTTGAGCACTGTTGATGGAAATAGAAAGTTATATGATTGTTATGGAAAACAGTATGAAGATTCCTCAAAAAACACAGATAGAACTACCATAGGATCCATAAGTCTCATTATTGAGCATACATCCTAGGAAATAAAATTAACATATCAAAAATGCACTCCCTCCCCTCCCATTGCAGCATTATTTACAGGCCATGATATAGAATTAACCTAAATGCCTATTGACTGATGAATAGATGAAGAACACACACACACTCACATTCACACACACACACACACACACACACACACACACACACACACGGATATTCTTCAGCCTTTAAAAATAAGTTATATCATTTGTGACCACAGAGACAAACCACAACATTATGTTATGTAAAATAAATCAAAGAAAGACAAATGCTGCATAATTTCTCTTACATATTGAAACTAAAACAGTTGAGCTCATAGAAGCAGAGACAAGAATAGGAGTTAACAGGGTCAGAGGGTAGAAATATTAGTCTCAGGATATAAAATTTCAGTTAGACAGGATAAATAAGCTCAAAGATCTACTGCACAACATTATGACTGTAGCTAATGCTAGTGTTTAAGTCTTAAAAATAGCTAAGAGACACATTTTAAAAAGTTCTCATCACCCAAAAATAAGAGAGATAAAGCATATGTGTGTTAATTCTGTTTATCTATTCCAAGAGACACATTTTTAAGACAACATGCTATATATTATATACAAGTTTTATCAAATAAAAGTTTAAAACAAAATTACTTGGTACCAATCAGTTCTACAGAATAATCTTCCAAAGATGTTTTATTCTAAAATAGCTCCCTGAGGTGATTCCCCCTCGATGCACACGCTAACTAGGCCTGGCTCTTTAGTTTCTCAGTTTGGATGGGATAGGGTACTTTCAAGACGGTAGAACATTCACAAGGACTCTAGATTATAGTCTATAGACTAAAATGCAGAAGAGAAGATAACAGTGACAGGAAAAATCTCCACTTACTGCCCCTAATTGCAGATAAAAAGTTTCTGATTCATTCTGGTCTGGTACTTCCTGATTGTAGCCACCTTGCCTGGACCACATCACTGCCCTACATGTTGAGTATTTAACAACTACCTAGCTGAACTAGAACCTATTTTGGCTGTTGGTTCAGGTGATTCTGTAGAGTCAGCTTTAGAGTCAAATACTCATGATCTCAATTCCTAGTTATACCACCTTGAAAAATAGCATTCTCTTTCTGAGCCTTAGTTTTCTCATCAGTAAATGTTAAAAAGGGAAAACTAATACCTGTCTCAGCAGATAATATAGGATGAAATGCTTATATTGCAAACTCCTAATGCCAAGGCTGACATATATCAACTATCAAATTAATGATATACATTTGTATTGATCTTAGATCTCTCCATACAGTCCTGGGACTGTAATTTTCTCTTGATCCCTTAACCTAGGTCAGTTTCTACAACTTATGTTCCAATATTGAGGCAGTCGTAGGAATGGGAGTGGAAAATGGGAATTCAAAGCTTTCTAGCAACTTCCAAGGTTCTATGCTGACCAGGTACTGTCCAGAGTAAGATGAGAGGCATGAAGGAAGGCAGGCTGAGCACTGAAACGAGACAGTACTTTCATCCCTGCTGATCCTGGCCTGCTATCCCCAGCTTATCCAGACATCAGTAATTCCAAAGGAGCCAGAACTTGGTTTATGCCCTGTTGTCACTGTGGAAGAGTAGAGTTCAGCTAATTTCAAATATTTGTTGCCTTGGCATGCCCATGGGCTTTAAATAATACCTTCACATCAATAACTATACATGCTTTAAGGCATGATATCACTCTGTTGCACAAGCTGTCTGTGAACTCATGGCAGTCTTCCAGGTTCAGCCACCACACATGAGCCACTATACGTGGCAATTCCTTTGTTTGAAAAGTACATCTCCTTCCATTCCTTTAAGTTCCCTGCCATTTACCAATAAAAACTATGTAGTCATTTGCCAGAATGGGTAGTAACAGAGGCACTCTCTGACTCCATTTTCCCCGTTCCTTACTCTACCAAATCTGAACTTCTAAGCTCAGAGGAGAACAATTATGTGATCTGATTCACATTACTTGACACAATGGCCTCAGCTCACCCTACCTCCCAACCTTACACTCTGCCACAGTCCTGCTACTATTCCTGCCCTTTCAGGATCTTGTCTCCATTCCATTGCATGTGCTATTCTGTTTCTCTTCCTTCCCTCTTCCAAACGCTTTGCAAGCTGCTATTCAGAAAAGACTGTTCATTCCCCCTAGGATTCATCCTTTCTCCTTTCAAGCTTTGGCTAGATACATTCCCCTACTCTCTCATTTGTGGTAAAACACTTAAGCCATATTATAAATGAACTACCTGTGGATGATTTGCCCCCTCTAGACCCTTGCTACTTGAGATGTGAGACACACAGACTCTCCAACCCCAGCTCACACCTATTGAACCAAGGTTTCACTTTAACAAGCTCCCCGGTGATTCCTCTGCTCACTGGAGTGTGAGCCTGCTTTAATAGGTAGACTGTAAGGAAGCTTTTAAGAGTTGTGGCTGAAAAAAAAAAAAGAGTTGTGGCTGCCTTTTGTCTCTGAACCTCCAGCAGTGACATGGTGCCTGCACAACGGGGGGGGGTGGGGGGGTGGGGTGGGGGGTGGGGGGGAGGGAGATGGTGGCGGGGGGGGGGGAGATGGTGGGGGGGGGAGGCACTAAACTTAGGCACTGTGCCAGCACCTTGGCCAAGGACATTGGTTTCTCCTCCCTGAGAAGGGTCAGAACCTATTTTCAAAGGAGGCCTGGTAGAAGTCCTGCTCATGTGGCAAAGCACAGGCCCAAATCAGACAGAAGCATAGGCTCGACTCCTGTCCAGAGCCCAGCACTCCTGGTTCATGTAGCCCTAGGATCTGACCTTGGCGCCTTTTTTGAAAAATGAGCTGCCTTCAGATAATCCATTGTGAACATGTATTTCTGCAGTAACTACAGAATTGAAAGGCTCAGCATGAGCCAATGGCAGGAGAATAGAATGGGGGCACGGTAATGGACCCTAGCTTAGCTTCATTCTAACCCTAAAGTCCACGAGTAATGTCTAATATGTTAACATGCTATGAATGCAGGACTCTTTCCCTCTCCAAACCTCCCTCTTCCTTTTCCACTTCTTGTGTGTCTCTGTGTGTGTGTCCGTGTCCGTGTGTGTGTGTGTCTGTGTCTGTGTCTGTGTTCTCCTTTGAGATAATGTCATACTATGGAGACTAGGCTGGCCAGAATGAAGAGGGAAGAGGGAGGGTCAGAATCTAAAAAGCAGACAACATGAATGCAGACACAGATGTCAGAACAATATGAGAAGAGACCATAAGCCCAGAAATGAGGGCAGCCATCAGAAACTATAAAAGGTGAAGAAACATTCTCCCCTGGGGCCCTCTTGAAAGACCCAGGCCTGCTAGTACCTAGGGGTGAGTGTCTGCCCTCCAGAACTATAGGAGAACAAATTGAAGTTATTTTAAGCCACCAAACTTGTAGGAATTTGTTACAGCAATTTTGGAAAATTCATGGGTTTTTCACATTAATGCAAAATTCCTTTCCACGAGCCAAAAAATGTGATAACATCTGGCCTGCCCACAGCCCCATACAACCTGAACAGTTTTTATTTCCATCTGATTTTTTTTAGAAAGTTCCAGAAAGGGAGATACTTTCTTATGGGTAGAAGAAAGCAAGAAATGGGTTCTATCTTGATTTTCAAAAGATGCAGCATTTTTTGAGCAGATTTCCTACTCTACACAAGAATACTTTTCCAAAGGCATCTTGGGGCCTGACACCCTGAGAGCTTCTGAAAAGCCAGAGTTTCCAAAGAACAACAATGAAGTTGTCATCCTGGGTTGATAAATTGATGGCTGGGAGCTCTGGAGGCTTGGTGGGGAGAGCCAGGCATTGCAACCATACAGTGGAAGTCCCTGGAGCCATCAATGCAGAAAACCAGTAGCTCCTATTAATAAATCAGTATCTTCCCAGAAGAATTTTAAGTTATTTTTATTACTGTTTGAGAGAAAGAGAGAGAGAGAGAGAGAGAGAGAGAGAGAGAGAGAGAGAGAGTCAGATCTGTCTAGAGCATGAAATCCACCTGACATTATGGTTCTGACAGACCATTTAGGCTGATCCCTTTGAAAGATCTCATTAAAAGTGGCGCCCACAGCAGCTTTGATTTTCACAGGGCATGAGTCTCCCTCTGGAGAGCTAACAATGGTCTAGATGCCAGAGGATCCCAAACAGCCAAAGTCTCCTTGGTGTGCACAGCTAAAGCTACTTTCTCAAGGCCTCTGCAAATCGCATTACTTCAGCTATGGGTAGCTGTAACTGAATCCCATGGAAGAGGTTTCAACCCTGGAGTCAAGTGGCAGGGGCTGGATGATTCTGCCCCACGAAGGAAATGCCCACCTTACCTGCTTGGAGCACTGTTCCCAGTCTAAGGGCAGCCCAAGGGGAGAAGAGCCAGTTGTTCATTCAGAGGCTGAGCCAGCCAAAGCAGGTCTGATCCAAGCATCCAAGAGGGATGACAGCGTAATTTCTGCCCCGCAGCTGGGAAGCCTCGGCAGGAGTTAATTAATTTCCTCTCCAGCAGTTTCCTGGGAGAGTTAACACTGGTTCTTAGGTTTGTGAACCCACAACACTCCCTGCATGAGGCCAGAGGAAAGGGGTGAAGTGAGTTAGTCTCAGATCTTTCCCACCATATCTTACCCTCTCCATCTCCAGAGATCAGGCAGGTAACATACAGACTGTTCAGAAAGAGCAGCAGTCAGGGGCCTTCCTCGGGGATAACCCAAATAGACCAGGTTTGCCTTCGGTTTGTCAAAGCAATCATTCTAGCATCCCTTCCTCTTAAATGCATGCATTTTTAAATGTTGGTCCTCTTGTTAAGCTAGGAGAAACTTCAGGTAATAATTGAAAACCTTTAACCCCATATTACATTTATTCAATATATATAAGAATCCCTATATATATGAAGTAGGAAGAAGAGCTCAATAAAGGAAGGGACGTTTACAAACATCCTCTAACGTATGTCACATAGCGTGCCTATTTTCATTCTTGTCTTTATAAAATGTAGATGCCTGGCATGTTCAATAACTTTCCCATCAAGGGACAGCTGGTAAGACAGAGACAAAGCAAGAAGTTAGACTTGGTCCACACAATTCTAAACACACATTTCTTTCTGCACTACTTATAAGCCAAATATACGATACTTAAAACATCACAATAAACCATTAGATTCAAGTGCTACCTTTGCTATTTATTAGTTACTTGATTTGAGGTTTAATTGCTCAAATTCTCTAAGCCTGGGCATTTTTGTGTTTAAAGGAAGCTGATAATGTCTGGAGGGGTGTGTGTGCACTATGTAGTACAGTACTCACATGACAGAAATGCTCAAGGGTACTGACATCATTATTGTTCTATGCTGTTTTTTCAAGGATCTCACTCTCCAATAGCAAATCCTGCCCAGCACACTCCCTCCTCTCTATAGTCTTCTGAACTGATTTATAGAATATTGTTATACAGCAAAAATATTCTCCATTTGAGGAGCTCTATGGTGTTCTGTTTTTTGTTTGTTTGTTGGGCTTTCTGCTCTGTCTAGTTCCATCCCTGGTATTCATATGGTAGAAGGAGAGAACCAACTCCTACAAGTTGTCTGACTTCTACGTGTGTGCCCTGGCATGTGCACATCTGCAGGAAATACACATATTGGGGTTGAATCTCTTACAACCCCAATATCCTGACACACCGTTTACTGTAATGTGTTGAATCAAACCCTTGTCTCCCTTTACCAGAATAATTTAAGAGAGTGCAGTTCCTCCTGGGGACTCCCAAGTTATAGGAGATAAGCACGTGAGACCAAAAGGGAGGTCAGACTACACACCCAGTCAGAGAACATGTCCTATACCAAGGACTTCCGGTGCATTGGTATGTATTTCAGGCCAAAAAAAAAAAAATCGCGTAAATTCATCAGAAGTTAAGTAAGAAAACATCCAGTGTGTTCTCCTGTGACGGGTGAGAGTTATGGACAAATTGGGCATCCATGAAAAGAGAACCAGATAAGTAAGATGTACTGTTAAGTGGACCCTAATCAATACTGTATGACAGACAGAAGCAATGAATTTGACTTAATTTCATCAACACACAGAGATCACAAACAAGGTGGGGAGGAAAAGAAGGGGCGAAACATGGAAGCATTTACGTAAAGTAAAAGCGTCGACACATGAGGCAGCATGACTTACTTTTTATTATTTTTATTTTATTTTATGTGTCTGAGTGTTTTGTCTTCATGTTTATGTACCGTGTGTGTGTGTGTGTGTGATACCCTAGAAGGCCAGAAGAAGGTGTGAATCACCTGAAACTGTTCTAGTTGTAAGCTGCCATGTGTGTGCTGGGAATCAAAGTCAGGCCCTCTGAAAGATTAAAAAGTGATTTTTAACTGTTGGACCATCTCTTCAGCACTAAGCACGGTCTACTGTAAGAGAAGGAACCTTTACTTGACCACAATCATGATAGAAACAACCTAAAGGAAGGGAAGGTTCAATTTTGCTCATAATCTTGGAAGTATTCCATTCCATAGTGTGGGAATAGGACAGAGCAACTCCCTCAAGGCAGCAGGAGCATGAGGCAGAGGGGCTGTTCATGTCATAGCTGACCTAGAAGCAGAGTGTGCAGACACAGCCTTCAAAGATTCACTCTTAGTGACTAACTTCTGCCTGTCAATTCAGTTCCTAAAAGCTCCACAGCTTTTAAAATGGCATCAGATACTCAGAACATGAGCCTGTAGGGTATGTAAGGATTCGAACTGAAAGAGTCCACATAGATTCATCTAAGAACATTAGAGGAGCATGATATCAATCAATGGAGACAGTGTGTGCCATTTATAGATAAATATTGGTTCAGCTTTCCACATCTCAGAATCAATCAAACCAAGCAAAATACAAATAAGAGGCAAATCAAGTAGCATGAGGCACACAGGGGAAGCATAAATGGAATTAATGTGAAAGGACCAGGTTAGAAGGCCTAGCATTCTAGTTGCTGGAGGGTAGGATGTGGGTGGATAAAGGGAGTAAGGGCCTTTGAAGGGAGAGGTAATTACTTAAGCAAACACTATCAAAGCGGGCACAAATCAATTCTGGAAAAGACTTACTGTACATATAGGAAGTAGTTAGAATTGGGTACCAGAAAAAGTCAGGAAGATGGCTAACAGCTAGAGCAGGAGAGGACCTGGAAGCTCCTCTCTGAAGAGTATTTGCCACACATAAGCAGCCAGAGAATGTTTCAAGCTGGGAAAAGATCTGCTTACAAGGAATTGCTGCAAGAACTGAGTTAATATCATATGGCAGGGTGGAGATGGGACCATGAGTGGTCAGAGAGCCACATCTTTGTGTAGAACACATCCTATGGGTTTGTGTGAGGAGTGCAGATCCCTAAACTTGACTCTAATCCATGTACCAAGAGGTATGGAACTAGAGCTCTGGAGTCTCCATTTTTAGATTAGTCTCCTGGATAATATTTAGCTCACTGAGTATTAAAAATGATGTCATTTTCAACCACCACACGTGCATATTAAAACCATGTGAGGAGAGTTGGAATTGTCTGGTATCTGAAACAATGAGCATGCCAATTACCCTGGAGTCTACAGGGTCAGGTCCTGGCCATCTGCACTGGTAGAAGCTGCTCAGCTAATACCAGTGTGCAGCTAAGGACAGGAATGTCTGCTCTCCAACGAGTCTCTTTTAGGAAACTTGAGAGTCAGGAAGACTTCCCTCCATTCCATCTTCATTTTATCTTTAGCTAATTTGATTCTCAACTTAATTGGATCAAAGCCGCAGGCTCTTAATCACTTATATTAAAAATATAAATTACCTAATCTTTTACTTCAGAAACCCCTAGGCACACTCTATAGTACTTTTCCATCCCTGGCCTTGGGAAATTGACATTTGATTATCATAAAAAGGATAAAGTTAGAATTAAGTAAAAGTAGCAGGATCTCTGCTGGAGTTTAATCTGACAAAAGGCACCAATGGAAGGTAGCAGGGCATGAGCATGCCTTGTTTACTGAACACACCTTGCAAAGACAATAAAAACAGACATGTAGACATCATGCTTAGAACAACTTCAGGTGCTGCCAATAGGTTTTAAATAAAGAAAGCCACATTGGCACTGAAACCCTGTGCAGCACTAAGACACAAATTATACCTTGAAATTTGATTACTTATTAGTCAGTGAATATCCTTCTGCTACAAATGGGGCCTGGATCCAGTGCTCTGGATGTCATTTTCTCTCTTCCCGGTAAAGCATCTCCACAGAAACAAAGGTACAGCAGGCTTGACAACTCACACAAACCAAAACAACATCTGGCAACTCAGTGGCAGAATGTGGAAAGACTCTCCGTTAAATAGAAAAAGAAGCAATGTATTTTAAACCCACCTGACCTCCCTTAATCAAAATGCAACTGATCTTTTGATAACATATAAACAAATATTTTTTAAATTAAGTTTTAGAATTAATGCTAGGTGCTAAAATTGATAAATAAACAAGTTTAAAATGATAAATATTGAGATGGTGAAAATACACACACGTACACACATCTTTATATACACATAATCAGGAGAGGAGAGGAGAGGAGAGGAGAGGAAGAAAAAAGGAAAGGAAAAGGGTTAAGTGTTTCGTTTTTGTCTACTTTTATTTTGTAGTGTGTCAAAATGATTTTGAGAGTATTTGAAAGAAGTCAAAAGCAGGAAGAATGTAGTGGCAGTGAAGACTTCCCTGATCAGTGTTCTAACTTCACACATGAACTACAAAACCAAAATCCAATCTCAGCACTAGAACAGAGCCCATAGAATAAGGTAGAAAGTACATAAATATCATAATTAAATACATGCTTACACAAAACATTTATAATTAACAGAAAAAATAATGAGCTGGTTTTCTAGAGGAACAGACCGAGCACTCCACCTTCACACCCAGTGGAATCACAGGCAAGTTAAGTCTTTGTGTATTTTAAATGATAAAATTTCCATTAAGAACATTGTGAAATGATAAATCAGGCAGTAAAACCTAATGAAGCATAAATTTCAGATCTGTATACAGGAGGCTAGCAGCATAGCTTAGTACGTAAGGTTGCTTGCTGCCATAGCTGACAATCTGACTACAATAGCCAGGTCCCACAGGGTGCAAAGATAGAACCAACTCCTGAAAGCTGTCCTCTGATTTCCCATACTCACACCATGGTACATGTGTACATGTTCATGCACACACACACACACACATACAATAAGTAAAATTTATTGTTTATAAAAGATCTCTGTATGAAATAGAGAAGAATGAAGAGAAGAGAGCTCTGCCGTTAGCCAGTGTCTTTAACATCAGATAAGGCACCGTGCTTTGAAGAGCTAAGCCCATTTAGCCTAAGCCACATTCCTGATTCTAAGTGACACCTCATGGGTTATATGACAAACTTTTCCTTGGGAAATGTGACCAAATGTCTCTTCAACCTAGATAGGGAACCAACAACAAACCAAAGCACGGATACTATTAAAGTCCAACTTGGTGAACTATTGATTTTTATTGTGGTTACTTACTGTAATATGGGTGAAGGGTTACTTACAGGAGCAGAAATGACTCTAAGAAAAAATGTATCACCAAAGCCCACTCCAGCATGGGTGACAACTCACAAAGCTGGGACCCTAGAGCATACTATACAGCCTGCAGGCACCTCAGCAGGTTGTATATAGTGTCCTGGTCACTCTTCTGTTGCTGTGAAGAGATCATGATCAAGGTAATACTTATAAAAGAAAGCATTTAATTGAGAGTTTGCTTATAGTTTTCAAGGATTAGCCCATTATCATCATGGAGGCTCACATGGCATGGTGCTATATCCTGACCCACAGGCAGGCAGGCATAGCAGAGACATGGCCTGGCATGAGCATTTGAAACCTCAAAGTCCATCCCAAGTTGATTTCCTCCAACAAAGGCCATGCCTACTCCAATAAGGACACACCTCCTAATCCTAGTACTCCTCGAACAGTTCACCAACTGGGGACTATGTATACAATTATATGAGCCTAGGGAGTGCCATTCTCATTCAAACCACCATACAGTGTTCTCTACAGGCGTTCAGCTGGTCTGAGTCTCTTCCAGGCAGCTCAACTGTTCTTTGTTTCCTCTAGGCTGTTCAGCTGATCTCTGCTCCTGCAGTGTGGCCAGGCTGGACTCTGATTCTTTCAGGCAGCTGGACTTGTCTGAAAGTGACTCTCAGCAGTCTTTACTGCTTACATATACTTGCAGTAGGAGAATCCTAATGAATCTGGTCAATTTCAGGAACTTCCTGAAGCTACTTTGAGTTGGTTACTTCCTGTTTTAAGGAGTATCCTCGCAGTATTTCACTTCCCCTTAGAATATCCTGTTGTTTTACTTAGCTGTGAAAATTTTTCCTTAAGAGGTTTCCCTCCAAGATGGAAGGTTTTACTCTCAGAGAAAACGTCTATGTAACACCATGCCCTCTTCAAGATTTCTGTATTTGTGGTTAGATGGATGACTCAAAGCTTAAAAGTCCTTATTGCTTTTGTGGAGGGCTAGGGTTAGGTTCACAGCACACATATCTGGTGGCTAGCAACCACCTGTGTTGGTGTTGGTCTTGTGCTGCTATGTATTCAGGTGCTAAATTCCATAGCAGCCCTCGATAGGATTGCCCCAAGACGACCAATTCTCCAGCACACCAGCTTTTGATGTGCAAATCTTGCTCTCCAAGTTAATTGGTTAATAAAATGCTAAAGCCTGTGATTGGGCAGTAGAGAGAGATAGGCAGGACTTCCTGGGAAGAAGAAAGGAACTCTGTGATGGACTATATGCCCATCTCTGAAGGTATAGCTAGCCACATGTCTGGATGAGGCTAGATGGTCAGGTTAACTTAGATGAGCTAATTGAGAGTTTGTCCAGCTAAGGCCTAAGCTTTGAAATAGTAAAAAGTCTCTGGGTAGTTATTTGGCAAACTAGATGGTTTAGGAATAACTGTAGTTATATTAATTTCCAGCATTAATATGTAGAGAATATTGATAATCATTTTTATATATACCTGTAATTCCAGCTTCAGTGGGTCCAATGCCCTTTTCTGACTCTTCAGGTACTACATACACACAGAGACGCAAGTGCATGCACAATAGATAGATAGATAGATAGATAGATAGATAGATAGATAGATAGATAGATAGATAGGTAGATAGATAGATAAACAAACATTCTTTTAAAAGAAAGTATTTTTGTGCTCATATAGTGACTCACACTCTTATGGCTGTGTAACACCTCACTTAAAATTCTTCGGTCTGAATGCACATACACTTCTCTCTCTTTTCCATCTAATCTGCTTGTTCTTTGATTTCTCTTATTCAAAGGGAAATCAATCTTATTCTAAGCATTTCTACATTTAAAACAGTTTATTGACAGTTTAAAATGAGATGAAATTTTTTTTAAATCAAAGCTAATACTCTGTCATAAAACCTCGGAAAACTCCCACACACGGACTGTACAGTTAACTGTTTTGTGGTTGTTGTTTTTATTATTTACCAGATTCTGCTCCTGATCAACTGTCTAGCACCTTCTTTCACACAGTTTCTTCTCACTGCAGTTCTATAATTTTATTAATTTCTACTATATTGTTAAATATCATCTGCATCGGAAAGACGCACAAAGCAAACAGCAAACACCTAGAATGAGACTGAGTCAGATGACGCTTTAGGAGAGACTTTGCCCAGCACAACCACTCTTCCACCAACATTCCAAGATAGGCCCTCACACCTATGTAGACATCCCTACATCACACAACTTGGTTTCTCTGTTAAATTTTATTTATGGGATAATGGGTATGTTCCTTGTGTCTCAGTTTTCTTTCCCAAAACATATTGATAAGCTTTAACAAAGTATCTTAATGTGTTCATATGCATCCTGTTTGATATTTCATTTGTTTGTTCCAGGGCTAGAGTTTGAGCCTGGTGTCGCATGCAGGCAGAAAGTACTCGGCCACTGATTACATCCTTTGCCCTTGGCTTCTAAGACAAGGTTTCACTAAGTTGCCCAAGCTCTCCATGAACTAACTTTATTCCAGGCAGGCCTTGAGCTTGTGATCCTCCTGATTGTACGTCAGCTTGCCGAATCTCTAAGGTTACAGGTATGCATCACAAGGAGTAAACACACAGGGTTTGTTTCATTTTGCAATGCTCAGGTCCCTGTTACTCAGGGAAGTCGGGACAAGAAAGAGGAGGCAGGAACTGAAGCAGAAGCCATGGAACCCTGCTTACTGACTTGCTCCTCATGGCTCGCTCAGCCTGCTTTCTTACACAACTCAGGACCACCCGTCCAGAGGTGGCTCTATCCACAGTGGGCTGAGCCCTCTCACACCAACCTAGGCATGCCCATAGGCTAATCTTACAGACATTTTCTTAATTGAGAATCTCTCCTCAAATGACTCTAGCTTGTCAGGTTCACACAAAACTAAGACACACACACACACACACACACACACACCCTGAGTACAAGTTTTCTAGAATATGAGTCTATATTATATATAGATCAACCTTCCTGGTATAAAAGATATATGTTTCTATAATAGATACTTTTGCCAAAATGGTCTAAGTTCCAGTAAGAATTTATGAGAATTCCTGATATTCTACACCCTCAAAAACCTTTAGCGCCAGTCAGGCACCATGCCAAGTGCCTGTAACCTCAGCACTCAGGAAGCTGAAGCTGTAGTCTCATGACTTTAAGATCAGCCAGGGCGAACAGCAAGATTAGTGAAACCACGTCAAAAAAAAAAAAAAGAAAGAAAGAAAGAAAAGAAAAGACAACAGAGTAAGTAAGCAAAAAATCTGATACAGCAAACACCTGATAGTGGGCTTTATTCACATTTTAATTTGTGTTTATCTGGTATCTATGTTTTAGGAAACTTTTATATATTTAATAGTCATTTGGACTTCTTTTGTCAAGTCGATTTATTTTTTTCATTGATTGCCCTTTTCTTTCAATGTATGATAGTTCTTTATATCCATTCAATGATAATCTTTAATCAACTATATGTGCTGCAAAAAGGTCTTGTAGCATTTCCTCCTGTTCTCACGTTCCTTAATTAATTATCCATACTCCACTGAGGATGGTTCTTACACTGTTTCACTGCTTTCTTACAAACTCCAAGAGCTATGAGACTCCTCAAGCGTCCTCCTAAGCGGGTCTGTCAATCCAGCCACTATCCATGGCACAGGCCATAGCAGTTTTAGCTCAACCACAATAAAACGGAGGCAGAACTGATTCCAAGAGACTAAACACTATTTCTAAGACTGTCGATAATTGCACATAAAAAATGAAAAGGTACCCAGCCCTAACCATACTGTCCTGCCCGGCCCCCAGCCCACCCCCCGCAAGAAACCAAGACCATTATTCAGAAACATTGCAAAGAGTGCCCCTTGACAGCATCATGTGACTGAAAGCCAGTTATGGTCAGCCCCAGGTACCAAAGCTCCGTGCCAGATGTGATTCTCCGGGATTGAGGGTGGGTGGCTGGAGCACACAGCTGCGGATGATGAGGTCATCTGCGCAATTTGGGGGCTGGATGAGTTCCCTGGGATGCGGGGAGAAGAGCATGTTAGGTTTCTTTTTTCTTGTTTGAAGTCTCTAAGCTTGGGGGTTCAGGAGGGAATTGTTGCTCTCACTTTATTCCCTGGGAGGAGGGTGGCTGTCTGCCAGAGGCAGCTGTGAGCGGGTCATTTGCATTTTGCAGGCAGCCTCTGGACTGAGAGGGATACTCTTCCTTTCCTTAGATCATCTGTTTCTTCAGAGTGGGGCCACTGCCTCACACACGGATTGTTATTCGCCCTTTAATCTTTTCCCTACCCCTCCCTCTTCCTGACTTACTCGGTACAGTTTAACAAGCTTCCCAGACAGGTCCAGCAGGCTCATCCCAATGGCTTTGAAAGCCAGCTGGCAGACAAAAGAGGAATTATTTCCTTACTCCCTTGGCTGGGTGGGTGCAAGTGGGAAAGGCCATTTGTGGTGTATGTGGGTTCTTCTCTCTCTCCCCCCTCGCCCCCTCGCCCCCACCCCCGCTATCCACCACCTATAGGTGTTCATACTTAGGAGCCTGCCTGGCAATGTTTGATGTTTTGAATCACAGTTAAGATTTCTGAACTATAGCTTTCCTGGCAAACCTGCTGGGGCCCCAAGGGCGCAGCCTCCCAGAAGAGAGGTCTCTTTTGTGTATGGGCACATTCTTGAAGTTTCACCAAGGTGATGTGGGATGAAAGGGAAGAAGCCGGGCTGTCCAGTGTGGGGAAATTGCCTTTCAGTTAAATGAGGCACCTTTTATCTTTCAGAGGGTGTGTGTGTGTGTGTGTGTGTGTGTGAGAGAGAGAGAGAGAGAGAGAGAGAGAGAGAGAGAGAGAAAGAGAGAGAGAATGTGGTCTAGGCAGGAGAGAGGGATACATGGCCCCCCTTGTTTCCAGCCAGTCTATTGCTTATTAAGTGACAAAAATGTTCAAGGTGTCATTAAAAAAAAAATCTCCCCAGTTAGAGATGATTTCAGCCATTACTTTAGAAATGATACCAAATGGAGAGTAAGTGGGTCTATTTCAACTTCATCTTTAAAACTCAGACTGAACAGAGGCCATGTATGAAGGGCCAATAAAAAGAGCAATCAGAGAGGAGTATTAGTCATTGTTGAGCACCTATGTCCCCAGACAGGCACCATATATTATTAAACTCAAAGCCACTCACTCTCCCTATTTTCAGAGAACTGTGCAATCAATGAAGCAGAGAGCTATTTAATAGTATCAGACAGACTTTGCCTCTGACAGTGACATTTGGGGGAGGGGGTCCTGATTGTTATTATAAATGTCACTGTAAGACATCTTGAAGATGCTTTTAAAAATTCTTTTAAACAGAGTCTCATTCTGTGGTCCATGTGGCCTGGAACATGTTGCAATCCTCCTGCCTCCACCTCCCAAATGCCGGGATTGTAGGTAAGCCACCAAACCTTGCTTGGTGTTTGAGACTTTCTAATCATTTAGAATGGGAAATTTTTCTATCCTCTGCTATCCAAATACTAGGATCTTCAACATTCTTCTCGAAACCTGGACAATAAGGAGGTCATTTTTAAAAGTATAATTCCAGAGTCATAATCGCCAAGGATTCTGATATCAACTTTTCATAGTGATGCCTCAGATTCTTCAGTAAGAAGGAAGGATAACCTCTCCTGCCACCCAAGCAGTGGTTAGCACTGCCACACACCGCATTCTATATAAACTTTATAATAACCTTACTAATAAGGTGGCTGTTATACTCATTCTACAAACAGGTCTCAGGCTTCAGACATTTTAAACCTTGGCTGTCTTCCCCTTCCCTCCAGCTCCCCATGTGTACAAGCACCGTGGGACTGTTTCACAGCCCAGCTCATTGTTACATTGCCAGGTAAGTGAACACAGTCTGCTATGGACACGGACCTAGAAGCCATTTCTATAGCAAGATAGCCAAGAAAAAAGCAGCCATACACAGAAGTGACACTAATTCTCATAAATCTATCCCACTAGGCCAAAATTAAACCCATCTCTAAGTCACCTTAGATCTCTCCAACCCCACACAATAGGAGAAATTCAGCAGAAGGCAAGCTGAACTGGAGAAGCAATGAACTCACTGCATCTTAAATAACCCACTTTTGTAAATTTTGCCACAGAAATGCAACTGTGAACACATTGCTGGGATCTCTCTAAGGGCCTCAATAGAGGCCTAACGGCTTTAGCGGCTCCTCGGGGAGTTGGCCTCTGCCCGGGGTGCCACCATTGTCGAAGGCAATTGGCATTGCTCTCTCTGAATAGCCTCACTAGCAGCCTGAAGGCTTGGCTGGGTTTTGGAAACAACCAAAGCCCTTTGGACTCCAGTGTTGTGGTTTAGGTAATTGGTCAAGCTGTGGGGTCCTATTTGGAGGTCAAAAGTGTGGTCCTTTTTCTTCTGCTGCTCATTAACTAAACCCAAGAACAGTTCTTCGAATAGGAGTGTTTCATTTACCTTGCAAGCCACAAATGCAGCCAGAATTATTTCAAGGGCATTTAACAAAGAAGTGACAGGTTCTCCTTTTCATCACTGGTACCCAAGATCCAGTCTGTAACTCAGCCAATTGGCTGCCTTCTTCCACTGCAGAGTGGGTTGGGGCAGGAGTGTTCCTTCCTATTGCTCCAGACATTGGGTATCTGCTTATCACTTGCAGCTAATGGCCATTGTGCCTTTGTAGAAGGTTTTGTTTTGCCCCAAATTTCATCTCATGGCTTTAATCCCAGTGTGTTTGTAATCTTCAGCCTCACTGGATACAGAGAAAGAGAGGCTTTGACCAGCTTTCCAGGGAGGTAAATAGGTTTAAATGTCACAGTCACCACAGATGGTCTCATCTCCCAGTGCCAGATTTCCATCACCAACTGGTGTGGCTGAGAAGATGTCAAAGAACTGTGGCTGAGCCTAAGCCTGTCCACCTCTGGAATAACTGAAACCGGAGGGGATAGCAGTTAGAGAAGGGACAGAAAAGGCCTGAATATTTGGGATGAAGGGCAAAAAGGGGGCAGTGAGAACCTGAGGAAGGGATCTACTGTAAAGGAGAAACAAGAATGGGAATGTAGCAGACTGAACTCCATTGGCTCCTGCCTGTGCCAACACAGGACTCTGCCTCCTTTTCTTTTTAAATCAGGGTTATAACAAGCTGAAAACAACTTCTTGCATTCTTCTTTGAGCTTTGGAAGAGGGAAAGATAACATTGAATGTACATTTATAATTTTTAAAGTGTGTTCTTTCTCTTTCCTCTCCACCATTCTGTTTTGGTTTTCTGTTGTTGTTGTTGTTGTTGTTGTTGTTGTTGTTGTGTTGTTGCTGCTGGTTTTTTTTACTTCAAATACATAGCAGTTAGACAAAGGTTCATTTCAGCAGCTGACTGGAATAGGGAGGGGAAAGAGAGAAATATGGAGGGGAGGATGGAGAAGAAGAAGAAGAAGAAGAAGAAGAAGAAGAAGAAGAAGAAGAAGAAGAAGAAGAAGAAGAAGAAGAAGAAGGAGGAGGAGGAGGAGGAGGAGGAGGAGGAGGAGGAGGAGGAGGAGGAGGAGGAGGAGGAGGAGGAGGAGGAGAAGGAGAAGGAGAGAGAAGGAGAAGGAGAAGAAGAGGAAGAAGAAGAAGAAGAAGAAGAAGAAGAAGAAGAAGAAGAAGAAGAAGAAGAAGAAGAAATTCATGACTCATCTGTAATTTCCAAGAAGTTACAAGAATTTTCTTTTAGCCAACCAATTCCAATTCCAGTGCATGGGGGGAGGGGTGGGGTAGTGCACACGCATGCACTGTGCACAGGCATGTGCCATCCACTTCTCTAAGCCTGGGTGAGCAAAGAACAGCAGAGCTCCACAAATCACTCGGATATATGAGGCACAAGTGTGACAAGCTGCGGTCATGGTCCAAATGATTATTGCAGAACTGCTGTCCTGGTCAGGTTTTGTTCTAAACACACCAGAGAAAGGAAGTGAAGGCTGAATGCTGCTTATTTGGCATTTCTTTGTAGTCGGGAGGGGGAGCTTTTCTTCCCCTGAGGTGGTGGTTGTTGTTAACTGAAATGGTGTGAAACCCCTTCTGTGCAGAAACTGGAGGTTCCGCTTTGAAGCCAGCGAGTCTTTGTTCTTTACCTAACTTGGTGCCATTTTCAACAGGAGTGTTTGTATAGAAGTCTGGTGAATGCCCGCCACCCAGAATTCACTGAGACTGTTTGCCGGTGGGAAAAAGCAGTAATGGTGGGGCCAGAGGGGACACTTGTGAATTTCAGGCAGGGGAAATTGATGAATGGAGGGTTGGGGCTGGTAGGGTTGCTGAACTATACATGTTTAAAATAAGACTGTAAATGCCAGCTTGGCGCTGAGTGTTTGCAGTCTGTGATATTTGAATGCTTTAACGAAAAGCGATCTGGGACAGGGAAGAGGGAAGAAAGATGAGTAATATGTCTAGCTGCATTGTCTAAAAAGAGGAAAGGGTAGATGTTTTACTGTACAGCTGTGATTGCACCCTGTACAGAGCATGGGCAGGATTGGCTTAGTAAGGACAGGGAAGGCAGCAGCATTCTGCCAAACACAACCCAACTTCAGGTTTTTAAAAATTGCATTCAAAAGATGTGTTAAATGCTAAAGTTTTTGGTGAACTGCAATAGATTTCCATTACATTCGAAGAATAGTCTTAAGGTTAATAGTATTATTTATTAGAAAAGTTGACTTTAATACCACTAAATATTCTTAAATAATAACCATTACATTTTTTTTCCAACTCTAGGAGCCAAATTTGGAACTCAGATATGCTCTAGATGTGTTCAACTATTGAACTTCACTTCTTCCAGAATAATAGTTCCTATTCACACTGAAGTCAAGAGTGGTATCAGCCCAAAGGAGAAATAGGACAAAAGGTAGAAGTAGAAGAGGAAGAAAACTAGGGAGAAGAGGAAGGGAAGTGGAGGGACAAAGAAGGAAGGAAAGGGGAAGTGGGGGAAAGGCAAGGGGCAAGGGTTAGCAAATCATTTTACTTTAGAGGAAAAGTTGAAATCTCTAGAGTGCTTTTGAGTGCTGGCGATGGGATGCAGTCCCCTCCCACTTTGCTTAGCTCTCCTATTACCTCTCTCCATATTGTGATCCTTTTGTTGTGATGGAATTGACCTAGGCAGTATAGTTCTTGTGGCAGGGAAGTTGTCATCCAGAAAGGAATTGCTCCTAATTCAATTCTACTGTATATCAAAGCATTAGCATGTTGATTCAGCTCCCTTGTTAATTAGCAAGTGAGCTCAGACTTGTAACATAAGCCCGTAGGACTTCCACTACAGAGCAGCCAGCCTATAAATCTCTCTTGCCCTAATAATCAATGCCACTTCAATTAAAACCTCCTCTGTAGGTAGATAACACCATAGTGGACTCTAACAGTCTGCTCTAGTCTTAGACCAATGAGAGGGTCACTTAAGGAGGCATTTGGCTTCATAGATACTGCTTCCACTCTAGGCTAGGGCTCAGTGAGTGTCAGATAAAAATGTGCACATTGTCATGATCTGGAAAAAAATCCATCCAAGTTTGTGTTACTTTTGTATTGCTGTGACTAACCTGACAGAAATGACCTAAGGGAGGGATAGTGGAATTGGGCTTCTGGTTTCAGAAGCTGTCACCTAGGTCTATCATGGGGGAAGGCATTGTGGGCCATCAGATCAATTCTTTGCCTATGACACAGACTGGTGACACGATGCTGGCTGTGAAGCAGACAGCTAGATGGGGGTTGGAGGGTAGGGAAGGATTGAAAGACCTGCTTCCAGAATCATGCTTCTTCCTTATCAGTAAGGTCTCCCTTCCCAAGATTTCTTTTTCCTTCTTTTTTATTAGATATATATTTACATTTCAAATGATTTCCCCTTTCCTGGTCCCCCCCCCAAAGTCCCATAAGCTAACTCTCCTCTCCCTCTTCCCCAATCAACCCTCTCCCGCTTCCCTGTCCTGGTATTCCTCTACACTGCAGCATTGAGCCTTTCCAGGACCAAGGGCCTCTCCTCCCTTTGATGTCCAACAAGGCCATCCTCTGCTGCCTATGCTTCTGGAGCCATGGGTAACACCATGTGTACTCTTTGGTTGATGGTTTTGTCCCTAGGAGCTCTGGGAGTACTGGGTGGCTCATATCATTGTTCCTCCTATGGCGCTGCAAAACTCTTCAGCTCCTTGGGTCCTTTCTCTAGCTCCCCCATTGGGGGCCCTGTGCTCAGTTCAATGGCTGGCTGAGAGTGTCCCCCTCTGTATTTGTCATGCACTATCAGAGCTTCCCAGGTGACAGCGATATCTGGCTCTAGTCAGCAAGTACTTGTGGGCATCGATAATAGTGTCTAGGTTTTGTAACTGTATATGGGATGGATCACTAGGTGGGGTAGTTTCTGGATGGTCTTTCCCTCAGTCTCTGCTCTATACTTAATCTCTGTATCTCCTTCTGTGGGTATTTTGTTCTCCCTTCTAAGAAGGTCCAGAGTATCCATACTTTGTTCTTCCTTCTTCTTGGGCATCATTTGGTATGTGAATTGTGTCTTGGGTATTCCGAGCTTCTGGGCTAATATCCACTTATCAGTGAGTGCATACCATGTGTGTTCTTTTGTGACAGGATTACTCACTTAGGATGATACTTTCCAGTTCTACCCATTTGCATAAGAATTTCATTAATTCATTGTGTTTAATAGCTGAATAGTATTCCATTGTGTAAATATACCACATTTTCTGTATCCATTTGTTTGTTGAGGGACATCTGGGTTCTTTCCAGCTTCTAGCTATTAAAAATAGGGCTGCAATGAACATAGTGGAGCATGTGTTCTTATTGCATGTTCAGCATCCTTAGTTATAAGGGAGATGCAAATCAAAACAACCCTAAGATTCCACCTCACACCAGTCAGATAGTTTAAGAAGAAAAGTGGTGGCGCACGCCTTTAATCCCAGCACTTGGGAGGCAGAGGCAGGTGAATTTCTGAGTTCGAGGCCAGCCTGATCTACAAAGTGAGTTCCAGGATAGCCAAGGCTATACAGAGAAACCCTGTCTCAAAAAACCAAAAAAGAAAGAAAGAAAAAAGAAAAACTCAGGAGACAGCAGATGCTGGCAAGGATGTGGAGAAAGAGGAACACTCCTCCATTGCTAGTGGGATTGCAAGCTGGTATAGCCACTCTGGAAATCAGTTTGGTGGTTCCTCAGAAAATTAGACATCCAGCTATACCACTCCTGGGCATATACCCAGAAGATGTTCCAACATGTAATAAGGACACATGCTCCACTGCTCATAGCAGTCTTATTTATAAGAGCCAGAAGCTGGAAAGAACCCAGATATTCTTCAACAGAGGAATGGATACAGAAAATGAGGTATATTTACACAATGGAGTACTACTCAGCTATTAAAAACAATGAATTTATGAAATTCTTAGGCAAATGGATGGAACTACAAAGTGTCAACCTGAGTGAGGTAACACAATCACAAGGGAACACACATGGCATGCACTCACTGATAAGTGGATATTAGCCCAAGAGCTCAGAATAAACAAGATACAATTCACAGACCACATGAAGTTCAAGAAGAAGGAAAACCAAAGTGTGGGTGCTTTGGTTTTTCTGAGAAAGGGAACAAAATACTCACAGGAGCAATTATGGAAGCAAAGTGTGAGGCAGAGACTGAAGGAAAGGCCATCCAGAGAGTGTCCTACCTAGGGATTCAACCTATAAACAGTCACCAAACCCAGACACTATTGTGAATGCTAAGAAGTGCTTGCCGAAAGGAGCCTGATATGACTGTCTCCTGAGAGGCTGGGCCCTTCCAGAGCCTTACAGATACAGAGGCAGATACTGGACTGAGCTCTAGTCCCCAATGGAGTAATTGGAGGGAGGACTGGAAGATCTGAAGGCATTTGCAGCCTCATGGGAAGAACGATGATGTCGGCCTCGCAGGGTTCCCAGAGACTTGGCCATCAACCAAGGGGTACACATGGTTCCAGCTGCATTTTGGAGGAGGGATGCCTTGTCGGGCATTGGTGGGAGAAGAGGTTCTTGGTCCTATGAAGGCTGGATAGATGCCCCAGCTTGGGAAAATAAAGGGGGGGGGGTAGGTGGGAGTGGGTTGGGTGGAGGAGGCGGGGGGGGGAGGGGCTGGGGGTTTTCTGGGAGGGGGGGAAACCAGGAAGGGGAATCACATTTGAAATGTAAATGAAGAGTATATTCAATAAAAAAAAGAAAAAGAAAGACACTATTTATTCCATAAAACAATACATTTTCTTCATAGATGAGAAAACCTACATATATGACCATTTTGTTTATGATTGTCCAACAGCAACACCAACTAACCATTACTGAGGATTGTCTTTCATATGAATGCTCAGAACCCCAAGATGTGCTAAGATGCTCAACATATGGAATAATTAGGTCACTTTGTCAACATTGGTGCTGATGCTGCAAACAGAATGGTGTGTTGAGCTGGTGACAAAATATCCTGGACTGTGTATGGTATGAGAACCAAACATGCCAGTAGATATTGTGTTCTTCAGAAACATGCTATAAAGTTAAAAGTTGGAAAACAGGAAATATGTTACAGTCATACTTGATGTCATTACAAAGTATATCTGTAGTAAACTTGACCCTTCAGAACATACTTTTTAACTGGGTGGCAAAATGGGAAGTTCACACAGAACTCTTCATCCAGATGGGATGCCCTAGTTCTCTTCCATGCATATCTTAAAGAAAAGTACCCATGTGGTTGGTCTGTACATGGTATCACTCTTTTTGTCTATAGAATGTCATTTTTGTACTTGAAAAAAAGAAAAAAGAAGACTTAAGAAAGTCTATGACTGTTCAGATCTGAGTTGTGACATTTTCTAGAAAATGAACGAAATGAGCCTATCACTCTAAAGAAACAATTTTTGGTGGTGAAAGTTATCTTTTCAAGCAAATTTCAGAATTATGGAAAATTTACTACCATCAACCTGGCTACATCCTGTTTCTTCAGGAGTCTTCCTGTGAGCTTGGACATGATATTACTGACTTTCCCAGTGGATTGTGTCTTTATTTTATATCATTTTGTTTCTATGATTTAATGTTTTATGATAAAATGCACCTGCATTTTCGGTGTAAGCCGGTATTTTTCACATGACCAATGTTTGATATTAGCAAAGATGCTTGGTTAAAATGTTCACCCAAAGCGTAAGACAGACCAACCGTGACTGTGACATGATTAAAAGAAAAAAACCTGCTTGTTTTCAGATCCCACACTACAGCTAACTTTAAAAACTAGCAGTTGACAACTCAGAGGACAGTGTAACAATAATCTAACCCCTGTTTCTAGCTTCATAACTGGAAATGGGAATCACTCCCTGATTTCAACCAAAGCAACATATTACAGCTGACTGAACGTAGAAGCAGATAGCCTGAGAATCTAGCATCTCTGGAGTCAGACAAAGAGTCTCAAAGGCTTATAAAACAATAATGTTCATCTCATTAAATTTTATTAGAAATCTTAAATATATAGCATTTGTGTTAACATTAATTAGGTTATGATTTTCTGCTAGTAAATCTTCCTCGTTTCCTCTTATACTGTATAATATGATAAATATTGAAATATATTAGCCTCATTAAAATACTTGAATGTATTCAACAATATTCAGGAGAATAAAGGAGTCCTGAGACCAACATATTTGAGAATTGCTGACTTACACTGTGATGCTTGCTCCTATATTTTCTCCCCTGTTCATCTGTCTGCCCCTAGTCTACTGATCTCTTTGAGAGCAAACACTGTGCGAACCTAGTTATACTCAGTTCCTAGTACTTAGTAGGGGGAGTAAATAGACATTCTTTGAAGGAATGAATGAAATATTCAACTTTAGAATCTGAAATGTTCCTGAATTCTGCAACAGAAGCCTCAGTCTCACTAGCCAAGAAAAACTCCAGCAGTAGATCAGTATATAGTCTATGGAAAAAAAAACAAAATCAAAACTCCAGTAATAACAATGACCAGAGACTATGGAGAAAACCACAAAGACCACAGTTTCTTAGATGCCCTCTGAGATCAGTTATGATTGTCCTTCCAGACTCTCGCTGTCGTGTTCCCTGCCTCACCCTTCAGGATTCACCTTCTACTGAGACACTCTGTCATCCTCCTCAGGGCCCAGGATCCACCCCTAGACTCACCAAATCTTTACAATTCCAGTTTTGAAGTTTCCAGATGTGACTGAGGAGTAAGGTTCCTCTCTAGATGCTACAGCTCTAATCTATAAGTATTTTATATACTGAATTTGCAACACTGTAACTATTGTCTTGTGTGACTTGTGATACTGTCAGCTAACAAAGTTTTATATTCTTGGAACCATCTATATAGAATCAACCCAAGTAGAAGATACACCTGTACATTTTTAAATGATTCTATAACAACAATCAAAAGAAAGCTTGCTTTCAGATTCTGTGATATAGCTAACTTTTAGGCACGAATGGATGCTTTAAATGGTAGCTAGACTGAACTGAAATGTTTTCTTCCATACTGTTAAAGAGCAGGTATAAATCACATTCAGTTTTATTCAGTTTTACTTGCTTTAAAATGTCTGTCTGTCAGCCATGATAGGAAGCATTGGGGATTTCAAGTATTTGTATCTGTGAGGTTATGCCCCCCACCCCTCCCAAAAAAGGGACAGAGAGAACATAAGAGCTATAATTGGGAAAGCATATATATGCAAGTTCCTATTGAGTCCAGGATGAACACATTTCTGCAGAAAATGTTGAAAATACATTCCACAGAGCAAGGCACTTGTCAAGTTGCTAATGGACATATGAACCCTTAAAGACTTGGAAAGAGACATACATTACACAAATAAGTTTCCAATTACAAATTGCAAGCAGAGTCAGGAAGGGGAACCGGTGATAAGATATCATTATCCTGGGTACTTTAGATTGGGGACAGAGAAAGGCTTGGCAAAGGTGTTTCTGAGACAGTGGCTTCCAGCTGCAGGAGAGGTGTGACCAGGCAGAGGTCGAAAGGTCAAGGTGAAAGCAGTGTTTATCAGGCTGGGAAAGCGAGGTGGAGAGCTTGGGGGGCAGGGAGAGAGTAGGTAGGAGCGGAGCTCAGATAACACAGCACAGATGCTCGAAGAAACCCAGAGCTAAGCTCAGTCCTCATTTTCTTCCTCTGATATGCAGACCCACGATTCTGGGTGGTCTGTATTCATCTCACATAAGCCCCAGAAAGATAAATGGAGCCTGTTTCCTCAAGTAACTACTGCTAAGAGAAAAGTTTTCTTCAAATGTATTTCTCCATCAGCACTTTCCCCATAGGGCACCTAAAACTTGATTTATCATAACTGTTCACCCAGCATCCACATAGAGTAATACAAATGTGGCATATTTAAATGTACTCCTCGGGAAAAAAAATTGCTGGCAGTGATCACAAACCATAAATAAAGGAAAAAACAGCCCAACCATGGCTGGTTGCAAACTGAGTGGATAGAAGCCCCTGACTCCTGCCTAGAAGCCAAAACATAACTACAGGGAGTCACAGACATGTTACCAGAATACTGTGCTACAGCTGGGAGCAACTCACACTCCATTGAGGCTGGCCTTCCAAGCTCCCCACACTTCCTCTTGGGGGTTTAGAATGGGGCAGGGAAATGGGAATTTACCAGCCACACAGCCTAAGTCCTGTTAGGACTTTAGTTCTAGTGCAGATTTAAACACTAGCTCAGCCTTCATTAGCTCTGGGAGTTCCATCCAATCATTTAGCCTGTCATTCACATCCTTTATTGTACAACAGAGACATAAGTAACATTGTATCATAAAGTGTCAAAAAAAAAAAGCACTGCATGAGCTGAGAGCAAAATATCACCTGCTTAGCAAAGTAAATATCACCTGATAATATAGATTGTCCACGGGGAATTAGTCAGCCAAAAGTATTTCAAAGTCTTGGAGACTGAGCCCCAGGAGCAGATAAACTGTCTATTTTACTACCATCTACAAACAGTTGCTTGGAATCTTAAGGAAAGTTTTAATAACAAATCACCCCGATTTTACTCTTCATGCAGAAAACACTTATTTTTATAAAAGTCTAGCCAAGTAAGTCAGGGGGAAAAAAAAACCCTTTTCCCTCTTTCCTTATTATGCATAATAATAACTATCTCTTATGAAAACAGAAAATTTTCTCCATTACACTCTAACCAGATCTACAAACCTTTCTTCATGGGATCTACAATTTCCTTTACTCCTGGGAAGAGTCACTGCAAAGCCGAAAGTTTCCCTTAGAGCAAGGCTACTCTTTCTTACCTAACCTGCCATGGAACCAGGATCCAGGCAAACTTTTTTCTGGAAAAAAACACATCAATATTGCCCCTGGGAAGAAATAAGAAAGGCTGTCAAAGTATACATTTGGTTAAAGAGTGCCAGGGATGTGGTGTTACCCCTGATCTTTGCATGGGCTCCCTTCCAGACTATCTCAACCCTGCAAGAAAACTGCTCAGATCCTTGCAACACTTTAGAATCTTCAGACAGTCAAGTCTGTGGACCGTTTGTTGTTAGGGTTTCCAGGAAGTACTATTTCTTCCTGAATTCTAAAAACTCGGTGCTCGGAGATTAGAGTTCATACAGGATGAGCAAACCCATCACAGCATCAAAAGGCCGAGGATACCTGTGGCTGCTTTGGGTGGCATTTTGGTTTGTTGTTTTCATTGCTGTTGTTTGGTTCATTTGGTTTTTTGAAGCAGGATCTCTCTATGTAGCCCTGGCTATCTGGGAACATGCTCTGTAGACCAGGATGGTCTCAAATTCACAGAAACCTGCCTGCCTCTGCCTTTACCTCTCAGTTTCTGAAATTACAGGTATGTGCCACCACCCCTAGCTTAGGGGTGCAGTTTTAATACCACCTGCATCTGGCAGAGTGACAAAGAGACCCAAGGCCTCCCATAGAGAGAACTGACGCAGCACTTGCAGAATATAAAGTAAGGTCTGGCAGCCAGAAAGTAATTTATGACAACAACCAAATGGTTCAAACAAACAAAACCCACCAGGAAAGCAGGGACAGAAGAGAAACATTTGGCTAACTAGCATTTAAGGAAGAGAAGAAAAGATGGACAAATTCATTATGCAGGTTCTTCTGCACATGGCGGACACAGGGATGACTTATATGGAATAGGAGGGGGCAAGAAACCAGTCCACATTGTCGTGCAGGAGTTCTCAGCTCCAACAAGAGAAGTATACTAGTCCACCAGGTCGATTGTCCTGGCCCTCGTGGAAGTTTAGTTTTTATATAAGAAGCCTACCTTAGCACTATAGAAAATGCACATTTTCTATTAAATACACATCAGACTCTAAGATACCTTCAAAAACAGCCAGCAGAAAAAAGATATGCCAAGCTTTATTATTATAGTGTGTGTGTGTGTGTGTGTGTGTGTGTGTGTGTGTGTGTGTGTGTGTGTCAAGGTGCATGTGTGGATGTCAGAAGTGAACTTTTGAGATTCACTTTTTTCTTTCTGTCACATTAGTCCTGGGGTTCAAACTCAGGTAATTAGGTTTGGTGGCAGATGTCTGCACTCACTGGACCACCCTGCCAGGTACATTTTCCTTAACGTGCAAAGTTTTAACAAGCGTTCACTACTTTAAGTGACATTGCCACCAATGTTGTTAAGTTGTGTGGGGTTTTCTATCTTTTATTTTTATTTATTGTATTCATTATACTGATGCTCCTACCCAGCTGTTCATACCAAGTCGTGGTGTGAACAAAAATTCTGTTATTTTTGATTGTTAAGAACCTTGCTACATGAAATCAGGGAGTATTTGCATTTGTGACTTATTAATTCCACCTAGTAAATTGTCTTTAAATTTTATCTCTATTGTCACAAATAGCAATATTTCTGACTTCTTCAAGGCTGAAAAATACTCCATTGCATACACACACTAGAATATTTTTATATTAGATGAAATACATCCATCTAAGAATATTTAATTTCCACATTTTGAATATTAGAAACAATGCTGTAATGAAGATAACCTAATATATAAGGTCAAAGTGTTGGTTGAGGGGCTGAGGAACAGCTACAAGGAGAGGAACTTACCAGTCAAGAGACATAAGGTTTCAGTCAAGAGAAATGAGTCAACTCTAGAGAACTGATTACCACATGGTAGCCATAGTTCACAATAATGTGTTGAGGGTAGACCTTGTGGTAAGTCATCTAATTGTTATTTCTTTTCCATGATAAATTCTAAGTACAACAAACAACAACAAAAACAAAAATCAGAGCTGTGTCTACTATATTGGCCGTAGTAGTACTATCTTATCCGTAGTACATATATTCCCATAAAGGCTGTCACACAAGTGTAACTCAATAAAGTCTGGTGAAAGAATGAGAATACTGTGAGCTACCATAGCAAAATAGGGCAAAGGAAAATTGCAGTCCAGTCTCACATATATAGAAATATGCAAAAATTATATCCAGAATGTATAGCTGGTCTACCACACTAGAATGGTTATCCTTCTCAATTCACTCAGATGCTATAACAAAACACTGTTGACAGATGACATAGGTTTGTTCCTCATGGATCTAGATGATAAGAAGACCAAGATTAGGAGGATGGCAGGTTCTATGTCTAGTGAGGACCTATGTTCATGGGTAGACATTTTCTTATTGTGTCTCACATGGTAGAAGAAGACAGAGAGCTCTCCAGGGTTAAGGGCTAAGGGTACTATTAGTAATGAAGGTTAGGTCCTCTTGACAGTGTTACCTTCTGAAGGCTGCCCTGCAAATGTCATTTCTTTAGAGGTTAGGGTTTTAACATAGACATTCTGTCAGAGGCATAAATGTTCAGACCATACCACCAAGAACCCTCACATTATTGATAACTGTGTTAGTTTTCTCAACTAGACGTAATATAGGATCACCCAGGAAGAGAGTCTAAGTAAGGGATGTGCAGCCTGAGGGCGTGCCTGTGCATGATTGTCTTTATTACATTAATTGATGTAGGGAGACCTAGTCCGCTGGGGACTGCACTGTTGCCTGGATTCAGGTTCTGATCAGTACACAGTGAGAGAAAATGAGTTGAGCTGTGGGTATGTGAGCACTAATTTTTCTCTGATCTTGATTGTGGATGTGATGTGACCAGCTGTTTTAAGTTCTTGTCCCCCTGACTGCCCTTCTTTGATGGGCTCTAACCTGCAGCTATGAGCTAAGTTGCTTTTCATCAGGCAGTTTCATCACAGCAACAGAAATGAAAGAACGACATGTTATAAAAGTAACAGGAAGTCCAGGGATTTTAGTAGGAAAGTCATGTAGCCATAGTGAACAAATCTACCTGCCAAAATGTCATGTGTTTAAGTAAACTCTCTTCCAACTTCTGGAACTGTCACTTATCCAGGATGTCTGAAACACACTTACCCAAGTTACCTCTTTATCAGGCCACGCTTCCTTGTTTCTTGTACTGTTCTCATCAGTGAGGTGATGGCTTCAGCTGTCACCCTTGTGGCATGAGGCTATTGCTTTTGTCTGCCAGCACCTACTTGGACCCTTTTCTGGTAACAGACACACCTCCAATGTAGAGAGACAGAGAAGAGACTAAGTAAGCCCACTCCCATTACCTCACCCTCCTCCTATCCCAGGCAAAGTCCTCAAGTCACTAAGTCATGAGCACTAAATTACTGCATGGGTCTGTCCCATAGACAGAAAGCAGGCAAATTTTTCACACTCGTTCCTGGACCTGAGATCCTATTGTTTGGCTGTTAATGCAAGTCTTCGATAACCCGATAAGTCCTTTTGTTGTTTTTATTCAAGTTAACCTGAGTCCTCTCCTAGTACAGAAAGTAGAATGACAAAACCTTAATTTATGGATCTAATTTTTTTTATGATAGATCACAAAGACATTTGAACAAAGCAAGAAAGCCTTGTTTCCCTTTTTCATTTTCCATTGCAACGTTAGTTCACCACATCAATAGTGCCCTGGGCAGTCAGACTAATGCAAAATGTGTTCTCTAAATAATGCATCATGTTGGATCTGGTTTGCCTCAGGAAAACATGTGCTATAAGAGAAATGCTGGCCCTGGAAGAATGGGAAGACCTGTCAGAAGCTGAACTTGATTTTAGTTTCTCTTTGTGTCTCTTCTTCCAAATAGGAGCTGGAGGACACACTTGGTCTTCTTTGGGAAATAAATTTTGTCTAAGCCAAGAACTGGTTGAGAGGAGCCAGAAAACAGGCACATTTGAGCATTATATGCACCCAAGCCTCAAACAGGTAATAAAACTCTATGGTCTCTAGTGGAGAGGGAGGAACTATCAGATGTTTCTGTTAAAAAGTTTCAAGAAGGAGTTTGCCAGTGTTTTTCAGGAGTTAGTAAGAGGCAATTATGGTGGCAGTTTCCAGTTCTGACTTTCTTTTGTCCTCTCTCCTTGGACAGCAATGGCATCCAGGACTCATCCCTGGCTTGTGAAGTAGACAGTCATCAATCTGCTCTTTTAGGACCATCGAACAGAAAGCTATCGGACATTTTAAACAAAGGTTTCTCAAAGGATTTTTGGAAGCATTGTGTGTCCCATTTGCCTTTCTGATGCTTCTGGAAAGATAAATAAATACTCTTGTATCTTAGCTAAGAATACTAATTAATAATTGCAAGTGGTTGTGTCCAACTTTCCCCCAGGTAGGAGTGAGGAAAAAATAACTAAGCGCATCTTAAGTTTGTGGGTCTTTGGGCATATAAAAAGAAATTTAGAGATAATTATGTTAAAACTCTTTAAGACTATCTAAGACTAAAGGAAATAAGTCTGGCACAGTGGTGCAGACCTGTAGTCTCCACAACACTCAGGAGGCTGAGGCAGGAGGACTGCTGTAAGTTTTAGGACAGCCTGGGATACATCCTCCCTCCAAGAAAGGAGGAGGAAGGTAAGGAGGAAAACATGTGCATGCAGATGTTGACCAATAGTGAAGAAGATTACTGGTGATAGTCCCATGAGGAAACAACCCAAAGGCCATTGCCAACAAAATGCATAAACCAAATGTGGTATAGTGCCACAAGAGTGCACAGCAGTGTGACTAAAAAGAACCTGTGACCTCCATGCAATAGATCCTAAACTTATACGTTTAAGGAAGAGTCAAATAAGCCAAGAAAAGATATTGCTGATGATTATTTTATTCATATAAAGTTCACAGTGAGACCCCTGGCATATGATGTTAGGATTCAGTTGAGTGGCTACCCTTGAAAGAATGAGTGGTGACTTTCTAGAAAGAGATGACAATGAAAGGGTGCCACTTCAGCAATCCAGTGACATTCAGTGCTCTGAGTGGGTAAGATTCCACAGCTATGCCCATTTTGTTGGCTTACTTAATTAGAAGCTTATTTCATGTACTCTTCTCTGTATATTTGCAACATCATATATGTAATTATTTTAACTAATCAGTATTTAGAGAGAAAATGAAACCGGTGTTAGAGGCTGAGGTTTTGTAGATACACTCAGGTCATGGTTGAACAGTCTTGGTGCTGATATAGCCCTGTACTGACCCGAGGACTATAGCTGTTAGTCTCAAGAACCAGCCACCTTGAACTGAGAGGGCTTCTCAGAATCCCGTGCGCTCCCCCCCCCCCTTTTCTTCCTTTGCAAGGCATTAGCTCTGTTCTTCCCATCTAGAGGGATCATCAGACACAGCTAGGAAGGATTGACTGGAAGTTCACAGTTTCAGATAAGAGCGCTTACAGAAGTACAATGGACTCAGCCCAGCTATGGCTTCCAAACCCTTCACAGTCGGTTTTGGCTGCTGCACAAACCTTCAAGAACCCATTTTTCATAGCAGCACTGCCCAGGTCTCCCGCTACATTACTGCTTTCCAGATTGCTCTCACTTGGAGAATATCTGTTTCCGATTATTGTTCCCCAGATGTTTTGGCTTGGCTTTCTCTAATCTGAAGCACGTCTGGCCGTTTCCTGCCTATGTGCCTGATCTCTGTTTGCTCTTGTATTGCTTTTCTGTCTTCACTGGAACTTTCAGCACCTTCCATTTTTGTATCCCCCAAGCACTTTGCTAAATCAATTATATCCCTTTCCCAAGAATCTCAAGGAAAACAGACATTAGACATAAGAAACCCCAAATTTATTCCTATGTTGCATCAGGCAGCCTATTTGCCTTCTCTTCTCTGCATATGATCTGTGGAGTGGCGTGAAGATAGGCTCACAGCGTTGAGCCTTGAGCTCAAAAGACTGGTCAGATGAGATTAATTCTAAACCATAGGGAGATAAGCCACCAGCATTAGAATCTAGATCTAGGGACACAATGGCACACATCTGCAATCTCAGGATGTTTGGATGGTGGCACGAGGATCATGAGGGCTGTCGAGCCCCAGGTGAATAGCAAATGATCATCTAAGGAGGAAAAATACAAACAAGCAAATAAACAACAATAACAACCCCAGACCTTCAAATCTACCCATTCACCTGCTCCTTGGGTTTTCACATCTAAATATCCCTGGTTTCTGTCTCACATATTTGTTCAACCAGCAATAGTGTCTTTTAGCTCTGACTCCTGATTTTCAAACAAAAGAACCCTTCATTGTCCCTGACCAACAATTAGATTTCATTATTCTAATCTACTTTCCTCAAGACTTCTAATGTCTCCCCATTATTATGATAGCTATCATTAAATATATCTTGACACTACCACAAGCAACACCCCCCCACACACACACACATACACTTGTAATTTGCTGAAGGAACTGAAAACTGCCCCCCAGAAAAACCTATCCTCAGAGTGGAGGGTTCTATACTTGGGTTTTAGGGGTTTGTAGAAAAAGTAGTTATAATAGGGGTGACTATCATATAATTGTCTCCTGGAATTTGCTAGCTCTAGTGCAGAACATTTTAAAGTAACTTATTCAAGCTCACATAGGATCAGTCCATAAGCATGGCCCTGGCATGGTTTGCTTTTTATGGCTATAATAGAACACTCTGACCAAGGCTCCTTGGGGAAGGAAGAGGTATATTTGGCTTGCACACCCTGAGCACAGTCCAGCATTAGGAAAAGCTAAGGCAGGAGATCTGGACAAGAACTGAAGCAGAAGCCATGGAGAGCATCAAATTATAGCATGCTTACATGGCCCTTCCAGCGTATTTTCTTATACAACCCTGTGCAGGACCACCATCCACAACAGTCTGAGTCCTTCTACACCAACCATTAGGAAAATTCATAGTCTTGTCCACAATCTGATGAAGCATTGTCTCAATGGAGGTTCCCCTTTTCCCAGATGACTCTAGCTCTATCAAAGTAACAGAAAACTTCCCAGCACAAGACCTGTGTCTCTCCATGCCCAGCTGTAGTAGCTTTCTGTTATATAGCCAAACTTAGCATCTCACTCAACACACATATTTCTCTCCCACCATTTCTGTAGGTCAGAAGTCTAGGCACAGCATGCTTGGATTCTCCACCTGTGAGTCTCATAGATTAGTGTCAGGTGTCAGCCAGAGCTTCAGGCTCAGGGGAGACTCAGAATTATTTGGATCTCAAGGAAAACAGCTGGGCTGAGGAGCAGGCCATCCTGGTGCTGACATGCTAATAGCTTGACTCACTTTAAGAAAATGAGAAAGTTAGGGAGTCACTAAAAACCAAATGTAGTGAAAATTATTACTCTGTTGTTGTATAGGGAGATGGGGGAGCCACGGAGAAGGAAATTTTTTCTAATTGCTCATTGAAGACGGTTTGCTGTCTGTTGCATTTCTTAACAAATGACTTCAGAGAGACACATTGCTAGCACATGTAGAGGAAGACATTTAAAGGCTGTATACACCACTAGTAAATAAAGCAAGGGCAAGCTCCTACAATGGGAGGTGGATGCTTTGCTGGTTGCATGGGTTTTCATTGAGGTGTGAAGTACAGTGAAAGAGAAGGGACCCAAGGAGCTGAAGGGGTTTGCAGCCCTGCAGGAGAAACAACAGTATGAACCAACCAGTACCCCCAGAGTTCCCAGGGACTAAACCACCAACCAAAGAGTGTACATGGAGGGACCCATGGCTCCAACTGCATATGTAGTAGAGGATGGCCTTGTTGGACATCAAAGGGAGGAGAGGCCCTTGGTCCTGAGAAGGCTCAATGCCCCAGTATAGGGGAATGCCAGAACAGGGAAGTGGGAGTGGGTGGGTTGGTGAGCAGGGGGAGGAGGGATGGGTTAGGGGGTTTTCGGAGGGGAAACCAGGAGAGGGGTTAACATTTGAAATGTAAATAAAGAAAATGTCAAAAAAAAAAGTACAGTAGAAGCCTCAAGAAAGAAATCCTATGCCAGTGCTGGAGGTGGGCACTAGTTTTAGGAGGAAACAAAGTTGAGTCCTGTTGAGTGAACACCTAGGGCAGTGGGAAGCATTGCTTTGTTCTTCCTACTCCTTTGGCATCACTTCACTGAAACTAGGCCAATCTTGGAGATTTTAATAAAATTTCCGAAGTTAAATGGACTCCGGCATTCCAGCCAGTATGTCAGATGTGCCAGGCTCTCCCTAACTGGCAGGTTGTGCTGACATTAAGCAATTCTTAATAGCGCTTTCATTGGTAGATTACTGAACTTTAGGTAAATCAACAGTGACTCTTCATCAAGATCAATGACCCTTGGCACAGGATAATTGCCAAGAACACTTGTATTTCCTGTTCGTACATCAGTGTGGTCCTTGGACACTGCACATTTGGCAACACGTATGATGGAATATTGACTTAAAATTAAGAGCCTTGCTCCTGGCCCCAGCTGTGCCAAGGCCAGCTGATATTTGGCTGCATAATTTCTCTCCATTTCAGCTGCTAATTTAGATTCATATAATAAAGAATGATTAAGAAACGCTTTGTGGATCTGGCACTTTACTAGAGTCTGGCAGGGTGGGACCGGGAAACAGTTAAGAAATATGGCTCAGGTCCCATTTTCAGACTAACAGACAGGGTTGAATATATCAAATATTTTCTGAAAAAAAGGTGTATACATTATGCTATATAAATGCAAGTTATTCTTCTTTATTGAAGGGGGCATCCTAAATCCTCTAGTTCAAAATAATTTTCTTTTCTCACAACATGATACTTACATGTATTTCTCACCAAACTCCCATTCCTAGGAGACACATGGCCCAATGACAGCATCCAATAACATCATCACTTTGAGGAAATGGAAGCTGATCTTTCTGTCTTTGTCGTTTTATTTCCAAGACTGCCTTCCCTTGAACAGGCTGGGTGGGAAAAGTAATCCCTTTGTTTCACCACCACCTTTGATGCACCCCCATGCTGACTCCAAACAGATCATGTTCACTACAACCAAGTTTCCCTCTTCTTCTCACATATTCAATCAGAGCTCCATCTGGGTAAGCAGAGCCCAGATGGCCTCCCCATTTCCTGGAGCATAAAGCTTCTCACTATAGAAAATAGAAGTCTCTTTGATGATCCGTGTATTTGTCAGGATTTGTTGCACAACACATGTCCCAGGAAAGTCTCCTGTGATTTCCAGCACCTCCAGCGGAAGCTGGGAGAAACAGTTGGCTGTTTGTTTGTTTAGCTTCCGATTGGGCGGCTGATTACTCCTACTTCCTTTTATTCTGCATATCTCACTTTCTCCTCATTTACAATGCAGCCACCAGGCCTTGATTTTAAACATCAGATATAGTGAGGATCCCAGAGCTTCTGAGACTTTGAAAATATTGGCACATTTTTTTTTAAAAACTATGTCAGGTTCTTTTTCTCACTGTGTATTTGGGTTTCTCTACCTAAGCTTGTCTACCTAAAGGGAGACTATCTAATCTGAACAATTGTCACCTTAAAAGGAAATGCTCCAGACTCAAGTCTACAAGTTCATTCTTCCTTCAAATACATGTATTCATTTAGCATACATGAGTTTTCATTCCAAGCAGCAACATTCTAGGTGCCGAGCACACACAGTTAAGAAAGTCAACACAAATCTTGACTCTTCTAAACAAATCTTTATTGTATCATTAGTACTTATAAACCGAATAGAATCACAATCAGATAAAAAGTCTTACAGATGAGGTCATGCTAGTTATGGTGAATACCACGGGGAAAAAAAACAGAAAAGACAGAGATGACAGGGAGCTGTGAGGCAGGGAGTTGGGTACAAAACTTCAGGTGCTAATAATTGACTCCCAGGGAGATGCAAAAAACAAAAAGATAATCTTGGTGTCACACCAGCAGTCAGCCTGGGAGACGACATTGTCTGAGTCTGTTTTCATTGGGACAATGGGATTCCTGACAGATTGAGTTTGAGAGCAAAAATTAAAAAGACTTACTACAGCAGAGGCTAATTTGCAGTAGAAAATAGCAATGGAAGGGTAAAGAAAGAGGAAGTTTGAAACATTTGAAGAGAGACAAAAAAATTAGCAGTAATTTAGGAAGGAACAGAATGAAGGAAAAAGGAAGATTTGAAACCACAATAAATGTTCTCTCATAGTAAAAAGATGTATATAAATCCTTAGCATGAAACCACACCCTCAAGTCTTCAAAGTGACACAGAAGCCTGAAGCCACACCCAGGTCCCTCACAGTGAACCTGCAGGAAACGGAAGGGAGAGGGTGAAAAGGTAATGAAGGATATCTTCAGCATTAGCAGGAAAGAACTGTGGTACTACAGGGTTGTTTATTTTTCAATAATTTATTTATTTATTTAGTTTACATCCCAATCACTGCCCCCCTCACCTAGCTCCTCCTCCCATTCACCTCCCCTTCTCCTCTGAGAGGGTGGAGACACCCCTTAGTATCCCCCCACCCTGGCACATCAAGTCTCTGTGGGGTTAGGTACAGCTCCTCCTTTCCCACTGAGGCCAGACAAGGCAGCCCAGTTAGGGGACTGGGATCCACAGACAGACATCAGCTTTAGGGACATCCCCTGCTCCAGTTGTTGGGGGACTTGAATGAAGACCCTAGCTCCACATCTGCTACATATGTGTGGGTGGGTGGGAAGGTAGGGATCCAGGTTCAGCTTGTATATGCTCTTTGGTTGGTGGTTCCATCTCTGAAAGTCACAGACGACAGTTTTATAACCAGTGACGATAAACTAAGAAATCATAGACAAGGTTAAAGTAAAGCAAAGAATGCAGAATATATTTGCACACTGGAAGCCAGCTTTGCAAGTCACGGCCTGGCTCCACAAAAGGAAGAACCACTTAAGTTTTCAACAAGTCCAGTGGTTGGGTGGTTGGAACTGTCCAGGTCAAAAGACAAAACCAGTCACTCCAGTTATTTCTCAAGTCTCACCAGGTAGTGTTAGATTTCAGAAAATGTTTCCTATTCCTCCTGCCAGTAAACTATCTAAGGTCCAGTAACGTCTATACTTGTTCTCTCTCTCTCTCTCTCTCTCTCTCTCTGATTCTATTTCATCAGACAAGATAAGCACAGTTCTCACCACACAGCACACAAAAACAGACCTCATAAGGGAGCTGTTAAATAATTTACCTTATTCAAAACAAACCCAAACCCAAGTTAGAGAAAAATATTAATAATCGTGTCACATAAATAGAAGACATAAAGGAAGATAATAGAGAAATTTGGTTTTGTTAAAACTTTAAAACACCTGTATGTCAAAAGACACCACAAAGTAAAAGGTCACAAGTAGAAGAAAATAATTTAATCAAAACAAACAAACAAAATAACCCCATATAGTCTTTAGAATATATACAGAACTTCTGGAAATAAAGATAAAACCGGAAAGTGAATTACTCTGGGCAGTCCTGTCTTGAAAGGGAAGCCTTGCCGGGCAGTGGTGGCACACGCCTTTAATCCCAGCGCTTGGGAGGCAGAGGCAGGCGGATTTCTGAGTTCGAGGCTAGCCTGGTCTACAGAGTGAGTTCCAGGATAGCCAGGGCTACACAGAGAAACCCTGCCTCGAAAAACAAAAAAAAACAAAAAACAAAAACAAAAAAAAAAGAAAGAAAGAAAGAAAGAAAGGGAAGCCTTGTTGAGTCATAAGCATGATTATTCATTGGAGGAATAATTAGAGAGTCTTAATGGCAAGTAGATATTCATTCCCAACTTTAAGTTTAGTAAAGATTAACTGAAAATCCTCACAAGGACTGGCAGTAACAGCACATGCATGGGTTGTTGGGAGGACAGGAAGTTGATGACAGTGCTTTGGAGTGGTAGCATCTGCTGATGTGGAAGATATTCACATTCCAGCAATTCCCCTTCTGGGTACAACCCAGAACAGTTTTCAAATTCAGGATAAGATGTAGCAAGAGGGTAAAATCCACTTAGTGGGAAGAGGAGTAGAGGAAAATGCAGGGGGGAAGAACATAATGTAACTATGCAGGGCAGGCAGAAAGTGTGGTCTACAGGGCTGATCACTGCTGGGAACCTCTTCATGGGACTAGCTCAGTACTCCAATATTTGAGGCAGCTGCTGACCATTCCCAGCTGTCCTGTTCCAAAACCTGGCAGGAGCCACCTCAACCAGAATTGTCTGGAAGTCTCCCTCTTCCTTCCCCAGCCCTCACCAACTGTCCTGTTGTCAATAACTGAGTATTGTAAGTAAGGAGTATGGCTGCCAGGCCTCTTGGCTTCAGATGAGACAAGCCTGTGATGTTCATAGTAGAAAACCTGGCACCCCCAATCAGGCATCAGATTGAGGCTAGCCCAGGGAAACCACAGCTTTATGTCATTGTTCCCCCTGCCCTGCACTGTGCTGTTTTCATCTCTCCTCTACAGATTGTCTTACTAAGAAATTCTTCTTGTTGACTTTGCTGCTAGGGAACATGAGAAGGAAGGGGTTGTGTACTTTGTGTGCGTGTGTGTGTGTGTGTGTGTGTGTGTGTGTGTGTGTGTATGCTCAGTATGCTGAGGTATCAGATGTATTCTTAGGAGTTACACACTTCATCTCAGGGAGGATATTTGTCTGTTAGGCAATAAAAAAGTTTTATAATCTGAATGCTTATTCACAGGATCATGGATGAATAATATGGAAATAATAAGTCATGTGTTAAAATTTTCTTTAGATATTTAGGAGATGAACTGCTTAGATACACATTTGAAATATTTTATCACAAACACACACAATTCTGGGGGCACAACTCCTTAGTTACACTCATTGCCCACACACACACCAATAAAATCAGTAACATCCAAGAAGTTAACTATTTCCTCCTGTTTTATAATAAAACAGGAACTCTATTTCCTGTTTTTGATCTTTAGGGATATTTGTTACCTGGAAACTCCAATAATAACCAACTAGGCTGGTCCCCATGATCAGTTTGTGCTCTCTCCTTTTCCTTCTCTTTACAGCCCCAAATCCTTTCTGAATTGAAAATAATAAGCAAGTGTGTAGAACCAAGGGAAGAGGGGAAAGATAACTTGAAGAAAGTATAAATGAGGAAAAAGAAACAGGATTGCAGAGTGTGTGAATGGAAGTCCTTCTGTTGTGGATTTGTTCCTTAAGAGGAATCAGAAACAATCAAGTTCAAAAATCTTCAATCAGATTGCAAGTCACTTTCCCCCTTACTTTCTATATGTAAGAGGAAGCAGTAGGTAAGCTCTTCCTCTCCAGCCACCACAGTTTCCCGTAGCAGTGTTCTGGGAGAGTGGAGGCTTCATTCTGAAGCTGCCAATGCTGAGCCCTCTCACCTAGCTCATTTGGGAGTAAGGCAACTCAAACAGAGAGTTTTCAACTCAAGTCCATCAGCCTGGCTTCAATCTGTAATGATTTGTGGCCGTGTATGCATAAAGAGACCATAGTCGTCCACTAACCACATACATATGGGATCTGGGAGTGTAAACTCACAGCCTTTGCCTTCCAAACCACATGCTGCCCAGAGAGGTAAACCCATGGTCCACTCAACATGTGGATCATGACCCAAAGTAGTCTGCCAACATCTGACAGGTGGGTGGCTAGAGATGAATTGTGTGCCTACTGCAATTTCCTTCCTTTGGGTCCCCCTGGGGTTTGTGTGTGCACACATACTGTAGGATATAATATATACCTGACATGAAGCTGGAGCAATATCTGATGGGGATCAGAAAACCACACATTCATATTTCTGTCTTGTCATCTACATGCACATTCTTCCATCTGTCTTTATTTAAATATATTACAGATATATGCTTCTATATAGCATGGGCCTATGCAAATTTTGTAATCTCTATCAACCGAGGGTATCTTACAGCCCCTTTTAGGAAACCCAAAGATTTACAAATAGGTACATTCAGCAATCAAGGTAGGCTCTGTCTGTCATGAGGAAAATAACTTCCTATTAGAGCATTTGTCAAGGTTTGAGCTAAGGGTAGGAGCCTAATGGTAAGGCTCTATTTGAACAGATGTCTTTCCCACCCTCAAATGAAAGCAAAATCTCCAAGCTATTTCTAGGACCTTAATTGCATTGATCATTCTATAACTCTAAGTTTCATCTCAGTGTTATTATTAAGCCCCTTTTAGGCTATTTATACACTTAGTTGGTTCAGAATGCCCTTGAAACATTGCCTTTTGCAAATAGTCCATTTCCTATGTATCACGACACATATTGCCAACAGTTTAAAAATATAAACATGATATGTTGACTCTGCCGCTGGTTTCAGTTAAATATTCTAACCGTGCTTTGCCAATGAAAACCTTTGCTTTGTTTATGATTGCCTTGGTATGTGGTGGTATACAGTCTCACTTTTCTTCAGGGCTGTTTCATTCTTCTAACCCGACAAGTGATCCAGGTTAGTGGTCTGAACCTATTTGTTTCATCTTCCTGTGTTTCAATACCCAATCTGCCTCGGGAAGGGAATGTTTCCTGACAGCTCAGTGTGTGAGTTAACTTCATAGTGAGAACAGAGAGCATATTCTTATGCAAGTCAGCTATCTCTAAAGGAAAACAGTGGAATGAACTGAAGACAAATGTTGCTGCTGGGAAGCTCCTAAGTAACATACTGTATCAAGCATCCAAGCATGGTGCCTTGGTTAAGTATGACAGAGCATACTTGTAATTCCACATTTGAAGACAGGAAGATAGTGAATTCAAGACCAGCTTGGGGATGATGATGATTCTTCTTCTTCTTCTTCTTCTTCTTCTTCTTCTTCTTCTTCTTCTTCTTCTTCTTCCCCCTCCTCCTCCTCTTCCTCCTCCTCCTCTTCCTCCTCCTCCTCTCTCTCCCTCTCTCTCTCTCTCTCTCTCTCTCTCTCACACACAAATATCTATTCTACCTCATCATTCTCTACTGTCAGCACCATCTTAGAGTTAACTATGTTCAATGACACCCTGAGCTCATGCCCAAAGGGTTGATCTCTTTAATGATGTAGCCTAATATTTTCCCACATGTATTGAATCAACTCTCCCAACTAGCACACACAACTAACAACTAATGTTAATATCCTTGTACTGTGTTATATAAAAGCCACATTTTCCCCCAAATAAAAGGTAGTTATGGAAATTTAATTCTATTCACAATGAAAACAAGATGTTTCAGCTTAACTTCTTAGAGCCAAATTTGGACCCTTTCCCTTCCAAATTAGGGTCTTGAGTTTTCTTTGTGAAATTAAAGGCCCAATGAGGATGATTGTCTATAAAAACAGTCAGATTATCCCCCACATCTTTACCTCTTGCAATACTGAGGAACACTAGGAATTTTGAATTTACTCATATCTTTTACTTGAATATTCTCATGAATTTTCAACTGTTATTTTTAAACAATCCTTTGAATGGCTTCAAAAGCAGTAATATTTAGAATTGCTCTAACTACTTTTCCTTTACCTAAAAGATATTTTAGAGTGTGTTCTCTAAGGATCAAACCTCAGGGCTCAGAGTCAAGGTCATTGGTCTTTACTGGCTCCTCTAAGATATAGCTCTCCTCCAGCTCTGGCTCCCTGACATTGTCAGTCATAGAGTGGTTTAGGGCAAGAGTGTCATAAAACCTTTAGTCAGTCTACTGAAAACCCAGCTGAACTTACATCTACAAGTAGAGACAGGAAACTGATGCTAGAACATGCATTCCCAAGGAAGGGAGTTGGCATCCACAATTTAGATGAATAAATAAAATCAAATAGTCAAAGCAGGAGTAAGTACGAGAAGCCAGGATCTTAGGGCAACTCAAAGGACCATGCTGGAAGACAGACACCTGTCACAGCAAGTTCCTCAGAAACTCTCTGCCATTGCCCCAAGAAAGAGGCAAGAGACAGCATCCCCTTGTCCCTGACTCAGGAAGTGATAGAGACCTAAAAGAAATGCAAAGGTAAAATGGTCAGAACTGGAAAATATCATCCTTAGTGAGGTAACCCAATCACAAAAGAACACACATGGTATGCAGTCACTGATAAGGGGATATTAACCCAGAATCTCGGAATACCCAAGACGCAATTCACAAATCAATAGATTTCCAAGAAGATGGAATGAGAGACCCCTGGTCCTGGAAAGACTGGATGTAGGGGAATGCCAGGACAGAGAAGCAAGAGGGGGTTGAATGGGGAACAGAGGGAGGGAAGGGAACTCATGAGACTTTCGGGGAGGGAGGAAACAGGGAAGGGGAAATCATTTGGAATGTAAATAAAAAATATAGAAAATAATAATAATAATAAAAAAGAAATGTAAAGGTAGACAGAATCTTGTTTGGCTTCCAGGTGTCAATCTGGTAACCTGTCATGTCCTCCTAAGTTGTGTGTGGCTCAAAGTACATTGAAGGAATAAGACATAAAGGAAGGGAGAACCAGACTCACCAGCTAGGGAAAGCGATGGTGACTGACAGTTCTGCTCCCTCCAGAGGAGCAGTACCAACCATGCTAAATGGAAGGGGAGAGAACATTGCTGACAGCATGCAGATTCTTCCCAAGCCCCAAAGACTGAAGACCAGAGCCAGTCACCCCAGCAATGGGAATTACTGCAGAATCACAGAAAACAAAAAGAGGTATGCTGATGCTGCCAGTCCTCGGTGCAGGTGTCGGGTGAACTGTGAGGGGAACCGTTACTTTCATTCTCTTCTACCAGCAGAGTGCTGGTTCCTGGCAGGATACAGAATACATTTTCTGTCTTCACCTGTTTCTTACACTAGCTACAGCTCATCACATTGTTACTGCTCTCTCTCTCTCTCTCTCTCTCTCTCTCTCTCTCTCTCTCTCGCTCTCGCTCTCGCTCTCGCTCTCTCGCTCTCTCGCTCTCGCTCTTGCTCTCGCTCTCTCGCTCTCGCACGTGCTCTCTCTCGCACGCACTCTCTCTCGCCTCTCCTGAACTTCCCAGTCCTTGTCATCTCCATAGACAAGACACAGAGCATAGTGCAGAAGACAGGCAGAGTGTGTTACTGAATAATATGAGGGCCATCGTGGGAAATAACTAAAGGGACTATTGGCCTGATTTACATTTATAAAAGAAAACAGTATTTATGCCGGTTTTTGAGGTCTCCGGAATGCATCAAGGTTTGATGAAGAGATATACTGTTGACTATGACCATTGTGGGACAGTGCTCTGGTCAGATTGCCCTCGGGGAGGAGCATGGGGCCAAATTGCAGGGTTCCCAAAGATTGTGAGGCTGCTCAGGACTCTCAAAGATTGAGTGAGGGAAACATACAGAGCTGTGTGGAACCATTATCCTAAGGAGGAGAGCATGGGGCCTTAACTGAGGACCTAAGCTATGGCCAGGGGACACAGACCGCAGTCTTCTGTCCCTGCCTTCCTAAGCCTGGCATTGGTCTCTGCCCAGAGCTCCAGCTGAGCCCTCTGTGCTGGGGACCCACTCCTGGCTGAATCTGCATGGACAGTTCCCCTTCCAGGTTGGTTACTTTGCAAGAGATGTGTTTGCCAGGTGTGTGCCCTAGAAGCACAGCTCAGAAGCTGCAATTCATCATCCTCATTACCTCTTGACCATGGGGCAATGGAGTATCTCTGTTTGTTACCAGGAAGCTCCCCCTTGATAGTAATCCTATGATCCTTTGGGTACTTTAGAATACCATGTCTCCATCCAGGACCACAAATACAACCGTCATCCCTATGCTTTGGACAAATAATCGGAGTGTTGCCATTTCAGTTCCTGGTTTTAAAGCTGATGATTATGAGGGAAGAATGCATCCTCAATGACTTTCAAGCCTGCTGATGTCAAATGATAACATCGTTATGGGCCAACAGAGAGCATGCTGCCTCGTGAAAAGCAGGGGAAAGCGCAGAAGGCTGCAGCTCTGAAGTCCAATGACCTAGGTTCAAGTTCAGCTTCTGTAGCAGCCGCATAGAAACTGTGTGACTTTGATCAAAGCCTTAATTTCTGTTCCTTTTTTTTTCTTTCTCTATTTCCAACTTGACACAAGTTAAAAGTTTTCTGAGAAGAGAGAAAATGAAAGAAATGCCTCCACCAGATTGGCCTGCAGGCAAGCTGGTGTGCATTTTCTTAATTAGTGATTGATATTGGAGGTCCCAGGTCACTGTGAGTGGTGCCACCCCACTGTGAGTGGTGAGATCATGGGCTGTGTGTGTAAGGAAGCAGGCTGAGAAAGTCACTAAGCAGTATCCCTCCTTGGCTTCTGCATAAGTTCTCGCTTCCATAATCCTTGAGTTCTTGCCCTGACTTCGTGGATGAAATTATGAGAAGAAATAAGTTCATCCTCCCAAGTTGCTTTTGGTCATGGTATTTCATCACACCAATGGAAACCCCAGTCGAGATATTCCCTTTGTCCCTTGATTTTATTTATGTATATAGTGAAGGTTGTGTCTAATATCAGCACCTACCCCTTCAGGCTTTTGAGGAAGTGCATGAGCTTATCCACCTACAGAACACACCCGAGTGTTTGTTTCACAGTAGGTACTCAGTAAATAAATCTGAGAACTTCTCCTTATCAAAATGAGAGGCTCTTGAATAAAAGGGCTTCACAAAAGAAACTTTACTCACATAATGGAAACATTGCCTAGATACAGAACCTGGGACCACTAAATCTAACAGTACCCCTTTAGGGTACTCAGACCCTGCTTGCTCAGTCACACCCCCACAGGACTGTCCAAGGGTCCTATGTTCCCATTTTACTCTTATTTTTATGGAATATGGATTTATACTTCTTCAACCTGATTTCAGAGTGGAGAGAATGCCCTTTAGATCCTGTTGGAGCCTCATTGTCCAACTTAGCATCACCTATAAGCTGTTTAGTCAATATTTGCTCAATGAATTCATGATCCAAAAGGAATGCCACAGTGTTCCTTTCATCAGAATCCAAAACAGAGGACACAAAATGGTGAATGCTATCAAACAAATTCTCATCACCAGCAATTAGGACGTACTTTCTTTAAAACAGGCAAACACTACACACTGATAGGTAGCCTACCCTCTAGTCTACATAGTGAAAAGGGACATACTGTTAGAAAGGGGAAATGTGCCTAAAATAAATGTCTTTCATTATACATGAATTGCTGTTTACTGATTTCTAGATATATTTCTTTTCTTTTTAACTTGGGGAGAAAGCTTATTTGGCTTACCCATCCTTATCATACATAGATCTTTGTAAAGCCAAGGCTGGAATGGAAGCAGGGGGCACAGAGGAATACTGTTTACTGGCTTGCTCTCTATGGCTTGCTCAGCCTGCTTTCTTGTACAACCCAGTACCACCTGCCAAGAGACGGCCCCACCCACAATGGGCTGGGCCCTCCCAGGTCAATCATTAATCAAAAAATGCCTCACAGACATGTCAACAGGTCATATAATAGAAACATTTAAAAAAAAAAAAGCCCAGGACCAGATGGATTTAGTGCAGAATTCTATCAGACCTTCAAAGAAGACCAATACTCTTCAAACTATTCCACAAAATAGAAACAGAAGGAATACTACCCAATTCATTCTATAAAGCCACAGTTATGCTGAGTATTCTCCCTTGAGATGGAACAGTTTCTGTCTAATAAGGAACTTGTCACAATTTCCTTTCATAGAGGACTTCATAAGAGATTTTCTTCTACTTCTATCATGTATAATATTCCAAATAGATTTTAAAAACTGGTTGAGTGCATATTACTTTTAGCTTCAGAAGATATTACGGATATTTAAGAGGCATTTAACTATTATAAATTATTTTGATGACTTAAAAATGTCAATACTGAGTTGTATATTTTAAAATAAATTATATTAGTTTAATAAAAATAAAAAATAAAAAAGGAGTTTGCGCCCAACCGCCATTTGCAGCAAGGAACCAGGCAGCTCCATAGCCTTCTGTGCTTAGCCCACCAGGAGAGAATGATCTCCCAGCAGCGATTTCACTTCTGAGTGCAGAGGTGAGATCTCCACCTTCTCTCTGGAAGGGTACATCTAGGAGCACACAGGGCATATGATCAGTGGTGCAGCTAGGACAGGAGTCTTCCCTTCCAGCTGCCATTTGCAGCAGGGAACCAGGCAGCTCCACAGCCTTCTGTGCACAGACCCTACCAGAAGAGAGTTGGTCTCCCAGGAGTACAGACATAGGCTTACAGGCCTACAGGAGGGGCATATTCCAGCCAGAGACAACAAGATCAACTAACACCAGAGATAACCAGATGGCAAAAGGCAAGCACAAGAACCCTACCAACAGAAACCAAACTCCCAGATACCCCAACACACTGGAAAAGCAAGAGTTGGATTTAAAGTCTCTTCTCACAATGCTGTTAGAGGACATCAAGAAGGACATAAATAACTCCCTTAAAGAAATACAGGAGAACATGGGTCAAATGGTAAAAGCCCTTAAAGAGGAAACACAAAAATCCCTGAGAGAAATACAGGAGAGCATGGGTGAACAGGTAGAGGCCCTTAAAGAGGAAACACAAAAATCCCTGAAAGAATTACAGGAGAACACACAAATAAACAAGTGAAGGAACTGAACAAAACCATCCAGGATCTAAAAATGGAAGTAGAAACAATAAAGAAATCACAAAGTGAGACATCTCTGGAGATAGAAAATCTTGGAAAGAATTCAGGAGTCATACAACATCAACAACAGAATACAAGAGATAGAAGAAAGAATCTCAGGGGCTGAAGATACCATAGAAAACAGTGACACAACAGTTAAAGAAAATGCAAAATGCAAAAAGCTCCTGAGCCAAAACATCCAGGAAATCCAGGACACAATGAGAAGAACAAACCTAAGGATTATAGGTATAGAAGAGAGTGAAGATTTCCATCTTAAAGGGCCAGTAAATATCTTCAACAAAATTATAGAAGAAAACTTCCCTAACCTAAAGAAAGAGATGTCCATGAACATACAAGAAGCCTACAGAACTCCAAACAGACTGGACCAGACCAGAAAGTCCTCCTGACACATAATAATGAAAACACCAAATGCACTAAACAAAGAAAGAATATTAAAAGCAGTAAGAGAAAAAGGCCAAGTAATCTATAAAGGCAGGCCTATCAGAATTACACCAGATTTCTCACCTGAGACGATGAAAGCCAGAAGATCCTGGGCAGATCTCATACAGACACTAAGAGAACACAAATGCCAACCCAAACTACTATACCCACCAAAACTCTCAATTACCATAGATGGAGAAACCAAGATATTCCATAATAAAACCAAATTTACACAATATCTTTCCACAAATCCAGCTCTACAAAGGATAATAGATGGAAAACACCAACATGAGGAGGGAAACTACACCCTAGAAAAAGTAAGAAAGTAATCTTTTTCCAACAAATCCAAAAGTAAGTAACCACACAAATATAAAAATTACATCAAAAATAACAGGAAGCAACAATCACTATACCTTAATATCTTATAACGTCAATAGACTCAATTCCCCAACAAAAAACAGTCTAACAGAGATGTTTTTCATGTGGATCTTCAATTTTATCAGAAAATGTTTGTGACTCCTCTTTCAATTTTGTAATGTTTTTTGTGTCTACCATTTTGACTGTATTATTTTCCATGATAATCTTTAATCTTAACATTTTTTCTGTGTATTTCTTCAATTTTGTTGGAGGTGTTTTCCATGTAGATCTTCGGTTTCGTGGTGGTGGGGTGTTTGTAGTTCCACTTTCAATCAATTTAGGAATGTTTTTGTGCCTACCATTTTGTCGGTATAATTGTCCATGATAATCTTCAATTTTAACGTTTTTCTGTATTTTTCTTCAATTTTGTCAGAGTTATTTTCCATGTGGATCTTCAATTTATCAGACAATGTCTATAATTTTACTTTCAATCAACTTAGGAACATTTTTATACCTTCCATTTTATCTGTATAATTTTCCATGTAATAGTCAGTTTTAACATGTTTTTTTTTTATATATTTCTTGAATTTTTTCAGGAATATTTTCCTTGTAGATCTTCAATTTTATCAGAAAGTGTTTATAATCCCACTTTCAAAAAGCATAGGAATATTTTTATTCCTACCATTTTATCTGTATAATTTTTCCATGAAATACTCAATCTTAACATGTTTTTTATATATCTCTTCAATTTTATCAGAGATATTTTCCATGTAAATCTTCAATTTTATCAGAAAATGTTTTTACTTCTACTTTCAATCAATTTAGGAATATTTTTATGCCTACCATCTTATCTGTATAATTTTTAATGAAATAGTCAGTTTTAACATGTTTTTCTACATATTTCTTGACTTTTATCAGAAATATTTTCCTTGTAGATTTTCAGTTTTATCAGAAAATGTTTATAATTCCACTTTCAATCAACTTAGGAATATTTTTATGCCTACCATTTTATCTGTATAATTTTTCCATGAAATACTCCATCTTAACGTGTTTTTTTATATATATTTCTTCAATTTTATCAGAGATATTTTCCATGTATATTTACACAATGGAATACTACTCAGCAATTAAAAACAATGAATTCATGAAATTCTTAGGCAAATGGGGAACAAGGGGAGGGAAGAGAGCTTATGGGACTTTCAGGGAGGGGGGAACCAGGAAAGGGGAAATCATTTGGAATGTAAATAAAGAATATAAAAAATTAAAAAAATAAAATAAAACATAAAAAAAAGAGTTTGCTCTAGATATATTTCTAACAGTGTTGTTTTGGAAGGGAAACAGGAAAACATCATGAAAACAGGAAAGTCTTGTATATTACTAGGAGAATTTTCCTCTGCATTTGACTGTCTGACAAAGGTATGTCCATTTATCCTGTCAACATTCATAGTTGTATTGGAGAATCACACTGAGCAGGCTGGATCTGAATCAGTCAAGTTCAAGTTGTAGGACTAACAAATGAAAAACTTACAGCCATGTACTCAGATCCCCTGAAAATCTGAATTAAAAGACTCTAACATCCTTGATAATGGAAAGGCTCCTACCAAAGAAAATAAACCATCCCTACCCTGAAGTGGAGCCTTGGTTCCATCTGTGACTAAGTGTAACCATCTGCAGACAAGAACACAGCAGCAAGTTTGTTGGGGCATCAGTACCAGGCACATAGACAATTATGTCAACTGCAAGGTATGTGCCTGTGATTTCTTAATTATTGCAGTCTACATGTATAGTCCTGCAGGCAATCAGACATTACTACAGCTATACAAGATCCCAGTCAATGAATGATGGAGATGGAGACAGACAGGCACGGTGAGCAAGCAGAAGCCAGGTATGTCTCACTCTCAAACCACTGGATACTTAATTACAAACACCAGAGGTTTGAAGGAACCTTCTAATATGGGGGTTCAGGAAATATGGAACCTACCAGATGATTCCTTTAGCTGTCTTCAACTTTGGAGAAATATAAAACTTAACAACAGGAACCTACCCAAGAGTTGTATTAATTGGCATTTTCTTAAGCACCTGACATTTGTGCTTTATTGAATACAAAGCATAATTTTATAGATAGTAACACTCTCAATGGTGAACAATAGCAATAGTTTAGTAAGCATTTTTAGGACTCAGATTCTGTGATAAGTGAAAGTGAGCCACAAGATTCACTATAGCTTGAGAAGCTAAGGCCCCCTAATGTTAATTAGTTTACCCATGATGGCGTAGTCAGAAGATGTCGGAGCCAGTGCTGGCACTCAGGTCTTTTCGATACTCTCAGCTTTATTATATAACTCCCTCCTCATGTCATGGTTCCTAAAAATTGCTAGCATATAATTAGAAGTGAATTTTCCCTGAGAAAGGAGGGAAGGGAAGTGAAAGGATGCTGTGGACATAAGTTAAAGGTGATGAGAGATGCCCTGAGCACACAGTGGCACCAACTGGAATATGGAAACTACCTACAATTCTCTTTGTATATTGTGATACTTGAGCACCAAAGAGAGAGCCTGCCTGACCCTAGGCAGACTGAAATTACTTTGGTTTTGATGAATCTTGGTTAGACTTGCTCTCACCATATTCATGGAGAGCAAGGGAGCCTCTGCTGGATGCTAGTGTGTGTTTTAGCATCATCTAGCTGATCAGGGTCCTCCATGCTGCAGAATAGAAGTAATTCAGTGGTTCTTATGCTGTATAATAATTCTAAATTGCCAGATCTGTAGCCAGATATACCTCATAGATTGTATCCATATACTCATTACCAAAATGCTCTAGGAATCTCTTACAGAGATATTCCTTTCCTTTACTCAGGGGCTCATAGTTTGGTATCCCTTTCCTAGAGCCAGCTTCCTGTTTCCCTAAAAGACTACAAGACCTTTAGACTGGAAACATGCATTCGTGTGTCTAGCTGAGCCTGAGCTGGAAAAGGTTGGGATCTGTTTCTGTCCATCCACACTGAGCTATACTAATGGACTCATTAGTGTGCAGAATGAAGCATGGTAGGTAGCCTGCTGCCTACCAAGCACCTTGACACTTTCACCTATTAATCTCATTTTCCCCCTCAAGCCCACCCCAGGAAGCAGGAGAAGTTTTCAAATATTAAGACTGAAAAGAGTAAGACTCGGAGAGATAGTTTCCTGAGTATGTAGTAAAACCAGAAAAACTGACCCTCGAATCCAATAATTTGCTCATTTCATAGACTACAAATCTGAACTAAGTCACATTTAAGTTTCCCTTAGATGGATTCCAAGTAGTTTATTCTCATGCCTATCCTTATCCCAGACCACTTTGGAGGTGAAGAAAAGAATGGGCTTCATGTTCTATGAACTGAGATTACCATAGAAATTTTAAATATCTGTTTTAGAAAGCAAGGCAATCTGTGGCAGCCCTGTAGAGCTTTTCTGTGAGGACCCTCGTCCTCTCAACTCATTATTCCTACTGAATGATAATATGCCCCTCAAACTCTTAGGTTGCTTCTTGTCAGGGGAAAGTTGGCCCTGGGGAGGTGTTCTGGCTAGCTGTATGTCAACTTGACACAGTTAGAATCATTTTAGAAAAGGAATCTTCAATTGACAACTTGAATCCACCAGACTGGCCTGTGGACAAACGTGTGGTAAGTTTTCTTAATTGATAATGGATATGAGAGGGTGCAGCTCATTGTGGGCAATGCCACCCTTCAGGGGGTGGTTATGAGTACTTCAAGAAAGTAATCTGAGCAAGCCATAAGGGGCAGGCTGGTAAGCAGAGGTCATGTGGCCTCTCTTTTAGTCCTGCATCCAGGTTCCTGCCTGAGTTCCTGCCCTGACTTTCCTCAGTGATGAAATATATAACCCCAGAGTTGAAAGATGAACTAAACCCTTTCTTCCCCAAGTTGTTGTATCACAGTATTTAAAACTGCAGCAATAGAAACTCTAACTAAGATATCAGTCATAGGCCTTGTTTGAATCAGTCTTCTCTGTAGATCTGCTGTTGCTGACAACCTATGCAAACTCCACCTTCAATTCCAGACTGGGCATCACAAATCCACAAGCCATTTCCAAAATGAAAAGTTCCATTCCCTATGCATAGAAGACCAAGTTCTTTCTTCGGTAAGCCAACAGATTTTGACCTGTGGAAGGGAGATTTCAATGTTGATACAAGCAAATTAGTTCAGAGTTTTAGTCTATGAAATGTACAAATTTCAGAGTATGAGGGTCAATTTGGAGGGGCTTTACTACATACTAAGGACATTATCTCTCGGATAAGTACATTTCCATTTTCAAATTAATAGAAACATCTGTGCTTTTCTTACAGAAAGTCATCTTTGGTGTATTTCTACCACTCCTCTTCTTGGGCTTGCAGTTAGGTTCTTTTTACTTTTTCTCTGTCCCATTGTTAAAATAGTGTAAATTACCACCTTCATTCCCTTCTGGTTGACATCAGCTACATTTCAAGTAAAGATGCATTAAAATCCCCTTTTCATGAGACTCACAATTGGAAAAGCATATAAATACAATGCTGACATACGACACCTTCATGCCATTCTTGTGACTATAATTATGGCATAGTTATTCCTTGTGATGAGATATTATTTATAAAATTCATAGCATACTAGGTGGTGTGTAATATTGTTTATGGATACCCAGAATAGTGACAATATTAAAGCATACTTGGAAACATAAATATCATATCAGTAATTGAAGAGATCTCAACTCTAGCTTGCTGTAAACATGCTCTCTCTCTCTCTCTCAGACACACACATTTACATGCATATTCTTTCTAAGTTTTATTCTTTACAAAATATCAAATGAAGAAGAACCCTAGGATTTTAATGCCAGCCTACAATAATATCTTTGAAAAAGAAATTTTTTACTGTAGACAAAAGAGCAGAGCAAAGGGGTTTGTAGGTATCAAGGAATTGCTGACCTAGCTTTGGGAGGGTGGAAGAGAGAAACTCAGATTAAAACATGTGCTTTCGAACAGTTGTGGACAGACACTAAAATGAGTGTTTATCATCTTCAAAAAGACAATTAAAGGGAATAAGAACAGGCAAAAGCTTGAAGGATCGTTTTAGCACTGGGAACAGAAGGGGACTCTTGAAACCAGCTGTGAGAGATAAAGGCATCCAGATGGCCTTCACCCCCAGGCCAGGCAGAGGATTCACCCATCTCTACCCAATGTCCTTGTAGAACCCATTCAGTTTGCCTGAGATCCTGCTAGACTTACAACTGCCTGAGACATCTGGAGAAGGCCACTTTCACTGAACATTTGTATTCTTTATGAGCTCCACATGACAAAACATTCTGCCTCAGAAGTTTGATACAAGTATGTGCTTCCCCTTAGGTCCAAAAGAGAAATTAGTATCCTACCACCTTTTGGTGTGTTGGGTTTTCCTCTTTTCAAATAAAAGGAGAAATTCTAGGGGGAGGCTTCCTATAGAAAGCAAAAATGTTATGGAATAATGGTATCGATTCTCTTGGGTCCATTCTTATTTTCCTTACGACAGAGAAGTGGTGTGCTTTTAAGTCTGCCCAACACAGGTCAAGTTGATTCTCTCTTTTTTTTACTCGCACCGCATTTTGAGAGTTATATGTGCTAATGTTTACATCACAAATGTTTGAAATGCTGTATGTAAACCTTGAGAGGAGTTAGCTCCAGATGCTAGGATCACACAGAATTTCAAATCCAAAATCATGCATCTCCATTGGAAGAGCTTCAGTTCTGTGTTTTATGAGTTAAATGTAAAATGTCCCTCATGAAGTCATGTGCTTAGCCCCAGAAGGCAACATTTTTTCAGGGAGCTTTCCAGAGGTGGGACCTAGCTGAGGGAAGCGAATCAGTTGAGGCAGACCTTCAGGCTCCACACCCTGGTCCAGCTTCCTGCCTCTTCTCTCTGCTTCCTGATCAATGGAGTTGTGACCAGTCATCTATGAAAACTCTTGTCACCACAAAGCCATCTGCCACCATTCCTTCCCCAACACGAAGAATGGAAGCCCCTAAAACTGCAGGGCAAAACAAACACTTTATTCCTTAAGTTGCTTCCTCGGGTATTTAGTCACAAAAATTAGAATAATACTTTTAATTTTTTAAAAATATTTACATATGTGTTTGTGTATGCATGGTGTGTGCTTTCATGCATGTATATATGTGTACACGTTTGTGTGTGAGGGTTAGAACATAACATTGGGTAAATCCCTGATTTCCATCTTTTTTGTTGCTGCACTGAATACTCCAGACCTTCTGGCCCCTCAAGCTTCCAGGGAATTCTCTATCCCCTACCTCTTCATTGGAGTGCTGGAATCATAAGCACACACTACCATGGGGCACTGGGGATCTGGACTAGAGTCGTCAGGATTGTGCAGCAAGTACTTTTACATGCCAAACCATATCGCTGGCCTCTAATTTAATTTTTTAATAAGAAAAATAGAAAAAATTAATTTATCAAACTGTGATTACATATCAGATCCTAGTAATATAATTTTGAGACTGTTACAGGCTATTAAAGCAGAGATGTCTAATCAATATCTGAGAAAATAAGTCTACTGCTCAAAGACGGATTCATTCATTCAGCAAATATTAACTCAAGAACTTCTGCACCTGATGCTGTTTCGGAGCCATGCATGACACCACTCACTATTTACTGAGCTCCGACAGTGTGAAATGTGTATATGTGAGTGTGTGTGCATGTGTGCGCATGTATGTGTGTGTATATGAGTGTGGTGTATATATGTGCAGTATATATGCACACACGTGTGTGTATGTGTATGTATATGTAATTTTAGTAAGGCAAATAGTTTCAATTCCATAATTTGATGCATATGCATTAACTCCAAGATAACAGCTTGTGAAAATAATTCAGTACCTGAGCACTTGTCTTTATAGTTCAGGAATTATTCATATTGGCTTTTTCTAAAAAGGAAGTATTTTATGAACGTATAAGCATTCAGTCAGGAAGAAAGTTCGTTCTAATTTTATGAACCACTCAGCACATGATGGGCTCAGGAAACAATAAAATAAATACATGTCAGTGAGTTGTATTGATGTAATGTAACAGGAAGCCCATGGTAGGAAAGTGCAACCCACAGAAAAACATAGGCAGCTATCCATTAGTCTGAAAATGTTAAAAGTAAATTTAAAAAAAGTCTCAAAGTTCAAGAACACTGAACTCAGGGCCGGAGAGATGGCTCAGTGGTTAAGAGCACTGGCTGCTCTTCCAGAGGTCCTAAGTTTAATTCCCAGCAACCACATGGTGGTTCACAACCATCTGTAATGGGATCTGATGCCCTCTTCTGGTGTGTCTGAAGAGAGCAATGCTGTACTCAGATACATAAAATAAATAAATAAATCTTAAAAAACAAATAAACAAAAGCAAGAACACTGAAATCAGGAAGGGGCAAGCAACTGACTCTGTGGTAGATGCGGCTCGGTCCTTCCTTATCTGTGTGCTAAGAGACCCAGGACTCCTCACCTCACCTGTACCATCTACCTGTATAGTCAAGCAAGGCATTTACAAACACACCTTAGATTCTGTGTCCTAGGTGGTGAGCCCATATTAGTTAACTTTTCTTGTTGCTATGACAAATTACCAGACAAAAACAACCTCAGGAAGGCAGATTTTATCTGCCTCATGATTTGAGAGCCTTGTCAACCTCAGCAAGGACAACATAGCTGCTGGAGTGTGAGGTGACAGCAGGTCACTTTGCATCCATGATAGAGCAGTGGCCTGTGAAGTAGCTGGTGGCTCCGCATCCCAGATTAGAAAGCAGAAAGAGAAGAAGACTGGTCCCCAGTTGGTTCCTCCTTTTCTCCTTTGAATTGGTCTGTGACTCCATCCTGTGGATAGTGCCAACCTACACTCAGGTGAAGTCTCTCCCCTCAACTCTGGTTCTCACCCACAGAGAATGCTCAGAGGCGTCTCCTAGGTGCTTCCAAATCCAGTGCAGTTGATGAGGGAGATGAACCATCAATGCCCATGAGTGCTTCCTATTATTTGTGCCCATCCAAATCAAGCCTGCCACACTGTACCCCAGATGTTTCTGAGGGAAGTCAACTGTAACTTAACCCTATAAAGTGAACAGATACACTAAAAGCCCTCCATAATTTCCAGAGACCACAATGTCCTGTATTGTTTTCTGTGCTATATGCCTAATTATTGAAAAATGAGATCTCTTCCACAAAAACAGAATGTGAGCCAATTCATATCTTGAACTTAAAAAATACCTAATCTGATATTCAAATATTAAATCACTAAATCTGTACAGATTCTGCATTAAAAATAATAGTCAGTAATGGCATTAAAATCAAGATGTTTCTATAAACATTCGCCTTTGCCGGGAGCATTCATGAAATCTTCATTCCCTGCAAATCCTTTTCTTTTCAGCAAATCTCACCTCATCAAGAATTGTGACCACATACAATAGAGTACTGCTTCCTCTGCTCTCTTATAATGCTACACAGAGTCTGTGAACCTCACCTGAAGTCAGGCCCACGACTGCAAGGATAAACAGTCCATCCTCTAGTACACTGTGTTGCTAAACTATGATGCCTATGAAGCAGATTCAGTGCATTAAATATTTATGGTATTTTTAACTCCCAGTGGATCAAGACATCATCCCATTATACTCTGAGGAGCATCAATAAACATATGGTAAAATTGACACCTTTCAAATAACAGTATTGAAAAAGAGACCATTTGGGGGCATGGTAATTGGTCATTCATGCAAAGTCTTCAAGAATAAAACCGGTGTCCCTAGGAAAAAGAGACTAGGGAGAGAACACTCAGCAGACACCAAATCTATCAGCACTTGATGGGGGAACTTTCACGCCTCCAGAGCTTGAAGAAATAAGTAAGTCGCTGTTGCTCATTAGCCACCAAGTCTCAGTGGTTTGTTAAAGGGCTACCCTGCCTTCATTGTTAGCAACTGTTGTTCACTTACAGGCTTTTCAGAAAATCATTGCAGAGAGTCAAGGGGTCACAGAACTGCTAAGATCATGAGTTTGATGTGTTGTACAAATCTGAGAATGTTGTCTAACTTTGCTGAGCCTTAGTTCTTTTCTCTATTTTTCTTCATTAGGTTTTTCACTCATAAAATGGGACTAGTAGTTAGATTTTACAGTATGCCTATAATATTTCAATTATTATATACAAAGTGTTATGTCATGATCTACCAAACAGTAAACATTCTTTGATTCATTCCACCTATCTATCCACATAGAAATAATATAAAGAACAAGAAAGTAGACAGAATATCTACATTCTGGTCCCAGGTCTCACATCAATTACCTGTGGAATCTTGGTGAACAGTCTCTTTAAAACTGAGTCTGATTCCCAAATTGAGATGGAGTATTCTAAGCAGCTGCTTGTTGGGTTGTAGCTATAGCTTCATCAAATGGCAAGTATTAAAAACCATCAGGGAATCTTATACCAAACTATAATATCATGTCCATAGTTACAGATCAAGAACACTTCTGTCTCACTTCATGGTCTTAACAGGCATTGATAAAAAATCCCTAAAATGAGCTTGGGCAGCTGTAGCAGGTATACAAGGTAGAAGACTCCAAGGACAGGAATCTGTTTCTCATAGGTCTAGGAAACAGAGTATCTTGTTCTAGCATAACCAGCGTATGGTGAGCAAGCACTTCCTGGTTTTCAGATGGCCATTGTGTCCTCATATGAGAGAAAAGAAAGAGGAGGCAAGCCCTCCTTTCTCTCCTTAGAACACTAATCCTATTCATGTGGTTCTATCCTTCTGGCCCAATTACTTCTCAAAGGCCTCATCTCCAACTGCCATGGCACTGGGGACTTAGGGTCCATGTATGAATTTGAAGAGACACATACATCCTATGTAGAGAAGAGCATTTCTCTGGCTCTCTCGAATAGAATTCTGAGAATTTTTTTTTCCAACTAGAGCAACTAGATAGCTGGTGTTTATTTCTCTGAGGCATGTATATGGTAGAGCTACTCTAAAGCCTTATAGATAGTAAGACCCTCTAATCTGTCATTTCCCCTGGAATTATGCTCATGACTTTCTCTGCACCTTGTGTTTTCCTCCTAGAAGCTTTAAAGGATCATACTGCAGCCTGCCTTGGAGCAGAGCAGATGGCTGTGATGGCTAGTCTTGGTTGTGAATTTGACTACATCTGGAATTACCTAAAACCCGAAAATGGAGGAGCATACCTGTAAGGGATTTTTTTGAAGTGAGAAGATACATTTCTAAACTGGATATTTGAGATGGAAAGACACACCTTTAATTTTGGCTCACTAGCAAATTCATTTCTTCACTGGCATTAGAGCCTACTTCTTTGGGATTCTGACAAATATTGGAGACCAGCTAAGACCAGCTAATCATCTATCCTCATGGGCTGAATGATTACTGGATTCTTGCCTATGCCTTTTGTATACAGGCAGCCATTGTTGGATTTGTTGGAACACATCTTGTAAGTTATTCTAATAAATCATATATATATATATATATATATATACATACATATATAGACATATACATACTATATTAATATATTAAGTATATCATTTCATCATTATTAAATATATTTAATAAATATGTTTAATAAGATAATACCTTATATATTAATTATATAAATAAATGTATATTATTTAATTATCAATGATTAATAATATAATAAATAAGAGTAGTATATAATATATTAAATATATATGGAGAGTGATTTATTCTACAAATTCTATTACTCTAGAGACCCCTGACTAATACAATGGGGCACAGACTCAGATGTGGTAGTCCTGCACTCAAGGAAAAGACAAGGAACTACACTGAACCCTAGGGTCAGTCTGCCTGCCTGTGAGTCACATGAGTTATGTGTTTAAGTGAGTCAATTAACTTCTTTGAGCTTCAGTTTTTCACGAAATAATAATGTGAATAATTAAGCATCCACTTAATACAGCTGCCTTTAAGATCAAATGGGGCAGTGAAAACCAATGCTTAGGACAGTGCCAGGTACAGATGGTATTCAATGAGCATTAGCCGTGACTCATGTGCAAGTTATTTAATTCTTTGAGTCTCCATTTCCACATCTGTAATCTGAGAACAGTAATACTCTGTGGATTTTCTTAAGTATGAAATAAGAGTATTCATCTGACATGTGCTATAGAAAACATGAATGATCAACAGCAACTGTTATTTATCACTGTGATGATGGTAGGGGTGATTATATCCAACAGGAATGAGGAAGTACTAAGAAACCAGCTGAGATGACTACCAAAACTAAGTTCATAAGACCAGGAAATAAGCCTATCAGAGTCATCTACAGATATCCTCTCCCAGGTTCCATATTCAAGTAGAAGACCATGTGGAAATCTTCCTTAAAAACTCAAAAAAGAAAACTTACATCTTTACATTGTCTTGGATATGGGAAATTTCTAAAACTTCTTAATAATAAATATGACCCAAAAATATTTTTTAAATGAAATTTGTACAAGAGGACAAGGGCATAGCCTGCTATGCTATCCCTGGTCTCTTGGGCACAACACCATACTTGATTATCATGGCAACCCTATGATATAGACAGAAATTGAGTCACTAAAATCACTTTCAGGTAAGAAAACTTGAAAGAAAACAATGTGATTGTGCTTGGTGTTTTTTAATCCTGTAACAAAATACTTGGCAAAAGCAACTAAAGGGAGTGGGTATTTAGTTTTGGCTTACGGTTTAAGAGGCCATAGTCTATTGCAGTGAGAAAGCCATGGCAGTTGGCACACAGTCCGTGGTACCAGAAACATATGGCACTGTTTGTTATATCTTGGCAGATTCAGAAGCAGAGAAAGCCTGGGCCAAAAATGCAGCTAGTCTGAAAACTCTATGGCCCACCTATAGTTAACTACTTCTCCCATTAGGCTCCACATCCAAAGGTTCCACAAAGACTCAAATCAATATCACTAGTGAGGAACCAAGTGTTCAGATACTTGAACCTGTGGGACATTCCATGTTTGAACCAAAACAGAATCAGACTCCAGTTGACCTAGCTCTCTGTTTCTCTGATGCCTATCCTGAAGTCCTCTTGGAAACATTTGGTGGTTAACCTTTAGGCTATAGAAGAAAAGAAGCCCCATCTGGTGCACATGCAGATATTGCCAATCAATGATGGATCTTCCCTAATGAACCCTAGGAATATTTTCAGAAACCATTATCACTCTGTCTAATCTGTCAAAAAGATGAAAGTTGTCCATCATCCCAGCACTAATCCCTAAAGAATAGAACTCTGACATCTACAGCAAAGGCCATAGAAGTAATCGTAGAAATAATAATAAGAATATTGATACTTATGCACACCTCACTGGCATGAGCTCTACAAAAGTGCACATTCCTGAATTGAGGGATAGAGAACTGACCTCACCTAATGACTTCCTATGTAAAAGTACAAGTTCAACATTGTTGTATCCCCATGTCAAATAGATAGATGATAGATGATTGATTGATAGATAGATGATAGAGTATGTATAGATAGGTGATAGATAAATAGATATAGATGATGGATTATAAATAGATGATAGATATATATGATAGAGGATAGAAATAGATAGATAGATAGATAGATAGATAGATAGATAGATAGATAGATAGATAGATAGATAGATAGATAGATAGATAGATGGATACCTGAATCTGGAAATATACCCAGGTTTTTTATAATCTTTGACCTAAGCAAATTGATTGCATAGGTCACACACAGCTCAGAGCTTCTCTGTGGCAATCTTGACCATAAGTGAAATATTATAATCTTTGATCTGAATTATAAGCATCTGTACAAACTTCATGGCCTGATTCCTGGAAACACAACTCTCACCTCAATTAATTAGATCACTAGGATGTCTTTAATGAGCTGTTCAAAATACGAAGGCGCCAGCTGGCTGCAGTGTTTGCTTCCGCCAGACAGAGAGGTCAGCCCTTATCTCTGCTGGGTTTAGCCCAAGGGAAAAGATGGAGGGAAAGGAAAAATATACCTTTCTTTTGCCCAGCACTGAAAGCCAGCAAAAGCTACTGCCAACTATTGGGGAAACCTTGAGGGCTACACAGGAATGAGAAACTCCTCTCTGTTCACTTCTCTTGTCATACATTTTGCTCTTTGATGTTTCTCCTGGAAAGCCTCCCCAGGTTTGCCTCATCCTTTATTCTTCCCACTCCTACCCCAGTACCCTTTTAGAAGTACATGAGCCCATCAAATCCCATTGAGATGTTCTTTCCCATCTCTGCAAATACACCAAAAAAACCACAAACAGGCTAAAAGAAAGCACCAAAGAAAGTTAGCCAAAATGTTAGCCATGGCTTTCCTCCAAGAAAGAAGGGAATGGGAAATATGCATTTTCTTCATTAAATGTTTTCATATTTGCCAAATCTACAACCCTATCTTTATAATAGGGAGGATGGAAGTTTTGTTTTGTTTTGTTTTTTTCAGAAAGAACATATCAATAAGAAAAACTAAATGTCAAGAATTACATAACTGATTAGTCAAATTACAATGGAAATCAGTTAAGACACCTTCGCTGCAGCAATTTTTAAAACTTCAATCTTGTAAGTGAATAAGAAGTGGGATTCAGTGATAGTTGACTCAGTTGCTCAATGACTCTTAATGACCTTAAACTCTTCCTGTCTTCCCTTCTGCCATCCATAGCACATCTTGACACTGTAGAGCAGTTTTCCTCATGAGTTCAAGATGCTGATGTTCCAAGCATCACAGCCTTTCCCCAGTAAGTGTCCAGATATAGAGTAGGATCATCCTGCCTCTGGCCCCTTGATGGGCTTACCATATGCTTCATTGCCCGGCTTTGGGTCAACTGCCTTTTCTTAAACCAGTTACCAGCAAAGAGAACAAGATTTTTATGACTAACGTAGACAAGATATTTTGAGTGAGACATATGTAGGGAAGCCAGATTCATGGGCTATCAGACAATCTGTTATAAATACAGACTGCTGTGTAAGACCAGTCAATATGATGGTGATCTTAAAGGCTCATATATTTATTCAAAAAGGTGACTCTGGCAAGTATATGAGTGGTCATTGTAATATCACCTTATACATACACAGCAAGTAATAGTGGTATACTTTTCGCATGAGTCTTGCCATTAATACTTTCTATCTCCCAGAATAGTATTGTGACTCTTGTCCTATTTCACAGAAAAGGAAGTAGTGGAGCAATTTGTCTGTGGCTATTAAGAGACAGAAGTGAGATAGAATACCAGGGGGCCTTTTCATCCTCTGTCCACCAGCCTTTCAAGTGCACTATAAAGATGTTACAAGGGTAGAGCATCTTGACTTACACACATGCGCGCGCACGCACACACACACACACACACACTGTACACTGTCACACTAGGCCCCTTCTGGCTTGGGGCTGCACTGTCAACTCCGTCTGACTGCACAGCAGTTGCTTTCTTACCAGTTCTGGCCTTAGCCCCTTTCAGTTTTGCCTTAGGCTCTTTGACCTTCCAGAGAGATCATTAGCTAATCTCATCAACTAATTTGCTAAAGAAAGCCTGTAGGCGCTTCCCTTCTAGGGAACAAGAACAATGACATGAGAGACCAGCTAGCACTTTTGCTTTCTCTCCCAAGGCAATTATCCCTGTAGTGTGAATGTCAGGGCAGGATAAAGAAGTCTTGACTCCTAGACCTTAGAAACATAGCAAGAACGCTATCCTGAGAGGAAGCACATGGACTCAAATATCCTACCACCTTAGCTTTCATTTAAAAAAAAAAAAAAAACTGCTCACTGCAGCCCAGCTCACTTCCTAGAGTTTTTCTGAGACTATCAGATCATTCACAAATACATTTTTGAGCTAAGCAGATCTATAGTGGTTTTGACTAAATAGTTGCAGGTGGATAAATACATCTTGCAGTTGCTACTGCTTTTTTGATAGCTATTTATAGTGTCTAATTTCTAAGTGTAGCAGGGAGGCAAGAAGAAAAAAGTATAGGTCTCATAGCTATTTATCCAAGACTAAGAACCTAGGGCAGGTTCTCAACCTTGGCTTCTTATTAGAACTATCATGAGAATATTATAGGCAATGATGTCCAGACTCTAGTTTGTTCAGTTAATTCACTGTCTAATCTCAGGGGAAGGAGATCAGGCATCAGTACTTTTTAAAGAGCTCCCCAGGTGATTCTCTGTGCAGCCAGAGCTAAAGCTGTGAGGCACTGGGGTGATCCAGGAGCAGAGACATTAACTGGATTATTTTTCTTTCATTCATGTGATCACACTTAGGGGACAAAGTGGTCCGGTCAGTTCAAAGAAGGTCAGAACATCCTTGGTTCCCTTTCTTGCACGGGATCAGATGGTGGTATGCCATGACCTTCTCTGAGTCCTGCAATTACTTCTCAGATCCACTGAATGTTTTATAAGAATAGCTTCAAAATGTGTGGCTCAGGGTTTGAAAGAGAGGGACCAGTAGGGGAGAATGGTGTGGGAGAGGAAGAAGGTAGGACTGAAAAAGAAAAGACAAAGGCAAAAGAGAGACAAAGACAAGCAAGGGGGTGGGGCATGGAGTACAGAGAAGCACAACAGATAACTGCTCATAGTGGCTTTTAGAGTTCAGTCTGCTCTCAAACCATATGGCAGTGATATTAGCTTGCCTGTAATTATACAACACTCTCAACTGCAGAATGACTTGCATTAAAACCCATGGATGGAAGCACTTGGAAGCTGTGCTTGCTTTGAGCTCTGGCTTTTTTATGCTTCTGTTTGGAGTTGATATTTTTTCAATTAAAAGAATTTCTTTTTGAAAATTTCATACAGAGGGAGGAAAGACGCCACTTGTTCATTAAGCATCAAGCCACTATTTTGGAAATAACGCCATCAAAATCAATTCAATGAATATTTGTTTAGCAGTCAGTATGTGCCAGGTTCTGTGTCTAGAACTGAGAATAAATGAAAAATATTAACCTTGTTCCTTGATCACATCTATTCAACAAGTATGTTCAACAGTAATATATGTCAGGCATTGTATGGGGTACTACTCTGGTAGGAAACTTCAAACAGACTGACAGGAGACCAGCCAACTGCTGGTAAGAGGATGACTTAGATATGAGCATCCAACAATCCATTAACCTATTTCAAGTGTAAAGTGAGAATGGTAACTCATCATCTCTGACTTCAGGAAAGCTACAATAAGTCAAGAATAACTACTATTTAAGGAACCACCAAAGAGGCAGAGGTGTCAATTCCTAATTTCATAATTCAGATTCCAAGCAAGTTTCTTGATATAGTTCATCACTCCATGTTAATCAGCTCTCTATTACTATAAAAAAATTCTCAAGGAAATCAACTTATAGCGAGAAACATTTATTTTGACCCCCAGTTGTGGAGGTTTTAAACCACATCCTTGGTCCCAATGCTTTGAGTAAGGTAACAAAAACTACCTGCTTCACCACTAGGAAATGAGAGCGAAAGAAGGAAGGGAGAGGGGGGGGGGAAAGGAAGAAGAAGAAGGAAGGGGAGGAGGGGAGAGAAGAACAGATTTAATAAGCAACCCCAAGGATACACTCCTCCTGCTAAGCTCCTCTCACTAAGCTCCACCAGAAATTCTACCACCACCTACACCACACTGAGCACTAAGCCTCCACTGGCAGTCACTCGGAGAAACTGAGTTCTGACCAAGTACTATCCTAGCTCCTTAGAGTGCAGTATGACCAAATGAACTCTCAAATTCAGAGGTCAATGTGCCTAGTATCTAAACCATCCTCCTCAGCTATTCAAGTACCACTTAGTCTGAGGATAGCAATTGGTTTCATTTTATAATTGCTCTCTTATCTACTGATAACTGCCTTGAAGATTTCAAGGCTTCATTGGGGCAAAAGCTCAGGCAACTGAATATTAATGTCCAACATGGGTAGCACTAAAATTTTCAGTTTCCATCCCCACCAGTCCAGTCTCTACTATTCTGGCTAACTTTATTACTGCACAACATAAGGCCTCTAATTTAGTGACCTACATGTACAGTCTTCTATTTCCCTTGCAGTTTGGTGGGGCTCCGAGGGGACTGTTCATATCTAATAGACATAGCATCTTTTCGGGCAGCATCCTGATGCTGGCTTCCAAGTTATCACACTCACTTTGTGAGTTAGTTCAGTGTGGCCACCAACCAAGGACCTCTGTTTCTTTCCAGATGTACCTCTTTTGGAGACAGTCTGAGTTTCCTTACAGTGTGGTGGCTGAATCCAAGAGCCAGCAAGTGGAAGTTGATTGCTGCCCCCCAAGAACTGGTTCTAGAAACTGGCCGTCAGTCCAATCTATGAGGCAAAATAATCATAGAACACATTGTAGTGCAAAAGTGTAGCAAAGAATTTGTGACTGTTTTGTGAGGCAAAATGAAGCTGAGCTTCATTTACTGCTGAGTTCATAATTAAAAGACTTGAGTAGAAATATCAGGACTGCTGGCTGGGAAAATGTCATTCAGAATGTGAGGTTTTACTGCACTTAGGCCTGGTTTGACATAGCCTTGCCGCCTACTCCCTACTCTCCTTGGACCCCTCGGCAATGCTACATGGTGCACTCGCAGAATCCTGCCTGACTTCAATCATCTCAGTGCGAGGGGTGTCAAGACCTGCACTTCATAATTTCATGTTATTTCCTTCTGTCATCAACTGGACTTTCTTTCACTTTGTATATCCTGTGTCCTGCCCTTGTGTCCTGGGGTGACTGTCCTTTCCATCCCTGTGGGCTGAATCATGAAGCTTACGACGCTGAGCTTTGCAAACCCATCCGTGCAGTTCATGGGCACAGAGGAGAGATGGGGCTTGTAATTTCTGTAATTGTGCATTTGGTGAGGGCTTTCTAATAACCGTGGAGAGGATGAATCTGCCTTACCCAAGAAACCGGGGCTAACCTCCAGAGTTAATGAATCCCAAGCATGCTTGTGACACTCTTTATTTTTATGTGCTCCTGTCATGTGCATTGAGCATGAAATGGCACCCACGGGAAGAAAGAAAGGAAACAGAAAAGGGAAAGACGCAATAAACCTCAGCACACCCATGTATGTACCCATGCACACATTTCTCTCTGGCAAGCGAGTGAACACAGCATCACCGTACTCTTTGCACGACTGACTCTTCCATTAGCCCTCCACTAACAAAAGCGTGCACACATCTAAGAATCAGAGGCTTCAGCTTGTGAGCTCATTAGCAACATTGTCAACCTGATTCCAACCTAGCTGTGGGACCTTTGAGTATACTGACCTTCTGCTCAATGTTTAGAAATTTCATCCCTCCAGCCCATTGATCAGCAGTACACCCACCAAGCTGTATTACTAGTACATAGAGTGTAAGTTTTTTTTAACACTTTTAAAAGTTCAGATATTTAGAAATAAATAGACTTCAAAATAAGGATGTGTGTGGGGTGTGGGGGGGGGCGGAATGTCCACATAGCCTCAGAAACTCTGGAGTTACACACCATTTTTTTGTATCAAGTTTAAGTGTACTCAACTCAGTGTACTTCCTCTGTCATACTTTAGCATTATTCTAAACCAATAATACAACCTCTTCTGGTCACACTATTAGTACAGCATAGAGGAAAAAGCACTGGGGATAAAATTCTTTTGGCTTTAACTTGTAGAATGACCTTGGGCCTTTAAGAAACAGTATATAAAATATGAGAAGAAGTTGGTTCTAAGTCAGATTAAGTGGAATTTGAATCCCAGGCTCTTCAACTTGCTGACCTTCTGAAACCTGGTTAGTTTATTCAACACCTCCAGCTTTCCTTTTCTCATCAGTAGCATGAGGACAAAGGTACTCAATTCATCAGTTCATTGAGACCATGCAAGAAAATCGTCTACAGGAATGATCCACCACAGAGCAATTCTCTACTGAATGCCAGTTTCCTTCCCTCATTGATGAGCATCCCTGCAAACAGCCTGCGTTCCCTATGACCCTGGAATGACAAGAGCCTTAGCTCTTGAAATCGGTATGTGAAAAGTTAAAAGAGAGATCCAGAGGTGTCCACAGGCCCTCACTAGACAGAGCAAGCTAAATGCAAAGAGTACGCTAAATATCCTTACCTTAAACCTCCTATTAGGATTTCCCTCTGCACAAATAGTATTCTTACTCTCTACCACTCCCCACACCCAGTGTAGTAGAGAGAATAACGATCCTCATAGACTCCAGACCCTAGAATGTAAAGTGCTACCACATGAAGAAAAGGGGACTCTGAAAATGGTCTTAAAACATTGTAATGATTTTTATTCCCTGGGATGAGAAACGTTGGGTCACCTGGTGATCCCAATATAATGATAGGGTCCCTTAAAAGTAGAAGAGAGGGACCAAGATAGAAAGTCAGAGAGAGGTGTGGCCATGGGGGAACAGTAAGAGAGATGCTATATAGTTTTTTCCTGAAAATGAGGGAAACAACACCAACCAAAGAACTCAGATAGCCTAGAAAGCTGAAAAGGCAAGAAAGCAGTCTTTGTTCAAACTCCAAAAAGGATCATGGCTCTGCCAGGACTAGATTTGGGCTTGAAAGTGCCATATTAGATTTCCAAACTCCAGAATTATAAAATAATAAGTCTAGATACACAGATACTTAATAATCATTAAGATACACAGATACTTATTGTAACTATTTTGACAAAATTGTATCACCCCAACCTCGGAGGAAATTCTTTTGCATACCATCATATGGGGGAAGATTCCATCTTATTGACCAGGGTCTTAGTTTGCTGTCTGTTACTATGATAAACACCACTACCAAAACCAATTTGAGGAGAAATGGGCTTATTTGACTTACACTTCTAGGCAACAGCCCATCACTGAAGCAAAAACTGCAGAGGAACACTGCTTACCAGCTTGCCTCTTCTGGCTTATGCTCATCCAACTCTTTGTTATACCCAGGACTACCTACCTGCCCTGAAGTGATATTGTCCTTATAAGTCTGAGCCTTCCTACATCAATTAGCAATCAAGAGATTACTCCCATAAACATGCCCAGAGACCAATCTGATTGAGGCAACCCCCAAATTGAGGCTCTTTTAGAGACTGCTAGGCTGTGTCAAGTTGACAGCTGAAGCTATCTAGAAGATCCAAAAATACTTTGACAATAACATGGTGATTTTAATGTGTTCCTAATGCCCCACCCTTCTTTCTAGCCAAGATAAAAAGTGAATGAGTATTTATGAATAGCCCTTGGAGATTCCTCAAAACATGAATGAATTATAGTTCTACTGTCTGGAATATAGTCAGTGACCTTGACCAGAATGTAAGCATCTCAAGTAACCACATAATCCCCTAAAGCTCCCAGTTCTAAAAAACAAGACAAAACAAAATAACCCCTCCAAGCAATGTTCTCTTTTAAAAAGTTAAAGGGAGCCAAGTGTGGCGGCCCATGCCTGCAAAATCATGCTCTTGAAAAATTAAGCTAGGAAGAGCATGAGTTTGAGCCAGCCTGGGCTACACTGTGAACTCAATGCTGATCTGAACCATATAAGGAGACACTGTCTTTAAATATAAGGAATGCACAAAGTCCTGGATTTGATCCCTAACACCCCATTTTTGTAGTAAATAATAACTTATAAGGTGGTAGTAGGATGTACCTATTGGTCTCTTAGGTGTCTTGGCTTCTAACTAGCTAAATACAATCACATACTGATTTTTAGTGCCCTCTCTAGAATCCCTTTAAATACAAGTCAGATTCCAATACTGTCATGATTATATTTTACTTTCTTATTGGTAATGCCTGGCTATTTTATAAATGATGGAAAACATTACATCATTTTCTTTCTTTTTTAAGATTCATTTTATTTTCATTTATGTGCATATGTCAATGTGTGTGTACACATTTGAGCACCTATGGAGGTCTGAATAGAGTGTTGAATCCCCTGAAGCTAGAGTCATAGGTAGTTGTGAGCTGCTTTAGGCAGATGCTGGGACACAAACTCTGGTCTTCTGCAAGAGCAGCAATTCAACAATCTCTTTAGCCCTTATATCATTCTTTTTTTTTTTTAATTTATTTACATTTCAAGTGTTATCCCCTTATCTGGTTTCCCCCTATCCCAGAAACTCCCCCTCCCCCTGCTTCTATGAGGGTGTCCCTCCAACCACCCACCCACTCCCACCTCCCTGTCCTCGATTCCCCTACACTGGGGCATCTATCAAACCTTCATGGGACCAAGGACCTCTCCTCCCATTGATGCCTGACAAGACTGTCCTCTGCTACATATGCAGCCAGCGCCATGTGTACTCCTTGGTTGGTGGCTTAGTCCCTGGGAGCTCTGGGGGTTCTGGTTGGTTGATATTGTTGTCCTTCCTATAGGGTTGCAAACCCCTTCAGCTCCTTCAGTCCTTTCTCTAACTCCTCCATTGGGGACCCGCACTCAGTGCAATGGTTGGCTGCAAGCATCTGACTCTGTATTTGTAAGTCTCCTGAGAGGCCCTGCCAGAGACTTACAAATACATCATTCTTTTAAACCACCTGTCAGAGGCACTGCTTGCTGTTTCAAAGAAATCAGGAACAAATGGCTCACTGAGGTGGCTCTTAACAAATCAAGATGAACACTGGCCCCCAGGCTCTCTCAGCCCCACAAGTACCTGAGAGAGAGAGTTCTGCTTCTTCTCAGCACTTCTCACCCACCCCCACCCCCGCCTGCTACCCCATGCCTCTCTGGCCTCTGAGCTTTGTTTCCCTTCCCCCAGCTTCTTTTTCCTATATAACCCAGCCATTTTGGCTATGTGCTCTCTTGGTTCTGCTTTTGGCTCCTCTCTTTATCTGCTTGCCATCTCTCCTCTTCCCTCTCTCTTTTCCTCCTCTCTTGCTCTCCTCCTCCTCTCATGGCCCCATCTATTCTGCAAGCCACATTCAGTCTGGACAATACCAGACCCCTCTGGCTGTGCTCTCTCTCATCTCTAGAGTAAGCACCTTCTCCTCAACCATACTTAGGGCCTCATTTTCATGCAGTGTTCCATTTCCATTTCCTGTGAGCAGATAAGAAAGAAGGCCTCAAGGGACAATAATCCTTAGTCATAGTCCCAGATCCATCTTGCTTCTAGTTTATTGAAATATGATTCATAAAGAATAATTTGCCTACCAAGAGGAGGGGTTTCCACTAGGATCAAACATATCTGAATCTCAGTATGGTACTTTCCTATCTGTAAGAGCCTTGCAAATCAGATGCTCTTTGGAAGCCAGGTTTCCTTACCTGTAAAATAAGAATGGGCACCACAGCCTCTGCCATCTTTGCTTCGGTGCTAGACCAGACAGGGACTCCAGGTAAACAGAGATTTCCCAAGTATAAAATCACTTGGGACACAGCCAGCTAGGGTTCCACCTGCGCCCAAGAGCGGGACAGCTCTGTGGTTGTCTGGGTGCCAGTTCTGCTGTGGGACATCTCCCCTGCAAAGTGACCCGCACCTGGAGGGAGTGCAGCAACCTCCACCATCTTTGCTCCAGCGACAGAGCAGACAGGGACTCCAGGTACACAGAGATATCCCGAGCATAGCATTATTTGGGACATAGCCAGCTAGGGTGCTGCCTGCACCCAAGAACTGGGCAGCTCTGTCGTCATCTGTGTGCCAGCTCTGCTGTGGAAATTTGCCCTGCAGAATGATCAGCGCCTGGAGGGAGTGCTGCAGCCTCTACCATCTTTGCTCTGGTGATAGACCAGACAGGGACTCCAGCGCACCATCTCAAAGTGGCGCAAGAAATCAGCCATCTACCCAGCTGCGTGGAGGAGTCAGGTACCACAGGTGAGATCTGCATTGCAGAGCAGAGGACCCCATCCCGAATAGTCTGGCAGGAGATTTCCAACTCTGTTCCCAGGTTTGGGACCATCCTCTGTCATAGCGCACCATCTCCAAGTGGCGCAGGAAGCCAACTGTCTAACCAGCTGTTCGGAGGAGTCGGCCAGCACAGGAGAGACATGCATTGCAGAGCAGAGGAGCCATCTTCTGCCACTGGGTACCATATCCAAGGGATACACGGAGGTAACTAACCACTCAGGAATGCAGAGAGGCCCTGTGGTACAATAGTACCACCCCTGCTGCTAAGAGGAAACAGCCTGAAATGCTGAGGACACAAGAGCCTAGGAACAGACTGGGACAGGAGTCTTCTGATTACTGCCTGCACCCAGAGTTGATCTGGGTCACAGAGGTACATACCCAAATACAGCTATAAGAGAGCGGGTCTTGCAGAAGTACTTACATATCAGTGTACACAGAGAGAACAGGTATCCCAGGAGCACAGAGAAACCACAGTCAGAGACAGCAACACCAGTTAACACCAGAGATAACCAGATGGCAAAAGACAAACACAAGAACACCACCAACAGAAACCAAGGCAACATGGCTCCATTGGAACCAAGTTTTCCAACAACCGCAAGTCCTGGATACCCCAACACAGCAGAAAAGCAAGAACTGGATTTAAAATCACTGCTTATGATGCTGATGGAGGGCTTCAAGAAGGACATAAATAACTCCCTTAAGGAAATACAGGAAAGCACAAGTAAACAGGGAGAAGCCCTTGAAGAACTAAGGGAAAACACAACAAAACAGGTGAAGGAATTGAACAAAGTCAACAAAGATCTAAAGATGGAGGTAGAAACAATAAAGAAATCACAAAGGGAAACAACTCTGGACATAGAAAACCTAGGAAAGAAGTCATGAGTCATGGATCCAAGCATCAACAACAGAATACAAGAGATAAAAGAGAGAATCTCAGACACAGAAGATACCATAGAAAGAATTGACACAACAGTCAAAGAAAAAGAAAAATGCAAAAAACTCCTGACCCAAAACATCCAGGAAATCCAGGACAAAATGAGAAGTCCAAACCTAAGGATTATAGGTATAGAAGAGAGTGAAGATTTCCAACTTAAGGGGCCAGTAAATGTCTTCAACAAAATTATAGAAGAAAACTTCCCAAACCTAAAGAAAGAGATGCCCATGAACATGCAGGAAGCCTACAGATCTCCAAATAGATTTGACCAGAAAAGAAATTCCTCCCACCACATAATAATTAAAACACCAAATGTACTAAACAAACAAAGAATATTAAAAGCAGTAAGGGAAAAATGTCAAGTAACATACAAAGGTACACCTATCAGAATTACACCGGACTTCTCACCAGAGACTATGAAAGCCAGAAGAGCCTGGGCAGATGTCATACAGACACTAAGAGAACACAAATGCCAATCCAGACTGCTATATCTGGCAAATCTCTCAATTACCATAGATGGAGAAACCAAGGTATTTCATGACAAAAACAAATTTACACAATATCTTTCCACAAATCCAGCCCTTCAAAGGATAATGAATAGAAAACACCAACAAAGGGAGAGAAACTACACACTAGAAAAAGCAAGAAATTAATCCTATTCCAACAAACCCAAAAAAGATAACCACACAAACATACAAATTATATCAAAAATAGCAGGAAGTAACAATCACTTTTCCTTAATATCTCATGGGCTCAATTTCCCCAATAAAAAGACATAGACTAACAGACTGGATACATAAACAAGACCCAACATTTTGCTGCATACAGGAAACGCATCTCAGTGTCAAAGACAAACACTACCTCAGAGTAAAGAGCTGGAAAACAGTTTTCTGAGCAAATGGTCCCAGGAAACAAGCTGGAGTAGCCATTCTAATATCTGATAAAATAAACTTTCAACCTAAAGTCATCAAAAAAGGCATAAACGGACACTTTATACTCATCAAAGGAAAAATCTACCAGGAAGAACTCTCAATTATGAACATCTATGCTCCAAATACAAGGGCACCATCATTCGTAAAAGAAACCTTACTAAAGCTGAAAGCACACATCGCACCCCACACAATAATTGTGGGTGACTTCAACACCCCACTCTCCTTGATGGACAGATCAGGGAAACACAAACTAAACAGAGACACAGTAAAACTAACAGAAGTTTTGGACCAAATGGATTTAATAGATATCTATAGAACATTTCATCCTAAATCAAAAGAATATACCTTCTTCTCAGCACCTCATGGTTCCTTCTCCAAAATTGACCATATAATTGGTCACAAAACAGACCTCAATAGATACAAAAAAATCGAAATAATTCCATGCCTCCTGTCAGATCACTATGGAGTAAGGGTGGTCTTCAACAGGAACAAAAACAACAGAAAGCCCACATACACATGGAAGTTGAACAATGCTCTACTCAATGATATCTTGGTCAAGGATGAAATAAAGAAAGAAATCAAAACCTTTTTAGAGTTTAATGAAAATGAAGGCACAACATACCCAAATTTATGGGACACATTGAAAGCAGTGCTAAGAGGAAAACTCATAGCTCTGAGTGACTCCAAAAAGAAGCTGAAGAGAGCATACACTAGCAGCTTAACAGCACACTTGAAAGCTTTAGAACAGAAGGAAGCTAATACACCCAAGAGGAGGAGAAGGCAGGAAATCATCAAACTCAGGGCTGAAATTAACCAAGTAGAAACAAAAAGAACTATTCAAAGAATCAACAAAACCAGAAGTTGGTTCTTTGAGAAAATCAACAAGATAGATAAACCTTTAGCCAGACCAGCCAGAGGGCATAGAGACAGTATCCAAATTAACAAAATCAGAAATGAAAAGGGAGAAATAACAACAGAAACTGAGGAAATTCAAAAAATCATCAGATCCTACTACAAAAGCCTTTACTCAACACAACTGGAAAATCTGGAGGAAATGGACAATTTCCTAGAGAGATACCAACTATCAAAGTTTAGTCAGGATCAGATAGACCATCTAAACGGTCCCATAACCTGTAAAGAAATAGAAGTTGTCATTGAAAGTCTTCCAATGAAAAAAAGCACAGGACCAGATGGTTTCAGTGCAGAATTCTATCAGACCTTCAAAGAAGACCTAACACCAGTACTCTTCAAACTATTCCACAAAATAGAAACAGAAGGAACACTGCCCAACTCATTCTATGAAGCCACAGTTTCGCTGATACCAAAACCACACAAAGATCCAACAAAGAAAGAGAACTTCAGACCAATTTCCCTTATGAATATAGATGCAAAAATACTCAATAAAATTCTTGCCAACTGAATCCAAGAACACATCAAAACAATCATTCCCCATGATCAAGTAGGCTTCATCCCAGGAATGCAGGGATGGTTCAGTATAAGGAAATCCATCAATGTAATTCACTACATAAACAAACTCAAAGAAAAAAAAAACATGGTCATTTCATTAGATGCTGAAAAAGCATTTGACAAAATTCAGCATCCTTTCAGTTTAAAAGTCTTGGAAAGAACAGGAATGCAAGGCCCATACCTAAACATAGTAAAAGCAATATACAGCAAACCAGTAGCCAACATCAAACTAAATGGAGAGAAACTTGAAGCAATCCCACTAAAATCAGGGACTAGACAAGGCTGCCCTCTCTCTCCATATTTATTCAATATAGTACTTGAAGTTCTAGCTAGAGCAATTAGTCAACAAAAGGAGGTTGAAAGGATACAAATTGGAAAGGAAGAAGTCAAATTATCACTATTTGCAGATGATATGATAGTATACTTAAGTGACCCAAAAAACTCCACCAGAGAACTCCTACAGCTGATAAACAACTTCAGCAAAGTGGCTGGATAGAAAATTAAGTCAAGCAAATCAGTAGCTTTCCTATACTCAAAGGATAAACAGGCTGAGAAAGAAATTAGGGAAATGACACCCTTCACAATAGCCACAAACAATATAAAGTATCTTGGTGTGATTCTAACCAAACAAGTGAAAGATCTGTATGACAAGAACTTCAAGTCTCTGAAGAAAGAAATTGAAAAAGACCTCAGAAGATGGAAAAATCTGCCATGCTCATGGATTGGCAGGATTAATATAGTAAAAATGGCTATCCTGCCAAGAGCAATATATGGATTCAATGTAATCCCCATAAAAAATCCCAACTCCATTCTTCATATAGTTAGAAAGAGCAATTCTCAAATTCATCTGGAATAACAAAAAACCCAGGATAGCTAAAACTATTCTGAACAGTAAAAGAATTTCTGGGGGAATCTGTATCCCTGACCTCAAGCAGTACTACAGAGTGATAGTGTTAAAAACTGCATGGTATCGGTACAGTGACAGGCAGGTAGCTCAATGGAACAGAATTGAAGACCCACGCACCTATGGTTACTTGATCTTTGACAAGGGAGCTACAACCACCCAGTGGAAAAAAGATAGCCTTTCAACAAATGGTGCTGGTTCAAATGGCAGTCAGCATGCAGAAGAATGCAAATTGATCCATTCTTATCTCCTTGTACTAAGCTCAAGTCCAAGTGGATCAAGGACCTCCACATAAAACCAGAAACACTGAAACTAATAGAAAAGAAACTGGGGAAGAACCTTGAACATATGGGCACAAGGGAAAATTTCTTGAACAGAACACCAACAGCTTATGCTCTAAGATCAAGAATTGACAAACAGGACCTCACAAAATTACAAAGTTTCTGTAAGGCAAAGGACACTGTCAAAAGGACAAAATAGCAACCAACTAATTGGGAAAAGATCTTTACCAACCCTATATCGGACAGAGGGCTAATATCCAAGATATACAAAGAACTCAAGAAGGTAGATTCCAGAGAGCCAAATAACCCTATTAAAAAATGGGGTACAGAGCTAAACAAAGAATTTTCACCTGAAGAATATCAAATGGCTGAGAAACACCTAAAGAAATGTTCAACATCTTTAGTCATCAGGGAAATACAAATCAAAACAACCCTGAGATTCCATCTCACACCAGTCAGAATGGCTAAGATCAAAAACTCAGGAGACAGCCGGTGCTGGCAAGGATGTGGAGAAAGAGGAACACTCCTCCACTGCTGGTGGGATTGCAAGCTGGTAAAACCACTCTGGAAATCAGTCTGGCAGTTCCTCAGAAAACTCGGCATAATACTACCGGAGGACCCAGCTATACCACTCCTGGGCATATACCCAGAGGACTCTCCAACATGCAATAAGGACACATGCTCCACTATGTTCATAGCAGCCTAATTTATAATAGCCAGAAGCTGGAAAGAACCCAGATGTCCCTCAATGGAGGGATGGATACAGAAAATGTAGTATATTTACACTATGGAATACTACTCAGCTATTAAAAACAATCAATTCATGAAATTCCTAGACAAGTGGGTGGAACTGGAGAATGTCATCCTGAGTGAGGTGACCCATTCACAAAAAAATCACACATGATATGCATTTATTGATAAATGAATATTAGTCCAGAAGCTTGGAATACCCAAGGAACAATTTACATATCAAAGGATACCCAAGAAGAAGGAAGGAGAGACGCCTGGTCCTGGAAGGGCTCAATGTGGCAGTGTAGGGGAATACCAGGAAGGGGAGGCGGGAGTGGGTTGGTTGGGGAGCAGGGGGAGGGAAGAGGGCGTATGGGACTTTTGGGGAGGGGGAACCAGTAAGAGGGAAATCATTTGAAATGTAAATAAAGAATATACCTAATAAAAAAATTTTAAAAAAATAAGAATAATGACAGCTAAATAATGATAGCTAATTACAAGAGCTAGCCCAAGCACTTGGTCAAGTGTCTTGCGTAATGTTCAAGAAAGAAAGTTCTCATGGTTGGTCCAAAAGTCCTGTTGATAGGAAATCTTTAACAGAAGACAAAAAAATTCTGGCTAACAGCTTTGCCCCTGAGCTACCTGGAGATCTGAAGCTAGCAGAAAGGGTTATTTTTTTTCCCTCAGATCAATCCAGAAAACATGAAAAATGGTCATGTCTTTACTCCAAACCCTATCACCAAGGCTTATGTTCTGTTTAATATTGGACATCAGCCTCTGGCTACATTCATTCATGTTGGGCCATCTGCATGCCACACCCTGGACAGCCTTAATGAAACTTTCCCCTGATTAAGTGTCCTTTCTTTTTGGTGTGCCCTCATTGAGGTCTACACTGGAGTCTACACATTTTCCCACCAACATGTATCTTTTATGCTCTCAGACTGACTTTCATTTTTTTTTTTGTCCTGAGAATAGGATTTTTATCCTCAGCCCCAAGGCACTCAGTCCTTGATTAATGTCAATAGCATTCATGGATGGGATATGTTACATCAACCAGAGTTGATTATGTGGGTGGATAACCGGAATAGGAAGACTCCTAAGTTGCCCTCAGTCATTTGGGTTTAACACCCATGCTGTCACTAGGTTTCTTCCACAGAATAAGAATCAACCCATTCCCTAGCTCATAAGTTATTCCAAAATTCACATGCACTTCCTCTCTTACACTTTGTTCTATGTTAGCTTGGAAAGATATTCAGCAATAATGTCAACCAAGACCTGGGGCAGGAGACTAAGAGAGGAGGATATCTCATCACTCTGCTTGTGCTTTCTAGTGAAAAAGAACAAGTTCACCAAACTCACAGCCTAGCCTCCCTTTAACAGTTTTACAATGTCCCTTGGTACTGGTGGGACAAGAATCAACTCTGAACATTCTATTGCTATATGGAATAAACCTTTATCTCCTCTTCTTTGTCCCCCTTCCAGGATAGAACATAACTGGGTGATCCTGACTAAACTTCACATCTGGCTGGGAGAAACAGATCTCCTCACTCTGGCCTCAGGGCACTAGATAGCCTCCATTCTTGCCTGGCTCATCAAAGTTGGTCCAGGTGTCAAGACTCTTAACAAGGGAGCCCTGATGCTACTGCTTCCTCCTGCCAATCTGACTTCTACCACAGTCTGCCCTAAGGGACCCATCTCCAGCAACACAAGACAAACTGTCAGGGCTCAATAAATAATGCAAGAAACCAGAAGCTGGGATTTAACACAGGCAGTTGAGAGCAGAGACACTCACCTCTCAGACCTAAGATCTGGCAGGACCACTCTGCCTCAGTTTCTACACTGAAAAACAAAAAACCAAAAAAAACAAAAACCAAGATAACATTTTTACATTATAGAGCCATTGAAGGGATTCAATGCATGCTTGCTTGTAAAGGAGTTTGAACAAAAGGACTCCCCCTTTTTAGTTCATTTTATCCACATGTGGTACGGCCAGCAAAAAGCTACAGCTCAAGGCAATCAACTCTGGCTCAGTTACAATAGCTGATCTTCCCTTCGTCAAACTCGTCTTTAAGAAGATACCAAGTCAGGGATTTCTAAAACAAGTCCTTTCTTTGTAGAACAGTGGAGCAAAAAGCTTGAATAAGGATGTAGAATATGATTGACTTCCAAGCCTGTTTCTATCACCTACTAACTCAGTAAATGTAGAAGTATTGGCGAGAGGCCATATCAGCCAATGTTATCAGTAATGCTATATTGTAGTGTCCTGGTAAAGATTAGAGGAGTTAATACAAAAACAATGTGCGGCAAAATACGTTTAAAACTAGTTAGTGGTCTTCCTCCAGGGCACACACTTCTTGTTTTGAAGAAAACTGGAACCTAAGATGCTAGAGGAGTAACCTAACCCCTATAAACCAATATGCCTGTAACATAGAGAATGTGATGTTGTGGTTTCTAAGGGCCTATCAACTTTCAAGTATGTCCATCTGAGTACAAGATCACCCTAGAGTCCATATTATAAAAGCATCCTCTTATGAGGCCACCCACACTTCTCAAAATTTTAACCCAGAATTGCTCCTGAATAAAGGCAATACGGGGACAAAGAGTGGAGCAAAGACTGAAGGAAGGGCCATCCTGAGACTGTCCCACCTAAGGATCCAACCCATCTGCAGACACCAGTGCTCACCGACAGGAGCCTGATATGGATATCTCCTGAGAGACTCTGCCAAAGCCTGACAAATACAGAAGTGGATGCTTGCAGCCAACCATCAGACTGAGCAAGGGGACCCCAGCAGAAGAGTTAGGGGAAGGACTGAAGGAGCTGAAGGGGTTTGTAACCCCATAGGAAGAACAATACCAACCAACCAGATCGCCTCCCAAAGCTCCCAGAGACTAAACCACCAACCAAGGAGTACACATGGAGGGACCCATGACTCCAGCTGCATATGTAGCAGAAGATGGCCTTATCTGGCATCAGTGGGAGAGGATGCCCTTGGTCCTGTGAAGGCTTGATGCTCCAATATAGGGGAATGCTAAGGTGGTGAGGGAGGAGTGGGTGGGTAGGGGAGCACCCTCATAGAAGCAGGGGAAAAGGGGGTGGAATAGGGGGTTTGAAAAGGGGATAACATTTGAAATGTAAATAAAATAACCAAAAAATTTAAAAGTAAAATTAAAAAAATAAAAGCATCCTCTTAATGAGCAAGGAGACACTCCAGCAGTGAGCACAGAGGCCCAGCTAGGCTCAGCCCATAATCCCAACTATGGGTCCATTATCTTGGGACTGTCACCGCAAGGGAAACAACCAGGCCACCCTGCTAACAGTGTGGAGGCATGTTTCTGCTCTTGCTATAGGCTCACTTTCTATAACGTGGAGGCCTTCCTTAGTCACTGGAGAAGGGCATGCATGGCTTCTAGGAAAACTGCTGACAGTGGTAAGCAGGCACTGCTGTCTACTTTGAAGATGCATAGCCATGGGAGATTATTAGTGATCCTGAAGTCTTATCAGGAAGGAGAACTGAAGGTAAGGAAGCTGGCCCCACCCTCTGATGGGCCAGCTTTTCTAGGCTCTACAAAAATGCAGATCAGCTTGTGCCATATCTGCTAAGTTACTAGTACAGGTTTCTTTCTAGGGCACTTTCTACCACCACACTGCAAATGGGGATTTAAACAGAAAGATGCTAAATTACACATCTAATTCACAAGACCCATTGACTTACTGTGCCTGCCCTTTGCCCCTTAAGCCTAGAAAGATGTTGCTTGCTAAGGTTGGGATGGGAATATGGAAATTGCATGCTGGCACTCCACTGGGAATTCCTAAGCTTGTCAGTGTGCCATAGGGCTGCCTCACTCCAGCCAGGCCTTCTTCATGCTCCCCCATTTAGCTACACTTCTTTGTGGGGTTCTTTGGTGGTAAAGGGAAAAATATCTGACAAACATTTAACTGCCCCTTGCTGAGGACAGTTGGGGGAGACTGCAAGCAAGGGATTAGAGGCCCCAGTCCTCCGGTAGCTCTCTGCATGCTCTTTGAACCAACCATCATTCTCCCAGCTTAGTGTCTGTCATAGAGTAGCAGATAACAAAATTAATGAACTGCACCATGTGGCTAATATGGGTGAATCTTTGCCTCAAGAGAAATACAGGGTCTTTTGACTCTTTGCATGTCATCTAAGGGGAGTTTGGATACTGGAGCAAGAAAATGAGGAACTCAGGACAGAGACAGAGAGAGAAAGCTGGGGTGAAAGTGAATGCCTCTGAGCTTCCTCACTGAAGCTTCCTCAGTGTGCCCTAGACTTCTCAGAATTTCCTCGTTAGCTGCCAGCCTGACAGGGTGTGCCTGGCCTCTGGCTTCTCCTCTCAGCCAGATTCTTTGCTGCTTACATCCTTTGAGGGAGTGGGAAGGGACTAGTCTAAGGTGAGAGCCCCCCCCCCCACCTCTGCTTGAGAAGATTAGCACCAACTGGGAAACAGAGTTGGGAATGAACTCTTTCTTCTAGGTGAGAACTGCCTAGCCACCATGCCATCCAGGCAGAATGGAGAAAAGGGAGCTGCCTCCCTCTCCTAGAGGTCTCAGGTCCTCCTCCCCTATCTGAGGTAGGCAATGACCACCCGCAAGAGATGGAATATAGAGGGAGAAAGGAAAGGAGGACTCTCAGGGAAGGAGAATTCTGGGAACCCACCATGGAGGGTTTGTAATTAGGGATTTTCATTATAGTTACTCAGAAAAAAATGGAGGGGTCAGGCTTTAGCAGATAGATTCATGTTTTGTGACTTGAATATTTCATGTAACCTTAGAAAATCACTGAGGATAGGGAAGTCACTTGTTTTTGGCAGGAGGCATGAATTTCAGTGTTCACATATCTGGCTTGGCAGGGGGACTGGAGCTGGTCTGAATCAAGAACAAGTCAGACACATTTGTAGTTATCCCTTAGTAAAATACTCATGAGCCTTCCAACCCCTCTGCAGGGCAGGTAGATAGACAAGGCAATGAGATGCACGCAGGTCTAGCCTGGGCACATGACCATCTGAGTAATAGCTCCCCTACACCATGGTTCTGGGTTCAAATCCCTAGTTTCCCATGGCTCCGCTGTTTCCTCCTTTTTCACCACTGGTTCCTAGTTTGTCCTTGCCTCTCTGTTCATAGAAGCTCCCCTCTTCATAAAGAATGAATGTGCAGATGCATGTACACACAGAGAAAGACACACGCAGATGAGCAATCGATGTATTTATCTAAAATAAGATTCTTCCTCCAAGTAAGTCATCTCTTGGAAAGGGAGCTAAAGGTCTTGCTTGTTCCTTCAACAAACATTTCTGGAGTTTAATTCTGTGATGGACTCTGGGGATGTAAATTTGAACAACAGGACAGAGATTCTTATCCATGGGAAGCTCACTTTCTTATGGAACTTCGTAAACTTCATTTGGAAAATGAAAATATTTCAACACAGTGAAAGTTAGAAAACTCAGGCACCAGAGTAGAATATTTTCAAACTTTCTACCACATTTATGTATGTGTGTTTGTGTTCATGGGGTGTGTGTGTGTGTGTGTGTGTGTGAGAGAGAGAGAGAGAGAGAGAGAGAGAGAGAGACATGGTCAGAGAACAACTTGCAGATTTGGTTCTGCTCTTCCCCTATTCGGCTCCCAGGAATCAAACTCAGGCTTTGAGCCTTGGTGATAAGCACCTTTAAAATGGAGCCATCTTTCCAGCCCCTCAGGATATGTCAAGCAAACATTTAGAGTCAGTCACAACAGCTTGTTAAACTCTTGCCTTTCAAAATGGGAGATAGAGGGGGAGCAGACTTCTGTTGTTTGAAATCCAGTTTCCCTTCAAATTTTCTCTTTGTAAAAGAACCATTTCCTCCTCAGTTCCCTAGGCTGGGCTCCTTCCCTGTCTCCTGCTTAATCCTCTGTAATATACACAACCCATTGCTCTCTGCTTCCCTCCATCCCACAGGGCCATTCAGGTTATTGCCTCACAGTGGTCCTTTCCAGAGAGCCCCTTTCTCCATCAGGCATTTCTCCACTCTCCCCCCTCCCATCCCAAATTAATTCTCTTGCCCTATTTTCAAGATGTTATCTGAGCTGGCTAGATGTACTGCTTTGCAGATCATTAAACTGCCCCTGTATAATTTACAGATCCCTCCAACGATGCATGTCTATAGATGTCACCAACAGATGTCTGGGGAGTTACATCCTAGCCAGTATATGCTCTCCCGCAGCTCCAAGAGTTACATTCTATCTTTATTCTCCCTCTCCTCCTGGGTTAGCAGTCTCCACCAGAAAGATGCTGCTGTTTCTCTCTTTGATAAGATTTCCTCTTTTATTTCCTCTGCTTACACCCAACAGATCACCTCCGAAGAGTCAACTGACTGAGCTTATCAGCAAACAGATGGCCCCTTCTCACAGCATCACTAGGTGCGGTAGACAAACAACACCAGATCAGATGTGTTTCTATAACTGCTTTTATTCTCGAAGCATCTTAGGAAGAAAGAGCACAAGAAAGGGACTGGTACATATATCACAGGCAAAAGGAACTCATCTACAATCACCACGCACTACCCAAATAATCTTGTTTACTTGGACTCCAATTTGTTTTGTTTTTTTTTTTTTAAAAAAATGAAATCTTGAAGCAGCTTGAAAGTCACATGTAATATGTTGAAAGGAACAAAATATAGACAAAAGAAGTAAAAGACAATAAAGAGGGTTCAGATATCCTGAAGAGATGGTATGAAATGTGACTGATATGAGATCCACTCTAACTCCTCCTTTATTTTTATTTTTTCCTACAACCTTGTGTAAGCTGAAGCTCTATATTCATAGACTGAAGTCCTGTAGGGTTTCTGAACATATTTAATCAAATTTATCCTTGAGCTTCCTAATAGCCAAAGCAAAAGGGAGTGTGGTCAACTTCAGGTGCTACCCACTGGAGTGGGGAGAGTGAAATCATTCCAACACATTTACACTGTAGATGTTTCTTTCATTTTGTGGGTAGGGGTCAAGAATGATAAATATCTCATGGTGCATAAGACAATATGACACAGAATGATTTGTTCAAAATGTCAATTATTTAGTTTTGAGAGTGGCAAATTTGAGTGATTCATAGAATCCAAAATTTAACATTTTCAATAATTCAGGAAAAGCACAGTCATTGAGACCAGAAAACAAAGTTTGTTTTTTTTTTTTTACTGAGGCCTTGTAAAAGGACCAAGTGCTATTACAGACAGCAAGACATCTAGCCATTTAAGAGAGGTGTTTAAGAAGGATGCTTGCTGCAATCATCCCACAAGAATGATATACTTGACGTAGAGAAGTCTCACGACTTGGTCTTTCATTCCGCGTGGAACTTAGGCCTGTCCAGTGTGTCTATCATAGGCTCACACAAGTGTGCATGGACTCCTACATAGTATTCTAAATCCCACTTTCCTATTGCCTGAGACTATAAAGCAGAATGACATTGATTTATCTGTGAGGGAGCCGATCTAATATGGTCACCATTCTTATTAAGGTAGGCCAAGAATACCATGAACTAACACCCCTAATGCTGTAACAGATATCTCCTGTAAGCACGGAAAACAGTGTTTTAACAAATTGACAGACTGATTAGGCAACTCCCAACAACAAAAAGAAGGAAAGGCATGGCTGTCTTTTCTGGGGGTGCTTGAAATGCCTCTTTGTCTAGTGCAAGTTCTTAGTTGCAAGTTCTAACAACCTATCAGAATGCTGGAGCTCATGGGAACAGTAACAGGAGACTGGGCATGGGGCTTACCATGATGCCCTGTTGTTATGAGAACTGGGGACCCTTAGTTCACTGGACCCCAATCCCAAGATGGGATCTGGTGAGTTGGGCCTGGCTGCGGGAGGAAAGAAGATGATTCACCTTTGCTGACTTCTACAATGGGAGAAGGCATGTGATGACCTATCTTCCTGGTCAGTGTTACAAGATTTGGAATCTCCTAGAAGATGACTGTGGCCATTTCTGAAAAAGTTTCCCTAGTGAGGTAAAGCCCTCCTTGAATGTGGGTTGGATGCTGGGTCCTGAATAGAACAGAAAGAAAGCAAAGGAGAAGTGGGTTCTGCAACCAGACCTTCCCTACCATGGTTACTGTTAACTAAACAAGCCTCTCCTTCTGGAGCTACACTGTACCCCCAAGTATAGCACACTAGAAACTGAGAAGACAGCAGGAGCTGAGAGGTCTTCTCTGATCATGCCTCCATCTTAATGCTTGAGAAAATCCTTTGCCTTCTTCCCCAGAAAGTATTTTAAGAGATCCTCAAGTTCAAGGTTACCTGCTTTACCTTAAAGAAAGAAATGAAAATGTTGGTCAACAAGGTTTGGAACAGAGCATTGAGTACCCCAGCTTGTTGTTTTGGGTTGTCCCCCTTTTCTGAGAACTCTAAACCACAGTTTTTCCCTTTGCTTGAGTCTTCATCTCTGAAATTTCCCATGTCAGGTAAAATTTAAACAATATGTCATGTATTTTTCTCGTACTAGTTTGTGTTTTGTTATAGGTATGTCAGTCATGAGCCTTACTTATGTTGAGTGATTGAATAAAAAACTTACTTCTTCTTGTCTGTATCTCCCAACACCTCCCTACTGACGCCAACATTCAGTTAACAGGCATGGGCCAGACACTGTTGTGAGCACTGAGAATATTGGTGACAACATAAAACTCCTGTTCTTAATAGAGATGGACAGCAAGGAAGGATGGATATCGGTGCCTTTAGGAACCACAATATAACTCAAGCAGGAAAGAAAAGGGCTAGAAGCACAGAGGAACGCCCTTCTGTAGAGCATGGTTTAAAGGGATGATATGTGGGCCTTTAGGGAGAGGGATCCAGTTACAAAATATGTTCTACGCCACACGGAGGACTTTGGCTCTAATTCTAAGTAAGATAAAAAGCCTTTAGAGAGTTTTAATTAAAGGAATGGTTTGACCCAGCTAATGCATCTGGCTGCTGAGTAGAGAATCAACTTTCGAGGTTTAGCAGGGAAGAGGGGAGACTACCAGCTATATCCATTTCCCTCTCCTGACTACTACAGATGAGGAGAGTACTAAGGTATAAGAAAGTCTGTAGGAAGGGTACAATCAACCACCATGTCACAGCGTGAATCTAAAATGTCTCCTACTGGCTCATACAGTTCTCTAGCTGATCGTCCTGTTTGGGAGGTATGGAACTTTTAGGAGGCAGAAGTCATCTGGTAAAGGTGGGTCACTGAGGGAGGGCTTTTTAAGGGTTACAGCCCTGTTCTACTCTTTGTCTTGTCAGGGGCAGCTGCTAACAGACCCCTCCAGCTATCACACCTTCCATAGATGAAGTACATTCTGAAACTGAAAGCCAAAACAAGACTCCCGTCAAGCAACTCCCCAAGTTGCTTTGTTTCAGAAAGAAAAATAGGTAATATAAACTGTGAGCAGGCTTGAAAGTATGTAGGACCCAGTACATTCTGCTTGCAGGGTTGTTGTGAGCCTGGGTGGGATTTTCTAAGCCACAATGAGGACATAAGAGGCTTCAGCCCTCTAAGCTCCCAAGGATGGGAAATCATGACTTGCTTATCCTCCCAGATTTTTGGGAGATGAACAAACTCTGCCCCCTCCAAGGCCTCTTCCCAACACTGTGGGATGAGCAGCCCACAGTGCAGAAGTTTGAGTGTTGTTACCACACAAGCCAGTCCCTGTGCCTGCCTCTGTCACATCCCTGTGAGGAAGGCAGCCCTTAAGCAGCTGTCTTTTGTAACAAGTCACTTTCTCCCTCAACCTCCTCCCCTGTCAGATCCTAGATGATAAGATTGGGGGTGGTGGTTGCCTCATCCAAGTCACTGAGCAGAAAAGCAGGCTGTAAAAGTACAGCCAGACATTCAGAGGTAATCGGGCCAGTAGGATTCCCTTCCTGGGAACAGAGCTAAGAGATCACATCAGCAAGAACTGAGTTAAGGCTTGTGGCAAATTAGTACACATGAGAGGTTCCAGAAGGAGGTGCATTACTGGCAGATCCTAGAAAGGAGGATCATAAACCCCTCCTACTCCAGGGCTGCACCCAACTCTGGGTTGGAAGTATCTGCTTTTAGGTGCAAACCTTGATGGTAATTAGCCTTGCTCCACAGGTCTGAACTCAAGTCAGAGATAAGATCACAGCCAATATAGCAGCATACACTCTTCTTGGGACACTCACTCCCTCACTCCGATTATGGGTCCTCAAAAGCTTTCTTAATGTCTCTATAAGCATACCAAGTTTACAGACAGTCTTGTTTTACTCCAAGAATATTTGTGTGGCAATAAATATCTTTCAATTCTGTGCCTGCTTTTTTTTTTTTAAGGCTGCCTTTAAAGGAGCTGATGTTGATGATTTTTGTAGTCCATTAGCAATTCAGTTATTGATTCACTTCTAACCAAACTGTCTGGTCAACACTCCAAACCAGACTAATAGCTTAGGTGGCTCATGAAATTAAATGTCAAAAGCTTCTAAATTCTCGCTTCTTTCTAAGAAGTATAATTAGGAAGCCAGGGTCACATTTTAGGGGAGTTGAACACATTTCTTTGGATGAATGAACCGATCGTTTCTTCTCCAGCACTATTACAAGTGTTCCATCCTGTGGTGTGCAGAGATGACCACGGGTTCAGGAATCAGAGACTTCAGTTGTTCATGTTAAGAAGTGCTGATCTCCCAATCTGGGTTTCAAAAATCTGTCAGTGAAACACTGAGGGTCAGGATGTGGGTATTAAACTTCCTAAACGATCTTGTCAGTGAAATCCTCACAAACACACACCTGCAGACAAATGAAGGGCTCTACACAGCAAGAACCCTTTCCTTTCATTGCTATACCCTGGCATATTTAAGATATGTTGGAGCATCTCAGAAAGTTTCCCTGGATGATTTTCTAAGGAAGGAAGGACAGGCTGTTGTCAACATCATCTTAGTCTTCCAAGAAGCAGACAGTGAGGTGGGGATTCTTAAAGAAGTAATTTGGGAGGAAACAAAGATAAAGGTAAAAGGAACAAGTAGGCACAAGAGAGGTGTGAGGAAACGTATTAAGGATGCTGCTTGCTGCTTGGATGGCTTTGATATAGTCTTACAAGAGAGCTCTGCCGATGTACCAACTATAGTGTTGGTCTTTCTGGCAAGGTGTCACCTTTGCTGCCTTTTATCAGATGTTGATTCTGACAAGAGAAGAGAGAACAGGGGTTGTACCACAGGCTTCAATCCGGCCAAAGGCAATGACCATTTGAAGGAAAGGGTGCTGTGAGCTGTTACAGCCAATACAGCAGTGGCTCACAGGGGATACTAGCAGGGTAGGCCTGGGCTACACAGTGTCAACTCTTACTAGAATCAGGAAAGATGGGTAGCACATTCCTGTGTCTGTCATTTCCTTTCATTGCTATACCCTGGCATATTTAAGATATGTTGGGGCATCTCAGAAAGTTTCCCTGGATGATTTTCTAAGAACCCGTGCTAACTATTTACTAAAAGGAAGAAACTTGTGCTATTGGCATAGTACCAGATCTGTGGGTTTCATTTGTCTTGCTTTCCTGTTCTCTTTAGTGACTGGGCTTGTGTCTTCCACAAAAATATGAATAAGATTACTTAAAATCTGGCTTTCGTTTTAGTAAGAAAATTCCTATCCTAAAGGTTAGAAACAATAGGAGTATAAGGTTATTTAGAAAAAATATGTCCTTGCAGACATGGCTGAGGATCTCAAGACACAATCATACTACAGTTCTATTTGAGCCCTAAATCCAACAAGTGTCAGTATAACAGCCTGGAAAGAAGAGATCCGGAGGCAAGGGGCACTGAAGATAGAGAGATAAAACAAAGAGCCAGCCTTTCTCTAAGACAGTTTGATGAAGCGCAGGCTTGCTGACATCTTGATAGTGGGCATATGGCTTCTAGAACTGTGAGAGAGAGAAACTTTCTATTATTTAAGCTAATCAATTTGTAGCAATTTGTTATACCAACCATGGTAAATTAATGCTCTTCTCTCTCATCTTGACCTGGTCAATAAACCACTCAGAAGTGTCAGTTTTCTCGTCTGTAGAATTAACTCTGTAGCTTTGTTGTGTGGCTTGGTAAAGATGTAAGAATGAAAGCAACAGGGAGAGTGGGGAGTCACCTGGAATGGTTGTTCACCACATGTCTTTGCCCCGCCTCTCCCACGGGAGACTGGGGACTGACCCCGTTATGGTTGTTCATCACGTGTCGTTGTCCCACCTTGCCCATCTGTTTTGGCAGTAATATTGTATTCTGCAATAGAGTGTCGCTCTACCTTCCCACTGTCAACCTCAGCACTGAAGCCAAGGCTCCTTTCATCTCCCAAAGGGGCAGTAGGTGCTTTGCTGATGAAGATTACAAGGTCATTTCTTCAACGACCAATAAATAAAGTTTGTCTTATCTATATCCTTTTCTTATAGATAAAATGTTTCAGACATTTTTACTGAAATATCATGTATTTTTACACACAGACATATTATGAAGCTAGACCCTGACGAACCGCACAAACTGAACACACACCCTATTACCAGCAAACAGACCAAGAGCAGTACAGACCCAGCCCCCAAAGCTCTGTCTGTTCTCTTTCCCATTCACTAAGTCTCAGCAAGACTGACTGCTCATTATGTAGATTGATATTGCCTGGTTCTGAACTTTAAATGAATAAAATCACGATATATTCATTCCTTTGAATGTGTCTCTGTTTCTTCTAATGTTGATGAGCTTTTTCCATATCATTGCATGCAATCATAGGTTGCTCATCGCCACCGATGTGTAGCATTTCATATTGAAATAAACTGAGTTTATTTATCCATGTATGATGGGTATCTGAGTTGTTGTCAATTTGAGGCTTTTATAAGCAGTGCTAGTGTAAACATTATAAAATACATGAAAGTTACTCATACTTATACATACAGGTTAATCTGAGCATGACACTCCCGGAGGATCCAGCTATACCACTCCTGGGCATATACCCAGAGGCTTTACCTGCATGCAATAAGGACACATACTCCACTATGTTCATAGCAGCCTTATTTATAATAGCCAGAAGCTGGAAAGAACCCAGATGTCCCTCAACGGAGGAATGGATTCAGAAGATGTGGTATATCTACACAATGGAATACTACTCTGCAATTAAAAACAATGAATTCACGAAATTCCTAGGCAAATGGTCAGAACTTGAAAATATCATCCTTAGTGAGGTAACCCAATCACAAAAGAACACACATGGTATGCAGTCACTGATAAGGGGATATTAACCCAGAATCTTGGAATATCCTAGACACAATTCGCATATCAATAGATTTCCAAGAAGATGGAAGGAGAGACCCCTGGTCCTGGAAAGACTGGATGTAGGGGAACGCCAGGACAGAGAAGCGAGAGGGGGTTGAATGGGGAAAAGAGGGAGGGAAGGGGGCTTATGGGACTTTCGGGGAGGGAGGAAACGGGAAAGGGGAAATGATTTTGAATGTAAAAAAAAAAACCTTAGAAAATAAAATAAAATTTAAAAAATTGTTTTAAAGTATGAACATCATACATCCCTTAACTTACTTAGATGTTTTTAAATTTTTTTCTCAATGTTTGATAGTTTTCTTTGTTATGGTCTTGTGTTTCTTTTATTAGATTTATTCCTAGGTTTCAATTTTTTTCCACAGTTAGAAATGGATTAGGACTCCAGAGGTTTTAAGGAGATGAAAAAGTGTTAACATCTGACTTTTGTTCCCGTTGGAGACAGGGTGGTAGAATTTTATTTTATTAAAATTGAAGGCAGAAAAGGAGTCTTGTAATGTCCCAAATTGTTGAAATGGTCAAAGGAAAACTAGGCAAGAACAGAGGTTGCACTTAGCCAATTAGAGCCCAAGCTAACAGCGCTTACTTCTGCAAGTGTGTCATATGCCATGAGGAGCTTTCCCAGAAAAGGAACCAACAGCAACAGCTCAGAACCCCACAGTGTGTGGAAAAGAAACAAATCTCTTTTCATTGATCCTTGGCTACAAAGTTTAGTACTCTTTACAATTCCAAATATTTAAAAAGGAATAGAGAGACAATATCCAACATTCATAGACTCTTACTATATGTCAAGTGTGCTTACATAAATATCTCTTTTAGCTCTCATGACAACCCATATGCTGCTAACATTTACTTGATTTCACAGCTGAGGGATCTGAAAAGGGAGAGATTAATGCCCCCCATCACAATCTGTCAATGATAGAAATGCAAACCCCGGGTGACAGGTGCCAAAGGAAGCCCCTTCAGGTAGCATTAATCACTGTCCCTAACTATCACAATTAAAAACACACTCATTTGTAGAGATTTTGAAAAATATAGAAAGGTACTGAAGAAACAGATTTTTCCAGATACATATTTATTTTTCAATTATATTACTTTATAAATATCTCATGTCTTTATATATCCTTCTATAGCATTTTAATGTTTATATAATATCTCATAGGTTAAGTTGGCCATCATTTTTAAGCAAACGTCTCTTTTGCTGGACATTTAAATCATTTTTATTTTTCTTATAAGTAAAATATGTTGAACTGTGTTTGTATCATTACAACTTTTCACACACCTGTTATCGTTCATGAAAAATTCCTTCAAGTATCTTCTAGAATTAAAGATATTGAAGTATTAAAATTCTTAAGATCCATATTTAAACCCTCCCCTCCTCTCCCTGATCACCCCCCCCATAAGTCATCTTCCCTTCTGCCTCCGCTAAGCAAGGAAGTGACCACCTGCTATACCTTCAGCCCCGCTGGATAGCAGCATCGAGGGAAATATTACCAGCTTAGTAGGTTTAAAAACTCTTAGAATATTCACTTAGAGTTCTTTAAACTCCAGTGGTTCTGAGCACATAGTTACTGGCCACATGCATCTCTCCATTTGGATGTCAGTGTTTCTCAGAGAGCCACCTTTTGATTGCCTATGTCAGAATTCTTGGCTGCATCCTAAATATGCAGACATTTGAGCTCCAAAACAAGACTATTGAGTCAGAGTTCAGGTGGAGGGCTGCAAGTAGGGAGATCTGATTTTGTTCAAGTCCTGGTGGAATGCAAATGCACTCTGAGGTTAACCCCAGCCGTCCACCAGCTAGTCTCTTCAGATTTTATATTCAGAAGTGTCTAAATTGACAGAACCTGCTTCATTCATGAATCAAACTCAGCAGTGAACCTCAAACAAAGCTTCAGCTTTTCTGTGTAATTCCACAAGTGCTTCCAGGTATTGTTTTGTAACTGCTGAGGTACCAGGAATCAAAACCAGAAGAGCAGCTTCAGTATTTGTGCTAAGTAAGAAAATAACCATGCAACAAAAGGTTTTAAAAGCAGAAGATGAGTTTTTGCATGTGAGCATCTGAGAAATTTTCAAAGTATGAAACTGAAGATATAAACCAAGGCTGGGCTTCAAAGAGCCAGTTGGGGGAGGGGGGCCAGGGTGTGGTTCATAGCCTCATCTGTCTTTTTCCCTAGAAGCAAAAGCACTGTTTTCTTAAGGATAGCATGTAATGTGCACAGGTATTTGCTTTCTGTTTTAATACCTATCAAGATGTTTCAGGGACAGAAAGACTATAGTTGTACTTAGAATAGTGTTTTTCTCCACATGCCTTTGGACAAACAAGCAAAACCCAGCTATATTACTAGTTTTCAGTGTTATAGATAAGGAAAACCTAATTGCATCAGCAGATTAATGCTACAGTATAAAGTGTTACCACCAGAAAGTTCAAATGACCTGAACAAGAGGATGAGATGGTGAGGTCATATATAGGAGCTTTCTATCAAGGAAGCAGGTAGGAACATTCATGTTTGAGACTAGGCTGTGTCACCCTCAGGATCCTATGAAGCCTCAGTATGACCATTATGGAAACTATTATGGAATAGGGCCTTACATTAATTATAGGGAAAGAGAGTCAGGAGTGTGCACACATATTTGCAGATACATTGTTTTGGTATATGAGAGGTTTATTATAAGGGATTGGTTCACATGGTCACAGAGGCTGCAAGTCTCAAGATGCAGAGAAGTTGGTAAGCTATTAGCAAGAGAAAACAGGCAGCCTTGCTCTAATCCAAATCTGAAGGCTTAAGGACGAGTCACTGCTTTGGCACAAACCTGAAGACAAAGTAAGAGTTGTCTCAACTCAACAACCACCGGACAGAAAGAGTGGCCTCCTGCTTTAGGACGTGTCAGCCATTTTGTTCAAGTTCTGGCCTTCAGGTCATTGGATGAACACAATCACACACCAGGGAGAAAAGTGACTACCTTATTCATTCTGTGGATTTAAATGTCACTTCTACTCACCAAAATGGCCTCATAGCGGTGCCGGAATAATGTGTGATCAGATATCTTGGCACCCTGTGACCTAGTCATATTGACATAAAATTACTATCAGTTGTAAGATTTTAAATAAACAATAATGATTTAAGAATGAAGGTCAGAAATGTAAGTCCCTAATACAATAAGACTGATTTCTTTTTTTCTGAAGAATGTGCATCTGTGTATGTGCATGTTCATTTGGAAGCCACGAGAGGATCTCAGCTACCATCTTTAGGAATACCATCCACCTTCTTTGAGACAAGATTTCTCATTGGCCTGAGGCTTCAGGTGCCCTTCCTGTCTCTGCTTCCCCAGTGCTATGATTACAAATGTGTCCCACCCCACCTGGCTTTCTATACATGTTCTGGGAATCAAACTCATGTCCTCAAGCTTGTGAGGCAAACACATTACCAGTTGAGCTATCTCTCCAGCCCCATGACTGATGTCTTCATACAACACAAAGATCTGGACACATACAGAAACACCAAGCATGCACACATAGAGAGCACACACCAGAGGAGGATGTAGTGAGATGTGCAAGCCATCGTGAGGCCTTCAAAGACAACGCAGCTTGTCCACTCATTAATCTTGGGACTCTAGATTCTAGAGCAATGAGAACATAGACTTGAGTAATTCCAGCTACCTGGTTTGTGAAATTCTGGCATGGCACTCAGAGCTGCCCAACACAATGCCCAAAGAAGGAGAAGAGGAGAGAAGAGGAAACGACTTGATCTCAACCCTCATAGATGAAGTACTTCATGTTAATAGTGTCCTTCTCATTCACTCCCTGATTTGCCCTTGTGATCCTGTCTGAAGGTTGGTGTGTGTGCTTCTCCATCAATGGAATCAGTTTTGACTGCCCAAAGCAGAAAACCCAGAACATCATCATGACTGGTTCAGGGGCAATGTTTCTCAGGCACAGTGAATGCAGAGAAAGGCAGTAGGACCAGATAAGGCAGCAGCCATCAGATCCTGGCACCATCAAGCTTCTGTTTAGCTGCTCTGGTGGTCTTTGGTTCATGCTAGCAAGGAGATGGCTCCATTTCTAGGATTCAGGTAGGAGGAAGAGGAAGGATGAAGGACACATAGTAGAGAAAAGCAGAATTCCCGCTGCAAGCTCAGGAGATAGTCTATGGCATACATGAAAAAGGAAGACTAGGACTTGTCATTTTAGCCAAACTGGGGAAGAAGAGGTTGACTGGTAGGGAACCAGCAGTGCTTACTGCGGCTCCTCTTGTGTATGCCTACTGCAATTTAAATCCTGGCACTTGCTATCGATAGGAACAGTAGGAGAGAAGGCACAAGCTAAGGCCATCCTGAATAAAACATCTGGACACCCTACAGGCAAAGTTTAGACAGAGAAATTAACTTATCTAAGGATATACAAGGTGTGTTCAGCCCCACTCCACCCTGCTTCTTGCCTCCTACCCCTGAGTGTGATTATAGGTGGAAAGCTGTGGGCTTCAGAAACAGTCCGGTGCTTGCTGTAAGTGCTGTCTCCTCAATACCACCCCAGGGGTGTATGTAGATCCACTTGGTCTAGAGTAGAGGCCCAGAGCCAGTTTCCAAAGTAAATATGCCAGGGCAAGTCCCACATAGACTCGTGAGCTACATTTGAGAGAATATTGCTCTGGTTTCAAGACAATCAATTAGTTACACATACTCCTCCCCTGGGATTCAGCTTCAGCAGCAGAAGCACATAGGCACTGGTCCTCCTGCTGAGCCAGGCCACCTGTGACCTGGGGAATTTGGGAGCAAAACCCACATTTCAGCCTGCAAAGGTGAGCCAACAAACAGAGGCTGGGGGAGGATGGGAGTTGTCAATGCCCAGAGCTGGGCCTGCCTCCGGGCTGCCCAGGCACTACTGTGCATGAGGCTATGACCTCTGTTCCCAGGTGAAGCTGGGGGGCGGGGGGGAGAGGAAAAACACTCTAAAACAGGAGAGATTACTATATCCTGGGAGAAATTCCCAAACAGGAGCAAATACCTTTGGAAAATTATTTTTAGAAGCCTCCTCTATAGAAATAATCTAATGCCATTTAAACTGAAGAGAAAATACTTCCCAGAACTAAGCTTAGTGAAGAGGAAATTCCTTATTCTTTTTGTTTTTCTCATGAGTTGAGGGGTTTGCTATGTTGCTCATGCTGACCTCAACCCTGGGTTCAAATGGTCCCTTTGTCTCAGTCCCCACATACGTGGGACATAGACATGTACCATGATTCCCAGGAAGGAGACAATCCAAAATCAAAGAGTCACACTGGGGAACACATGCACCCTGTCCCTGCTGATCTGAATCAAACTTCCTGCTTGCCAGCGTTGCCTCTCCATCTCTCCCAGTTAATCTCTTCCATGTCAGTTCCTTCTAGCTCAAATTACCTGAAAGTGATGGACTCATAACGAGAGTCTCACAACAGCCTGGAAGTTCAGTTTCTACAGATCTGATGCCCTTCTCTGAGCTCCAGAGGCACATGAGTGCATGCGTACACGGACACACACACACACACACACACACACACACAAATGCACACACACATGCACATGCACACACCACATGGGGCATGCACATACCAGGACACACATAACCAAAAATAAAAATTAATCTTTGAAATAAAATGTAAACTGATTTTAGAAGTCTTCAAAGGTTTCCTCAGAAAATGCTGAGATGATTTTAGAATCATAAAAGGGCAGGGCTTAACAATTTTCAGGTGTCATCTGCCCAGCCTTGTGAGGACAGTAAACCCTGGTATGATCTACATTAGGCCTGGGAAGGCAGCTTATATAGAGCAGGGGTCTACATGTCAGTTCATATTTCCCAAAGCCCTGATTTTTGCTCTTCTCATATTGTGATTTAAACATCCCTCCTACTGAGAAGTTGGGATTGCTCCCATCCTGGAATCTGGGCTTCAGTGGGGGGTGGGGGGGGCAACTGCTCCAAGCTATGGACAGTGAGAGGATCCTTCAAAGGTGGGACCACACTTCTGTCACTGCCTAGCACAACCGTCTCCCTGGAAGTCTTGTCTCTTCTCTTTCTCACTCTCATTAGCTCTTGCTCTAGACTCCTTCCCTCTGTATAGTTCAGCCACCTGGAGAGACCATGTTCCAGATGACAGTCACAGAAAATGTCCCAGCAGACTGCTAGGATATGCCACGAGACAAGAAAGCCTTTGGATAATTTCAGCTACCAGCCTTTCATCGCCCCAGCTGATACCAAGTGGAGTAGACAGGACGTTCCTAAACATCCATGTCTGCTTTGTAGATTTATGAGTAGCATACATTACCATTGTTTCAACTCGCTGACTTTCAAGGGTAATTTGTTACACAGCCATGGTAACTGAATCAGCCTGTTCCTCCATGATCCCACAGAAAACCAATAACTGTGTTCTGCTCTGCTTCCGAGTTTCCCCAGGGTTTCTTTCATCACTCTTTAATTTCAAGAAGAGATAACTGCATTACCTCTACTTTACAGGCGAGAAAGCTCCATCACTACAATGGAGCCGTCTGTTCACAAGCGCGGCTCTTCTCAGGCTTGCTTGAGTTCTAGGAGGGTTTTGTGGTAGGCTAGCAATACGACTCCTCTCCCTCAGGTTCTCCTACCTACTGGAAAGGTCGATGACCTCTGTTCTTAAATGCATGGAGTATAAATTAAAAGTCCTACTGCTGTATAGTACAGAATCATCACGGGATGCCGCTCCTCTATGTGTGGCACCCTGCACAGCGCCAGGCACAGAACAGCATATCACCAAATGCTAGCTTGTTTGTTATTCCGGAAGCACAATGCTTTGACCATCTTGAATAAATGAAGCAATGACAAGCTCCCATCTGTCCACTTCCTGTCTCACTCTCAAGTGGAGTTAACAAGTTGAACTTTGCTTGCCAATTACTGAATAGACTGCTTGGCCCAGAATGGAAATGGCGGGGTGTTTTCATGTGTCTCCCTAGATCTCTGCTTGATAGAAGCACTTAAAAATCCAGATTTGAAAAGCACAACCACACACAGAGACTCACTGGTGCCATCCCACTGATCGCAAACCAGGGCTAAGGTACCCGCTCTTTGAAGATCTACCCTGGTCCCTGATCTAGGCTTGGAGGAATTCCTTCCAGTACCCACTTTACACTGCGCCAACCTGAGAAGGAACCTGTTGCTTTACTAGCCTGGTAGAGCAAACTAGGTGCTCTCCACAGAAATGGGCTCAACCATTTTCTTTCTAGCCTTGCTGGGTGTATCAGGGGACAGCCGAAACCTGTCAAGCAAACAATGTCTATTACCCGAATTAATACGGAGATGAACTCAATTCCCTGACAGGCGTGTTAAATGTGATTAAAGCTACACAGCATTCCCCGCATACCCATCTGCTGCATGGAGAAGCCCACAGCTGTTCTGATTTCCGACATACAGTTCCTTGTCAGTTTCAAATGCATCTCATCTTGTTCATAATCAGAACCCACTAGCCCCCCATCCCTCTTGGGCCAGCCGGTTTCCCTAAGCAGTCAGTAATAGCCACACGCCTCTGACTACAGGTTTACAGAGGCATATGCAAACTGCATCTGTTCACAGGGAAAGAAAGCTTCACACCTTAGGGGATGGAAAGGATTTCTTGAGCTGATGTAGTATCCTACTTGCAGCTGCTATAGGCTTTTACTGTGAGTATAAAGAACAGGGCAAAAAGCATTTTTTATATTACACAGATATTTAGTGTCCCATTGACACTAAAAGGGCCAAGAATTCAAAAATATACCCCCCCCCAAGCTCTGGAGGGCCAGGGTAGGAAAGAGATTGGGGAAATGGGGGTCATGGACAGAGATAGGGATCTGTGGAACAGGGATGAGTCCACAGAGTCCTTAGGTGTTCTTCTCTACCACTGTCCATATATTCCCTTGAGAGAGAGTCTCTCACAGAACCAGGAACTACCCATATTCTCAGCTAGAGTGGGTAGTTTAATCACTCCTAGGATTCTATAGTCTGTATGTCCCAGAGCTGGGTCACAGGGATACTGTCATATCTGGCTTTTCACCTGGGCGCTGGGGATCTGAACTCAGATATGTTTGCAAAGTACTCTAACCCACTGAACCATCTCCCCCAAACCCAAAATCCCTTCTGAAGATGCACCAAGTAAGTATACTGCTAACTCCCCATATACCCTCTAAAGGCACCACACTGGTCCAATATCACCGCACTAAGGACCAGGTTTTCAGTACATGAAACCCTGGGGGAACACACCTAACACATATAAAAACCACAGCATCGCCTATATTAGTATGCTAAGGCAAATGGAACAAAGAACTGCAAATTGGATGGCTTTGAGTGATAGCAGTTTATTCTATCAGACTGGGGCCACAGAGCCAACTCTTTCTGAAACCTGAAAGAGAATTCTTCATTGTGTCTTCTATGCTTCTAGTGGTTTGCTGGTAACTGTTGGCATTCCTTGGCTTTCAGGTGCCTTAGTCATCCTACAGCATTCTGGGTATCTTGTAAATTTTATAAGGATACTAATCATGTCGGATTAGGTACCCTCTTTAGTCTAGTATGACCTCTTCCTAACCAACACATCTAGACCAAACTTATTTCCAAAGTAGGTCATATCCTGAAATACTGGTGGCAGGGGTTCTTCAGGAATTCATTTTTATGAGACAAAATTAAATTCTTATCATTCTATATTTCCCTGTCCCACTTCAAGAAAGCCAAGCTTGACTCTCAATGAAGGCATCATCTAAGAGACTCATTCCTTAACCTGATGGCTTCTTTTCCCTTCACTCCTCAGTTTGTACCCTAGGGAATTCTCTGGGAGACAGAAGGGATTTGGTATCCATGTAGAGTATCCCCCAATGACTCACACACCAGGCCACACTGTCCCCAACTCAAAGTGGGAGGTCAACTTACCTCTACAGTCTGTGGATTCTTCTGCAAAGTCATTTGCCTTTCCTGACCAGAAAATACCATAATCACCTTCTCTCTGGTTGGAGGGAATAGAGGAATTTTTTTCAGCCCTCAGGTTTACATGTGAATATAATCCACACAAAATATAAATATGACCCTTGCCCATCTGTGTTGGCCTCTGATACTTGCTGAGAATTTAACTCACATGAACATGAACCTTCACAGGCACACACACACACACACACACACACACACACACACAATGTCCTCCTTCTTCAACATATTTATTGTAGACAGTTTTTCTACAAGCAACTCTCCTAAAGATGCTCAAAGCCCCATAGATGACCTCCATGCCCACCTCCTATTCCTTTTCTCAGGAGGTTAGAGTCTAACACCACCTAGTATGTCAACCAAATCTCAGAATCTGTGAAGGGGGAATGCTATGCAGTCAGCCATGAGCTGTGAGCTAGGTCCTGGTTTTCTTCAAAGTTGCTCTCATCTCACTGTGCCCCCACCAGCCAACCCATCTTTACACTCACGCTGAATCCCACTTTTGTGTTTTGTTCAGCACAGCATCTCTTGTGTTAACTCTTTTCTCAGGCCATCATTTTCATGGTTTGTGCCCTGAAAGTTGAGGTATCCTTTTCCCTAGTGGAATGAAATAACAACAGCCAGGCACAGGCATACTATTTTTGCAAGTTGCATTCCTCTTAACTACCCCCTCACAACATGTCTCCTCACAGTATCCCTTTCCCAGACTCAAAGAGGTCAGAAAAAGAGCTGGTCACAAACTGGCCACGTTTCTCCACCTCACTGCTGGCCTCTGTTATTGCTGATGAATTGGAAAACCACCCATCCTCTGGAGGGATGCTTTTTATATATCTCTATGAAAGAAGCATTTTAACTTGCTCAGTCTAACTGGGCACCCCAGTGAGAGCTGCTGCCGCATTTTCAAAACACCTGGCACTCTACTCATCTCCAAAGCAACTCAAATGGTCCCTCAAAGCACTAGCTCTTTAGGTCAGTTCACTCAATGGCTCTTTAAGATGTGTGCAGAGAAAAAATAATCTGTACAAAGAGAAAAGTCTGTGCAGAGCCTCTTGAGTTCTCCTGAAGACACAAGAAATCACATATTGATTTTCTTATGGGAAAAACATGTCCTCATTGAAAGAGAAGTTGGCCACTTCACAAGAGCTATTGTTTCTTTCTATAAAAACGTCTGCTGGACAAATAAATACTAGGTTTCAGGCACAAAGGATACAAGGCTCCACCCTCACTTCCTGGGCACACATTGGTGCCGAGATTACAGCAGGCAGGATGCAGGTCATATTTTTTCTTCTTCATAGGCCCTCTTTTTTCTCCCTAAACCTGAGACTGCATTTGTACCACCCTACTAAGATACCTGACAAATTCTAACTCAAACACACCAGTTTTAGACCAGGTATAAATATAAATGAAATGTAAAACATATAAGTGTATACATATACACACACACATAATGTATATCAACATAAAGCATAGTATATATCAATATATGTTTTTTTTTTAAAAAGCCATGACATCAGGACAATATCAATGTTGCCACAACTGCTTTCTCAAAAACCCACTTTAGTAGGTTGAATGTAAATGCTCTAAGTTCACACATCAGAAACATAATCCACAAACCCCTGTGTTGATTGTATTGTAAATGAGACCCTGTGGGGGTAACTAAGGTTGATACAGCCCTAGGGTGAGCTCTATGATGACATTAGTGGTTTAATAAGAAGACAGACCACACCACTACACTCTGTCTGCCTCACCTGAGATATTTTCCACATTGTGGTGTACCAGAAGGTGAGCATAGGCTGCTATCATGCCCCAAGACCATAAGTTAAATGAACTTTTATTCTTTATAAAGCATCCAGTCCCAGATAATCTCAGATAATTTCTGTTATAGCGACAGAAAACAGACAAAAACATCAACCTAACTCAGGGTTAACTGAGGTTGTAAAATGGCACTAGAATGTTATATTAAGGAAAGGAAGGCATTTGACCTTTAATAAATACCAGCACATTGAGCATTGTGATGCACACTTTTGACCCCAACAGTCATGAGGCAGAGGCAACCATCAGATCTCTGTGAGTTCAAAGCCAACATGGTACATATAGTGAGTCAGCCTGGGTTACACAGTGATACCCTGCCTCAAAAAGAGAAAAGCTAATATTTAGGTTTCCCTGTGCGTGCTCTGGGCTCTGTGTATATTTTTATATCATTATTTTTATTCCATTCACATATCGAGATTATCTCATTTAATCCTTGCCTTACTCCGAGACATGACCAGGGTTTACTACATTTGACAACAGAGGAGGCTGAATACCATCCACACAATGGACTTGGTTAGAAGTTGATGGCCTCCAACCAAGCATTTTTAGGTTACGGAAGGCATGTTGGCGTGTGTTTATAGTCTCCAGAACAGAACATCCTTTGCTCACAAACTCGTCTCACCCCTACACACCAGCTCCCCCACTAGGGTAAATGCCTAGACTCTTAGCAGTGTGGGCAGACATGTGAGTCATTGTCAGTTCAAGTAGACGGTATCCTTGCTTTACCCCTCATCTGTCAACCTTATGTGCCTCCTACTGCAGACCTTAGTGGAGGTAAAGTCCATACGGATCAGCATCTGTCTGTGCTCTGGAGCAAATAGCAACAGAAGGTCAGACAGCTACAAAAACCAGGGGAGTTATATTCAGGATGAAGCTTGAGACAGTCAGTGACAGAACTTTATATGCTCACAGCCCCATGCACAGTATCTCTATAAAGATAAGGGAAATTGAGATTTGAAGAGATTAATCTGAGTGTATGCTAAAATTGGGCAAGAGCTGACATCCAAAGCTAGACTTGCTGTTTCAGTGTTGCGTTGCAAATTACCCAGTTTCCAGTTCTCTCCAGTGACAGTCATGGCGGTGATGGCAGCAGCTTGTTAGATATCACTTAGCACTTCATGTGTACTGAGTCATTTAATTCTTTAAAAGACTGCCTTGAAGGATAAAGTTATTGTCTTCCTTTCATAGATGAGGATCTAAGGCACAGAGAGATGAGGAAGGGAGAGATCTCCTGCCTTCCTCATCTCCTTTACCCTCTCCCTGCCTCTGCCTCATCTGGTTAGGATAGACACAGCTTGTTTGCCTTCCAGTTCTTTAAAGCTGATCCACAGGTCCATGCAGAAGCAAGAGTTCATGGCCATGTGCATAACTCTGAGCGATGCTCTGCAAATCAGAATGTATAGGTAGTGCAAAATGGAGAACACATGTAGGTCTTGTGCTGAAGAAGCAACAGTGGTGTGATGAAAATTCCTATGGGTTTCTGATGATTCATAGAAGAGTAGATGGGAACAGAAAGAACAGTCCCCCAAAAGGACAATAGCCTGTGGTCTATAAGTCCTTCCATTTGGGCAACCCTAGGTCTCAGATTACACAGGATCTTGCCAAGCATGCATTGTTTTGGGAAGAATCACAGGTTCCATATTTGGGACAGAATAACTCATGGGCACAGGGAACAAGTAAGCTTATAAAAAGTGAGATCTAGGTTGATGCACTCCCCAGTGAATTGAGTGGATTCAGGAAGAAGTCCCAGCAGCACCAGTCCTGCCCTGTTATACTCCAAGTACACTGGAGCATCAGTGCTCACTCTCATGGGGACTCTGGTATCCCACTCAGAAATGTGTCTGCTTCATGCTGTCATTTGGTTCTTTTAGACAGTAAGCTGCTGGAGGGCTTTATGCCAATGTTACCCAAAAGTTCTTACATTGAAGACAGGATTCCTATCACAGTTATCAGAGGCATTGCTTTGGGAAAGTAATTGGATCATGAGGATGCTAGCCCAATCAAAAGATTGATTCTTTGATAGATTCAAATTGAATTGGCTACTGGGAAGTGGTAGAAACCATAGAAGTTGGGACCTAGCTAGCATCCCCCTGAAAGGTATATTTCTTGTCACAGTCATCGCCCTCCCTCTTTGCTTCCTGTTCAGCAGTTTTCCTCTGCCATGCCCTTCCTCTGACGGTTCAGCTTCTTGTCAAGCCCACAGTAATAGAGCCAGCTTACTTTTATATGGCCATGACAAAACACCACAACAGAGGGAACTTATGAAAGGAAGTGTTTAATTTGGAGGCTCATAGTTTCAGGGGCTTAGAGTCTGCTATGACAAGTACCATGGCAGCAGGCAAGCATGGTGCTGGAGCAGTAGCTGAAAGCTAACATTAGGTCCAGAAGCACCAGACAAGAAAGAGAGGCAGAGGGAAGGTGGGGAGAGGGAACAGGGAGGAAGAAGGAGAGGGAAAGCTAACTGGGAATGGCATGGGCTTTTAAAAATCTCCAAGGCCACCCCAGTGACACAAGACTACATTCCTTCTAATCCTGCCAAATAATTCTACTAACCAGGGACCAAACATTGTGACATATGAGCCTGAGAGAGCTATCTCATTCAAACTGCCAGAAGCGACTGCAACCATGGCCCTAAATTGATATTCCTCCTTTAAATTGTTTTCCTTGGATATTTTGTCATAGTGATACGAAATGACTAACTCTGTGTGTGTGTGTGTGTGTGTGTGTGTGTGTGTGTGTGTGTTTCCCCCTTAAGACCTCATTGAACCACTGTTTGCTGAAGATATAAAACAGGTCATAGACTGGGGGCTACACTCTCTGCTCTCACCCTAATTCAGCTCCCATTCAGCCTTCACCACACTCTGTCAGCACAATCAAAGGGGCACAATTCTAATTTTGAAGGTTAGGGAACCTCCTGGAGTGGGGCCTTGCTCAATATTAGAGAGCTTGGTAAATGGCTAAGCATGATCCAAACATAAATCTTTTAGTTCAGGTCTCCTCACCATGCTGACTTCTAGATAAATCAGTGAGCTATGGGTTCCTGCAATGAAGAGTATCCTAGAACTGATCATTTGAATTTTTAAAAAAGATCCAATTGGACCAGAATCTGTACTTTAAATTCACCTTTGTTTCATGTAATATCTAAGAAAGAACACAATATTTTAAGATATAAACAGGTGATGATGGATGGATGGATGGATGGATGGGTACAAGGATAGGTAGTCAGACTTGAATTTAGGTCTCAACTCCTCTATCAAAATGTGTAGTTAAAAATGAAGCTAATCACTTCATTGTTTTTCCTGTAAAATGGCCTTGTGAAACTTCTTTCACACAATTATTGTGAGAAAATTACCTCAAGCAGTGCATAGCTTATTCACAGACCCTGAATATTCTCTTCTTTGTGTCAAAGCCAGCCTTTGGAGTTATGTCCAAATTCTACAGCAAGGACCTAATTCAAGGACTGCTGAAAACGTTCAGAATGTCTGTTTTTGACATCAAATTAGCCCAGAGATTTGACAGTCTGGTACCCACAGAGTCCCACCCAAGAATATTGCCTTCAGAACAGGTTCCTATTACACAGCCCTGGTTTTAAATGTACTCCCTCCTCTCATAAAAATACCCCAGCCAGCTAAAGCCATTCTGTTTAAAATATTTAATTAATACCTTCGCAGAGGTCTGGTCCTTATTAAAGACTCTTGGGGACCATGTCTTAGGGGCAATGCTTTGTTCTTGGTACTTTATGCACGACAGATAGAGTGATGGAATGTGCTTTCTATTAAAAGCAGGGAAGCTCGCCTGCTGTTGCAAACCCCTCTGTCATCTTGGTGACACATTAAGGCATAATCCAAGTTCAACACACAAACACAAACAGTGTAAATCCACCCACTTAGTCAAAAGAGCCTCAGTAAAACCACTAGAAAGTTCTTGGTAATTAGCTGAGGGGCTTAAAAACCCAAAGAGCCTTCCTTTACCTCTTCTCTCCACTGAAAAGGCCGCAAAGCCAGTTGCTCTCCAGGCAAGCAAGAGTAAAAGCTGCTGTGTTTTTGAGTGCTTGCTGCTTGGGCAGGTAAGAGGAGCCTAGTCAATGAACTGGAAGCCAGCAAATACACCCTTAGTCTCCTTTCATCCTGTGGGCTGAGAACAGGCAAATGCTTCTAGTCCCATCTTGCTGGGGGACCTTTTTTTTCTCTCTCTCTCTTTCTTTCTTTCTTTCTCTCTCTCTCTCTCTCTCTCTCTCTCTCTCTTTCTTTCTTTCTTTCTTTCTTTCTTTCTTTCTTTCTTTCTTTCCTTCCTTCCTTCCTTCCTTCCTTCTTTCTTTCTTTCTTAATTGTAAAAGGATCAGTTGGGAAGCATAGGAAAACATAAAAAGGAAGGTAATGAACCACAAGCTGACCCATCAGAGGTGCCTTAGATGTATTTCCCTACCTCCCTGTGAGTTTTCACAAAACTGTCGTTACCACTGGTTCATCTTATTTCCAGGGTCTTTTATTTTAGTATAGCACAGAGTACATTTCCTCCTATGTTGGTTTTTCTTTAATAAAACTCTTTTAAAAAATTAAGTTCACAGCAAAATCAAAAGCACAAAGAATTCTCCTACAGTCCCTGCTCTCCTACATGTATGGTCCCCTTCCTTTTCATTGCCCCCCCCCCCACACACACACCAGAGTGACACATTGGTACAGGAAAGCCACATTGACTTACCAAAACCAGTCAAGCTCATAGTTCATACCAGGGCTCATTCTCGGTGATGTGCCAATATGGGTTTCAACAACTCCATGTTACTGCATGTCTGCCATTGTGGTATTATGCAGAATTTTTATACCAAGTAGTGCCGCTGACTTAAAAGTCCTCTGACCTATTTACCTTCCTTCCTTGTGCCACCAGCCTTTGGAAACTAGTTGTTTTAGCATCTCCTCAGCTTGCTTTTCTAGAATGTCATAGAGTTACTTGGAATTATAGTAGGTAGCCTTTTCAGACTGTCTTTTTATACTTGGCAATGGGCATTCAAGGCTCCTCTGTGTCTGTTTGTGGCTTGAAAGCTCATTTCTTTTCAGCATGAGCTATTCTGATTATTTCCAAGTTTTGGCATTTACAAGTGACTCCACTGTTAGCATCTGTATACATAGGTATAATAGATACATCTTTTCTGCTCCTTTGGATATATCTCAATGAGCTCAGTTGCTGGATCTTGTGATAAGAGTATTTTTTAGTAAATGATGGTGACCGTGATCCCATTATGCCTGAAGCCAGGTAGCAGCTTCATGATAGGTTTTTGAAGAGATTAAGAAAGTGCTAAACTTAAATAAAAAAAAAACTTAGAAAATAATAATAATAATAAAAAAAGATCCTATTAGGAGGCAAAAAAAAAGAAACTGCTAAACTGCTTTCAAATGTGGTTATATCATTCTGCAATCCCCCCAGCACTGAACAAGAGTTCTGGTTTCTCTAGTCCTCATTGACATTTGTTAGTGGTGGTGCTCTGCATTTCGACTAGTAGGTTATCATGGTTATAGTAGGTTAGCTCATTCTTGTTTTCATTTGCATTTTCCTGATGACACAGGACTCTGTGCCTGTTTTCCTATGCTTAGTTATCTGTATATCTTATCTGGTGAGGTGTCTGTCAAGCTGTTTGGCTCATTTTTTAAGTAGATTGTTTTGTATTAGTGAGCCAGTAAGAGTCGTTTCCTATTTTGGATAACAATATGTGACTGATCACCCGCCAACATTTTCTTCCAGGGAGTTGCTTGTCTTCTGCTCTTGCCCTTGCCTTTCACAGAACAGAACTCTTGTCATTTACAGCATTCTGCCTTAGTGGTCCTCTGTTTCACGGCTTGTGTCTTTGGAGGAGTTGCAATTTACCTTAATTGGAAAGGAGGGTATCATGGCAGGGCTCACCAACACTAGTGTAATCAATTAGTTCCCACATGGTAAGCCCTGAGGTGGAATTTTTCACTTAACAGTGAAACCCTGTGCTGATAGCATCTCGTCTACCCACAGTCTTTTTCCAGTTGTTTGGAATTATTTTCGTTGAATAGACTCCCAAAATGAAAATGATTGAATTGACGGTAATTCACATTTTTAAAGTAGTTGCTATATTTTGCTAAACTTATTCCTCAAAAGACTGTATATCACTTTGTGTCTTACCTGTCTAAGAGAATTATTCTTTAACATTTTTACTAAGATGCACACACACACACACACACACACACACACACACACACACCACCGGAATACTATTATTGTCCCTGTCATTTATATTAAAAAGAATGAGACAGGGCCCCAGAGGTTCCTTCCACCTGAGAGAACAGGCAGGGCACTGAAGCTTTTAAACATCACCTAACATGGTAGAAAGCAAAGATTTCAACTTTGACCTCTGTACTGCAGCCAAGATTTTGTCAGAGTTTGTTTTTCTCTATTTTTCCTTTTGATGTTCAGTGTGTGTAATACGTTCATTTAAAATTTCACACGTGTGATGCTTTCCCTAGCATCGTGATAAACTCATCTAGTTCTGACCCCACGGTCACATCCTTGCTGTCTGCTGTTGGTGGATCCGGCATACAGCAGCGACAAACCTTGTGTCCTTGGGCTGGTTTCATGTCTTGTTAGCAGCTCTCCTCAGCAGGAATCTTTAGCATCTTAGGGTCTCCAAGTCAACTTTAACTTCACAGCTTCTAGTTCCAGTGTCTGGTATCCACACATGATCTTCTGGGCTCCTCCAAAGGGCTTGGGTCACACCTCCAGCTCTGCCCTCTATAGTCCTCTAGGCTCAGGTTGACTCAACTTGACTGCTGCCGCTGCTGTTCTTGGTGGTTGTCCCATGACACTGGCATTCCCAATGTTCTGGGGTATTCCACTGCAACTTTATGCTCTTTAAAGCCTTCATTCAACTGTTAGGCCTCACTAATAGCCGCTCATGCGCTCTCTTCATGGTGCCACGCCTCATCTTCTTTGCATGACCCCTTTAGTCCTGGGCCATCAACTGCAACTGACATTGTAATGTCAATGGCCTTCCATGGCCTCCCACAGTGCCAGGCCTCAGCTGTTCTCCATGACCCCTTCACATCATCAAAACCAGTACCACCTGGACATTACCAAGTCCAGGTGAAAAGCAAGGTATAATGTTGGCTATCTCTGGAACACAGCATCTATGTGCTCTCAGAAAACGCTTCCCAAAAGATTTCACCTCAATGATGTTGGTCTCTTAATCACCACTAATTTCTTAGCTCCAGCTAACCAGCATCAATTGTCCAAGTTGTCCCTTCTGTTCTTGACTCTAAAGCCAGAGCCACATGGTGGTTGAAGCTGCTAAGTTCTGCTGCTTGCTGGAGCTGGAACATGACCCCAATCCCACTTTGTTCTATTACATCCCTCACTGCCTAAACTTAGCTGTCCTGAAATTTGCTCTGGAAACTGATCTTGAATGTAGAGATTTGCATGGCTGTGTCTCCTGCATGCTGGGATTAAAGGCATGAATTTAAGCTTTTCTTCTCCTAGAATTTGCTCTGTCCCAAACTGTCCTTGAACTCAGAGATCTGCTTGGTTGCCTTTGTCTCCTGGGATTAAATGCATATACCACCATGCCTGGGACTAAGCTTTATAACCACCAATCATTTCTCAAGATCTGGATTAAAAACCTGTGTCCTCTATTTCTGGATTGTAGTTCATTCTAGATTAAAAGTCCAAATAAAAACAATAACCAAGTCCCTCATTCAAATGCAAAAGCATAAACAATAAGCTTAGCTGAGTGGGATCTTGCCTGGAGGTCACCACTTCCTTAATCTGTTTGTCTCCTTGAACATAGGATTCAGCTCCATTCTACTTCCTGGTGCCCTTTATTCTTTGAACCACACATTTTGAAATTTTTTCTTTTTAAGTTTGCTACACTTATTCAAAATGTTCGTCATGAGACTAAACCAGAGAACAAAGTCTATGCTGGGCTTTTTTTGAGACTTCCTTTGTCAATACAATTAATATAAATCTTTTTACCTTAACCTCAGATAGACTTTTTCAGACAAGGGCAAAAAGGAGTCAGTCTTTACCAAAATACCACACCCACAGTCTCTAGGCCACATACTGAAATTCTTCTCCACTGAAACCTCTTGGGCCAGGTTTGAATAGTTCAAATCACCCTTAGCACCAATGTCTTCTATATTTCTACTAGGATAGTCCATTAAGTTCCACTTAAAGCATTCCGAGGCTTTCTAGAGTCTGAAAATCCAACAGCATGTAGCTGGTGAACCATAACAACAAACCAATCGACTCCACAGTTCAACATTAGAACTTCACTGGAGGCCAGAAGTCTGAGATCAGGCTTAGCATCTCTAGGATGGAAAACAATTCAGCCCATATCAATGGTGGGACCAGGATTCTGACCCAAATCTGTGGTACTAGAAGCTGGCATAGTTTCTATTCTTTCAAGCTGCTTTAAAATTCAGGAAGTCTTCCAGAGACTCAGAAGACAACTACACAAATGACAACAGCTATTCTCAGTCAGTACATCTATTTTAACCACAAGAAACAAAGTTAACTCAAACACAGCAGTTGATTTGTCTCTAAAGCATGCATATGCAACCTGATGAGCTTTAATCCAGCCATCCTGTTGATTTTCTCCCAAAGTTTTCATGGATCGAGAAAGACCACAGAAGGCTTCTGCTACCCCTTAGCTGGGATTCAGATGCGCATCTTTATAGAGGGTTAACAGCAACTTCCATCTCCAACCTGAGGACCCTCTTGTGGAGCTACCAACCACCAGGCATCTATGTGGAACACACCTGGCTGGGCAGGGCCATGGCCAGGTGGCTATGTCAGGTGCCACGTTTCTTCTCCATGGGTAAATTCTAGGTTATGCCCACTTACATTCTTAAAAGTGCTGTTGTAAGATTTCTAGCATATCCACATTCAACATATAATTTTAATCCTTATTAAAAAGAGGCTACCTTGTATCATAAGTTCATCTTACAAAGAAGGGTTAATTATCTTAAATAGAAAAAACTTATCACTTGAAGTAGGTAGTAAAGCACAAAAATGAATAGGAAAATCAGTTATTATTGAGTTCTAGTTAAACCCAGTAACTTGCTACTCTAAAAAAAAAAAAATTACTCGTCATAAAGAATGTAAGATATAGAAGCACCCACCCAAGACTTTTCTTCCAATCAATTAGAAGGTGGGAGTAACCTTCTCATTCTTGGTTAGCGTTGTCTAACACTGGAACTAACCTACTGAACACTGTCCTAACCCTGATGGGAAGTACTGCTCCTGTGCTTTCAAAGCTGTAAACAGCACTGGTTCACCACCACAACTGATTATTCTTGCTGTCCAAACAAAGACACCTCCCACAAGTTGTAGCCATTCTTAGAAGTCTTGGAACCCAGACAGGCCTCTCATTTAGTGTTTAGACTTGACAATCTATATTTGGGGTCCACGAATGGAATCCAGCCCAGGGAGAGAGAGAAGGACCAGGAACACTTAGGATAGAGATGTGGCTTTCTGCAGTTGGCTCAGCCCCTTGTTGGTCCTGAGCCAAATGCTACACAACTGGAAACCAAATCTTGGTTCAGAGACACATGCTAGACCCTAGTTTCCGGACTCAGTTCCTGACCTGGCTGCAGAGGGTGCTGAGATAACATCCGTTCCTTCCCAGGAAGGGGGACCAGCACTAGCTTTCTTTGTTCAGCTGTGGTTGTTGATGTCACCACAAAATTTAACAGGACCCTCCTATCTTGCCTTCGTTTTGTAATTTCTAACCCAGTTATCATATTAGAGAACTCTGTTCAAACTCTGAAAGTTTGGCCCCAGTAGCACTGGAGCTTGTAAGACTTGTAGACCCTTGGCACCCACCCCTCAGATGCTCATGAAGTTAAAGGTCTTGAAAAGACTTGTGGTCACAAGTTCACTTGGGACTTCAAGTCAAGGCTGTGTGTGGTCCTCATGCTCAGAGTTGGATGCTGCCGCTCTGAATGATGCAACTTCTCTGAGCACTAGATCCAATCCCAGGCTTCCCATTTATCAGCTAGAGTGTCTTGAGCAACTCCACACCTCTGGGCCTCCCTTGAAGCATCTATAAAATAAGGAGAGCAAAATGTTCCTCCCGAAGTTGTCTAGCATTGTTCACAATCCAGTGTGCTCCCAGAGGAGTGCACAATGAATATGCAGCCCACACATATACACTGAGCACATAGAGTGTCTAGGCTCACATCCAGGCTGTGGAGCCACGGCTCTGAGTGAGACAGATAAGATCTGAAGGGGAGAAAAGATGCCTCTGCAACCTTAAGACAATAAAGCTCATAAGTGAAAAGCAAGAGTAAGAGTAGGCACTGGTCTGAGAAAAACTGACACCCAAAACCCAAATTTGGGAAATTTGGGACAGAGGCACATGGGAATGTGTAAGTAGCATGTTGGATAGGTAAACTACTAGGAATGGGTCCAAAAGGCTTTGATCTGGAACAAGCTTAGAGCAGAGGAGGAAAAGGAAAGCTTGGCAGGCTGGAGTGTGGGCCTTACTAGAGAAGCCTGCAGAGTTGGTGGCCTTGGGGTTACTCACATGGCCACTGTCTCTTCTTCAACACTACAGCCATCCACATCCACCTACTCCTTCCATCCAGAAAACCATGCATATTCTCCACCAGGACAGATATGGAGCCTGTGGTAGAGCAAGGGCAGTCCTTTCCCCTGAGTCCAACGCTATGATTTGCCTGCTCCTACCTGGGATGCAGGCATTCCCTCCAGAGGCTGAAGAGAGAAGTGGGAGTGCCCTCTGCACACAGTCCCTGTTCCCTGACTGTAGGGAGTTAATGCCTCTCTGCTGCAATAGACTTCCTGTTAATAAGCAAGTCAGCCATACCCAACATGGCCAGTAGGGTCAAATTTGAGTTTTGTTTTTGCTTTTTACCAAAAGTTAGGTAGTGTTAGCTAGGAGTAAGGTCTGGTAATTCCAAGGTAGCACCCAACAGCCTCACCCAGTATTCAAGGAAACTGAAGACAAACAAGGAGAAGACAGGTGACTTGTCTGAGAGGCTTAAATCTCATGGGTCATCCCACCAGGCTAGCTATCCAGAGGCCACAGTTTACAAAGATCGTAGGCTTTGCTCTATACTTCAATCAGTCACCTTGCAGGCAGGGCAAACTTCATCAGCACCCTTTCTTCAGCCCAAGTCCAGAGCTCTATGAAGCTGCAGCCTGGTGTGGTAGAACCAGGACTCTTTCTTCTGAATTTTATATTTTAATAGTATGTTTCATGTAATTAACAAAGTTCACATAAATTGCAATCACATACAAAATCTCTAGTATGTTCTTGCCAATGAGCTAATAATACTTGGGAATAAAAATCAAATCATTGTGAGTGAGATAGACTTTATCATAGAAAACTAGGACTTGGAAAGAGATTTGATCCCTGCCCAGTAGCCTTTGAGGTGGGCCAGTGTTTGCAACTGGCAGCATCCCCCCCTGGCCACACAACCTTCCCACTGAGCATGTCCTTCCCACCATATTGGTTTTCTGTCTGTCCCTTCCTACTGCCACTGTCACGAAAACCTTGAGTCTCCCTTTCTCACTATCTTCCTAATGTTCAAAAGCATAATCTAAGATCTTCCTTATGAAAAGTCAGATGACTTTTAATTCTACCTACAACTGTGATTCCCCTTTACTACGTTAACCTATGTTCCTGGTTCCCGGCAAGTGAGATGCCTTATCTTTAGGGGGCCATTTCTCTGCCTACCACACACAGCTCCTCTCTTGGCAGCCTTTTCTTGGCAATAGCTTTTTACCATGGGAGATTTACTGCCATGCTTGTTAAATAACAACTATCACCCCACCTCCGCAAATGACCAACTCTGCCAGGTGTTTCTGGTTTGGAATGACTTCATTCTTATGAATCTGTATTCACTTTGTAGACACCTCTTGCTCAATTAAAAAAATAAAATGCCTACCTTTTCATATTGGAAGAAAGAATACCACTGTCTGATCCTTGTACCCCTGACAAATCTAAGAACATGAAACTTGAGTTTTATGTTGAATGGAGCCCAAATTTGAAAGCTTCAGCTCCAGGGGAAAAAGGATCAACCCTGCTGGAGAGAGGGGAACCATTGAGCAGTCTTAATTAGGACGTGCCCTCCTTCCACAACTGACCCAGACAATGTTTATAGCCGTGCAGTCTCTGAACAGTATGTCAGCGGCTCACCTCCTCCCAAGTGGAGCTGGAAGTCTGCATAAATGCATTTCAGCTCATTGCTTTACTAATTACATCACACATACCGGAGTCACCAAGGCTGGCTGAATCTAATTACACTAAATGCATCTACACGGAGATTTCCAGTACAGTCTGAGAGATGTTTTAAAGATTTCAAGCTTTGGAAGAAAGGCTGTAAATGGAGTTTGCCAGCATTGTTCGCTTGGTCTGAGGTAATGTAAACACAAGCCAGGGATCTGTGTATCTGATTCTCCTGCTCTATAAGACTCTTCCAGGGCCCTTAGGGCACACAGTGTGCTTAACCCATGAAGCAGCCTCCTCAGAGAATTTTGTGCTCAAGAGTACATATGCTATAGCTCTGGCCAAATTAAAATTCCAGGCTCTCACCTGCCCCTTTCATTTCATAAATCTCTCCTGAACACCAGCCTTTACCAAAAGGTCCAGGAGAGGATATGAGGGAAACACGGGCACCTAAGGCAGGCAGGCAGGCCCAAGCCAGTGTCTGAGGATCTGAAGCAGCCTGTTTATTATCTGTTGTCACTTCAAATGGGTGTTCATTAGCTACTTTCTATTTATTTACTGGAGATAGGAAAGTGATGCAATGATAATTATATGCAGAAGTTAATTCATATACCTTACCTCCATTAGCTAAAACAAAATACTCATTTTTTTTCCTTTTCTAGAGTTCTTGTTTCTTTTCCCTCTTCTCATCCATGGCTTGCTTTTAAGCCATGTCACTCCTTAGGGTTAAGGGATACATTGAAGTGTTTCAACTTTAGGCAATAAAATAATTCACTCATCGCCAATAAACAGCACTGTGCTGGTTTACATGCATTCAGAATTGTGACTGACTGCTTGCCACATTCTCACCACTGTCCCCTGAGTGGTCTCAGGTTTACTTCAGTTTATTGTGCAAATTGTATGTGCCTGTCAGGGAAAATGTTCAGTCATGTTCATTGGGCACTGGAGGAGATTCTTAACATTTCATTTTCAAGATACTATCTACTACACCAAGAGAGAAAACTCCTTCCCACTATGCTATTTGCATGTGGAGTCACCAGCCACCCAAGTTAATCACCACAATCTGTATTTTTTACTTTACTCATTCAGCAAATTTTATTAAGTGCCCAATATATACAAATACTGTTGAAGCATCTGAAACAAATCAGCTATCACCTATTTATAAGGGGCTTGTATTTTAGTAACTCACAAGGGAAAATAATGCACAATTAACAAATCTGCAGAAGAATTCCAGATATGATAGTTTCAATGAGGGAAATCAAATATAGATATGTGCCCAAGGCTAAGAGTTCAGGGTATTCAGAGTTCAGTAATTACCCTGCTTTGCCATGGTGTAGATGTTTATTTGTAATTCAGCTTTGATCCATTTTGTTAAAAGGAGCTCTTTATGCAAAGACTTGAGGAAAACACATTGGCTAAGTGAAAAGGCCAAGAGGAGCACCTGGCGTCAAGGAACAGAAGTGAGGAACTTGCTGCAAAGCAATCGAGGATGGATGGCAGCAGAATGGAATGGGGGGGAGGCAGTACAGATTTTACAGATATGATAAAGAGATTAAATTTTATTTTAAGAGTGATGGGAAACCATAAAAGGGATTAATAAAGCAAGTGACATGATCCGGTTTACCCTTTTAAAAGATCATGCTAGTTACAGTGTGGAGAATGGATTCTTGTGGGAAAGAGAGCAGAAAGTGGACATACCCTTGAGATTTGTTACCGGAATCTAAGCAGAGCGTTAAGACTGGCTTGGACTGTGACTGCAGTCAGCAGTGCTGATGAAGGTAGTGATGAGCAGTTAATCAGGATGTATTCTGGAGGGGAGCCTATGGGATAGGGAAGAACAGAGTCAGCTCCAGTACCACTCACTGAGATGGGACACTAAGGGACAGAAGGCAGCCACAGATTTGTATGCATGTGGAAACCAAGGACGCTGTTTTAGATATGGACACTGGGTGGCATGGCCTGGATTTATACACACAGAGTCAGTAGTTGGGTGTACTTGGTCAGTATGCAGTTAAGCACAAGGTGTACTTTGTGATCACTCATTGTAGACATATTTTAAAGCATGGGACTAGCAAGGGAGAGTGGCATTGATTAAGTCTGCTTGTGTGCCAAGTGTTGCCCATTAGAACCATTTTCTGGACACAGACAAAATGGCTCAGTGGATTAAAGTGCTGGCTACACAAGCCTGACAACTTGAGTTTGATCCTGGAACCCACAGTGAAAGAAGGGAACTGACTTCCAAAGTTGTCCTCAGACTTCCACACATACCTTTCTCTCTCTCTCTCTCTCTCTCTCTCTCTCTCTCTCACACACACACACACACACACACACACACACCCCTAGTAGTGACAAATAAAATAAAGAATAAAGAACAAAAGAACAAAACCACCCCTGTTCCCAGAAGCTGCTTCTCCAGTTGACTTCCTGTCAAGCTCTGAGCATGGTGCCCGCTCTAGAGGGCATCATAGCTTCAGGAGGGACAGCAGAGAAGAGATTGTGAACAATATCATGAGCTGAGAAGGTAAATCAAGAAAGAGAAAGAAGAACAGCCTAAGTCATGACTCTCCACGGAGTATGACATCTAAAGAGGCTTATGGAGAGTAGAGATGGAGTAGCTATGTAAAGCCATAGAGGAGGTCCTATGCCAAAGTTCCAGGAAACAGAACATTACCCATCACCCAAACTCTGGGTTAAGCTTAATGTACAGTCACCAAGAACATTCTTATTGAAGTTACTAGAGAGGCAAGGCCTATTCTATGCCCTTCTACTTTCCATCACAGGAATGGGTACACACTGGTATATACAGCTTGGGTACACACTGATGTATATAGCAGTTACAAAGAAATTAAAGACAAGAAATTAACAGATATTTACTATGTGCCAAATACATACCAAGAATGTTTCAGTTACTGAGGCTACTCCATAGAACAAATCAGAGTTCCAAAATCACCAGTCTTATCACGTTATATGATCATATTTTTATGAAGGATAATTGGAGAAGAATAAGGAAGGTAGGCAGATGAGAAAAAATATCAAAGACAAAACTATATTCAAAATCAGTTCTAGAATAGCCAATAGCCTGAGATAAAATCTTAAATGAAAACAAAGAATATCAATTAGAAAATATAGAAGAAAAATTCCATCTACAATAGCAGTCTCAGAAATGAGATAAATATAAGAAATGTGATTCTGGGCAGGCAAGATGGCACAGAGAGTAAAGATACTTGCAGCCAAGATGGACAGCCTGAGTTTGAACCCCAGGGCATACATGGTGAAAGGAGAGAAGCAACTGCTTCAAGGTGTTTATCTACTGACTTCTGCATGCTGACTGGAACACTGGTAACATTGGAACATTACATTACAATGGCAATTATGTACTCCCTCAGACAGACAGACAAACAGACAGACAGACACACACACACACACACACACACTCTCTAAATAAATAAATAATAAAATGCATAAAAAATTTAAATGCAATTCCACTGAAAATACTAGAACTTTTTTATACTAACCAAATATTTCACATTAAGTGGAAAATGTATAGTAACATGAATATTGAGAAAAGTTCTGTTGGGGTAAGAAAAGCAAGGAAGGGAGACAGGTTGTACCAGCTGGTGTAACATAAAGTTAGAGCAATTAAAACATCATAGAATTGGCTTAAGAACTGAAATCCAGAAGCAGCTTCCAAAACTGATGAAATACAATGTGACAAAGGTGGCATTTCACACAGTGTGCAAAACAAGGGCCTTGGCAAATGGTGTTGAGACAGCAAAGACGTCCCACAGGAAAATCCAAAGCTGGACCTCCAAATCCACCCACAGATCAAAGCAAATTCCCTAGGAGTGTAAGTCACTAGAAAAACATGGAGTGATGGTGTTGTAATCCTCAAAATGGAGAGACCTACTTGTGGGGGCAAAAGTTACAGAAACCATAATGAATAAAATTATGCAACTGAACTTCATAAAATTATATACCACCCCTCCCAAGTCAAAAGGTAATGATAGCTAAGCACCATTTGTAATGTATACTACAAATCTTTAATTATCTAAATATCTAAACATGCATGTCAGTTAAAAAGAGGCCCAAGCCACACAATAGAAAATCTATGGAGGGCAGAGGACCTGAAGAGAAAGCACCCAGGCACTCACGATCACACTCCCACTCCCAGATGTACGCTCACTCTCCTGGACACACAGACACTGCAAAAAATTTAGAATGTTCAGAAAAGTATTTAAGAGAAACCAAATAAACTGCATCTCTCATATTTCAAATCAGCAAGTATCAAACTCTTTTAACGAGACCCTGTTGGTGGCTGAGGACAGGAACAGAAAGCATGTCCCTCTGGGATTATAAATCGATGCAGCCTTCGTGCAGGGGCAAGTTGAGCATGTTAAAATAAAGGGCACAGACACTCTTTTTTTTTTTTTTTGATTTTTCGAGACAGGGTTTCTCTGTGTAGCCCTGGCTGTCCTGGAACTCACTTTGTAGACCAGGCTGGCCTCGAACTCAGAAATCCTCCTGCCTCTGCCTCCCAAGTGCTGGGATTAAAGGCGTGCGCCACCACCGCCCGGCCAGACACTCTTTAGCTAAGCTGTTATACTTTTGAAAATGTATTCTATGAATACACTAGTGCTTATGCATGGATATACGGTGTCAAGATATCCTGGCTGTGTTGTTTATGTCAGTGAAGGACTAGCAATGATCTGAACAGTCAACTGTGAGTGTTAGTTTAATAACAGAATCTTACAGTTTCAAAGAAGTTATTTAAAGATCTCTCTCTGGTACTAATTAAGCATCTCTGAGATATAATGTGCATTATTTTTTTAAATAAGAATAATGTACAATTTCTGAAAAAGGAATCTACATATTTTTATTTCTATGAGAAGCCAGTGCCTGTGACTGCCTTCAGTGTGGAAATAGTACAATGCCGGGGCGGGGGGGGGGGGGCAGAAGAATGGGAAGAAGACCTCACACTACAATACTCTGGGTTTGAACTATTTGTGTGCATACCTATTAAAGTCCAATTAAGAAGCAGAAAGACAAGATGGTGTCCTTTTACCTTGTGACTTGAGATTAGGGAGTGTAGGAGGACATGGAGGTAACAGATGAAGCTAAGCAACAACATTGATCTTGGGGAATTATGATCATTAGATTGCTCTTAACACTTAGTAGAGTGCCTGGCCCGTTTTAGGTATCCAATAAATGCTGACCATTATTACACACAGATTGCATAGCAGAATCACACATCATTTAGTGAAGTGGGAGGCTTGATTTTACAAGTTTAACTAGAGCAGGGTGAATTCTCTGGGTACTCCTTCTGCAGTGCACACCCAGATGGTGGTGTCTGGTTGAAGGCCAGCTATAAGCCCCAGGGATTCTGCTGTTGAGGTGAGAGCTTAGATTGGCCTATAGCCATGTTTTTTACCCCAGTCCAATTCCAGAGGCTATCCAATCCAGAGCACACCTTTCTTCTTGGGCAATGGTCCTTGCAATAAACACTTACCCAGTCCTTCCGCACTTGGAAATTCCCCTTCTCCAAACCCATATGCCACCTCTACCATGGACACAACTGATTAGATGAGGTGTGCACATATAACCCAAATTAGGAACATTCCCATTTTCATTTTGAGGAATTTAGAACTTGAACCAATGGAAAATTAAGTCAGTTTCTATGCAGCTGAATGTGTAATACATAGAAGTGAGCAGTGTATGTTAAGATAGTAGAAAAAAATCCAAATTTCTTTGGAAAATATGGAAAGAGTAGGTTGCAGAGGTCTTCCAGATTCTGGCCTCAATCTCTTCTATAGGCATAATTATGGGTGTCTTCGGATACTGTGAAATGTCTCTAGGATCCTAGAATCCATGCTCACTTGGTCACTTGCACTTATATAGGTTGGCAGGGTTTCTACCTCATGCATTCATTTGTTTTGATTTTTGTAAACAAACCATCCAAAACAATGCAGACATTTTGAACAGGGCAAGATCTACAGTGACAGATCACCTTCGTGAACTAAGTGGCACAAAGTATCAGAAATATGCTTCTTGTGACTTTGGAGAGGGAGTTCAGCAATTGGTAACCTCACAGCCATCTTCTTTAGAAACCTATAAAAGTGATGTCTTAATTAGGGTGAACAGACACCATGACTAAGGCAAATCTTATAAAGACAACATTTAATTGGGCCTGACTTACAGGTTCAGAGGTTCAGACCATTATCATCAAGGCAGGAGCATGGCAGCATCCAGGCAGTCATGGTGCAGGAGGAGTTGAGAGTTCTACATCTTCATCTTAAAGCTGCTAGGAGAAAACTGGCTTCCAGGCACCTAGGATGAGATTAAAGCCCACAACCACAATGACACACCTACTCCAACAAGACCACACCTCCTAATAGTGCCACTCCCTGGGCCAAGAATATATAAACTATCACAGGTGAATTCTTCCTTATATTCTCCTAGCTTTTGGAATGATCTTTAGTTCCTGGCATTCATTACCTTGCAGCCATGGTACTCCAGTTCCCACCTCTGTAATGGCTCTGTATTGATTCCATGAGTCTCCTTAGTAGCATGCATGAGTGTGTTTCTTCCTATAAGAACAATAGTTACTGGGAGACTATCTACCTTATTGACCTTATTGTGACTTTTTACCCTGGTAAACACCTAGTCTCCATAGTGTCACACTCACAGGCACATGGCTAAAACTCCATCCTACTTCTCAAGGACACAATTTAATCCATGGACACAGTCAGTGGAAAAAGAATGTTGTTCTTGGTAGGAGTTTTGGTGCCTGCAGAATGGGACTGGAGACTTTATTCCAAGAGTTTAAAACAGAAGAGATTCCATGCAGGGACCTGACAACAGGTGATAGAAGTGGGCTGGAAGCCAAGCAGAGACACTGAACAACCCCAACATAAGCAAGGACAGAAAGGTGCTGCTGCTATGCTTACCCTGGAAGGACAAAATGAGGAGCAGTCACAGGGCAGGGACAGAGCTAGCTCTTCCAGAAGGAGAGAGGAAGGAGCTATAGTCCCGGGATTCCTCCTTGCTCCGACCCTGTTTCTCACAAAGGCCTCTATTAGTGAGCAGCCACCTGACTTGGGAATCTGGAGGCAGGACCCCCTTGCCACATTCAGACATCAGAGCAGGATAAGGAATGCATCTGAGGGCAAGAAGACCCAGGTCTGGCTCACACAACAACCTATGCCCAAGGAACAACTATCCTGATTTACAAACAGAGGTTGCTGAGATTGAGGAAACTCAAACAGCTCTGTCCAGAACACCCACACTAAGCTCGCATTTGGTCTTATGTTGGTATAAGGGGCTGTTCTTGAAGCTCAAGTTACTTTCCTCAGTCTTCTTTTCAAGCTCCCTGTTGATTCTGCCTCCTATATCTGCACATCCATAGGTGACAGTGTCAGTGTTATTTACAAATAACCCCCTGGCAGGAAAAGCCTTCTCTGAGGGACACAGTTGGCAAAACCAGACTCCACAACCAAAGGTTACCATCAACACCCATTGTGCTTGCTCAGCTGTTAAAGCATACCCGACTGTTCTCCCCCACTCCTCTCTTCTCTCCTGTCTATTCTCTCTCCCATACCTCTTCCCTCCCTGTAAACACCCTAGCCTGCTTGCACTAGCTAACTTCATCACAGCGATTACTCATCTCCGGTTCCTTGGATCGACCTACTGTGTGCCCCATTAGCTGTGGATAATCTTTCTTTTGCAATCTCCTTGTTATTTGTTAATTTTTTTTTATTTTTTTTATTTTTTGCCTGGGATACCCCCATGGAACTTGTAGTTGAGAAGTAATCTTCTATTTTTCCACTTCTCCATTTCCACCAAGGCTGAGCTTTGGATTTCTTTGCCATGAAGATTTTTTTTTTAAAGAGGAAATAGAAGCTAAAAAAAGGAGGCAGTGTCCTCTGCAGGCAATGCCAAGGGAGAATGCCCTGGTTTTGATGAAGGAAGAGAGAGAGAATCTCTTCGAAAATTGGAATGAGAATGACTATAAGCAGCTGGCAAGTTCAGCAGGGAACAGATGGACGTAAAACCAAGGGTTAATGAAATAATGTAATAATGTCTTCTAATCTCGTTTTCTAAAAAGTCTCCAGCCTTTTAAACAATTGTAAGCCATAAGTTAGTATGGGTGTTAAAAACCAGGGCTCACTGACCCTACCTCAACTGCCCAGACACAGTATTCTGTGGAGCAGTTTGCAGAGATCTGTGACTAGGTCTCAGAGGGAAGGCTGTGGTATAAGTGATGAAGTCAGGCTTTGTCAGAGATTTGATGTTTGGGCAAAAGCTCTGTTGCCGTAGGTTGCATTGAAGCAGAACAGGTTTCCAAGTAGGCTTGCCTTGAAACATAAGCCACCTTACACATCTGAAGCTTTAGGCAATGTAGGGTATGTGTTGTGGCCATAATGGATCAGAAGCAAGAGGCTCTTTCCTTATGTCCAGAATGCTCATAAGGGCCTAGTTGGAATCTCCTCATGCCCAGGCAGGATGAGAGATGAGAGTCGGCTTTGATTTAAAGAAAGCAAACAAAACTGCTTACATTTGCACATAAATTGTTCACTGAGGTTCATACTCATTTGATTTGTTTAATGTCTGACTTTCGAAAGTCCCCAACAGTCAAGAACTGTCTGCCTGAGCTCACAACCCAGTGTATAGGAAATGCTCAGTCAATATTTGCTGAATGGGTGAATAGGCAGTTTGGGAAGTCAAATCTTGAAAGAGCATTACTTTGCTTCCTGTAACATGCCCCGAGTACCAGCTCTAGAATGCATCAATTCTGGCTGTGCCCTCCACCCCGTGATGGTGAGGAGACAGTAAAATCACACCATGGTCTCATGGTCCCTGGCTTTTCCTGCCAGGGGGTTATTATGTTCAGGCAGGCATTCCCTCGGCTGTGAGGGAACCTCTGAAGTTGCCTAGCCTCTCAGGGATCCTTGCCCATCTTTTGAATTTTTCAAGTGCCCTGAGCTATTATGAATGTGTTCTGTGTTTATATTCCAAGCAGCTTGAATCAGTGCCTTGCAAAAAAAAAGCAAGTTGGAAAGTTAATTCATTCCTTTTTGTCAAGGTAATTGCAATTTCACCCTAATCCTCTCTTGTCAAAGACATTTCTACAATGCAGGGAGTTAGTTATCTTTGACAAGAGACACTTCAAGGTGATTTAATAACAACACTTGCTATGAGTCACAGTCCCCCTAGTCATCTACTCTTCAGCTCAGTAGAATAGGGTTTCAAGAACAGAAGAGAGAGGGCATTCAACTAGACTCAGAACCCACTAACACACTTCCAGCCAAATGCACACCTGAGAGAGAGAGAGAGAGAGAGAGAGAGAGAGAGAGAGAGAGAGAGAGAGAGAGAGAGAAGAGAAGAGAAGAGCAGAGAAGAGAAGAGAAGAGAAGAGAAGAGAAGAGAAGAGAAGAGAAGAGCAGAGAAGAGCAGAGAAGAGCAGAGAAGAGAAGAGAAGAGAAGAGCAGAGCAGAGCAGAGCAGAGAAGAGAAGAGAAGAGAAGAGAAGAGAAGAGAAGAGAAGAGAAGAGAAGAGAAGAGAAGAGCAGAGCAGAGCAGAGCAGAGCAGAGCAGAGCAGAGCAGAGCAGAGAAGAGAAGAGAAGAGAAGAGAAGAGAAGAGAAGAGAAGAGAAGAGCAGAGAAGAGCAGAGAAGAGCAGAGAAGAGAAGAGAAGAGAAGAGAAGAGAAGAGAAGAGAAGAGAAGAGAAGAGAAGAGAAGAGCAGAGAAGAGCAGAGCAGAGCAGAGCAGAGCCTCTAATGAGTACTTGTGGCATAGAAGGTGATAAGCACGGGCATCCAAAGCAGCACTGCTGATGTTTGTTTGCTTTGGGCAACTTCTATTCATTCAGTGCTTTGAAACTTCTTAGAATACTTACAAGGTTAACAACTATAGACAAGAAATCTAAGGTGGGGATCAATTATTAATTCAACAGCTTACTGAGTGGCTCTATGAGCTAAGCTCTGTGCTGAGAACTGGGAGTCAGCTGCACACAGGCTGTCTGTTAGCAGCTTTCAACAAGCTAGTAAGATAGAAGATATTTGAAAACAGCATGTCTCCCCATCCATGTCTCTTTTAAGTCGAACACTACAAAAGCGTGTTATGCATGTCTTTTAAATTCATCAGCATAGAAAGACTTAGGGTGGCTATTTTTTTCAGTGTAACCAAACTCTCATCTCACAGAGCTTTAGGAAGCAACTTTTGCCTGTTACTCAGTTTCTAGTTATAGCCTCCCACTAGGGCACACCAGAAGGTCAGGAAACACCAACCATGGCTCATGAGGCTATGTCTTAGGCAATCTCTGTGTGGAAAGCTAGGTGACGGTTCCACCCCGAAGTCTGATCACTCTTGAAAGCAAAGTCTCTACCACCAGCCATGCCTGAGCAGCCGAAGAAGATAAGTTGTCCTGAAAAGGCTCACACTCGCACCACATCTTCCTTATACTGGGAGTTAATAAGCTGCATTTGGACATCAAGACTAGGCAAGAGGGCATCTTGCCAAGTGCCACTTACTCCACCTCCAGTTAGAAATTTTCTGGGCATGCCCACACTGATGTCATTTGCTGTAGGCAAATTCTCTACCCATACTTCTAAAAAAACCCACCCTGGCTACTCCTAATAGAGTTCTTAGTGTGTCTTTCTTCTGAGTTTTTAAAACAAGGGGCACTGTAATTGACAGGTTCCTACAGGTTGGCGGGAGTGTCCTAACAGATACTGGTACATTTTTAGTGTCAGTTTTTTACCAGCCAGGGCACTGCATGTAGAAGACGCATGCTTTGTACTAAGGGATGGCAAAACACTAGAGAGCTGAGAGCAGACAGAAGGAGTCATGTTTGTATCTCAATCAGATGGGGGAAAATTGCTAATCTTATCTGTGTGGGGTATGTTTGAAATACGATAATTTAAGATATGAATTTCCTTGACATTTTTGGTACCTTCAATTCTTTGTGAGATGAAATGGAATAGAAATGAATTAGATGACTGAGAGATTTTAGCTGTCCGTCCTGTGCTTCTGAAAGCAGCAGTTACCTCCGTGTTGAAAATTGTCTTTCTTTGGTTGGAGCCAATCCTTTGCCCTAACACAGAATCTAAGCCCCCAAAGGTGACAACATCCACAACCTCCCTCAAGGCCCTTATTTTAAACATTTCCCCATCCTCCAGGAGTGCCAAGTAATAGAGAGTTTAACACACAGAGTTTTGGGGCAACATTCTACATCGAAACTGGAGCTACAAATTCTTTTTTTATTATTATTAGATATTTTCTTTACTTATATTTCAAATGTTATCCCTTTTCCTGGTTTCCCCTCCAAAAACCCCCTATCCCATCCCTCCTCCCCCTGCTCACCAACCCACCCACTCCTGCTTCCCTGACCTGGCATTCTCCTACAATGGGGCATCAAGCCTTCACAGAACCAAGGGCCTCTCCTCTCTTTGATGTCCGACAAGGCCATCCTCTGCTACATATTCAACTGGAGCCACAGGTCCCTCCATGTGTACTCTTTGGTTGGTGGTTTAGTCCCTGGGAACTCCCGGGGGTACTGGTTGGTTCATATTGTTGTTCCTCCTATGGGGCTGCAAACCCGTTCAGAGCTATAAATTCTTATACCAAAAAGAATCTCCCAAACTGAGATATCTAACCCTCCTTTGTTTTCTTTTTTTTAAATTACACTTTCACCACATCTTTATATCAGTTACATTTTTCATTGTTGACAAAAGCAACTTACAGAAAGGTTCATTTCCAGTCACAGTTTGAGGGTATTGTTTAACATGGGAGAGACATCATGGACTTAGGAAGATGATGACCACGCTATGTCCACAGTCAAAAGGGAGAGAGAGAGAGAGAGAGAGAGAGAGAGAGAGAGAGAGAGAGAGAGAGAGAGAGAGAGAGAGAGAGAGAGAGAGAGAGATGCTGGTGCTCAGCTGAGTTTTCATTTTCCTCATTTTATTCTATCAGGGTCTCTAGCCTGTGGGATGCTAGCTGTTCCCCCTTTGCCTCTCTGCAAACTCCTTGGGAGACTTGTCCATGGGTCTATCTCTTAGGCGATTCCAAGTCTTGTTAGATTGACAATGAAGATTAATCTTCACAGTCCAAGAAATGTTCATCCTCTTACTTTTATTACTTGGGAGTGTTCCTTTCTGACTCCTGTAAAAGTCCTTCATGTGTCTTTTCTTCTAAATATACCTTATGTGACACAGAGAAATCCTCAACTGTGTGGCAGTAAGTAAATGAATAGACGAAGAAGAGTCAACCCTTCCCCTCTAGCGGCTAGTATCCTTGTGGGAACAAAAGAAGGAAAGGTCATGGCCATGAATAAGTGCTATGGAACGTAACACGGGCCAAGTACGTAAGCAACTAAGTACGTTGGATGGGTTGTAGAGACTGCTGGGCTTTCTTCTTTTGCTGTATTTATTCATTGTTGTTTTGTTAGTCCACGTGGATAGTTGCTGAATAACACTAACGTATGCATTATTTAGTGGATGTAATCACTCAATGTCTCCACACTCACAGCCCACTTTTTAAAACTTGCCTCTTATCTGTAAACACACTTCCTAAGCTACCTTTTCATCTTGTCTAGGTGATCTACAGCAATACCCTTGAACCTGCCTATTTTCTGTTTAATCCCCTCATGGATTATAAATTGTCCTCTACAGCTTCCTAAACCTTTAAAGGCAAATCTATGCCTTCTATATTACTATCAACCTCCTGCTTGACACTTAGAACCCTCTGGAAGCTGCCCTCCTCCCATGGATGAGACCAAAGCTTTCTTCATGTCTCTCCCCCTGTGATAAAAGCATGCTGTGGTAGGGATCAGCGCTTTAATCAGTTTAATCAGCTGCCTCAGTGGAGGTAAGAAGAGCAGATAATGTGAAAGAATATCATGAAAAGAAAGCAAACCAAAGAGAGCAGTTGGTGGCAAGGAAAATAAAGGAAGAAGAGACCCAAGAGAGACCTGGTAGTACAGAAATGAAGGCATGAGGGGAGGCAGGCAAAGAATACAGGCACAGAGGGCTTCTGCCTCACTGCTTCAACTTTAGGACATGGTGCTTTGGCTACAACACTGGCTGTCATATCACCTCTGCAGTTAAGGTGGCTAGAAAAGGCTAACTGGTCTTCCAAGAACTCCAGGCTCCCATATATCCTGGAGATCCTTCCTATTCTACAGAAAAGGCTGAGAAAAAAAACCCTGTTGCCCAACTCCCTAGATGCCCCCAAAGCTATGGGACACATGGTGCTTCCAGGGACTCACTATCCATTCCTTTTCTTGGAACACTCACTTGGGAAGGATTGAACTGCCAAGACACTTCACCTTACGCTTCAAAAACTCACTTGCAAATCAGAATCCTCTTCCTCTAAGGTCCCCCACAGCTGCCTCTGAGCCTAAAGGTCAACAGCCAAGTTGCCCTTCTCCAAGGTGGATTCTTCCTCTGTGGTCATTGGCGGTTTTCTCTCACAGCCCAATCCATCGAGCAGCATGTATTCTGAAGAAAGCTCTTGCATGTGCCTTGATCTTCCACAACTCCACTCAAAGGCATTTACATTCCAGTACTACTGACACTGCGTTAGCACAGTCTCTTCACCCCTACCCTTCGGACTCTCCCTCCATCAATGTCTAGCTTTTCCTACTTTTGTGCCTCAAAGCTACCTGGACTTCCTAGGTGAGAAAAGGAAATGACATTTAAAAAATCAGTCTACAAAATCATTAGCAAAATGGTACCCAGGGTCTCCTCTGTTCCCAATGGGTATGCTCTGAGCTGTTGCAAAGGCTCCTTTTCATACAGCTATCATTTTGTATGCACTATGAAACATTGAACAGTGAGGTCTTCTTAGCCATTTATGCACCTTCCTGTTCCCCAAAAAGATAAAATACCCATTGATAAAAATAAAAAAAAAAGTTGTCATGTTTGGAAAAGTAACTATGTGAAAATGTGTTTCTCAGCCCATGATGCTTTGAGAGCATCTGCTGTCTAGGGCTAAAATTGGTTGTGTTCCAGGCTTTGTGTGGTTATCAAGCATTAGTCCACTTAATCTGTCCCTAAAGACCCTCAGTCTGATACTGACCCTTCCCAGTCAATGTTCTCCACTGGTATCCATCTCACACAGAAAAACCAAGTCTTCCTCCACCATATTTTTAGACGGCTATCAATCTGTATTCCAGCTGGTCTTATTGTTCCTTCCACTGGCGAATGAAGTGCTCTGCCTCCCTTAAGGGTCACACTAACTCCTCCTCCTCCTCCTCCTCCTCCTCCTCCTCCTCCTTCTTCTTCTTCTTCTTCTTCTTCTCTCTCTCTCTCTCTCTCTCTCTCTCTCTCTCTCTCTCTCTCTCTCTCTCTCTCTCCTATTCATATGTTACCTTCCCAGTGGCATACTACTTCTTACCTCCACTCTGTCTTCTAAACTCAGCTCACTCTTTCTCCATTTCTCCCCTCCCCTGACCTTTGCCATAATTACATACTACCTATTCCAAACTATACACGTCTGAATCTTCAGGGACTAGAACAGTGCCTTCAAAACAATTATAATAAGAAAAAGAATTAAGGCACTCGTCACCTTCAGTCTACAGTTGGAAATGGAAGTTAGTAGCATAAATGTCATAGAACCAATATATAAAAACATAATACCCTTGATATCCCCCTTCTCAAACTCACAAAGATCCATGTGACAGACATTTTTCTCATGCTCATGAAGTTGAAGTGGTTTTACCAAGGTGGGGAAACTGACATGGAGATTGGGTGTAAGAATGCAATGTGGGTGTGGGGGTGAGGGACAGGTCTGGAACCTACTGTGCATACTCATCTTATCTCATGGGAATCCCCACGCCTTTACTCTTCACTTTGACCAGCTTCATCCTTCTCTAAATATATACATAGCATCAACTCTTAGGGCTGAGCAGAGCACATGCATTTTCAATATTCTGAAGAACAGCTTGCTATTGATGCAGCTGTTTAGACATTGGTTTTCATTGTAAGGATTCCATACATGAGCACTGTATTTGTACAGCGTCACCAGTGATGATGCCAATTGATGTGCTTTCCCAGACAGGGGAAATTTCACAAGGTCTCATCAAGAGATGAGAAGCTACAGGCAATCAGGGGCTGCTGAGAGAGGAAGAGTCAGTCTTCTCCTAGATAGGGACCCTGGAAGGTTATCTAATTACAAGTGGTCAGCCCGAAACACATGTACATAAAAGCAAAGCTAAATTGGCTTAGTAGGGTGTGTGTGTGTGTGTGTGTGTGTGTGTGTATGTGTGTGTGTGTGTGTGTGTGTGTGTGTGTGTGTGTGTAAAACCAAAAGAAGTCCTGAGGATGAGAGAAAGTATGTGCAGGCATAGGAGTTGGAGGTACAGAAAGGGAGGAAATTATAATGCTATGCTTTAAAAACAAACAAACAAACAACAAAAAACAAGTACTAGACAGATATTTTGTGTAATTATATGAAATGAAGCAAATTAATCTTAAAAACAACAACAACAAAAATTCAACAAACAATGAGGGATTTTGCTTGCAGAGAACAAACACAGAACTTTGTTCTCTGTAACTAGTACCACTGCAACCATTTGATAATTTTATTGAATGAATGGATGTTTTTGAAAATGGAACTGAAGTTTTGTCTCAGAACAGATTTAGATAGTGGTAATCTTTGCAGATCAGCCAATTTCAAATACCTCTAGGGGAAGTATGGCCAGTCACATTTGAGTCATGAAACCCACAGAAAGCTTGAAAACTGAAATGGATAGCAAGTAAAATGGAATTTCCTCCAATACAAAAGGTAAATCCAGGCTTGAAATTCTAATCTTATTGTTATTCAGAAAGACATCTTGTTGAGATGTGTCATGAGATGGGTTCCTTTTCCATCATAATGACACAACCAAAGGTTGATGTCCATGCTTTCTAGCCATAAGAGATATCCACCAAAGTCATAAAAGGCAGGCTAAAATTCTCCAAGGCGATACTATGCATATGTAAGTGAGCCCACTAAGAATCTGAATGTGTGTCTGCATGTCTGTCTGTCTACACTGTGTCTACATTTCTGTCTGCCCCAGTTTCTGTCTTCCTTCCGTCAGTATCATCTCTATGTGAGTCTTCTCCTCTGACGCTCAGAGCTCTGCCATACTCCTCTTCACAGTGGAGGGTGGACATAAGCTAAAGACCCTTGCTTCCTCAGGTTTGACTGAGTGTCAGGAATTTTAGATGTGCTTCAGGGTTTCCAGAATTTTTTATTTAAGAAGTGATATTTATTTTTTATTCAGCTACACTCCTTGTTTGAGGAAAGCTAACCTGTTTAGGGCCATCAGGACAATATATGAAGAGTCTGCTACTGGCCTGGTAACAAAGGCAATGTTTATTTGAGCTTGACCTAGTGTTTTACTCCTAATGAATTCCTAAGGAATTCATCCAAAATCAAGGGAAGGGTACATTGTGGTGGTGGGGTAGATGCTTTGCATGCATAAGGCTTTGGGTTTGCTTTCCAGTGACACAAAAGTAAAAGGAGAATGGTGGGATGGCACATCTACAATTAGGCTACAAAAGACCAACTTCTATCCTTCCAGGAAACGGTTCCCCACTTGCTGCCTTTAACAGAGTAAGCTGACAGTTGGCACAAGGCTACTTGATAAGAAAAAAAGCACAACTTCCTCTTGACAGCTACAAGGACTAAGGCTCTATACCATACAGCTCATGAAGAGTTGAACCTTACCAATAACTACCAAATGGATTTGGAAAAGATCATGCTTAAGTAAAACCTTGAGACATTCACACTACTTGGCCATTTCTTGATGATAGCCACATGAGAGCACTGAACTGGAAAGCCCAACTTAGACATACCTGTAGTTTGCAAAAAAGGGAGACAAAAACAACAACAACATCAAAAAACCCAGTAAAAACAAAAACACATTACTTTTTTATTCTAAAATGTTTTGGACTGCTAGACCTGAGGATAATTTGCTACATAGAAACAGTGAAAATCAACTGAGATGCATATAGCCAAGATTAGTGCTAAGAGCCTGGTAGGCGCACAGATGCTTAGGGTCAGAGGGCACTCACCGTAGTCATTCTATGGGAGGCTGAAGTTCAGAATCCACATCCCAGTGCAGAGCTGTCCATATAGCTCTCACTCCCAAGCTCACTAGCCACCATAGAAGCTCATTTATCTGACTTTCTAGATGGCAACGAAGGCTACCATTGTCTGGCCTATTCCTATTTCTCAGGTTTATTTCTACTTCCCCTTGACATTTTGCCTAAATTTTGAGTCATAACATAATAGGCATAGCTGTCCCAAAGGCTCTATCCTTCTCACAGTGTACTGGCTGCCTAGGATTGGACAGGTTTGAGTACTTGCCTTCTTGGTGCTACAGAGAACTATATGTGAGTCTTTTTTACTGCTGTTTTCATGACTTGCCACAACAGTCTCCTGCTTATTTATATTTTAATAAATCTCAGCTGGTTCAGGATTCCTTCCCACCTTAGACCATATATGTTCCCAAATGAAAGACACATGAAGCACTATATTTTTAATATGCCTTATGTAGCCCAATAGCTGGGCAACTGCCTATACCCTCCATGTTATTAGAATCTACCTCCTACCAATAACTCTGAGTTACTACTTACTAATTTTCTATGTTACATCTTAGCTTCTCTTAACTCCAATTAGTCAACCCTCTAAGCCATATTTTCTTGGCCTAAGCCCAGGGCACTCTCTTTGCTTCTCTACCCCATGGCAGCTCTTGTCTCTTTCCTGCATACTCATCTAAGGCATGGTGGCCCTTCTCTCCCTCTCGCCTCCCTCCTCGTGGCCCCGAGTCCGGAAACCTAAACCCATCTATGTCTCTTCTCCCCAGCTCTTGGCTACTGACATCTTTATTTACCAATCAGATTTAATGGGAGCTGGGTCTCTCAATGTCTTATGTGCAGACTCTCATACAAACACTTTTGGGGGACCCAAATTAACATTAGAATATAAATCACATTAGACCTAACCCACTACAGTCTCCTTGTCCTGTAAATTTTGGAATGTCTCCCTTCACATACTGTCTAGCAATGAGTGCTACACTAATCCCCTTGTTTAATTTGGTATCTTCATAGCCAATTTATAGCCAAACCAATGTCATATCAATCTTCAGCACAGGTGAAGAAATGCCCATGGTACAGACCTTCCAGGAGGATGATTACCTATTAGTTTAACTATAAATTATATCACACTATAGAAATAAAATGTAGCTTACAATAAAGACCTATATTCAGGCAAGTTAATGACACACAAATTAAAGATCTCACAGAAGGGTGCAAAGTAAATCTTCCAAGAAGCAGATGTATTTCCACAATACAGGTCTACATTTTTCGTTGTTTGTCTTAGTAAGCCTTTTGAGAAATCTGCCTTCATTTCCACATGTTACCAGATGAACTTTCAAGTATGGCCAAAGTCCTACCAACTTCAGGATCTCTCCAAGGATGAAACCATTCACTTCCTCCTATGGTATTCTTTATCACTTTATTAGGAGAAAAAAATGTCTTTCCACAGATGAAGTCATCAAATGTGGACATCTGCTGACCTCTTTTAAATGCCTCTTAATCATAAGCATCTGATGGCAAGGCTACTTTCAATTTTGAAGAAACAAAATATTTGATGGTTTCCACATTTAATTAAAAGGTCATTTCCACAGGGTGGGTTTGTTAAGAGGAATGTCAGTGCAAAGCTACCATAAACCCACATGAAAAGGCCTTAATGCCTGAGAAACTGAGGTGATTATTTTATGTCAAGCCCTGGGTTACTCAGATTCATCATACCTCTGATCTGCAGAAGGGAAGTCATCCGAAGCTCAGTTGAGCTCTCTTCCTTCAGTTGACAGTGCTATGGTGCTGCCTTGTAGGGCAACTTTGGATTTTAGAACTTGGTTGTGTGGGAACATAACATACTGACAATTCAGCTGTATAAACGCACTGAGTAAACACTCTCTAAGGAAGCCTTGAAGGAGTCAGTACAAAACTCCTGAAACCTGAAGACCCAGACTGTGAATCACATTGAAAGTAACAAAGCCACTATATGTCACTAAAGGAGAAGGATACACAAGGGCTTGTTGAATTTAGCTATTGCTTAAAGTACATGAGAAAATGATGCATTTTCTAAACAAAACTAAACAAGAATAAACAGTTTCTTCTTTCACTTAAGTTGCTTACAGGTTTGCTGATATAAAAGAAACATGAAAATTTATACTTGAAGTTGTTTGTACAATCAAGACAGACTAAATCTTTCAGGGCCAACAAGCTGCCTTCCTCACTTCTGATTTATTCATTCATATTACTTCTTGTTTATTTTAATTCAGATGGATTTACATTTTATTTGCCTTGTTCCTAGGCAGCATTCACTTCTCTTCCTCTTCCTCCTCTTCTCCTTCCTCTTCCTCCTTTTTCTTCCCCTTTGGCTTCTTCCTTTCTGTTTTTTCTTCTTCCTCCTCCTCTTCCTCTTCTTCTTCTTCCTCTTCTTTCTTTTTCCTCTTTCTCCTCCATCCCCTCCTCCTCACCCCTCCTTCCTCTTTTCATTGATAACTATCAGATGGCCTACTAACAGGGATCACTACTTCACTTTCTATGTATACACCAACACAGAATTCTCAGAAGATGATGGTAAATCCACCCATTAGCATGCATGAGAAAGAATTTGCGGTCTAAATGTTTGAGAGAAGTAAAGGTACACCTTAATGTTCTTTGTCCACTGAAGCAAACACTTCAGTGTTTCCTACAATCTCCTAAGAATAATCAGGTTTATGCTAAATCTGCTTCTGGGTCAGGAAGCTACATGGTGATGGTGGCCAGGAGTCTATACTGGTGACAAAAGAAACAGAATACCAATATCCCACAGAAGTGAAAGGAGACTGTCTCCAATACAGAACCTGCAACATAGCAGTTCATTCTATCCATTTGAGAAAATTCATCAGAAAATTCTGATCCTTTCCGATACAAACTCTGGCATGGAGAAAGCAGGATTTTTTTTTAATTCTATAACCTGGTTTATACATTAGAATAATCTGGGAAACACTTGAGAACAGCAATACCCCGTGCCTTCCTCAGAACCCTTGAACCAGAACTTCCAGAATAGGTGTGGCTGATAAAAGTTCTCTCTGTAATTCTTATGAAGTCAGACCACAGCTTGGCATTTGGCAGCACAGAATGAGTTCATATAAGATGGAGCTGGATCATCAGCTGTTACTCTTCTCCCAACAAATCAAAGCAACAAGGAACAGCTATCCCAATAGGCTGTCACTGCTGGGCTGGACTTGTGCTTAGCTCATGCTCCAAACTGTTCCATGAACACAGTCTGAACTATATTTCCAGATCTATCATTGGAAAAGCCCATGAAACTCAGGTCAAATCAAGAAGTTTCCCACCAGTATGGAAATAAGGTGGCTAGGGGCCCATAAGGCTCTTCAATCTGTCTCCCACTTTAAGATTTGCATGTAGCCTTGGAGAATTTCTAGCCACAGGTTGCCATTGCTGCTCCAGAGAGAAGAGACTCTTCCCTCCACCGAATGGAAAGGAAATTCCTAGACCCAGCAACTGTATTGTCATGAGCTCCCAAGGATAGTGGCTACAACATGGTAGGACCCAGTGAATATCTGTTGAGTGACCAAGTTAACAGCAGGCTAAAACATTAACTGGCCCATAGGAGATGCCTCCCTGTAGATTTCTTTAATTTCTGACAAAATTATCACTATAGTCAGTCATGAAATATAATGTCTTGAACAATTATAATAGCAAATTGCCTTAATTTTTAATGTAGAGCAAATAACTTTGCCTTAATTGGTCTAATAGATGTTACTTTCAAACATCTAAAGGGACAAGAATTTCAACCTTGACATCTCCCCAACTATAGAGCACAAAAAACAAAAAACATAAAACTTCCCCTAAATGGCCATATACTGATTCTCAGACTTGATAGATGCAATACTTTACATAGCAACGGGACAGAAATTAACCCTGACACAGAGACATTTTTCTTGTTTATCTGAGTGGTCCTAAAGTAATTTAACTTGTAGTCAAAGGAGGGAGTATATGAGAGCCAGAGAAGTATTGGATCAAGTCACACTGTGAGTTTTTAAGATGGAGGACAGGATTACATTGATGGATTTTCATCTATTGGACCACTCTGCATCCCTTGGATGAAGCCAGCTTGATCATGGTGAATGATGGTTTTGATGTGTTCTTGGAGTCCATCTTCGAGAATTTTATTGAGTATTTGTGCATCGATATTGATAAGAGAAATTGGTCTGAAGTTCTCTTTCTTTGTTGGGGAGATTTAGGTATCAGAGTAAGTGTGTGTGATTTCATAGAAGGAATTAGGTAATGTTCCTTCTCTTTCTATTTTGTGGAATAGTTTGAGGAGTATTGGTATTAGCTCTTCTTTGAGGGTCTGGTAGAATTCTGCACTAAAACCATCTGGCCCTGGGCTTTTTTTATTTTATTTTATTTTTTTTTGGTTGGGAAGTTTTTAGTTACTGTTTCTATTTCCTTAGGGGTTATGGGATTGTTTAGATAGTTTACCTGATCCTGATGATTTAACTTTGGTATGTGGTCTCTATCTAGAAAATCATCCATTTCATTTAGATTTTCCAGTTTTGCTGAATATAGGCTTTTGTGGTAGGATCTGATGATTTTTTAAATTTCCTCAGTTTCTGTTGTTATAGCTCCCTTTTCATTTCTGATTTGGATACTATCGCTGTGTCTTTTAGTTAGTTTTTATGAAGGTACTTAGTGCTATGATTTTTTTTTTCTCTTAACACAACTTCCATTGTGTCCTATAAGTTTGGGTATGCTGTAGTTTCTTTTTCATTGAATTCTAGAAAGTCTTTAATTTCTTTCTTTCTTTCTTCCCTGACCAAGTTATCATTGAGTAGAGAGTTGTTCAGTTTCCATAAGTATGTGTGCTTTTCTGTTGTGTTTTTTTGTTGTTGTTGTTGTTATTGAAGTCCAGTCTTAGACTGTGGTGATCTGATAGAATGCACGGGGTTATTTCAATCTTCTTGTATCTGTTAAGGTTTGTTTTGTGTCTGATTATATGGTCAACTTTGGACAGAAGCTGAAAGGGATGGTAACTCCAGAGAAGACCAACAATATCAACTAACTCAGACCCCTGGGAGCTTACAGAGACTAAACCACCAACCAAAGAGCATACAAAGGCTGGTCCAAGACCCCTAGCACATATGTAGCATAGGACTGCCTTGTCTGGCCTCAGTGAGAGAGGATATGCCTAATCCTGCAGAGCCCTGATGCTGCAGGGAAGGGGAATGCGGGGTGGGGGGGTGGGGGGTAGGGTGGGGGGCGGCGGGAGGAGATGTGGGGGGGAGCACCTTCTCAGAGGTGAAAGGAAGTTGGGGTGAAGAACTCTGGGAGGGGGACCAGAAAGGGGGTCAAATTTGGGATGTAAATAAAATAATTTTTAAAAATACTAAAAAAAAAAAAACAAAAAAAGGATAGGAAGAGGTAAGGGCATGCATGGACTGTCCTCTAGAGAACTGACGCCCTGACAATACTTCAACAAAGAGAAAACAGTGTATCACATGACATTTAAAGGAAAAGGGGACAGTGAGACCCCAGTTTTACAATTTTTCTGCTCTAGCAACCAAACTTAACCAGGAGAAATGTGTCCAACTTTGTCTGAGGTCACCTAACTCTGAAGCTAGAGAGACATGCAAAACATTTTGCTTATGGCTCCCTTACCTTTTGATGGGTTAAAAGCAGTTTCAGAGGGGAAAAGCCTGTTACACAGCACCTTCCCCACAATTTCATATGTGTGTGTGTGTGTGTGTGTGTGTGTACGTAAGGGCAGTGACAGGCACTGTTAGAGTAGAGGGCCTATAACAATGGGCTTAAATCTACTTAAGATTTAATGGCAAACAGTGCCAGGGAAATAGTCTATAATTTGAAAAAGTTTAACAAAAAGGAAGGACTGTTTAACAAAAAGAAAGGACTTTCCTTTCAAATTCTACTTCCTCATTACAAAAACAAACAAACAAACAAACAAAAACCCCCACAATACCATTTGTTGAGTACTTTGCTATGGACCAGTAAGCATAACGCACTAAACAAACAAACCAAAACAAACAAAACACTTCACCTTACTTTTCATAACCACATTAACACCATTTCATATATAAGAAGACCAAAGCACAGAAAAGTGCATCTTCTTTGGTCAAATAGCTCGGGATGCAAAACCAGGCTTTGCTGACTCCAGTGCCAATGACTTTGGTTTCCACACTGCCCACCTTTAGCATAACAACAAAATATGGGAGATAGTGTGGGGAAAGAAAAAGCAGAGAATACCATCACGGTAGTAACCATCTTGCAAGCCAAGGATGAAAGTTATTTAAAGCCATTTACCCATTGGCTCAACATTCTTTGAATGCTTTTTCTAAGCTGGGAATTATGCTTATGCAACTGAGAACCATTAAAATGTCAAATGAAATCAGATAGCATAGCCTGGTGACAGAGTAGAGAGCAGCAAGACTCTAGGACATGCACTCACAGTGAAAGAATATGCCAGTGGTGCTGAATCAACCACCCTGCCAGTGGCCAAGATTTAGCAGCAGCAGCAGACAGAGTAGCCCAGAAGGTGATAATGATAATGTAGCATCTCAAGCAAAAGAGTGTAAGGAAGATTACCACAGCCTCAACAAGCACTAGGCTCTGGAAACAGGATCTCAAATAAGGAATGAGGGCTCCTTGAATATAAGACTGGTGGTCAGAACTAAAGTAGCTAATACAGGCAGGGATGCAGAAATAAGAGATGGGCAGAGATTAAGTCATGAACTCGGTTTTGGCAGTACTGAAAACATCCTTGAAACGTTTAACCCTAAGGGACCCTTAACTGTGAGAGAGACACTCTAAATTATCACATAAGGGGCAGCTGGTATTCAGAAGCCCTTACCTGAAAATGAGACACTTTGTCATATCAGGTATTCCAAATAACAGGAGCAAAGGATCACTCTGACTTCATCCTTGTCTTTCTCTCCTGAAGCAGTCATTAAAAACATTCTCTTGACTCTCATCCCTAAAAGTGGATTGTAAGACTTACAATTCCAGAGGGATCCTGCCCAATAGTTGGAGGCCACGAGGTATGTGAATTAGAAGGTCTTGCTAAATTCCCTTCAGTTCATTGCTATTAGGAATAACCCACTTTGCATTCAGTCTACCATCTATACAACTGGCTGCTCTTCAAATATAAGCATAAAAATAAATTTTTCTCTGGGTCTGTGGATTATTTCTGAGGGCTCCCATGCCATGTAAATGTTTAGTAAGTTTGTGATACTCTCTTAATATTTTTCACAGGGCTGTCAATCATGAACTTGGCAGTAGGTAACAAAAGGTATCTTGTTTCCTATAAGATCCCCTTTTTCTCATACGCATGCCAAAAGGACAGAGAGAAACTAAAGGGCATAATTCAGTTTATCGTATTTCAAAGAACATTCCTTGGCACAGGTATCCTGGTTTGTGGAAGAGCTTCAGTTTTTTTGTGTTGTCTTAGTATGATTATAAATATACACTTTAAAAAGTCTCAATTTTGAATACTTTAAGTGGCTATTGGATATAGACATCTACTTTTGTCTATGTTGTCGTTTTAACCACTATCATTCCAAAATGAGTTGTAAATAAAGTTGTAAATGAGTTATGAAGAATATAGTTAAAAATGGTTTTGATCAAGGAAGTTTTCCCTTAAAAGCAAAACATCTACCAATCACCTATTTGTCTACTGTTGCATTGTGTATGTTTGGAAATGCTGTTCTGTGATCCAACAAGTTCTATTGAGGTATGTGACTCCCACAGATTTAATGAACCAGTTAGTGAGTTTCCAATAGTTTCCAACTACTGGGCAGTTTCCCCAAACTTATTAAATGTAAAATGTCTTCACCCCAAATGCTCCCACCTTTCCATGTAATGTCACTAGTACCTAGACTGTGTTAAAGTTGTTCCAGGCCCTGGAAAGCCAATAGTGAGCACAGTTTGAAATTTGGAAAATAATTTACATGACAGTCAAAATAAAAATCCGAATACCTAGGAATTCTGAGGGACATTCAAGAAGTGACACAATTGGAATGATTCGTGACTGTCAAAGCTATTGTGGGACAGTGTTTCCTGAGTCCAGGGGGGTCAGTCCCTTTAAGAACCTGCCTTAGACTGAGGTTTCCTTGGCATTTGCATAAGGGTAACTGCATTGAGGGCAAAACCATCTCCTTTTGGCTCTTGGGGACTACAAATGTACCTTTAGTGTAAAACTATAGTCTGTCTTATCTAAATCGAGGTGTTACTCAAATTTTCAAGACATGCACCACCCAGGGGTACAGAAGAATAAATGGAGAAATTAAGGTCTATGTCACCGATGCCATCCCTAAGGCTGTGCCAGGGCAGGGGGTGCTTCAGCACACCCACTCACACACTCACTGACACAGAGTCACATACACACACTTACCCTTTGAGAGACTCTAAAAGGGTCTTTCAAAGAGAGAGTCTCACTTTAATGAAACCACCACTTTCAAGCTTTCTCTCCTGGAACAGAGCAGAGGGAAAGTTTCTTTATGTTACAGGGACTGCAGATGCCGTGGGCTGTGCCTGTCTCAAAGCTTCCCTCCACTGCTCAGAGACTAAGCCATCTTGCTGCATTTAGCACTTCTGCCCAGACCACCCACCCAGATGCAGATACACAAACCACATGTGAGAGGAATGCGGCTCTTCTTGGAAGTCAGTATCAGCACTTCATTCTTATTACTCGCACAGACAGCCCTGTTGGTGTGTCTCATTTGTTTTATCTTTTCAATAGCTTTGATTATTTCCCTTTAATGACCTGGATTTATCCTTTCCTACCCTTTGAAATGTGCAGAACTTTGCGGTGGGGGCTGCATGCTGTGTAGAAGCCATGGTTACCAGGGGGAAATGAGCAAGTGGCTTTGCCTGTGCTCCATGGCTCTCACTGGTCCTAGCCACCTATTCTGTGCAGCCTGCCCAGGGCCCCAGTAATCACCCCCATTATTATACAAGTGGAATCAAAAAGCCTTTCCATTCAGGGTGTGGTTTAAAACAGCCACAGAGCCCACTTACAATCACGGGAATGATTTTTTGCCATGTATTCTCTGGCTAGCTCTTGAGACCGTATTGGTTACCCTTCTTTAATTAAAGGGAAATTAAGACTAAGAGGACTAAGATTCAAGGGCAACTTTACAACTTTTCGGAAAGACTGGAAATGCCTCTAAAGAGAACTACATAAACAGGAAGGTGTGGATACTGCTATGTGGCAGAGAAAGCAACAGCACTGAAATGTGCTCAGCATTTTCTCTTTGGGTGGTATTTTGTCAAGAAAACTAATAAACTACCTTTAAGTGCTTTGCTCTTAATAAAGAGAACAAAGGGCACTAGTTCTGGACAGTCTGTCTCTGAAGTACCAGCTGCAGGGGTATGGGTGTTAGGCCTTGATCTTCCAACCCCTTCTTGGTACTTTTGTCTACCCAAATGGAGTACAGCTCTGGGACAAATGAACAGGCACGTTCCCAGTGAGTCTTTGGGACAGTATAGGAGCCATCCTCAGCAACTCCTTACTTTTTTCCACACTGGGGAAGATGCAAAGCTATTACTCCAAAACAGACAAATGCCTATCTATGCTGGAAGAATAGAAGTTAGTGCAGTTCAGGAGTGGTCAATAGTTTTCCTGTCATGTCAGCCATCTGGGACTGAGGTTTCCACACCTATGACAATTGCCAGTTGATGAGATCCAACGCAGTCCATAATAATCCTCTAAATGGCCTGTCAGTCAGAATGAAGAGTAGGTCAGTTTCTAAAACTTAGTTTGAGCTTTTTTGCTTCTAAGGAGAATATTACATTCAGTTCCTTGGATATTTGTCAAACACTGCATTGTATTCTGTCTTAGAGTTGTATCCCTCTGGTCTAACCAGAGTACATTCTTCATGCTAAATAAATGCTAGAATTTGTCAATTCACTTTGTCTACCTTTAGTATAGTTTGGTTTACAAAAGGCATCTTCCAACAGAATAGTGAAAATGGAAAAATCTATGCATAAATAATTCAGTTTATTCTAAGATTGTGCCTGTTTCTTGATTAGTCATTATAGAGCTTAAACTACGTACTGGTTTCCAGACAAAGGAAACAGGCTTAGGGACTGGGTAGCCAAGGGCAAATGATGGCCTCTGCACTCAGGTGGTTTGGGGGACACGGTCAGTTCTCTGGGAGCCTCCAATCTTGCCATTCTTCTTTAGAAACAGCATCTTTTTACAAGGAAAGACTATGGGCTTGTTGTTCCTTTTGCGATGCTAGACCGAGCAAACAAATCTAGAAGACTATACATTGTAAAGAGTAAAAAAAAAGGACTCACAATAGATTGGGTATGGATTTAAGTAAAACACCTATATCTGTCCATCTGTACTTAACATTTCAACATGGGATTTAGAGATGGGAAATACATCTTCTGTGTGCCTTGTAGTTCACATAAAAGCATGTACACACATACACAGTGTATCTTTCAACATAACTACACATACACACTCCATTAGAAAGATACTGACAGATTTGTAAAACATGTTGGCCTTGCACTGCTAATCTCAGAATACATTTTTACTTAATTTATTTTTTCACTGCAGGATAGCATTGGCCACCATCAAAGATCTGTCAGCATTTCCATCATAGCCCTGCTTTCAGAATACTGAAGTACAAGTGCCAAAATACATATTTACAGTGTACAGACAGCAGTGGCTTTGTCTTCCTTTGAAATTGACTGCATCTTTACAAGGAATATTCAGGATGGCAGTGCCTACAGAATAAAAAGCATCATATAAAACAGAGGAGGTTGAAAGATGTAGACTTCCAGCCCAAGATTACCCTACACCGAGGGAATTGATTCCTCCACATTCTTGGCAGCTGTAGTCATCTCTACATCATAGTCATAGTTTGAGAACAAGAGTCCAAAGCAAGATTATTCTGATAATATATGTATATGTATATATATATAAATATAGGAATACATAGCATTGGTATACAAAACGCTAAAGGTGGAAAGTAATAAGCATACAGCAGATTACTCTAGAGCTGACCACTTCCACAGTGAGAGAAATGAACACAAGCCACCAAACACAGACATTGACTATTTCAACACTGAACAACCAACTCATTACATAGGTAGAGTTAAAGCATTTAAGAGTTAAATCGCTCTTAAACAAGTGTGTTAACTATATTTGTAGGGCTTGATATGGTAAGTGGGATGTTATGTAGGCCTAATAACTGTTGTTTTAGGATTAGGTTGGACTATAAAAGGTATTAGCAAAAACTGATTTGATAAAAGAAAATTAACCCCCCTCCCCAATTTATTGGCCCTTTCCTCAAAACAGGTAATTATTCAGATTAGAGATTTCGTTGCAATTTTTAAAATGTTTTTTATCTGAAACTTGTCTCCTGATTTTTTTTTAATGTTCTCCCTAATCTTGACACAGATGTATCTATGTGACAATATTAAGTAACTGCGTTCATTTTTGCTAACATGATCAATATATCCTACAACAGGAGCCCTCCACACACTCACACAAAAACAAGTCAGTGTGTGTGTGTGTGTGTCTGTGTGTGTGGTCTGTACATATAGTTTTTAGAAAAAAAATTAATGATAGTTTATCATACTCTTGCTGGTTCAAAACATATTCACATTCACCCAATTAATTTTATTTGAAACACACACACATATATATATATATATATACACACACACACACACTAAAGAAGTTAAACCCTGCCATTCCCCCTTTGTGCTTAAAAAAACCAAAGCCACTGTTAGGGTACACATGTGTCAAAATATTCTTACAGGGTCCAAAAGTGAGTGTATATAGATGTGGCAGGAGTGGTCTGCTTCTGGAGAAATGTGGCACGTTCTTTGAGTGGAGCTGAAGGGAATTCCTGACTTCTGTCTTTTCAAATCATGGGATAAGAGCAGGAGGACCATTTGAAAGAGTGACTCTATAGAAAGCCTCTTAACCTAACAGAAGTTTACAGGAAACTCATTTTGCTGTCCAGGTAAGAGGTTAGTTGTTCTGAATTTCATTACCCATGTACAAACTTACGTTTCATGATATACTGAAGACATCTGCATTAGCTAATTTTCTAGCTCTAATGTTATCATTACAATAGCTGCCTTTCTTCTTACCCCTCTCTTAAATTTTATTTCTTTGGGCTGGAGAGGGGGGGTTAATTTCTTATCTTAGTTTCTTGGGTTTTGTAACTTCAGGAATAAAAGAAGTCAAAGCATATATTTCACCACTCAATTTGGTTATAAAAATAAAACTGGCCCAAACTGCATGTTTCTAGTTAAATTATACAGATACATTAAACCACTTTACTTTTCTAGTTTAATGAGAATATGTGGAATTGCAGATAGAAATTTAAAAAATTTCTGAATGTTGAAACATTATCTCTTTTCACCTGTGAAGTTAGAAATGAAACACAACTAAAACCACAGTTCACCAACCACCTACTGTCCAAAATGACACGATACGTTTCTATGCAACTGCACACCAAGAAGGGGACTACACACCAAATGCTTCAAGTACGGCTCATGCCCATCATCATGAGGAATCAGAACATTCCTGAAAATGTGTATACTTGTCCTCGAGGAGGACACTGCAGGAACGCAATTTACAAAGACCATGGCTGTATTATCACTTTTTAAAAAAAGAAAAAAATAGTTTCTTTGGATAGAAAGAAACAGTGTAAAAAAATCTCCTTTTTAAAATGCAGAAACTGCTTCATTATTAATCTGCATTTACATCACCGCCTGAAAGAACGGGTCCGGGAAGACCATTTTCTGTACAGACACTAGTTAATCTCTGAATGAAAGGACAGCATCTGTCATGGGAACAGATGTGGGGGGACACTAGGCTGTTAGCACACGTAGACTCTCTTAAGGCTTTGGATCCAGAAGTCTTCATTCCTTTTCTTTTCAGTTGAGTTCTGGTAACAACTTGGAAAGTCGGCTGTTCTAACTTTGAACTCCTCCACTACAGAGAGTGTAGAATAATGACACCAAAGTACTTTGGGTTTTTTTTTCTTTTTTCTTTTGAAAATAATTTGCCTTCTTTTGCATGCCACGTGACAGATTTCTAGTTTCAAAACAAAGGTACAACAAGGACAAGAAACTCCCCCCTCCCAACCACTTTTACCTTTCACCTATACAGGAAATCCTTCCGGAAACATCAGCAAGAGACTACACAGATACAAAGTTACCAAATCTACAAGTGAATACATAGTCTGTCATGGCAGAATAACCAAGAATTTTCCCCCAAAGAAAGGTTTTAATTTTTCCAAAGTAAAAGAGTCTAAGAGAGTCATATAAGAACAAAAAAAAAAATCTGATTCCTGCTTCTGTTTTGTTTTTTTAAGAAATGAGTACCATACTGGCTGCTAGAGACAAGTGAAATGCTCACTAATAAATAGATCCAAATTAAGAATGTCTACACTGCTGCTTTAGAAAACAGGACCAGAATTCCTTTTAAAATGCTGAGTCTGTGGAATGCCTTTACCTCCATATTCACCTAATATTGCAACAGTAAAATAGAGACACGAGTGTTGGTGACAGCGCAACACTGCTGGGCTGTGGACATCACAGGAACGCTTTTGTTCAAAGTCCTACAGGTTTATTGACTAAGGCTAGACAGCAATTTGAATGATCCTATTGGTATGTCTACCATGTCCAAGATCGTTACATGGATACAGCCAAGGACTGGGCCTCAACCTTTAGGAAAGAAGACCACAAGGAAGAAAATCAAGGTGGCTGTTTGGTCCCCAGTTGGTAACTATGTCCTGGAACTGGGAAAACAAAGGTGGAAACCATAGACTGCAACAAGTTAAAGGACATGGGAAGAGTTGGTGGAAAGTGGCACAGTATACGAATAAGGTCACTGGGCTTAGGACGGCAAGGGCGCTGCATTGAAAGAGCATCCGCGGGACCAAGTACTTAGGACGTCTGGTGGTGTCATTCCCTCACAATTTTATCTGTATGTGGTAATAAATAGATCAGTTATGTAATAAGGCAGTGTGTTGAATATGCATTCGTCCTGTGGAATGAGCCACCACAGAAAGATCCACGGTACCATACACATTCTTTTAAGTTTTCTTGTGTTGTGTCTGCTTGTTTTCAAGGCTATCCAGGCTAATTCTTCCTGGGGATTTCCTTGCAGAGGAGTGTCCGCTGAGGCTGGTTTAGGTAACCTCTCCTTTATCAAGAGATGATGACTGGCTTTAAAGAAAAATAAAGCTGAAGGTTGTTTCATTTTTATTTTTTTTTCCCTTTTGGTTGTATCATTCTGAGTGTTTTCATATAAACAACAATAACAACAAAAAAATCACAACAAAAAAATAGTTTTTGATGCATCCAGTTGTTGTATCCTCAGGATGTTCCAGATGTTTCCAGGTAACTCTGTAATTTACGGACTGTAGTTTTGTCCAGCGAGCAAAGATCAAAATCAAATGTTGTATTTGTAATATGAAAATGTCCAGTTTCCTCTATAAGGTTCACGATCTAAAGAAGTAAAGAAAAAGTTTGGGCAGTAAGTAAGCAACAGACATCAAATGGCAAAGAGAAGGTAATGGAGGGACTCAGACATGGAGTCAACCGATAATCATTCTTATTAATCACAACAAGGTAATACTATTACCAAACTACCTGTTAGTCAATATGTGATAATCATTCTTATTAATCCAACAAGGTAACACTATTACCAAACTATCTGTTAGTCAATATGTAAGTCAAAGATATATTAAACCTTCTGAACAAGTCCTCAAAAGACCACCTGGTTTGACTTTTCATGCTCAATTACCCATTCAAATCACCAACAGAAGATTTTACTAGGATGGTTAGTGAAAGGTAACAGTTCAAGAACTTGTTTTAGCAATTAGTCCCTGACTTACAAGACTATGATTACATTTAGATGTAAGAAGATCCCCAGCTAGAAATAAATCCTTCCTAAAAAAGGGCACATGAATTGAATGTGTATATGTATGTGTGTATACGTATGCGCGTGCGTGTGTGTGTGTGTGTGTGTGTAACTCCAGCTATGGGGGTCCCAATACTCTCTTCTAACCTCTACAGGCAACAGACAAACAACAGTGTACATACACACTGAGGCCAGCAAAACAATTGTATACATAAAATAGACATTAAAAAAAATCAATATTCTTATTATATAATTATGAAACATTTAGAAAATTTAGGAATGCATAGAGCAAACCCAGAAATTAACTATGCTTCTCTTTCCCACTTAAAGCGTTATACTGTTAAATTTGGGAGCAGCTTTACAAACTATATTTTGTGAAAATTCACTACACTGCACATGTTACACAAGAACATAGATGTAGTGCTCTCTGTTGTGTTCAAGGAATGCTCTTGAATAATGGAGGATAATAAACTTTACCTAGATGAGGAATCAATGCTTTGCTCTATATGTAAAGTAGTAGTTACACTTCATTTCTTAGTGTATTGATTCCAGCTTACAATGGTAACACATAGGCTGGCTGTGGGGTCAGAGGTACTGCTGTTGGGAGAACATGTTCATAGTTCAGCACTGATAATCATGTCATGGGTTTGAGGGATTCCATTATCATGTAAAGCATTAAGTTAGTAGTAATGTAATTAGAAATGGATGCTGTGCTTGGGTGGTATGCTTGCTAAATTAGCATGCTATGTAGGAAAAGGAATGGGGACTCATTTTGGCAAGCTTTGGGAGAGGGGAGACAGAGCAAGAGGACAGGTTTTCTCTCGGGGGGTTCTCTTGGCAACATCCACTCTTCTTTGATTCTCTTTAGTTTATCTTTTTTTTTTTAAAAAAAAGATTGTACTTATTTAGCCTGTGACATTTAGTTAAATTATGTACCATTAAGTTGGTAACTGCAGAATTAAAACTTTTGACCTTTTATCATCAAGCTACTATCCTGAAGGCATTTATGAATGAATCCCTGTGGGTTATAAAATGGGGCTCCCGGTTACAGACAGACAGACAGACAGACAGACAGACAGACAGACAGACAGACAGAGACACACACACACACCTCGGTCCAATTAATTGTCCAATTCCAGATTGAGCTCTGATTGCCTCATCTGAGCCCTACTATTATTTTTGGGAGGTAAACTCTGGCTTTAGTAACAAAACAAGTAGAACCATGCTTGTGGAACTATGACAGATGCCGTAAACCGAGGGCCTAACATGCACTCACCTCTTTCTAAAAATTACCAATTTCCAGACACTGGCAACATGCCCAGCTAGAATGCCTGTCTCCTTAGAGCCACTGGTAGCCCTTGGCAGGCACTACTATCAACTCGTCAGAAGTCACTAGGCTTTTAGGAATATTGTTGAGAAGCTCATGGACAATGGGCATATGATCTTCTGCCTTTCTTATTTGTAATGAAAATCCATGTTTAGGAGCACAACAATAGCTGCCTTTCTTTTAAAAGATGAGTACATGAAACAGGCAGAAGAGAAACAGTCTACATTCTTGGAGGCATCTTTTAACTTCTCATATGGAGCCTGGATTACTTGGCTCCAGGCCTACTGTATGTGTTGAGGATGAAGCAGGGAAGAGTGTCTAACTCGCTTATGTTGCTGAATTCAGGCTTCTGTTACATATATCAGATCATTAGGAGGGATATGCCCACTTATTGTTAAAGTACATCACTTATATAGGAGTAAACAAAAACTAATTATTAGCTAGACACGGCAGTTAATGCTATAATTTCAGCACTCAAGGAGGTTGAGACACAAGTATTCTATGTCCAAGGCTGTGAGACTGAGAATCTGACCCAAGCAAAAAGACCTAAACCCCAGTTATTTCTATGAATGCTAAACAAACAAACAAACAAAGCTACCTATTAACACAAAAGACCTTAAGTGGACATGAATTTGTTTTATTAGTTAATAGTTTAGAACTTTGAAAAATTTATATGCACACATACATAGATACAAACACAGCTATTTCCATACATACAAATCTTTCCTGGAAGTTAGATATTATATATATATATATATATATATGGTTTAGCTGGTTAAGAATTCTTTCCTGAGAAGCTTATCTTTTTTTCTTACACTACATAGAAAAAAATATGAGCCCAGTAAAAACTTGTAGACTTTGGTATGGGAAGTCAGGTATCGTAAACACTTGTCATTCTAGCTCACAAGAAACTGGGGCAGGGGGATTGCCAGCTCAAGGCCCAGCAGGGTTACATGGCAAGAATCTGTCTCAAAATAATAATAATTAGACCAGAACAGGAACAAATAGATTCCGCTGAGCTACTATAATCTGAAACTTATACCATGAAGGAAATGGCCAAGTCGTCCAAGGTTTTCATAATTGGACAGTAGGTAAATGACAGACCACTAGGAGAGCCTGAATCTGGCTTTTGGAGATCTGACAGCTCACTACATGAACATCATGGGATCACCGCGTCCTCATCTGGAAGATGGGGCTTAAGAATACAGGTGCCAGGCTGTCAGAGGATCAAATAAGATGCAACTACCACTTGCTACTGGGATTAAGGCATTATGGCTGCAATTACCATATTAACAGAAATGTGCCCTCAGTTGTCTGTAGGGGAAGGACATAGCACAGAACTCTCAGGCTGGCTGCATCACCCTACAGCCTCAATGACTGTCAGCCACTTCGCTCCACTAAAACAAATTAATCGATAAAAATGTAGGCAGGGAAACCCAGAAAGGCCGAAGTGAATCCGTTTTTAATAATTAAAATTTTCAGACAGAAAGAAGGTAGCAGGAGAACAGATGAAGCCAACTTGTTGAAGTGACTAAAACCACAATGGAGGGCTAGAGGAGTGGAGTCTAGCAGTCGATTTTACTTGTATTGTTATTGTTTTGAATGACAGAGAAGTCACTCTCTCAGGAAAATAGTTTTCTATATATAATATATGAAAATATATGTATAAACTATATAAGATATAGTTTAACTACTTTTCTCCATGCAGTTACATGCTACTTAGAAATAAATTGAAAAGGAGGAGACGATAAAAGCTGTCTGTAGAAGAAAGTCACTTACATTTTAAATCAAACCAAAGCTCCTGGCTACTAGGGAGCCCACTGCAGTAAGGGTTTCCAGTACTCACAAGCCACACTCCATCTCTGCTGACGCCAGGTCTCACCTTGCCTCTTACACAAAGATGTAAGAGGAGCTAATGGAGTTAACAGAAGACCGCTGTATCTTTGTGGGGTTTATGAAAACATATCAAGAGAGATGCAAACATAGTCCTAAAGCAGCAGCCAAGGTAAAGGCTCCTGGGAGAGTTTGGTCCTATTCACTGACAGGAACGGCACTAATGGTTTCAGTTATTAGAGCATGCACTAATGTCCTAAATTAAGTGAAAGCTCTGTAAAGATACACACTCCTTTTTTAGGACTCCTGATGCCAGAACATCAGAAACACAACATTAGCATGCATTATTTCAACCACAAACACTGAAAGCACACCACTAACTCCTGAAGAACGACATTCTTTTTATTTATTCATTTATTTATTTATTATTATTTTTAATTTATTCACTTTCCACCCTGCTCAGTGCCTCCCTCCCGGTCACCCCCTCCCACAATTCCTCCCTCATCCCTTCTCTTCTCCTCTGAGGGGGTGGGGGTGCCCTGGGTATCCCTCTACCCTGGCACTTCAGTCTCTGTGAGGCTAGGCACTCCCACTGAGGCCAGGCAAGGCAGCTCAGCTAGAACATATCCCACAGGCAGGCAACAGCCTTAGGAACAGCTCCTGCTCTAGTTGTTTGGGACCCACATGACGACCAAGCTGCACATCTGCTACTTATGTGCGGGGAGGCCTAGGTCCAGCCTGTGTATATTCTTTGGTTGGTGGATCAGTCTCAGAGAACCCCAAGGGTCCAGGTGGAATTTCTATCCCCTTTGGGGGCCTGCATTTTGAAGGACTACACTGTGCTAAAGAAATATCCTGTCTGCTGATGCAGTGTGGCTGAACTGTGGTGTCACTATGCTCCTGCACAGTGTGGTCCCAATGCCCACGCACAACAGCAACAGAAGCCAGAGAGGCTGCACACACGCCAAGCGCACGAGGACAGGGTGTGTGTCAGGAACGTGAGGGTGTGGACACCTCACTCATTCTTCAGAGGCCAGCCACTCTGAAACACTTGTGATGGATTGTTTCCTGTCCTATCAGCTTATGGGTTTTTTTTTTTGGGGGGGTACCATACATCTGCTAGTTGTTTGTTTTGTATTGGCAGGGTAACACGACATTTGCTATTTCTGTGACTCCCTCTTTCAAGCCATTTTCAATTATAAAAATTTAATTATGAAAGATTAAAAAAAATTCTTAATTATAAAAAATTAGTCTGATCATGTTTTTCAAATAACAGGGAAGGCTCCTCCCATCCAAAGTGGTTGCTTACTGAGTGTTGCTTTTTGAGTGGGAAGGCACTCGCAATCTTTGCTTTGGGTTTATCTATCTAGGATGGAGTTGGTCTGTTGTAACTTGGGTCTTTCATCTGTACATAGGAAACCTTACTGGTGCACGCAAGCAGGAAGCCCACCTGGGTTAGCTGAAAGACCAGGCTCCAGTCTACAGGGGGCTTTAGGGTATGACAGGTAATTCCCCAAACAGAAGTAGTCATTTATAGCAGAATACTTCTCAGGGAAAATTCTCTGTGTTGTTAAGAATATTCTAATGTCACCCATCCCTCCAACCTCACTGATAATTCTACAAGAGCACTAGAAGGTATCTAAATTGATAAATTGTCCTTTAAGGAAGCCCCTGGTTTTTCTAACTTTCATCTTACTCCCTGCTCCCTTCCCTCCCCTCCCCCAGACATGTAGTTTTTTTCTTTGCTAATAGAATCAAACCCAGGCTGAATTGCACGCACACATGCATGCACACACACACACACACACTTCTTTGATAATAGAATCAAATCCAGGCTGAATTGCTGAGAAAGTCACAATT